>CP092871.1:14710254-14812075 GCA_030710605.1 Cordylochernes scorpioides
GTTCCCTGATATTTTGCCAACCTTATTTATTGATAATTCAAGAAAAGCTAACCACGTACGCGTTTCGGGCTGTTGGCCCTCGTCAGCGTGGTGCAGACTCATGTGAGTGTGGTCCGGATAGGCCTTTTATTTTTGTTTTTAATATTAACACTTGACTTTTTTTCTATTTTATTTTTAATTACCCTTTTCACATATATATAATAACTAGCGGACGTACCCGGCTTCGCCCGGGTTTTACCCGAGTAAAGGTTTGTCTAACGAATCTTCCGATAAAGTGAACATTTTTTCCCGGTCCCTTGAAAAATACTCGAGAAGTTGAATAAAATCAATATTAATTGGTTCCCTCGGTAATTGGAAGTTAAAGGAATAGTATCTTGCCTTGGAATTGTATCATTATTCTTGTCTCAAATAAATTGCCGTGTCATCCTGAATTTTGTCTTTCCTAATTTTCTACATTACAAAATCATCGTATCATCATGATAATATTTAGAGCAGATTGTTGAATTATAACAGATAAATTAGAATATTTATCTTGATTATTTTAAAGCGAAAAGTTATTTCAAAAATTTTATTTGCTAGAAACCTTCCCAGTACTATACTAAATAACTTCCCAAAGTTTCATGGCGTTCCAATGAGTGGTTTAGTCAGGCATAAAGGACAAACAGACACACACACATACATTCATTTTTATATATATAGATATTTACAAAAATAAAGTTAAATATTTATTTTAAATCATAAATAAAGGCTTATATATTGAATCGAATTCAAATATAGAGAGTGAAAAAACGAAGAATATCGAGTTATATATTGTTGCACCAAGTTGCAGCTTTGTAGGGTCGTCAACCTTGGTTTCTTCCTTCTTGGTGTTATATACCGAGCGGGTTTCCATACTCAAAGCAAATAAATAAAAGTAAATAAAAATAAATTAACTTTTAAAGTTATTGTTTTATTTATTCGTTGTTTATTTATTTATTTATTTCAATTCAAAACGCTATGTCCCCTAGGGACACTTGCGCTAAATGTACATACAAATATAACAAAGAAAATATTCAACATGGAAAGATACACAGAAAGCGACTTAGAAAGATTCATAAATATTATTTACATAAAGAGATATTCTTTGAATTTATTTACAGTTACATCATTAAATATAAAAATATATACATATATACAAACATATACACACATACACCTATATATTGTTTACAACCACAAGATATGTCCAATATTTCCTTGAGATCGTTACATCAAAGATCATTTTTCTCAATGAAATCCAAAATATATTTACAAAGGAAATTAAATTTTATATATGTGTCCTTACTTGAAATTAAATCACTAGGGCCTAAAGCTATTAAATCGTTGTTGACTCTGTAATCTTGAAAGTTGTCTTCCTCGTAGGTCGTGATCCGCATCCGTCCTCTCTCGCTCCAATAACCCATCAAGATATATGTACAATAACAATATTACAAAAGGAATGAAACTATAAAAAAGAATGATGATAATCTAAATAATCTGTTTTAAATAAATATTATAATATCATAAAATATTTTGAATAAATGTAGGGCGCATTGATGCAACAATATATATATGAATTCTTTCCAAATATATATTAATATTTATAATAGAGTTTTCTCTCAATTATAATAATTAACAACATTACAGTAACTCATGAATAAATTATTATTAATATTTATGTAAAAAAAACAAGCATAAATATTCATTAAGCGCATAAGTTGATTACTTTAAATAAGGCAATATTTTAGAATCATTCAGAAATAACTTACTAGTTTCTCTGTGTCTCTTGTTTATTAAAATAATGAATATTTAGATAATTGAATGTATAATTTGATCAATAATTGTTTAATTTATCTAATAATTGCTAATTATAATCTAAAAACTTTGAACTAGACGGGTGACCCGGGCTTCGCCCCAGGATTGACCCGTGTGCATATCTACCCGAGTGATATACACTGCGTGACATTGAAAATGGAACACCAAGAAATAGCGGCCAGAAAGTGATTAACCTCGGCAGACAGAGAGAGACAGGGACGAACAATAAGTGATCTTTATTTCAAAATGATAGTCATAATACAGAGCGAGAACGGCGTCGGCTTAGTAGCAAGTAGGACCACCGCGGACGGCGATGCACGCAGCAACACGTCTAGGTAGAGAGTCAATCAGAGTACGGATGGCGTCCTGAGGGATGGCTCTACATTCCCTCTCAACCATTTGCCACAGTTCGTCTTCTGAACGCGGCTGTGGCAAGGCATGCAAACGGCGTCCAATGATGTCCCAGACGTGCTCGATTGGTGAGAGATCAGGAGAGTACGGTGGCCAGGGAAGCATCTGTACATCTTGCAGAGCTTGTTGGCTAATGCGAGCAGTGTGCGATCGGGCGTTATCCTGCTGATAAAGGGAATTGGGTACCCCCTGAAGGTAGGGGAGTGTCACCGGTCGCAGCACATCATCAACGTATCGTTGGGCCGTCATAGTGCCCTGATTACGAAGTAAAGGTGACCTGGAATCATACGCGATTGCGCCCCAAACCATGATTCCACGTTGTCGCACGGTGGGGCGTTCCACAATTGCTGCCGATTGGACCTTTCTCCACGTCGACGCCACACGCGTACACGGCGACTATCACTGGACAAGCAGAAACGCGACTCATCTGAGAACACGACCCTGTGCCATTCCGTCATCCACGTCGATCTAGCCCGGCACCATTCCAAACGTTGGCGCCTATTCGGTGGGGTCAATGGTAGTCCTCTTAGCGGACGGCATGAGTGCAAGCCATTAGCAACCAATCGACGGGAAATGGTTCTGGTCGAGATGTAATGATCTAGGGTGTCTTGCACATGTTGCAGGATGGCGGTACAAGTGGCTTGTGGGGCCTCACTGCTTGTCGAAGGATACGCCGATCCACACGTGCTGACGTCACTCTGGTTGTACTGACATTCCTATAAATTGCCACATTTCCTTGTTCCAACCATCTTCTCCACAGTCGGTGCACCGTGGACGCACCAAGGTGTGTATCAGCTGCGATTTGACGTATGGACCAACCTGCCCTTTTCAGTCCGATCACCATGCCCCTCGTAAAAGCGTCTGTCTGCTTGAACTGCCTCCGTTTACGATGACCTGGCATTCTCTGTTATTACACGTGTCTTTTGACACAAGAACAAAATTTCTACAATGATTTTCCTTGAAGAAATAACGACACGAATACTGTCCTTTCTGCAAGTTCCTTCCCTTATATCTTACTCCATGTGCGCACGAGAGCTGCGCATTTTACATCATTTGCATAACTCGGTTAGGCGCGTCTACCCTGAAATTTGCATAATTTTCTGGCCACTATTTCTTGGTGTTCCATTTTCAATGTCACGCAGTGTATATTTAGATAAGATTTTTTTATAATTGTTTGTTATTAGCATTATCTATTTGTTTGCATCAGCATAATTTAATCTAATCTTTGATAGAGGGCGCTGTTCGTGAGCTAAGTAGAATAATTTGAATATATAGTTTTAATAATTGATTTATATATTTTTTAAAATAACCTATCGTCTTCCCCGTATTTCTTTACCTATGTATGGAAATTTTGGTTTGAATTAGTGAACTACTGCGAATTTGTATACCGGACATACAAACAAACAAACATACAAACATTGATTTATCTATATTAATAAAATGGAAATTTCATAAGTGGTGTTCGCTAAAAACTTTCGTTACAATGCATCAATTTCGACCAAATTTCAACATTTATGTAAAACGAGATGGAGCAGGTTTTGCTTATCATCAAAATATTTTTCCTAACATTAACATGCGTAACTTCGCTGTTATCGATTAAATACAAAAAATTTCAACAGAGTTAATTTTTTTTACATACTAGCTAATAATCTCAATCTAAAAAAATATTTAAAATAAGCAATTTTAAGATAACACCATATGTAAAACAGTCGGCCAAGAAAACAACTTCCCTCGAGTAAAACCCGGGCGGAGCCGGGTACACCCGCTAGTATATATATAAATATTTATTTTTAAAATAAAACAAGTTTTCTACTGCCCTTAATGCGATGATAAAATTGGCGAAATAGCTTAGAGGATTCATCACTAATGACACAGGCTCTCTATTATTTTATCATTGAAGTAAGAATGATAGAATATTATTTTATTTCTTAAAATGCATACGCATCAAAAATAGTTTGAATTAATACATCTTTTGTATCAAAATTTGAAACTATTATAGACGCGTAGATAGTTGATATTTATTCCGATAGATGGCGCAAGCCATAAACACCTTTCAGTTGCACGATAAGGAGATGCCTTTTTCATAATTTATGCACCTTATCCCAGTACAATATTACATTTGTACTATATCTTTCACATTGTGTAGCGGTCTCACGCAAATTTGACCTTAACTACCCGTTTCATGATTTTTCAGGATGCCTGAATGACCTGTTTTTTGGTCGTTGAGGTACAGCTTGCACCACGCTGATGAGGGCCAACAGCCCGAAACGCGTACGTGGTTAGCTTTTCTTGATTAATCAAGAATGGGTATTTGGCCAATTCTGGAATAATTAAAAATCAACGAGAATAGTTGATATTTATTCCGATAGATGGCGCAAGCCATCAGCAACTTTCGGTAGCAACGATAAAGAGATGCCTTTTTAATAATAAATCTTTTGTATGTTTTTTATTTATTTATTTATTTATTGTTACAAAAGCACGAAGTCCAAAGGACTATTGTGCTGTGCTAGTATTATTTACATATATATGATTAATTATTTACATGATGGATTAGTAGTGTTTTGTAAATTATTGTACAAATAGTTCTAAACTTAACAAAGTTCTCATAAGATAGAATATATACACAAAGAGAATTTGGTAATGTTTCAAAGTATCTACATACAATTTGATTAGTCAGAGGGCAAGTTAAAAGAAGATGCTCTGGTGATTCAACATCTAAGCGGCATTCACATGTTGGATCATCAATGTATGTTGATTCTACTTATACAAGGTATGTCCCATAAGTTCCCGGACTGGGTCCATAAAAAAATAAATAAATGAAAAATGTAAATAAATTTGACAGTTTATTATAGAAAAAATATCTGGCAACACGGTGATACCAATGTCGAGGCGGCACGTGCGCGCGCGCCAAAGTTATTCTAATTTATTTAAAGGTTACACCTTGCGCTGCGGCGATTTTACGATGGAACAAAAATTGAAGCAGAGGATTTGCATAGAATTTTGTGTGAAACTTCAAATATCAGCAACCGACACTTTTGAAATGCTTAATAAGGCATTCCCCAATAACGCCCCAAAGAGAACAACTGTTTTTGAATGGCATTCTAGATTTAAAGCTGGCAGAATTTCCATTGAAGATGATCCTCGTCAAGGACGCCCAACATTTCAAAGGACTGATGAAAATGTGCAAAAAATCACCGATTTGATAAAAGAAAATCCTCGAACCACTTTGCTGGAGCTAGAGAAAGACACAGGCATCTCTAAAACAACGATTGGAAGGATCGTAACCGAAGATTTGAGGCTCAAAAAGACTCCTGCAAAATTCATCCCAAGATTCCTCACTAATGAACAAAAACTGTGTCGGCTTGCAACCTGTGAGGACATGCTGGAAATGACAAGAACGGATCCAGAATGGAAAGACAAGATAATCACAGGCGATGAGACATGGGTCTATGGCTATGACCCTGAAGCCAAGCGTCAATCTGCCGAGTGGAGAGGTGAGGGTGAGCCTAGACCCAAAGAATCCAGGATATTGAAATCCAGAAACAAGGTGTTGCTGGTCGCTTTTTTGGATAACAAGGGCATTGTTCATCACGAGTATCTTCCTGCAGGCCAAACAGTTATTAAGGAAATGTATTTGAGCATTCTTCGCCGTCTAAGGGAAGCGATTCGAAAAAAAGGCCAGAAAAATGGACTAATGGTGACTGAATCCTACACCATGACAATGCCCGCCCTCACACAGCGCACTTGGTGACGAGTTTTTTGGCGAAAAACGGGACAGAAATCCTACCTCAACCACCCTATTCCCCAGACATCGCACCAAATGACTTTTTCCTGTTCCCCAAACTCAAAGCAGTTCTAAAAGGAAGACATTTTGACAACAGGGAAGACATAATAGAAAAATCGCTGCTGGCATTGAAGAGCATTCCAAAAGAGGCCTATAAAAACTGTTTCGACAATTGGGAGAAACGATGGCGCTGGTGCTTTAAAGCAAGGGGGGATTACTTTGAAAAGTTTTAATAAAAAAAAAATTTAAAAAATCTTACCTTTTTTTTTATGGACCCAGTCCGGGAACTTATGGGACATACCTTGTATATAAGCTCTTATGTTTAAAATAAGAAATCGTCAACTTATATATAGATTACTTATTTTGAAGGAGGTTGGTGGAAGGATGGTCTAAAACGTTGGTTTCTACCGCTACGACCCAGGATCGAATCCAGCATTAGGAACTTTTATCTGATTAAAAAAATGCTCCAATGGCCCCCGATTCTTGAGAAAGTCCATCCCCACCAGCGAGTGTAACCTCTAGACCGCTCTACCATTGTATTGTATTGGTTTGAGATATACCCTGAATTTACTATGGAAGTCAACTTAGGGGTGTTTAGGGAACCTATGGACATATGCTTATAGGTCTGTAGAGGTACATACATATCAGAAGTGAACCCTCTCAGCGGTTTAGCCAAATTATTATCTAGAACGCTCTACTATTGTATTGGATTAATTTGGGATATACTCTGCATTTACTATGGAAGTCAGCTTAGGGTTGTTTAGGAAACCTATGGACATATGCTTATAGGTCTGTAGATGCACATACATATCCGAAGTGAACCCTCTCAGCGGTTTAGCCAAATTATTATCTAGAACGCTCTACTATTGTATTGTATTGGTTTGGAATATACCCTGTATTTACTGTATTTTTTATATTTTCTATACCCCTGAGCTGAAATGGAAAATGCATGGTATATCCCAATTCAATCCAAAACAATAGTAGAGCGGTCTTTGGCAAAACTGCTGAGAGGGTTCACTACTGATGAGCCAAGCTCTTTAATTCGATTCATAGCATCATATAATTGCAGTAAAGTCTATAATATTTGATGATATTAGTGAAATGAAACACATTTCCACTAAATTTATTTATTACATATAAAAATGAATATAATAAAGGTTATTGATATGAAAAACCTATACCGGGTAATATAGGAATATTTTTAATGTAATTTTAAAAGATGACCACGTAGATTTGAGGGAAAGTTTAGCAAGAATAGAAACTACAGTATAGCACAAACCACAACTACAATATGGATATCAGAAATATTTTTGTGGTGATTTCCAAAAACAAATTCTAAAACGGTGCAGCACTAAAATTTCAAATTTAAATTTTTTCCCTCAGATATGTCGCAATGTGTTCTGTGAAAATGTTTGGATAGAAAAATCCCACAGAATATTTTGTTATTTATTGTTGAAATCTACTTCTGAAGTTTTTTTTTTCTCTCCAGAAATCGCTAACAATGTTCCTGAAGTTTTACCAATTTCTTTTATTTGTGTAATGGGTGCTTCCCTAAATTTTATTTTCGTAGAATGAAAACTAATTTACAAATTTAGTTTTCTTTTATTACACTCAAATATTGTTTTTGAGAATTTTTATAATCTCATTTATTTGAAAAAGTGATTATAATTTGACTATATATAATAAGAATTTATATATTTGATTTGCATCATCTTATTTTTATTATTATCCCTATTACACGTGTTACAGGCCATCATAATCATGGTGGGTAGAATTGGCGACTACTTTTACTGTAAGTGTAACACATGTCTACACATATGAAAAGCAGTTCGAATTTGTACTTATAAAGGTGTCAGAGCACCGTTTGGTTACTTACACTCGCTGGTGGGTTTGGACTTTTCCAAGAATCGGAGGCCATTAGAAATTTATTTGCACTTTTTCTTAATTGTTTATTTTCTTTTTGATAATTCTGTTACCTACTCTACTACAATTATTGTAAATAGTTTCACGCGCAATTATCCAGATCAGATATAGCGTGTCTTATTTGAAAACTGGTAATTGGAATTTGTTTTCAATTAGAAAAAAAATGCCAATGTGGGAATCTATCCCAGGTCGTAGCGGTCGAACACCAACGGTTTAGACCATCTTTCCACCGACCCCCATGAATTATGTTTGAGATTAGTTTCTAGGTACACAAAAAGAATATTTATCACCAATATATATCAGATGGATATTCCATAATAGAAAAGACAGATTATATGTGTATTAAGCATATGATAATAATAGAAACACATTACCAGATAATAAGAAAATAAATCTATATAATAAATTTGGAAAGTTGAACTCAGGTCCCAGTTTTATATTTCATATATAGTGTTGTATCATTGTTATTGCGCCTTTTTTTATAAACAATTCCTAATATTATTTTTCATACGAGCGCCCCAACATACGAGTTTTTCGAGATACGAGCCGACGAGCAAGTGATTTTTTGCTTTGAGTTACGAGCGAAATTCGAGATACGAGTTCGGTTCGGTAGTGTTAAAGATATTAATCTGTGATTTTAAATGGGAATTTTGTATGGGAAAATTTGCTTCGAGATACGAGTAATTCAAGATACGAGCAAGGTTGCGGAACGAATTAAACTCGTATGTCGAGGTACCACTGTATTTTAAAAATTATAATTTTATATTTTCTTTTCTGTTTGAGAAAACCAACGTTTCAATTTTAATTTTGTTTATAGTCTTGTTTATTGAATTGTATATAAAATGAATTGTATATAAGCTGTTAAAATGTATTTAGACGCAAGTATCCCAAGCTGGGAAATCGCGTCTGGTATGTCAAATAAAATAAATAAATAATTTCATATTTGAAAAAATAGTACAAATGTGTTATTGTACTGGGATAAGGTGCATAAATTATGAAAAAAGGCATCTCCTTATCGTTTAACTGGAAGTTTCCGATGGCTTGCGCCATCTATCGGAATAAATATCAACTATTCTCGTTGATTTCTAATTATTCCAAAATTGGCCAAATACCCATTCTTGATTAATCAAGATGAGGGCCAACAGACCAAAACGCGTCCGTGGTTAGCTTTTCTTGATTAATCAAGAATGGGTATTTGGCCAATTCTGGAATAATTAAAAATCAACGAGAATAGTTGATATTTATTCCGATATATGGCGCAAGCCATCAGCAACTTTAAGTTGCACGATAAGAAGATGCCTTTTTCATAATTTAACATTTTTAATTTATATAGAACACAGATTATGTACCATAAAATCATCATTTATATTTTAAAACACTGTAATCACACAACTATTCTAAAAAAAGCGAATATTATCGATGTAGATTTAAAGAAAAATCTCTTTTACGAATTAATTAGCCACAGCTATCAATCAAACCATCTTAATAGGAAGTAATTGGGAAATTTCTCACCAATCAGCGTCAGTTCCGGTCCCGCCCAAAACATCGTCTGTAATTTTAAACTCATTTAGACATCGCCATTTTGGCGTAATAGAAAGAATCAAATTTGAAATTCAAATTTGTTCTCGTTGTAATTTTAAGAAGATTAAATCCCATCCAAACGATTATGTTTGTTTAAATTGGCAGAAGATATATCCTTTTACACTAGTGTTGTTTTTAATTATCGTTTTGGTAATCTGAAATTTAAATATTCTTTGAAATTTTCTAATATTTGACTGGATCTATGAATATATTATTATTTATTGACATTTAAAGGTCTTATATTTTTATAAATTTTAATTTGAAAAGCTTATCGATTTGTTGAGAATAGAATAAATTAATAATTTATATTAATTTGAATTTCAAATAGTTTTAAAGCATTAAGAAACGCCCTTTATTTACATATCTACATTTCTATCTTACATAATTTTAACTATTTGTTAAAATTTTCACTTTCACAACTTTCCAAGAGCTATTTTGATGTTCCGTAAAGCATGTTTCAATTTGAAATGTATTAAACAATATTTTTGTTTTTCAACCTTTCTCTGAACACATGTTTGATGTGAAAAGGATGTCTCATATCGTAGGATGTTATGAAATCAAAGCCGCGCCTGTACTGATGAATGCCATAGCCTGAAACCATTGTATACAGTTTGAAGTTTTCCTGGATTTTCCAAAACTGGTGTGTGGCTTGTGTGACTCATATTTTGCCACCAACCTCATGTTCTCTAGCGGAGTATTAAATGACACTCATGAAAAAAACCTTAAGGAATTGGAAAGTATTTTATTTCTCCTATCGTCAATATTTTCCTTTTTCTTCTGAAGGAGACAAAGTAATTTTGTTCATACTTGGTTATCTCCTGTATCTTGGTTACCTCCTGTGTCTTCAATAAAGGTCACTGTAATATCTTTCAAAGTTATTGTCTGAATCCGATATACATGTTAAAAGGTACAACTTCCTTAAGTTTTGTCCATTAGTGTATCTTTCAAAGTTATTGTCTGAATCCGATATACATGCTAAAAGGTAAAACTTCCTTAAGTTTTGTCCATGAGTGTATCTTTCAGAGTTATTTGTCTGAATCCTGATATACATGCTAAAA
Organism: Cordylochernes scorpioides; assembly: GCA_030710605.1. Taxonomy (NCBI): domain Eukaryota; kingdom Metazoa; phylum Arthropoda; class Arachnida; order Pseudoscorpiones; family Chernetidae; genus Cordylochernes; species Cordylochernes scorpioides. Next base: position 14,720,845 of record CP092871.1, read on the forward strand.
GGTACAACTTCCTTAAGTTATGTTCATGAGTGTATACACACTTGGTTATCTTGTGTGTATTCAATAAAGGTCACTGTAATATCTTTCAATGTTATTGTCTGAATCCCGATATACATGCTGAAAGATATAACTTCCTTAAGTTTTGTCCATGAGTGTATACACACTTGGTTATCTTGTGTGTCTTCAATAAAGTTCACTGTAATATCTTTCAGAGTTATTGTCTGAACCCCGATATACTTGATATATAACTTTCTTAAGGTTTGCCTATGAGTGTAAATACATTGTATTATGTAATTTCAAAGCGAGAAGAGTCTGTGGCGACTACACTTTGCTTCAGCGAGCGCGAACTAGGACGGCCTCGGCAACCGCGAGCGTCAACCTGACTACGCATGCGCGCGGGACGTCATCAGAGACTCTGGCCACTCGGCGGTAAACATCTAGGCTAACTCCGACGGCCGTTACTTCAACCGTTGCTTCTTTTCTATTTTTATATTTCTGGCTTTAAGTCTTTATAAATAAACACCATCGTTCCACATAGCATTGCATAACAATTCAAATAAGGTTTTCTTCATTATAAACATAAAGAGACAATTACGCACGTATATTTATAAACACCTTTTGTAGGAAATAGTCTTGTTTTAATTAAGCCCGTTGAAGAGCGATTATCACTTGAAAGATTGCATTTTGTAATAAAAAGAAACTCATTGTGTGAAAATTTTGTAGTTTTTAAAGGCTTTTCACAATCTCATGTTGAACCATAAAAGAACAATGTAAATAAAAAAACGAAATTTGAATTTTGAAAAAAATGAATTTTTGTATATTTCGATACTCTATGATTTATTTTTCCTGATATAAAATACCTGCTTACGAAATATATTGGTTTTAGCGATTTTGTAAACCAAAGTAACAATTCAGAGTTGAAATGGATAATTTCATTATTTCAGTATTTATAATCTAAATAAAGAATATATATAGGAAATATTCTTCTTCTTTCTTATCTCACTCAATCATATTAGGGTATCAAGCTTGTAAAGCTTGAGATCATGACTGGGTGAAGTAGTAGAATACGTCTGCCTTTGTCATTAAGACTGGGAGCACTACTCAGTGGCAGGCCGACTTAACTCCAGAAGAAATGGCCGCCTCTGACATGAGAAACAGACACCATGTGCAGCCGCTCCTAACATGGAGTACAAACGCTGCTCATCCTGTATCCCAGGATTAGGAGCCCTTACAGGGTACTATCAGCCGGGCCAGCTGAGCTCAGGTTTTTTAGCGAGCTTGTTACTGCTCCCCCTCCTCCTTTTTAATCAGGCTTGGGACCGGCGGTGTTTATATAAGAAATGAATTATTGAAGCAAGAATGTTTCTTTTACATGTCAAATAAACTTCTACTGTCTTTACTGCGATGCTCATGTCAAAGTTTGCTTAAATACCATTTCTAAGATTCCACCCTTCATTGTAGCATATATAAGCAGAATGATACAATACAATATCCAACACAACATACCCTGAATTAACGTCATCTATATATAACAAATTAAAACATCAAGACGCGAATGTGTCTTCATTTAAATGTAATTCTACTATCCTAAAAACTTATGTCCATAGTGTACATGAATACCATTTCTAAGATTCCACCCTTCAGTGAATTAATACAAAGCAATAACACGCCATCTAAATATAACAAATTAAAACATTAAGACGCGAATGTTTATTTATTTAACTCTAATTCTACTATCCTAACAGCTTATATCCACATAGTTTGTTTAAATACCATTTCAAAGATTCCACCATTCAGTGTAACATATATAAACAGAATGATACAATACAGTATCCAACACAACATACCCTGAATTCATACAAAGCAATAACACGCCATCTATATATAACAAATTAAAACATTAAGATGCGAATGTTCCTTTGTTTAAATGTAATTGTACTATCCTAAAATCCCATAGTTTGCTTAAATACCATTTCAAAGATTCCACCCTTCAGTGTAGCATATATATACAGGATGATCCAATACAGTATTAGAACTCTAAAAAAGGCGGTCTGGTAGATTAAATTGGCGAAACCGTTGGGAGGGTTCACCACTGATGAATCAAACCATCCCAATATACTTCATCGCAATAAATACAGTAGAAGTTGTTTTATGTTTAAAAGAAACATTCAGGTTTTAATACTTTCATTTATTATATATAGATGGTACGTTATTCCTGATAATTAAATATTATATATTTGAAATTATTATAGACACGTATGATTATATTTTTAAAATTTAAAATATTTCTACTGTCCTTACTGCAATGGAAAAATTATTAATGGGAGAAGGCTTGGCCCATCAGTGGTGAACACTCCCAGTAGTTATTAATTATATAGAAATACCTATATTGGATTTCATAATATTTATTTGTTCATTTTTAAAGGAGAAATTAGCTTCTCTTTATCGAGGATGTTTGTGTTTTGAGCTAAAGCATGGGAACAAGTGTAGACTATTCCTGTCATGTAAGACGAACGTAAAAATTATCTTTAATTAAAGTGTATAATATTATAAAGTAAATAAAGCTTCCAGAGTTAAGTTTATTGTTCAAATTTTTACTTTCAAGCTTTCGGACATGTCAGTCCTTCAACAGGAGTATCACGTTAATAAATTGATGATATATACTATTTTTATATACACATTAATTTTTACGTAATTTAAATATTAATGATATTGAAAGGGGAGAAAATATATATTTTACCTTCTTTGTGTGTTATAAACAATGTTTGTATATATATACGTGCATGGTGGAGGCTACGTGCTGGTCGAATGATAAGTTTATTATATTATGATGCATTAGCGCATTGAAAGGGTTCACCACTGATGAGCCAGGCCCTTCTTTTTCCCCTGCTATCTCTACGTTTCCTCCACCCCGCGAGACATCTTTGCTGCCAGATCCAAGGGTTCCTTGCCACTGGAAGCCGCGTTCTGCCATGGGGGTTAGAAGACCATGCTCTAAATGGCCAATTAACCCTGAAGAAAGACAAGACAAGAGCCAGACCCTCCCATTAATTTTTCCGTTGAAGTAAGGGTAGTAAAACTCGTTTAATAATTAAAAGAATCGAACGCATCTATAATATGAAAAAAATAGTACAAATGTGATATTTTACTGGGATAAGGTGCATAAATTAAGAAAAAGGCATCTCCTTATCGTGCAACTGAAAGTTGCTGATGGCTTGCGCAATCTATCGGAATAAATATCAACTATTCTCGTTGATTTTTAATTATTCCAGAATTGGCCAAATACCCATTCTTGATTAATCAAGAAAAGCTAACCACGGACGCGTTTCGGGCTGTTGGCCCTCATCAGCGTGGTGCAAGCTGTACCTCAAAGACCAAAATATTGGTCATTCAGGCATCCTGAAAAATCATGAAATGGGTATTTAAGGCCAGAATTGCGTGAGACCGCGACACAATAGTTTCGAATTTTTATAACAGATGGCGCTCTAATGCATCATAAAGATATAGAATAAAATAGAAATATTTTCAGAGATAAACATAGAAGAATTCTGTTTAGAAATAATCTGTAACATAAACACGTTCCTCACATAACCATCTATTCCCCATTATAGCTACTTTGTGGAAAAATATTTTTATTTCCTTCAGCGATCTTGTTTCAAACTTCCATCTATGCTAATGGTAACTTCAGCGAGACATTGATACTTCAAAATAAATTGGTCAAAATTTAATATATTTTATCAAAGACATTTTTCGTAGTTAATGGATATATTGCAATTTAATAAATGTAATAAAAGATTGAAATATTTGAGGAAACTTTCATTTAAATTTCATTTTTATTGGCTAAATTTTATAAATGGCGCGTTATCTCTCTCTCTCTCGCCTTTTAATTAATTATTATGAAATATGAAAAAATCTTGCGCAATAAATTTCTTTTTTTATTCCGCAAGAATATTGGATATTTCATAATAGTAAATCGCAATTTCCCCTACATCTGATTATAATTAATTATGTGTAACTGGACTTTTACTTATAACTCGATGCAAATACACTGGTGTCCAAAAAATAAGAAACTTAACCAATATTGAAATTTCTCAAAAGCCAATTTATTAACAAATATAAAATGTATTATACAAATAGTTTAAACTATGGAGAATTTGACTAGCTATATGAAAATATAAAAAAATATTTGAAATTATGAAATATGTAAAAATTATTACCAACATACCCAAAGCTAAGGTTCCAGATCTTAAAGAAATAAGATATCAATAGGGAGTATGATCACCTCTAACAGCTATCAAGGTCTCACAGCGAGCCCTCATGCTGTTTACCAGGCTTTGAAGGAGGTCCAGGGGTAGTAAACCCCACTCCTCCAATAGAGCAGTTCTTAGCTCAACGAGGGTTCTGGGAGAGGGGTGACGAGCTCCAATACGCCTCCCTAGAGCATCCCACACATGCTCTATTGGATTCAGGTCCGGAGATCTGGCTGGCCAATCCATCCTTCGAATATTCTCACTCTGGAGATATTCATTGACTAGCCTAGCTCTATGCGGACGAGCATTATCGTCCATTAAAATTAAATTGTGACCAATTTGATCTCTATAAGGTCTTAGATAGGGCTCAAGGATCTCGTCCCTGTACCTTTGGGCAGTTAAAGTGCTCCCAGAAAAAATGTGGAGGAGTGTGCGTCTGCTAGAACTGATGCCAGCCCAGACTAAGAGACTGCCCCCTCTAAAACTGTCTATTTCCCTGATGTTACTGGGATGATAGCGGGTTCCAGGCTCCCTCCAGATGAAAACTCGTCGAGAATCTGTGTTTAAACTAAATCTTGACTCATCACTGAAGAGAACATTGGCCCACTGATCACGAGTCCAGGCGTGATGTTCCAAGCACCAATTCAAGCGGGCTCTCCTGTGAGCAGAGGTTAAAGGGATACAGACCATTGGTCGTCTTGCATAAAGAGCACCTTCGTGAAGCCTTCGGTAAACAGTTTGTCTTGAAATTCTCGTTCCAGTAGCACTTGAGAGTTCATTAGAGAGTTGAATAGCTGTCATCTCCCTATGGCGCTTCGCAGTTACGACCAGATAACGGTCTTCAGAGGTAGCTGTTTTTCTTTTTCTACCAGAACCTTCTTTTCTTTTGATGGTTCCTGTCTCAATGAACTCTTTCCATATTTTGCTAACCACAGATTTATTCACATTTAGCCATTTTGCTACTTGTGATTGCCCTGCCTCCATTCTTCCAACAGCTCTCCATTTTAAATCATCTGCTAAAATTTTTCGTAAACTCATAATTAATTAAGTATTAAATAAAATTATAATTGAACAATTCTTAGATGGGGTAAACGACACGCCAAATAGCACATTTATAAAGACAAGCAAAAATTTGCATATTTTCAATTTTACCGAATCGAATGGTTGCGATAAATAGATTCTACGACTTAAAATACCTAATTAAATTACTTTTTAGCTTTTAGCGTTGTATATTTTAAAACATATCATTAAAAAACAAAAGTTTCTTATTTTTTTGAAAACCAGTGTATTTACATATAATTGTCATTTTTACATATACTGTCCTAAAAAACGTATGTCTATAATTTGCTTAAATACCATTTCTAAGATTCCATCCTTCAGTGTAGCATATATAAACAGAATGATCCAATACAGTATTAGAGTTCTAAGAAGCGGTCTGGTAGATTATATTGGCGAACCCGCTGAGAGGGTTCACCGCTGATCAACCAAGACTTTCCAATAATTCTTTCAACGCAGTAAGGACAGTAGAAATTCTTTTCTTTGTTTAAAAGAAACCTTTGTGATTTAATGCTTCCATTATACCTAAATTGTATTATATAATGTCTTAGTACTACGTAAATTATATTACATGCATATAATTTCAACATCAATAACTTATTTTTTGAAGATAGTAAGAAAGTGTTAGAATAAAGATAAGAAAAGGTCAGGCAGTTAAAGTAAATGATAAGGTATGTTCCTAGCTAATAGCAAAGTTCAAAATTTAGGAAAATGTCAAATATATATTGATTTTCTTACTATATTTCAATATATTGACCAACCCAATTCTATTAATGAATTATATTGGTTACCCCTACTTTTTGTTTATAAAAAAAATGCCTTTTCAATTTTCAGTCGATATTTATACCGAAAGATGGCGCTATTCCATCTAAAAAGTTATATTCAAAATATTACGGCACATGCTTTTTTTTGTTCAAAAGAACTCGTTGAGAATCAAGATTCCCTGAACCTAAAAAATAACGTATTTTTGTATTGATCTGATATGTTCCATATTTCAGAAACAAGAAAGAAATTATTAATAAAAGATGATTTTTCATTCAATTTATTATATATTAAATTTGTATTGTTTTATTTATATAGAGATATAATATATTACGATGCACTAGCGCGCCATCTGTTATCAAATTACGAAACTGAGGCGGCCATTTCATTTCGGCCTGACACTGAGTAGTGCTTCCAGTCTTAATGACAAAAGCAGACGCATTTTACTTCACCCAGTCATGATCTCAAGCTTAACAAGCTTGATATTCTAATATGATTGAGTGAGATAAGAAAGAAGAAGAAGAATATTCCTTATATACGTATATCCTTCAATTCAGATTAAAATACTGGAATAATGAAACTGCCCATTTCAACTCTGAATTGTTACTTTGGTTTACAAATATATATGTACAAAAAAAAATATATATATATATGTTATATAAAAATATTATTTTATTTAAAATCATATTTTCATAGATTCAAATATTCTGCTATTTCGACCGCCAGAGGTCACTCTTCCACTATAAAAACTCTTTGTTGTTTTATCCCAATGGCCGGCTCAAAACTTTTGTACATTATGTAAATACTATTTTGGTTTTCTTATTCTACTCGCCTTAAGCCAGGCATTACTTTTATCAAATTATGTCTTTTTTATATATTCCTTTAACCCAATTAAATTGCTGATCAAAACTATTTTTCATTATCATACTTTAAAGATTTCAACCACGACTGCATCGCCATTGCCATAATCTTCAACATGATCTAAATTCAAGCAGAAAATCTCATTAATCCTTATTTATAACAATAGCCGCAGGATATTTACCTGTTTATTTTTTAAAAATGACAAAATCAAATTTTTCAAATTCAAATATGCAAATTCTTCTTCAATCAAAAATAATCCTCTTCAATCAAAAATAGACATTTTCACCTACAAAATTAGCGCAATCTCCAATCAAACATAGCCTTCATGGTAAACGGTTTGCGGATTTCGACAATATAGAAAGAGGGAATCATATATCGCCGCAACTCTTTTTTATTAACGCGATTAAGGAAGCTTTCGGGCAAGCCCTTCTTCAGCTAACTATAGTGTACAAACAAGGAGAGATTATATATCGTTTTTAATATAAAATAAAATAAAAGAAAAGAAAATTACCACGCCCCTATCGCCCTCGTTTCAATAGCACCGCGTGGCCACGTCATGTCTGATCCTAACTTCAAATATAATGTAGTACAAAAATATCTTAAAAGAAATTTACGTAATTGAATAAATATAAAGAATCAACTATAAACAGTTCAAAGGATTTAGTGGAGACTTTTGAATATTTTTAGGATAGAAGGGGAACGTACTGTGATGGCAACTGTATACTTTTGTAAGAACCATCTTCAGAGGTTCACCTTCCATGGCCTCGATTCTAAGAAACCCAATCACCAAAAGCACCGACCAGAAACAGAAAAAAAATTTAGTTTACCAAATTCCCTGCCTCAACTGCAATAGTGTCTACATCGGCGAGACATCAAGAAACCTTTCAATCAGAATCAAAGAACACCAAAGAAACATCTCTAAACTAAACCCAAACTCCTTAATAGTTGACCACGTCAGAGAAACCGGACACACTCCAGACTTCAATAATACCAGAATCCTCCATACAAATGCCAAAACTAAAACCCAAAGACTCATTCTTGAAGCAATAGAAACCATGAAGCACCCTAAACCATTAAACAAAAGTATACAGTTGCCATCACAGTACGTTCCCCTTCTATCCTAAAAATCTTCAAAAGTCTCCACTAAATCCTTTGAACTGTTTATAGTTGATTCTTTATATTTATTCAATTACGTAAATTTCTTTTAAGATATTTTTGTACTATATTATATTTGAAGTTAGGATCAGACATGACGTGGCCACGCGGTGCTATTGAAACGAGGGAGATAGGGGTAATTTTCTTTTCTTTTCTTTTATTTTATATTAAAAACGATATATAATCTCTCCTTGTTTGTACACTATAGTTAGCTGAAGAAGGGCTTGCCCGAAAGCTTCCTTAATCGCGTTAATAAAAAAGAGTTGCGGCGATATATGATTCCCTCTTTCTAAACATAGCCTTCTCCAAACAAAGCATAATCATCTCCACAAGAAAACATAGTATTTTCCACAAACAACCATAGCTTAATTCTCAAGATAACCAAAATCAAGATAATCGCAACAATTCCAAAATCAAACAGAAAAATCTTTTTTTTTTTTTTTCTTATTATAACATATATATATGAAAAACCAATAGAAAAAATAAAAGATAAGTGGGTGAGGTGTTGATATTAAAAATAAAAATGGCATCTCCTGACCACGAGCACATGTGCTTTTTAGATGGCAGAGCGCCATCTAGTGGAGCAAAGATAAACTAAACGTTTATTTAGCTTGCTCCGTGCTATTTGGCCAACCCAATTTCTTGATAAATCAGGAAAAGCCATCCACGAACGCGTTTCGCGCTGTTGGCGCTCGTCAGCGTGGAGAAGGCTGTAACCACTGTGACCAAAAAGATTTTTGGTCCCAATGGCTTCCCGAGAAATCAAAAATTGGGTATTTAAGGCAAAATGTGCGTAAAGACGCTTAACACATGAAAAAACAATAGAAAAAATAAAAGATAAGTGGGTCAGGTGTTGATATTAAAATTTATTTTTAATATATATATATATACGCGAAACGCGTTCTTGGATGGCTTTTCTTGATTTATCAAGAAATTGGGTTGGCCAAATATCACGGAGCATGTTAAATAAACGTTTAGTTTATTTTTGCTCCACTAGATGGCGCTCTACCATCTTAAAAGCACATGTGCTCGTGGTCAGGAAATACCTTCTTTATATATAATGTGCTCGTGGTCAGGAAATACCTTCTTTATATATAATGTGCTCGTGGTCAGGAAATACCTTCTTTATATATATAAAGGCATATCCTGACTAGGAGTACATGTGCTTTTCAGCATATATATATAGAGAGAGAGATTGAGATTGAAACTGAATTATTATAATATCCATATATGATTATATAAAGTTAAATATAGAAATATGAGTAAATAAGATTTAGTAATGATAAATATATGAATAAATAAATGTAAATATAGATAATATAATTGATAAACATATATATATATGAAAAAAACAATAGAAAAAAAATAATAGATAAGTGAGTCAGGTGTTGATATTAAAAATGAAGGTCTGGAGATGCCTTCTTTATTTTTAATATCAACACCTGACCCACTTATCTTTTTTTTTTCTATTGTATTTTCATGTGTTAAGCGTATTTAGGCAAATTTTGCCTTAAATACCCATTTTTTGGTTTTTCAGGAAGCCACTGGGACCAAAATTCTTTTTAGTCGCAGTGGTTACAGCCTACTCCACGCTGACGAGCGCCAAAAGCGCGAAACGCGTTCTTGGATGGCTTTTCTTGATTTATCAAGAAATTGGGTTGGCCAAATATCACGGAGCATGTTAAATAAACGTTTAGTTTATTTTTTGCTCCACTAGATGGCGCTCTGCCATCTTAAAAGCACATGTGCTCGTGGTCAGGAAATGCCTTCTTTATTTTTAATATATAAAAATATATACAAGGTCTTCATTGGTGACGCCCACCGCAGGAAAGACTCCGCCACTGATGGACTGCGAGAGTTCTTTCCCAAAGAGTGGGCAGGTCTATGTGATGGCTGGTGTTACCCACCTCAAGACCAAGAGAGTGAGGGAGTGTGTGAGAATAAAATTATTCTTTAAATTTTACTTTGAGTAGACGGAGATAGGTTGAGGCTACTTTTATTATATCGTTCCTATAATATAATATATGATGTTAAATGAATTAAATAAATAAATATAAAAATATATTAACAAATTAGGCAGATGTGCAGATCGCCATATAGAAAACAATCTTGTCGGGATATGCCTCATTTGTAATATCAAGGCTTAAACCTTTTTATTATTTTATTTTATATTATCATAACAAATAATATACAGGGTGATCCAAAAGTCCCGCACAACTTTAAAAATTAATAACTCCGCGAATATTTGCGCTAGAGCAATGCGGTAAACACCATTGTGTTCAGGATGCAATGGGATTTTTTTATGGCAAATAATGAAAAATTCGAAATTTATTTTAGTTACAACTTTATTCACTAGATGGCGCCCTACCAGAATCAGCGATTCAGCGGCCAAATTGTTTGATAAATTGAAAAATATAACTGAACGACACGTATTTTTACTTTTTGAATACCAGGAAAGAACCCTAATAATATCAAATGATAAATTAATAAAACACCATTTCGGCCAAAAGTTTGAAGAAATGGTTGACGATTTTTAAATACAATCTGAGATATGTAAAATAGGTATATGCAAATTAAAACATGTAGCAAAAAAAAAACCTGATATTTTAGATGCGGTTTGCTGGAATCCTCTCAGCTATTTATATTTCGAAAATAATAATTTTCTATTTTTTAAAATTCAACTCTCTCTCAGTATCGATTATATTTATTTTAATTCATTTGAAAAATATTTATCTATCTCTGATGATTTATTTTACTCTGGAATGCCGTTGTTGTTTTTGTCGTGTCCAATAAAGAGCCTCAGATTCTTTTCGTTTGGCCAACAAAAAATGTCCAATTTATATACACATATATTCTTACATAATGAGACTTTAAAGAATGCAAATAATCTTCATCTATTTACATATACAACACATCTCCCCCCTCAATAATACTCCAGTCGGTCTAGGGGTTTCCTGGCTCTCTGAGGTCTAGGACTGCGGACGGGCACTTGCACAGCGGCAGCCTCCGGTTTAGGAGTGCAAGAGGGCACGTGCACAGCAGCAGGCCCTGGTATAGGAGTGCAAGAGGGCACGTGCACAGCAACAGGCCCTGGTCTAGGAGTGAAAGAGGGTACGTGCACAGAGGCAGTCTCCTCCTTGTTTCCTGATGTAACCTCTGGAACCTCCTCTTCACTTTATTTCTGACTTCCACCTACAGGCTTCTCTCCTGATGTTCGAGGAAGTATCAAATTTCTTGTCTCCACTTGTTTCTTTCTCACAGGTCGCAATTGATTGATATGCCTCTTATACACGACGCCCTCGCAACTTATAAGGTAGTGACGGTAGCTCAATAATTCCAAAATGGTACCTTTTTACCGTTTAGGTCCAGTTGCATAGTTGCGGAAATAAACCGGAGACAAACTGTCTTCCGTTATCTGTAACAAAATATTAGGGCAATCCAATTCTGGCGAGAATTTCTCTAAGATGACTTATAATCGTTTTTCTGGTAATATCTTTGATGATAAAAATTTCTATCCACTTTGAGTATGCGTCCACGAGAACCAAAAACATTCTTCCCATGAACGGACCCGCTAGATCAAGATGAAGTCGATGCCACGGTTTTTCGGGCCAAGTCCATTCCGAGATGGTAGCCGGGGGCATGCTTGCCGATTCTTGGCATACTCTACATTCTCTAGTAAACTCTTTGATGTTACTCTCTATGCCTGGCCACCAGAATATACCGTCTGGCAATCATCTTCATTTTAACAATCCCCATGTGTATTTCATGCAAGTCATTTAAAATTAAAGATATTAATTTTTGGGGAATTACCACTCTTTCACGCCATTAAAAACAATCAAACTCCAAACTTAATTCCTCATTGATCTTATAATAAGGAGCTAGTGGGTTTTCCCTCAGTACCCTTGTGAATTTCCACACAGTTGCCTTCTCTAACATTCCTTAATACTATAGACAGTATTTTATCTCGGGACGTCTCATATGCCACCTCCCTAAAAGAGAACGGTACCTCATTCAACTTCCTGAGAAGAAGTACCTGGTCTTCATCAAGAAACTCCCTGACACTCGATTCTAAAGGAAGACGTGACAATGCATCAACATTGGAATTATCACTACTTTTTCGAAACTCCTCAGTATAATTAAATGCAGCTAATTTTAAGGACCATCTTTTAATTCTGGATGCTGCACATACGGGAATTGGTTTCTGTGGTGAAAATATATGAATTAAGGGTCGGTTGTCTGTGACTAATACGAATTTTCGTCCCAGTAAGTATTGTCTTGATTTCTCATCGCCATAAGTTATGCTCAACGCTTCCTTTTCTAGTTGAAAGTACCGTTTTTCCGCTTCAGTTAATGTTCTAGAAGCAAAAGCTATAGGGCATTCTTCCTTTCTATCATTTCTATGACTCAGAATTACGCCTAGTCCATAGTCCATTAATAATGATTTACATTTTTTAAATAACATTCGATATTTTTCGTTCAATTCCAACTACAATTTTTATTTAAAGTTGATAGAATAGCGCTAAAATGTTTGCTATATTCTTTATGAATCTATAATAATAAATTAAGAGTCCTATGAAAGATCTCAATTGCGAAACATTCTTTAGGTTCAGGCGCCTCTATCACTGCTTTAATTTTATTTTCTAAGGGATGCAGTCCATATTTATCCATTTTAAACCCTAAAAATTCCACCGATTTCTTTCAAATTTACATTTATATCTGTTTAACTTTAAACCTTTTTCTAGCAATCATCTAAACACTAGATCCAACTTTTGTTCATGATCTTGAAAGTCTTTTCCTGCAACCAAAATATCATCTATGAAGCAGGCCACACCTGGCAAATCAGAAAATAGGCCTTCCATAATCCTCTGAAATTTATTTGGTGCTACCGCTACCTCATATGGTAGTCTTTTATAAGAAAACAACCTCTTTGTTGTGTTTATATCAACAACAGCTTTGGCTTCTTCCGCTAACATTACTTGTGAGTAAGCCTGTGATAGGTCTAGACTCGAAAGTACGGTGCTTGTAGATAATTTTGAAAAGATCTCATCGATCGATGGAATGGGATACCTATCTAATTCTATTGCTTTATTAGCTGTACATCTAAAATCACCACATATCCTTACACTACCATCCTTTTTTGATGCCGGTACTATTGGAGCGGTCCAATATGCATGAACTATAGGTTATAAAATGCAAGAATTCACTAAACGATCAATTTCATTCTCTACTTTGTTTTTTGGAGAGAAAGGTAAACTTCTGGCCTTACAAAACACAGGAGTCACATCCTTTTTTAAATTAAAATTTATTCTGACGTCCTTTAGACAGCCCAAATCTTTGTTAAACAAATCTGCATACCTATCCATCAAATTTTTATATATTTAAATATATTTCTATTATATTCATTATTTAAAATTTTAATGCTAAACAATATAGAATAATCAAGTTTCAACTGTTTAAGCCATTCTCTTCCTAATAAAATTACCTGGATTTTTTCATTTACAACTATTAATCGTAAATATTGGTTGGCTTCTTTTACAAAAACATTTCTTTGATCTATAATCTCTATTGATTTACCACAAAAGGATTTTAATCTTAAATTTGTTGGAAATATTATTTTACCTTGCCAATAATTCTTATAAATATCTTTAGATATTAACGTAACTGGACTTCCTGTATCTATTGTAAAGCACAAAAAATAACCATCTACTGTTAAATTTATTGTGGCATCAGTTTCGCCCTGTACAGAATATATAGAGTCCTCTTGTACAAATTTACATCCCCACATTCTTTTACTAGCTTTGCAGACCATACCTAAATGACCCAGTTTATTACATTTTAAAACAAGTCTTTGTTCTATGAGATAAAACAGATGCCACGTGTGAATGTCTTTCACCACATCTATAACACACTATTTTGCCTTTGCCACTTTGCCTGAAAGGCCTATACTGCGCCGTACTATTATTGTAGTCGCCCTTTTTATCCTTTCAATTCACAGGGGATATCTTGACCACTAATTTATCTTGTAATTCTCTTGTATTTATCTCCGCCAATTCGAAAGAGATCGCCACTGCAAAAACTTTATCCAGGGTGACATCGTCGTCCTCTTGTAGTAGCTTCTTTTGCAGGATTTCCGACTTGATTCCAGCCACAAAACGGTCTCGCATCATGGTTCCCAATATATCGACGAAATTACAATTTATTGCCAAATGTTTCAATTCTCTAAGATATTCCGAAATTGATTCTCCTTCCTGTTGAATTCTCTTTAAAAATCTGTATAGCTGTGGTATCACTTTCTTCTTTGGATCCAAATGCAGCTTAATTATTTGAATGATAGTATCATAGGGTTGATCTTTCATTAGACCAGGAAGAAAATGTTGTTTCCCTGCTTCAAAGTTTCAGAATCTGGCAGCGAGGTAAAAATCAGCACTTTAATCTCCTTCTTCAGATGCCAAAAAGAAAGCCTCAAATTTTTGTACAAAAAGATCGAAGTGTCCTCCACTGGGCTATAGCATCTAAAAGGTATTATTAATTTTGAACTTGTCATGCTGATCTTTTCTACTCCTTTGTTTTATTGATTCAGATAGTTTAAAAGATGAAATCTTAACCCATTTTCTTATTTTTCCTCTCCATAATCCGAGAGTCAGATTTGTTTAAAAGTTGTAGTTGTTATACTTGCATATACACCGTTTTCCTCAGCTTTTTACTGGCTCTGTAGATCGCGCATCCTCGTCGCCACTTTTGTTGTGTCGTAATTAGACGTACAAGAGCTCAAACTTGACCATGGCCAACAACAAATGTCCAATTTATATATACATATATTTTTACATAATGAGGCTTTAATAATACAAATAATATTCATCTATTTACATAAAAAACAGTTAATATATAGCGAGAAGAGTAGAGGACTGAGCACAGATCCCTGAGGTACACCAGCCCATGTTCTTCGGTCCTTGGAAAATGTTCCATTGACCCGAACCTTTATCCTTCTTCCCCTTAAGAAGTCTGCAATTCAGATTGAGTTTTTCCTCTTACTCCGATGTTGTGAGGCCTTTCAAATAATTTCTACACTCGAACAAAAGCTGAGGTCATATCCAGGAATACGGCCGTTGTCTTCTTTGGCGGTTTTTCCTAGAAATCTATTATTGATTGACAGAAGTAGAACAGTTTATCAGTTGTACAGTGTCTGGATCTTTAGGCAGTTTGGTAGAAGTTTATTTTATTATTGTTAGTGAGCCAGACTATGAGCCTAGAGTGGATAATTCATTCTGTTATTTTACAAAGTATGCTTGTAAGAGCAATTGGCCGATAGTTCTTGCATTCCTTAGCATCTTTGTTTGGTTTCAGTATTGGCACTATAATTGATATCTTCCAATTCTTTGGTAGTTTACCAGTTTGCCATAAAATGTTCAGTATTCGTAGGAGTTGATTTTAAGCTTCGTCTCCAAAGTGTTTAATCATTTAACCAAAGATTAGAGCATCTCCAGGTGACATCTTGGATTTAACTTTCCTATTGATGAATTTAGCTCATTCAGTGTGAAGTCTCTCGAGTAAATATCTTGTTGATGGTAATTTCTTGCTTGTGTTTAACTAACTTGTTTATATTATTTTTAGAGTCCTGCCTTCATTCGTATAGCTGAGTCTGGAAGTGCTTGGAAGATATTCAGAAATTCGCTGTTCATATCGGTTAGAGTATTGGATGATTAGTGTTGGTTTTGAGTTTTATAACACTAATTATATTCCAGTGATGGCTTTCCTTTTTTGGATCCATTTTCTTTGCAGAATTCTGCCCATTTTTCTTGTTTGAATATCCAAATTTCTTGTTCTTATTTTGTGACTAATTTCAATGAGTTCCTTTATGATTTCTTCTGTTTTATTTGTTTTAAGAAGTTCATTTTTATTGTCTCTCTCTGCAATCATTGCCTCGATATTGTGGTCCTTCCAGTAAAGTATTCACAGGTCTTTACGTCTACCTCTAGGTATCGATACTTTTGCAGCTTTGGATATGTTCAAAGAGAATTTTTCCAAGTTTTTGTCAATCGTTCTGTGATTTAATTCTTCGTTGCACAGTTCTCCAAGCTTTTCTGTAAATTTTTTTTCAGTGTTATTTTATTCTGTTGAAACTTCTCAATTTTGAATTTTAGGGTTGTTAAATTGGTCTGTGGTCACTGATTGCACTTTTCAGAATTTTACATTGTGTTGTGGGTGCGATGTTGTAATTTATCGCTGTGATGTCTATTGCGGATTCTGTGCCTGTGGACTTGGATAGATAGGTGTTATTTTCGTTATTTAACGGCGTAAGGTCGAGGTCGAGTATGATTGCGATATCCGAAGACGCTTCACTTAATGTCTCTATCAGGCCTGTATTGAGGCTAGTATTATCGTGGTGATAAACATTTATGATTGGAATTGTTTTATCTGTAAGATAGATTTCTATTGCCTGAGCTTCTGTCGTGCTTTCTCTAGGCTTACTCTGATTATAATTTATAATTATAATTAATAAATTTAATATATAAATATATAAATATATAATTTATAAATTTATAATTACTATAATTATAGGCGATTTCCTTAAATTTGATTAAATTTAAATTTTTGTCTCCTGAGGACAATTAATATGTACATTGTTGTCACAGAGAAGACAAGTCAGCTCTTTATTTTCCTCTTGGTACCATTTATATTGAGTTGTAGTGGATTGAATTGTGTCCTCGTAGTAGATTTCTCATCATGAGCTCGAGCTGCAGCTCCTGACGCGGCGGTTACCCCGGACGCGGTAGCATTACTGGAGATATCAGTTTTGCTCTTCATTTGAAAATGGGTGCCGTTACAACGTTAGTCATCTTGGAAACGAACCAGAATTTGGTCAAATATTCCAAGGGTCCAGGGGGGACCGCAAGGAGGTGTGGTCGGACTTCTCCCCTTCCCCCTGGAATGCCGTCACTACAGGATAAAGCACTCTTGGTGAATTGTTTTAATTGTGATTCAAAATCTGCCACTGAAGCTTTACGAGCGTTTCGTTCCTTTAAAGATATTCGAAGCGGTAAAGGACCAATGAGTTGCTACTCTCTAAAGCGATTGATTGAAGTTTTGAGGAAACTGGATCTCTGGAAGCAAAACCTCGGAGGGGAAGACCATGGACATGCAAGTCAGTGGCTGTTATGGTTTTGCAGAATGCTGAAGCTATTGAAACGTTATCCACGTATGGAGAAGTAAGTGCTAGACAAGTTTCTCGACAAACGGGAATTTCGTATGGAAAAGTTTGGAGAGAACACACATTTAGAATTTCTCTATAAAAATATCCTAACAAAATTCAAAGTTTCCACGAGTTGAAAGTCAGCGATTTTGAGAAGCGTCAAGAATTCGCTGCATGGGTTTTCCGGCAAATTGATATTGATGAAAACTGGCGGTCAAATGTTCTAAGAACAGATGATGCTCACTTTTATCTAAAGGGAGAATTTAACATTCAAAACTGCCTCATTTTGGCAACAGAAAACCCTAGGATTTTTACAGAAATACCACTTCATCAGCACAGAGTTACAGTTTTGTGTGGGTTACTTCTTCTTTTATTATTGGGCCATTTTTCTTTGAAAAAATCAATGGAAGAACTTTTAAAACCGTTTTTGTAACTCTCTCTGGTGAACGTTATGTTCAACTTTTGAGAGAAAAGGTTATTCCCATATTGCAGGACAGACAAGTACTAAGCGAAATAACATTCTTGCAAGATGGAGGACCTCCTCATATCTCCCGCGATGCCAAACAATTGCTGAAGGATACGTTCGGTTAAATTCGTTGATAAGTCGCCACTTTATATACCAGTGGCCTCCAATATCACCAGACTTGACGCCTTACAATTTCGGTTATGGGGGTACATTAAGTCGCGTTTTTATCGATGCCGGCCTACCACATTGGCCATGTTGAAGGCTTCTATCAGATGGCACGTTTTATAAATTTCAACTATTTAATTGTGACCATTCTGTCATCTATCGTCTGCAGGCGGTGTTTGAGAATGAAGGGCGCCACATTGAGCAAGGATTGTGACCTAATACAAGAGAGAAGGCAGTTACCTCATGTGTTATATTTTGCAGCTCTTTGTTTTGGGTTATGGGAATAATAAATGCTGTCCTCACATCTTGACTCTTTTTTTTTTCTGTAAACAGTAATTTTTTTGTTTGTCATTTGCCCACATTTTATATTATGTCGTGCAGGCCAAAGTGTTATAACTTCTCGAATAACACTGGTATACACAATTTTACCCCTTATGTTTAGTTTATCGCGTTTCGCTCATTAGAAGAAATAGCATAAGGAATAATCTCTGTACCCCCCCCCCCCCCCAACTTTAGATGTTTTGCGCAAAAAATAATACAAAATGATTTTACTACCACGTTTTTCAACGTAAAAGGTCGATTTAAAAAAGATTTTTTTTGAGGGGATACATTTTCAAAATTATGTACAGTATAATAAACAATGATAACATTTGACAAACCCATAGGATATTTGGAATAAAGTACGACAAATATATTTTGCCACTCCCCTCTATATTTCATTTTTGGATCATGACAAATATCCAATTAAATAGTCAAGTGTCGACAATTAGTCAAGAAACTAAACATTCCTTATAGCACGAAATCCTATTTGTAGTGCCATCATAATTTTTGGTACTATATTAACATTTCAAAAATCGTGTATTGATATCAGTAGTTATTTTCAAACATTCAATTTATTTCACAAAACTCCATCTAAAATATAAATATTTTTTGCTACATGTTTTAATTTGCATATACCTATTTTACATATCTCAGATTTTATTTAAAAATCGTCAACCAATTCTTCTAACTTTTGGCGAAATGGTGTTTTATTAATTTATCATTTGATATTATTAGGGTTCTTTCCTGGTATTCAAAAAGGAAAAATACGTGTCGTTCAGTTATTTTTTTCAATTTATCAAACAATTTGGCCGCTGAATCTCTGATTCTGGTAGAGCGCCATCTAGTGAATAAAGTTGTAACTAAAATCAATTTTGAATTTTTCATTATTTGCCATAAAAAATCCCATTGCATCCTGAACACAATGGTGTTTACCGCATTTCTCTAGCGCAAATATTCGCGGAGTTATTAATTTTTAAAGTTGTGCGGGACTTTTGGATCACCCTGTATATATAAATAAAGAGACAGGCCTTTTTTTCAAGGTATTATAACATATTAATATGTAATAATACCTTTAAAAAGTTGGCGTTCAGTCAACTGAAATATTGGTAAAATAAATGATATTTTGATCCAATATATGCAGTTTTTAATTGAAGATTTTATTTATGGATTGCTCTATTTTCAAATTATACATCTAAATATATTTGCATTATGATACACCCATACCTCGCTTTGCGTCGGGGTTACGTTCCAAAAAAACACGACGCAAATTGAAACGACGCAAAGTGTAAATATGTCAAGGCGCAATCAAAAACAAAGGTGTTGCCATTATTTAGGGGAAAAAATTCAAAAAAAAATTAAAGACTCGAATCCAAAACAACGCAACTTCGAAAATCTAACGACGCATAGTGAAAATCAGTAAAAATTAAGCAGCGACGCAACTTCGAAAAAAACGCAAAACGAAACGACGCAAAGCGAAGTATTGGTGTATATGTTTATACTATTTTAATGTCTAAATATTGTATACATAATTTATATACACTTTGTTAAATTGTCTTTTCTCACAAATGAAACTAAATGTTCAACAAAAATATCTTCCAATATATATTTTTTTCTCTCGAGTGAGATCCCAAAATATTCTGACAATGACAAATTTCTCTTTGAAATTTTTATTTGACATTTGAAGAATGTGTAGATAGGCGAAATGAAAATTTCAAATCTTTTGTTTTCAAGTATAGTTATTTATAAACTACATAGTGTTCGAGTTAATATAAATTATAATAATTACATCTCTATGTTTAATGATATGTAATTATGTATATAATTATGATACAAAAATGTAATGCCTCGATAAAGGTTGACGTTCAACCAACCGAAATATTGGCAAATAAATCTTTTACTCAATCCAATATATGTCTTTTATTATCTAATATAATTTGGAATTAAGTTAGTGTCATTATAATTTTAATTTTGTGATATTTTAACTACAATTTTAATAGCTATGAAAAACATCAATTTGCATTTTGTCGTTATAATTTAAACTCATGTGGACAATACTTAAGTAATTGGAATGTCTTTGAATGTTATTTGTCGTCTGTTTTTTTATGTTTTAGAAGAGAGAGGAAATTTTGTTCATACTTGGTTATCTCGTATGTCTGTTGTTAAATTATATATAAAAAAGAGAGAAATAAATTTCCTGATCCTGCAAATAAAAGTTGTAAATTTCTAGGGGCAACACGCCTCTCTTTATCAAGGCTTTTCTTTGATTTAAACTGAATCACGTGGGTATGCGATCCACTCACGCTATACAAGACCAAAGCGAGAAACCATTTAAAGAAAATATATATATCTGTACATACATGACTACTTGAAATTCTATCCATTATTCCTGTAGAAGGGCAGCTTACGCCCGAAAGCTCGAATTGATTTTTCAAATAAAGAAACTTATCCTTTTTGAATCTATTCGTTATTATATTAACAAACTATGATTAGTTGATATTTATCCCGATAGATGGCGCAAACAATCAGTTTCAGTTGAACAATCAGGAAATGCTTTGTTTTTCTTAATAGAGAAAAAATTGGAAATGTCATATTTGACTTTTGTGGTTAAAATCTTTTCCTAGTGAATATTCTAAAAAAGTAATATAATTTTATTCACGATCAAACGTTGTGGCCCACTGTATGTATTACATCCCAAACACAATGTGACACCAGCCATCTCTGTCTTAAGCTCGATGTACCTCCTTGGTGACCGTTAAACCAGTGAGTTCCTTTAATTGGTCCACAATGCGTGTCACCAAGCGTCCAGGTATGTGTCTCCCAGATGTCTTTCCAGTCAGTATGGTGTACTCCATTCCCCTAGGTCGCGCGATGTTCTAAAAAGGTATAATTTTGTTATTTATCTCTCTCTCTCGAGCGGTAACTTGAGCTGCGAGGATGCACGGGCGCGCGCTCCTGCCCTAAACTTTGCTGGCATTTTAACCGCCTCCGAAGAGAAGAAAAATATTAGATTTTTTAATGGAATTCCCCACCGACTCTACAATGGCCTTGGCTGAAAGCTAATTGCCATCCGGACTTGCTGATGTTATCAGCGCTCCTCAGGCCACTGCGGCATTTGTTGGGGAAACAGAGCAACCTGGGCCTGGAACAGGCAAACCTTCTACCAACTGGGCCGAGCTCGTCGACCAGGAAAAACAACTCCCAATGGAGGAAGACATCACCGGCTGAAAAGACCTTCTTTTTTTTCTGCATTACATTATATATAATTTTATATTAACATTAAAGTATGTTTAACCGTCTCTCTCTCTCTCTCTCACACAAATTTATTCTTTAAATATTTATAGATAAAGAATTCTTCCTGAATTGAAATTAGACGAAAAAACATAGTGAAGGAAGACGAGTTTCTTTTATTGATGCATAGGGGCAAGCTTTCGGGTAAAAACCCTTCAACAGGCGAGCAATGAATATATGCATCAATAAAAGAAACTCGTATTCCTTCACCATGTTTTTCGTCTAACTTTAAATATTTGTTTAAGCATATTTAGAAGTATTAAAAATTGACTTCTCACACGAATATTTATACTAGCCGAATGACCCGGGGAACGCCCGTGTTTTACCCGACTGTAGATGTTACAAACGGTGATCCTTAGGTCGCTGATTCAAATCCGGCTCGAGGGAGCCGGCGAGCACGTGACTTCCCTGTGCGCGCGCATCCGTGACAGAGGCCGATGAGGAAAGACGGTCGTGACTATATATATATAATGGCAGAGCTCAATCTAATGGAACATGTATCAATAAAATGAGTTTGCCAAATATTATGGAACAAGCCTGTATCAACGTTTTGCTTATTCTTATTCCACCAGATGGCACTCTGCCATATAAAAGGTTCATGTAAGCGGTCAGGATATGCCTTTTTTGTTTTTAATATGTAAATATGTATTATAATGCACTGAGGCCCGTGATTATCAAACGCCATTTGAAGTTCCACCGCATGAGTTTCTTTTCAACGAAAAATCAAAATTTATTTCAAGGTGAAATATTGACTATTTCTAACCTTTTTGGATGAGGTATGAAAGAGTGAATTATGAAGAGTAATGACAAACGGATATATAAAAGTGTCCAGGGATAGGAATATATGTATATATGTACCTTATTTCTACCTCTTTTCTATTAATATTACTAGAAGAATGACCCGGCTTCGCCCGAGAAATCCCCCGAGTGAAGTATCCTTCATACTGAAAGTACATCAATAATAAATAGTAGAAGTGCCATAGAATAGCAATACAGAAGAAACACATAAACTACAGGGAAAAAAGTGTGTAATGGCAAAAATTGTATTATATTAGTGTTTAGGTATTTGATTTAATTATTTTTTGCAATCCATTTAGTTGTTTCAAAATTAATATAGTTTAAATAAATGAGTTTTAAAAATTGTAAAAAAAAAAATGCATCGGCCGGGAATCGGCTGAACTACCGATGCTTATAAGAAGTGGCCATATTTGGGTATTTATTCCATTCATAAAAGCAAACGGTGACAGAATTGATTAAGAATTGATTGATGACTCTGATACTTGTACTAGCCGAATGACCTGGGCAACGCCCGTGTTTTACCCGATTGAATGTTTTGATTCCAATACTATTTGTTACAATTATAAATTGGCGCCTTAAATATATCCCTAATGATAATAGTACTTACATATGTACATAAGTATGTGTATATATATACACCTTAATAGTACAAAAGCTACATACCTATACTTTCGATATTTGCGGACCTATAATGAGGTATTGTTAACAATTGATTATTTAAGGAGCGAGCGACCCCGCTCCAACACAATAGTTACAAAAACAACAAAGCGAGTGGGGGGGGGGGGGGGGGGGCAAAGGTGGCGTGATCGTAGCCAACCAATAGGAGAGCGCCATTCCAAAAAAAAAAAAGCAAACGGTGACAGAGATGAAAAAGAATTGATGACGCTCGTAACTGTAAATAGAATATTTTAATGATCATTTGTTCTAATCATATACCATATTTACCGGGATAGTTTAAAATAGATCTTGAACAATTAGATTCACATAAAAAAGCATTAGTGTCCTAATGATCTAAACCGTTGGTTTTCGATCTCTACGACCCGGGTTCGAATCCCGCATTGGACACTTTTTTTCTAATTAAAAATATGCTCTAATGGCTACCGAATCTTGCAAAAGCCCAACCTTAACAACGAGTTCAAGTAAACAAACGAGGCTTCGGCATATTTGTGAGTACGAAAGTGAAACTGCTTTTCACATGTGTAGACATGTGGTGCACTTACAGTAAAAGCAGTCGCTAACTACCCACCATGATTATTATGGCCTGTACCACGTGTACTAGGGATTATAAAAAAAATAGTATCTAAAAAGGATAGAGAGGATAATAATTTTTATTTTATTTATAAAACATATTCCTACAAAGAGGATGCAGATTTATTGATAGATTTTAAAGAAATATATGCAAATATGTTCTTTTAAATTTTTGTCAAAAACTCTGCTTTGTGTTTGAATTAATAATTCATATATGGCCTTATCTTCTTTCTTATTAATTATTTAGAAGATATTACAACAAAGGGTTATATGAAAACTTTATAAATTACGGCCTGTTTTTATTTCATATAAGCTTTATATATATATTTTTCTCTTATTCTATTTATTTATATACACTCATGGATAAGCCTTAATGAAGTGAAAGTCTTTGATATCGTCGGTCGTCTGTTATTTTTTTTAAAGAGACAGAGACAATTCTGTTCACACTTGGTTATCTCGTGTGTCTTCAATAAAGGTCACTGTAATATCTTTCAGAGTTATTGTCTCAATCCCGATATACATGCTCAAAGGTACAACTTCCTTAAGTTTTGTCCATAAGTGTATATGATAAAGTTTTTTGTTCTGAAAATAGAATACTCCATATTTAAATCATTAGATTAAAAAAGGCATATATTGGATTGAATAAAAATTTTACTTGCCAATACTTCGGTTGTCTGAACGCCAACCTTTATCAAAGCATTACATTTTTGTATAAATAAACTCAGCGCCGCATGTATGATAACTCTAAAAGATATTACAGTGACCTTTATTGAAGACACACGAGATAACCAAGTGTGAACAAAATTGCCTCTGTCTCCTTCCAGAAAAAAATCAAACGACTGGCGACCTCAAAAGCTTTTTACTATTTTAAGTTTTTTCCGTGTCTATATTTTCTAAATACCATAATTGGAAATTACTCAAATCACCGGCTCTATATAAACAAAATAACCAAATACACACAATAGTAAAGCTGTATGGTGGATAAAATAGGTGAAACCACAATTAGGGTTCATCATTGTTAAGCCATGCCGTCTAATTCTATTTTTCATCGCAGTAAAAAAGTATTTGAAGTTAGTTTTATTACAAAAATCAGATCAGAAGGTAGCGTGTTCGAATCACGTCCGGCTCACCATTTTGTGGGCGGCATGGAATTCTTGGCGGAGTCAGATAACAAATTATTTATTGTAAAATCAACTTTGAATTACATTTATTTTATACAAATTATCAGAAGGGGTTAAATTGTTGTATATTACATGTTAAAGTTCTTTTCGTATCTGTGTGTGTGGTCAAATATAATTTCTAGATTATAAAATGTTAGATATATGTGTGTTTGATATATTATAGATAAATATTTACATTTTATATGATTTATATTTAGAATGATGTATAATTATTTTATTATATTAATATGACAACAATTAATATGATATTAATGTTAATTCGTATAATTTTAATAAAGTATATTTTATGAGCATTATATATACTTATAAGATGAATAATTTAATATTTGAATTAAATAGTTAATAAACAAATTAAAACTTATAATGAAACTATGAAAAGTTAATATTTAGGAGCCGCTACAAATAAAATCATGTTATATAGTTTATTTTTCTGAATATAGATGTCGCACATATGATTTATATTAAATAATTTTACTTGAAAAAAATATATATAGTTATATCGATATTTAATTGATTCTAATAAATAAAATGTAAGAACTTTTTAATGTCAGCAAAGATCCTCAATTTGTTCACTCAGCAAACCAGCTGTTCCACAATCAATTATATTCCGCTCTCTGAAACTCCATGGGAGAAATGCTGACTACACAAATGGTCACTCAGCTAACTATGAATCATTATTATTTATTACACACACTGAATTATGGTTCAAAGTTTCATATATTTGTTTCAAATATAATCCCTTAGGTAAAATTATTAACAAAAGACAATTCCCTGAGGAATGTGTTTCTTTTATACATAACGGCAATACAAGCTTTCAGACTCAACAGTCCTTCGACAGGTATAACTATACTACTGAGGTTTTTCGAATCTAATCCATATATATATATATAATATATATATATATATATATATATATATATATATATATGCCATTTTTTATATTGATTTCAACACCTGATCTTTTTATCTTTTATTTTTTTATTTCGTTTTTAATGTGCTAAGCGTATTTACGCAAGTTTGGCCTTAAATACCCATTTCTTGGTTTTTCAGGAAGCCATTGGGATCAAAAAATCTTTTTTGGTCTCAATGGTTCAGCCTACTCCACGCTGACGAGCGCCAAAAAGCGCGAAACGCGTTCGTGGATGGCTTTTCTTGATTTATCAAGAAATTGGGTTGGCCAAATATCAGGGAACAGGCTAAATCAATGTTTAGTTGATTTCTGTTCCACCAGATGGCGCTCTGCCTTCTGTAAAGCACATGTGCTCCTGGTCAGGATATGCCATTTTTTATATTAATATAATTATATTTTAAATAATCATAGAACCAAACACAGAGTTAATTTTTAAAATCCTAAACAAAAGGAATACAACCATATATTTATTTTGTTTATAGATAGATAATAACGTTATTAAATTGAATGTATGCAAACTGTTGGTTTTAGAAATATAATAAAAAAATAAATACAATTTTGGAAAATAAAGGTTATCATTCATTTCCACCCACGACTGCATGAATGAATTGGTAACGTACCTAGAATACATCTTTTTTTATGACATATATATATATATAGATGGAAAATTTGCCGGGAGGAAATTAATCCATAGAAGCAATGGGCGCCTCTCCCGTCAAAATAAACGTCAAAATCTGACGCCATCTATTGACCGTCGCCGCAACTAGCGGCCTCGGGTCGGTGACAAAGCCACAACACCAGCTTTGGCAAACTGAGAAGCGTCCACCTAGAGACCATGGTTTCGGGCTAATGGCCCTCGTCAGTCTAGGGCGGACTTTATTCCATGAGATCCACACGGGATCTAATGGAATCTTCACAATCTACCAAAAAGGTGTTTTGCTGGCAATGTGGCTGGGCCAAATCTATGGCAAGAATATAGATGGAAAATTTGCCGGGAGGAAATTAATCCATAGAAGCAATGGGCGCCTCTCCCGTCAAAATAAACGTCAAAATCTGACGCCATCTATTGACCGTCGCCGCAACTAGCGGCCTCGGGTCGGTGACAAAGCCACAACACCAGCTTTGGCAAACTGAGAAGCGTCCACCTAGAGACCATGGTTTCGGGCTAATGGCCCTCGTCAGTCTAGGGCGGACTTTATTCCATGAGATCCACACGGGATCTAATGGAATCTTCACAATCTACCAAAGAGGTGTTTTGCTGGCAATGTGGCTGGGCCAAATCTATGGCAAGAATATTGATGGAAAATTTGCCGGGAGGAAATTAATCCATAGAAGCAATGGGCGCCTTTGACGTTTATTTTGACGGGAGACGCGCCCATTGCTTCTATGGATTAATTTCCTCCCGGCAAATTTTCCATCTATATTCTTGCCATAGATTTGGCCCAGCCACATTGCCAGCAAAACACCTCTTTGGTAGATTGTGAAGATTCCATTAGATCCCGTGTGGATCTCATGGAATAAAGTCCGCCCTAGACTGACGAGGGCCATTAGCCCGAAACCATGGTCTCTAGGTGGACGCTTCTCAGTTTGCCAAAGCTGGTGTTGTGGCTTTGTCACCGACCCGAGGCCGCTAGTTGCGGCGACGGTCAATAGATGGCGTCAGATTTTGACGTTTATTTTGACGGGAGAGGCGCCCATTGCTTCTATGGATTAATTTCCTCCCGGCAAATTTTCCATCTATATTCTTGCCATAGATTTGGCCCAGCCACATTGCCAGCAAAACACCTCTTTGGTAGATTGTGAAGATTCCATTAGATCCCGTGTGGATCTCATGGAATAAAGTCCGCCCTAGACTGACGAGGGCCATTAGCCCGAAACCATGGTCTCTAGGTGGACGCTTCTCAGTTTGCCAAAGCTGGTGTTGTGGCTTTGTCACCGACCCGAGGCCGCTAGTTGCGGCGACGGTCAATAGATGGCGTCAGATTTTGACGTTTATTTTGACGGGAGAGGCGCCCATTGCTTCTATGGATTAATTTCCTCCCGGCAAATTTTCCATCTATATTCTTGCCATAGATTTGGCCCAGCCACATTGCCAGCAAAACACCTCTTTGGTAGATTGTGAAGATTCCATTAGATCCCGTGTGGATCTCATGGAATAAAGTCCGCCCTAGACTGACGAGGGCCATTAGCCCGAAACCATGGTCTCTAGGTGGACGCTTCTCAGTTTGCCAAAGCTGGTGTTGTGGCTTTGTCACCGACCCGAGGCCGCTAGTTGCGGCGACGGTCAATAGATGGCGTCAGATTTTGACGTTTATTTTGACGGGAGAGGCGCCCATTGCTTCTATGGATTAATTTCCTCCCGGCAAATTTTCCATCTATATTCTTGCCATAGATTTGGCCCAGCCACATTGCCAGCAAAACACCTCTTTGGTAGATTGTGAAGATTCCATTAGATCCCGTGTGGATCTCATGGAATAAAGTCCGCCCTAGACTGACGAGGGCCATTAGCCCGAAACCATGGTCTCTAGGTGGACGCTTCTCAGTTTGCCAAAGCTGGTGTTGTGGCTTTGTCACCGACCCGAGGCCGCTAGTTGCGGCGACGGTCAATAGATGGCGTCAGATTTTGACGTTTATTTTGACGGGAGAGGCGCCCATTGCTTCTATGGATATATATATATAATGAAGCAGGAAATATAAGACAGATATGCAAAATAAATGATTTGCATAGTACAGTTTTAAAAAATAAATTATTGGTTAATGCTAATTCTCTATTGGGGTTATATGATTACAGTAAATAACAAATTAGGAAGCCGGAGATATTTGTTGCTAATATAGAATTTAAATGCATTTGGGTATAACTTAACAAAATAGAGCATTATTTCTAATATTATTTGGAATATAACAGTTCATATAGACTCATGAACGTAACTTAAGGAACTTGTACCTTTTAGCATGTATATTGAGATTGAGACAATAACTCTGAAAGATACACTCATAGACAAAACTTAATAAGTTTATGCCTAACTGGCTTTGTCTTTATAGTTTGCTGAAGGGCATTGCTCGATGCAAATATTTGAATGTAATTCTACTGTCCTATAAGCTTATGTCCATAGTTTACTTGAAAACCATTTCTAAGATTCCATTCTTCAGTGTTGCATATAAAAGCAGAATGATCCAATACAGTATTAGAGCTCTGAGAGGCGGTCTGGTGGATTAAATTGGCGAAACCGCTGGGAGGGTTCACCACTGATGAGCCAAGCCCTCCCAATATATTTTTTCATTGCAGTAAGGCCAGTAGAAGTTCGTTCTATGTATAAAAGAAACATTCGCGTTTTTAAATCCTTATATTTTTTATATATAGATGGCGCGTTATTGCTTTGTGTTAATATATATGTTTTATATAAAAATATTATTTCATTTTAAATTTAAAATTTTAGAATAAAATACTCTGTTAAATCGACCGCCAGAAGTCGAGCTTTCCCTATATAGGCCTATTGTTGTTGTTTTCCGATGGCCAGCTCAAACCTTTTGTAATTATGTAAATAATCTTTTGTTTTCCTTTATTCTCTACTCGCCTTAAATCAGGCAGTACTTTATCAAATTCTGTTTTTTTATATATACCTCAAGCTCAATTAAAGCTAATTCTGATCTCTCTCTCTCTAAACTATTTTTATTGTTGTTACCATGACAGCAATATCAAAAAACATATTCATGTATTAAGCAAATAATCAATAACATAATATAATATATATTAGGTCATATTTAATGATTTTTATATGCTATAGTATGCTATTTATATAAGGTTATACTTAAGTTTTTGTTATATACTATAGTAAGTTCTATATTTAAGGTCATATTTAGAGTTTAGGTATAAATGGTATATTACGTTTTATATTGTCAAGAAGCTTTAGCCAGATGGTACACCTGTCAATCATCCCTGGACCCCGGGGGGGGACCACAGGTGTGAGGGGTTCTCGGAAGCTGATCTGTAAATAAGGAAAACGGGACGGTGGCTGACGTCCCTCATTAGGATTATCTTTACCTTGGGATAAGTTGTACTTTCTCTCTCTCCCAATAAATACCCCTTATAATATATTAATTTATTCCCAAATTTCCCTTGCTTTATTTCTCTCCGCGACAATATAAATTCGTCCAAATTTTTATAATACTCAATTTGTTACAAACCACGGAAATTTCAAAAGTTTTTTAAATAGAATAAAGGCAGTGGAGGATTCAAGTTGCTTTTGTGGTATGGAGGAACAAACCTCAAGACATTTACTGATCGATTGCCCAGCATTTCAAGATTATAGAATGAAGAATGAACTAGTTGTTTGTGAACTTAACGATTTGATTTCCGATAAAAAATCATATTTAAAGTTTAATTCATTTTGTAAATACATTCTAAACTTTCTACAAAATCTGGATCTCTAATGTTTTCATGCGTTGAATAATATAAATAACATATGTAAATAAACTTTTCTCCTTGTTTGGCGCAAGTATCCCTTGCGGGACATAGCGCTTTGGAAATAAAATAATTGTAATTGTAACAATATAATAAATAATATTCAAGAAAAGCAGAATATATTTTTTTATAATATATATAGATTTTATATAAATAATATTTTCATATATATAAATAAAGAAGAGGGTTACTACATTCTATATATAATGTTATGATTATTTTGTTTTGTTGTTGAAAAAGATAGAGAATTAGAGGTGCAGTCGTAAAAATAGGAAAGATAAAATTTACTTATCAAGTAGTTTTTATTTTGAATTACCTGAAGCTAACACACACATAAAATTATTTTTCACAGTAATATAGAATTTATAAAATGAATCCTATATTCGTGAATTAAAAAAATAGGTAGGTCCACTATACATATTTACAACAAATAATCAAATTATTCTAAATTTATAGTCAAAAATAAAAGAATAGTCAATGATGAAAGTATAGAAAATATTTGCATTTTATAATATTATAAAAAAAATAAAGTCTCCAGGGCTAAGTTTCTTGTTCAAATTATATTTTCTAGCTTTCGGACCTGTCAGTCCTTCCACAGGAGTATCATGACTTGATGGTATATATACTATTTTTATACAAAATAATTTATTTACATATTTAATTTTATAAAGTTTTAATTTAACAAAGATAATAATAATAATAGATAGAATATTTACATATTAGATTACATAATGTTTACATATTTAACTGTTAATGATATGGAAAGGTGGAGAAAACATATATTACCTTCTTTGTGTGTTATAATATAATATTATTATATAATATATAGCAATAAAATGCGTATTTAGAAAAACGTGAATGACCAGTATTAACTATAAGTAAAAGATATTTCTTATTTCTCTTCGCTTCCTATTAATCCACCCCTCATATTTAGGTCTAGCTTCCATAATCAGAGAAGGTCCATTTAGAACCAGATAGATAGCATCATTCAAGCTAAAGCTACCTCATTCCATAAATGTGAGGATCACACACGTGCCGGATGTGAGAACGTTAGAAACACCGTTTAAACTCCAAAGTTTCCAATTGCCTGAACAACAGTCTTCTTCAATAAAGGAAAATCAACTTCACAGTTTTTCTTTTAACTTCCATTTTGATATTTTTGTTGAACCTTTCGTTATTAGTTTAGTATGGAGAGTTTTTGTTATATATATTATAGTATCTTTGGGTGTCATACTTAGAGTTTTGGTATGCTATAGTAAGTACTTTATTTACATTCATAATTAAGGTTTTGTATAAGCTATAATAAGTTATTTATTTTAGATCATATTTAAGGATTGGTGTATGCTATAGTAAGTACTTTATTTACATTCATAATTAAGGTTTCGTATAAGCTATAATAGGCTATTTATTTTAGATCATATTTAAGGATTGGTGTATGCTATAGTAAGTACTTTATTTACATTCATAATTAAGGTTTTGTATAAGCTATAATAGGTTATTTATTTTATATCATATTTAAGGATTGGTGTATGCTATAGTAGGTACTTTATTTACATTCATAATTAAGGTTTTGTTTAAGCTATAATAGGCTATTTATTTTAGATCATATTTAAGGATTGGTGTATGCTATAGTAAGTACTTTATTTACATTCATAATTAAGGTTTTGTATAAGCTATAATAAGTTATTTATTTTAGATCATATTTAAGGATTGGTGTATGCTATAGTATATTCTTTATTTAAGGTCATACTGATGTGTTTGTATATGTTATAGTATATTTATATATATTAGATAATAAAAAGGCATATTTTGGATTTAATAAAAGATTTATTTGCCAATATTTCGGTTTGCTGAACGCTAACCTTTATCAAGGCATTACATCTTTGTATACACAAACTCAGCGCCGCATAGTGTATATAATGCGGCGCTGAGTTTGTTTATACAAAAATGTAATACCTTGATAAAGGTTTGCGTTCAGCCAACCGAAATATTGGCAAATAAATCTTTTATTAAATCCAATATATGCCTTTTTAATATCTAATAAATATATAAATAGTTCCTTATATTTTTAAGGTCATACTTATGGTTTTGATATATGCTTTAGTAAGCTATTTCTTAAAATATTATATTTGAAGTTTTGGTTTATGCTTTAGTAAGCTCATTATTTGAGTGTCAAGCCGTTTTAATATTCTACTATTTTCTATTAATATTCTAACAATATATTTATAATGAGAATATAACCCAAGCGCTAAAAGACAATAGATAATTTTAATATTTCCAAAAAAAAATCATAGTAAAAGTAATGGTAGATTAAACTGGCGAAACCGCTGTGAGGGTTCACCACTGATGAGCAAGGCCCCCCTATTAATTTTTCATTTCAGTAAGGGTAGTAGAAAATTGTTTAATTTATCAAAAGAATCATACGCGTCTATAATAGTTTTGTATTTTCATAATAGATGGCGCGGTAATGTATCATATCATAGAAAAAGTGCAAAATTGGAGAGAACTTGCGTCATAAAATGGCATTTCCCTCTGAAGGACACTGCAGCAGTATCTAGTGAGACAGAGTCTAGCTTTATGGAGTCAGGGATCCAATTTACATGATGAGTTAGAAATACCAAGGGCCACCAGGGATATGTAAATTGAAGGCAAAGATTTGCTTCAATACGGCTCTTTCTACACAAGCTTCTGAACTTAAAGCTTCTTCTACTGGTACAAAATTTAATCACTATTATAAAAAAAGGCTTATATACATATTGGTGATTTGCATATAACACATGTTAGGCATAAATATAATGTGTTAAACATATTGCCACGTGGAAAATTAGGGAAGACCAACTTCGGGATGAGACAACAATTTATTTCAGGCAAGAACAAACTATGAGTGATAAACAAAAGATAAGCAAAAAGTGTACTGAGTATAGAAAAATATAAACATAAAAATAATACTCTGCTCTAATAAAATAATAAATACTTTGTTACAATATTAATGTTTTTAATTTAACTTTATTTGACTACCCTTGGAAATATAATGTCAGTTGAAAAATAAAAATACGAAATTATGTTTAAAAACTCGGATATATTTATATTTTTTGCTTATCTCTAGTACATGTGGTAAAGGCCATGATAATCATGGTGGGTGGAAGTAGGTGACTGCTTTTACTGTAAGTGTATCACATGCCTACACATGTGAAAAGCAGTTCGACTTTGCACTTACAAATGTGCCAGAGCCCCGTTTAGTTACTTGCACTCGCTGGTGGGGTTGGATTTTTGCAAGAATCGGGCGCCATTGCAGCATTTATTTTTTTTTTATCAGAAAAAAAGTTCCCAATGCGGGAATCGAACACGGGTCGTAGCGGTCGAAAACCAACAGTTTAGACCATCCTTCCTCCAACCCTTTTTTTTTTCTTATTTTCTTAATGTTAACCTTGACTTTAAATACACCAGTATACTTGTATATATACATCTCTAGATTAGATTTGGGTAGTACTTCGGTGGAGCACATATCTCTTAAATCTTCTAATTGCCTTTAAATATAATAATAAAAATTATGTGATGTGGTGAATTCGACACAAATTCGTGGTTTATAAACTGAACATTAATAATTAATATCCGTTTAAATGTTCGGCGACTATCTTTCTATCGAACACCAATCTTTAAGATCATCATTAACAGACGCCCATCAATCATTTACTATCACGAACATTGACCGTTCATTACAGAAGAAAATAATTGAAAGGAAACCATCTATAATATCGACGGCCTAGGTACAAGATCAATGTGTTCTTAACTATCAGTTAGTACATCTGAATCAGGGGGTCGGTGGAAGGATGGTCTAAACTGTTGGTTTTTGACCGCTACGACCCGGGTTCGAATCCCGCATTAGGCACTTTTTTCTAATTATAAAAAATGCTCAAATGGTCCCCATTTCTTACAAAAGTCTAACCTCACCAGCGAGTGCAAGTAACCGAACGGGACATTTTGGCCCATTTGTAAGTGCAAAAATAGAACTACAAGATCAATGTGTTCTTAACAAATACATCTGCTCACTGGGGTCGGTGGAAGGATGGTCTAAACAGTTGGTTTTGACCGCTACGACCCGGGTTCGAATCCTGCATTGGGCACTTTTTTTATTAAAAAAAAAAAATGCTTCAAAGAACCCCCGATTCTTACAAAGGTCCAACCTCACCAGCGAGTGCAACTAACCGAATGGGGCTCTTTGGCTTATTTGTAAGTGAAAAAATCGAACTGCTTTTCACATGTGTAGACATGTGGTGTACTTACATTGAAAGCAATCACCTACTTCTACCTACCATAATTATCATGGGCTGTACCACATGTACTAGGATGAATCAAGTTAGTTACTAGTAAAACGGGAAGGAAAGATTTGTAAAATTGTCATTAGACACCAAACAATGCGGCGATGTTTGGTGAAATATGTGTAATCTACACTCGTGGACAAAATTTAAAGAAATGGAAAGTCGACAGTGTTCTGTCTTTTTTTTTTTTTTTTAAGGAGACAGAGGAAATTTTGAAAAAGGCATCTCCTTATCGTGCAAATAAAAGTTGCTGATGGCTTGCGCCATCTATCGGAATAAATACCAACTATTCTCGTTGATTTTTAATTATTCCAGAATTGGCCAAATAAAATGAAATTTTGTCCACATTTGGTTATCTTGTGTTTCTGAAATAAAAGTAACTGTAATATCTTTCAGAGTTATTGTCTAAATCCCGATATACATGCTGAATGGTACAATTAACCCTCCTCAACTTAAGGCTCAGGAAAAAAACTTAGAGATGGGGGTCTCTTGGCGAAAAAAAATGAAGATGGAGTTATCATACTGCCCTTGTCCAAAGAGCGGGTCGTGTAGCTTCTGAATCACACTTACAACATTATCGATAGTTTAAGATATATTAAAAATTACCCATTCTATTAATGCCAAAATGTGAAAGAATTATCCGTAAAATGCAACTAATAAGACTTTAAAAAATTATTGTATATGTTGATGGTGGATCTCAATTATCATTCTTTTTCTAAAATATAAATCTTCTTTATTGAAGTTACAAAAATAAGAAACATAAATTACTAAATATAACTAAGCAAACATTACTGATACAATAACATCTCCCTCTAACCACACATCTCTATTAACTCTCACCTATATATATATATTCCTGACACCACAGATATTAAGTCACAGATTATTACAATCATAGAATAATATTTGATAATAACATCCAACAGTATATTCATAAAAGAGATAATAAAAAGTCACAAAAGAGACATTAAAAATCATATAAACAACATATATAATCAACATTGCAATATATTACCCTAGATAATAAAAAGGCATATATTGGATTTAATAAAATATTTATTTGCCAATATTTCGGTTAGCTGAACGCCAAACCTTTATCAAGGCATTACATTTTTGTATAAAAAAAACTCAGCACCGCATATTTGTGTATACAAAAATGTAACGCCTTGATAAAGGTTTGGCGTTCAGCTAACCGAAATATTGGCAAATAAATATTTTATTAAATCCAATTTATGCATTTTTTTATTATCTAATGAATTAAATATGGATTGTTCTATTTTCAAAATATATTACTCTATGAAAATATTTAAAAAAGGCTTTCGAAGATGGGTTTCTTGTTTCATTTCATATTCTTCTCAAGTTTCAGATATCACAAACCCTTTATACTCCTATAGAATGGATTGTAATACGTTAGAGCGCTTGAGAATAATATTTAATAAAACAAGAAAATTATATTCTTAAGCCGTTTTGTTTATTATTCATATGTATTTCAGGATATTTCTTTTTCCGAAATATATTCCCCTTCTTGAATAGGGCATTTCCTTTCGATGAACAAGTCATTTCGGGAAGATTTGACATCTATTGTTAATCACTCTGTCATACAGACATTGAGAAATATAATTTATTTAAGGTAGCTCTAAAGATAATTAATTTTTTTCTTTGTTTTTAACTTTTTAAACACTTTTTCTATACTGTTGCACCAAGTTGCAGCTTTGCAGGGTCGTCGACCTTGGTTTCTTCCTTCTTAGTGTTATACACGTTTCCCGAGCGGGTTTCCATACTCAAAGAAAATAAATAAAAGTAAATAAATAAAATTGAATAAAAGTAAATTACCTTTTAAAGTTATTGCGTTTATTTATTCGTTGTCTTCCTCGTAGGTCGTGATCCGCAGTCTTGGTCTAGGTCCTCTCTCGCTCCAATAACCAATCAAGATATATGTACAATAAAATATTATAAAAGGAATGAAACTATAAAAAAGGAATGATGATAAAATCTAAATAATCTGTTTTAAATAAAAATAAATAAATATATCGGTTCGGTTCAAAATAACTTTATTAGGTACCGCTCAACAAGAGCAACCTAGTTCATGATAATTGAAGCAGTGAATAATATGTGAAGGTTATTCACATATTAAACAAAATTTTAACGCGGAATTTAATCCCGGTTCATGGCTGTCGGGAATCGAGGGATTTACCCACTCGTCCACCGACTTAAATAAATATATTACGCTGCTGTATCACCTGATAAGCATAAATAAATAAATATATAAATCAAATTTTCAATATATTAAAATAATATTATAAATAATTTTTAAAATACGCGCATTAATCATGATGCAACAATACAAACTCACCAAATCAAAATATTTCTTTAATTAATTTTATCATATAAATCTGTGATATTCTTTTTATTTGAGTAAATGAAATTCTTGCCCGAAAGATTGTGATATGATTAAAGAAAAGTGGTGAAGCTTTGAACGCTTTTCCGTTATCCAGATTAAGGCACAATTTAGATGAAAAGGTCAGATGTTACAATTACAATTATTTTAGTTCCAAAGCGCTATATCCCGCAAGGGATACTTGCACCAAACAAGGAGAAAAGTTTATTTACATAAATTATTTACATTATTCAACGCATGAAAACATTAGAGATCCAGAATTTGTAGAAAGTTTAGAATGTATTTACAAAATGAATTGAACTTTAAATATGATTTTTTATCGGAAATCCAATCGTTAAGTTCACAAACAACTAGTTCATTAGAAAGAAGGAATCATATATCGCCGCAACTCTTTTTATTATTATTATTATTACTATTAACGCGATTAAAAGCTTTCGGGCAAGCCCTTCTTCAGCTAATTATAGTGTACAAACAAGGAGAGATTATATATCGTATTTAAAATAAAATAAAAGAAAAGAAAATTTCCACGCCCCTATCGCCCTCGTTTCAATAGCACCGCGTGGCCACGTCATGTCTGATCCTAACTTCAAATATAATATGGTACAAAAATATCTTAAAAGAAATTTCCGTAATTGAATAAATATAAAGAATCAATTATAAACAGTTCAAAGGATTTAGTTTATAATTGATTCTTTATATTTATTCAATTACGGAAATTTATTTTAAGATATTTTGTACCATATTATATTTGAAGTTAGGATCAGACATGACGTGGCCACGCGGTGCTATTGAAACGAGGGCGATAGGGGCGTGGTAATTTTCTTTTCTTTTATTTTATTTTAAATACGATATATGATCTCTCCTTGTTTGTACACTATAATTAGCTGAAGAAGGGCTTGCCCGAAAGCTTTTAATCGCGTTAATAATTAAAAAAAAAGAGTTGCGGCGATATATGATTCCTTCTTTCTAATTTGTCGAAATCCGCAAAACGTTTACCATGAACTAGTTCATTCTTCATTCTATAATCTTGAAATGCTGGGCAATCGATCAGTAGATGTTTTGAGGTTTGTTCCTCAATACCACAAAATGTGTTGATATTAAATATTAAAAAAGCATATCCTGACCGTTCATATGTGCATTTTAAATGGCTGAGAACGATCTGATGAAGCAAAGTTCTTTGTCTTTATTTATTTATCAATAGAATATGTTGGCCAAATATTATGGAACAAGCATAAATCAACGCTTAATTGATTTTTGTTCCACTAGATATCTCATGTGAGCGGTCGAAATATGAATTTTTTATTTTAATACCTTTAACACCAAGCAATAACGCGCCATCTATACATATAAAACGAAAGGATTTAAAAGCACGAATATTTGAATGTAATTCTACTGTCCTATAAGCTTATGTCCATAGTTTTTTTTGAAAACCATTTCTGAGATTCCATCCTTCAGTGCTGCGTATATAAGCAGAATCGTCCAATACAGTATTAGAGCTCAGAGAAGTGGTCTGGTGGATTGAATTGGCGAAACCGCTGGGAAGGTTCACCACTGATGAGCCAAGCCCTCCCAATATATATTTTTTCATCGCAGTAAGTGCAGTGGAGGTTTGTATTGTGTATAAAAGAAACATTCGGCTTTTAAATACTTTCATTTAATACCTTTAAATATATATCAATTTATATAGCATTTTATAATAAATTTTACTATATTATATTGGTGCCTTATACATTGTAATTAAAAAAAGAGAATATTTTATAAAGAATCAAAAGATAACAAATCCACAATAGAATAGCAGAAGATGTGTTCAAAATTGTGAAGAATTAGATTAGGACAAGCGAATTGATCCAGAGTCAACATATTCTTTCTACTCGAGGAAATGTGCCAAAGTAAACATTGGAACGGCGCAATTTTCTTCTTTCACGGCACATTTTATACAATTTTATACAATTCCATCGGATTTAAACTTAGAATATATTATATTTTGAGCGAATTTTAAGCTATTTTAATATATATATTGTTCGAGTATATATCTAACTTAAATCTTATAAGTTAAAGTGTTTCGCTGAGTTTGAGTTCTTCTTCTTCTGAAGTCATCAATTTCTTTAAATATTTCTTTATATATCAGTTTTCCAAGAGAGAACTTGAGAGGTTTTAGAATAAAACAAAGAATTGACTTAAATTAAAGTTTTGAATTTTTTTTAATTTACTACAAAGAACAAAACAGAAGAATTTAGAATTTTACATACACACACCTCTGACACGATTTGAATTTACAATATATATATATGAAAAAACGAAAGAAAAAAATAAAAGATAAAAATATCAGGTGTTGGAATCAATATTAAAAATGGCATATCCATCCACCAGATGGCGCTTTGCCTTCTGTAAAGCACATGTGCTCCTGGTCAGGATATGCTATTTTTAATATATATATATATCCCGTAAAAATAGACGTTTAAAACCACACGCCATCTATTGACCGTCGCCGCAACTAGCAGCCTCGGGTCGTTGCCAATGCTGGTGTTGTGGCTTTGTCACCGACCCGAGGACCCTAGTTGCGGCCACGGTCAATAGATGGCGTCTGGTTTTAGACGTCTATTTTGACGGGAGAGGCGACCCTTGTCTCTTTAGACCAATTTCTTCCCGGCGAAATTTCCATATATTAATATATACAGTTATCAGCGTCATGCGTTCTTAATTCTGTCACCGTTTGCTTTTGGTTCAGTGGTAGAATGCTCGCCTGCCACGCGGGCGCCCCGGGTTCGATTCCCGGCCGATGCATTTTTTTTTTTTTACAATTTTTAAAACTCATTTATATATTAGCGGGCGCCCCGGGTTCGATTCCCGGCCGATGCTTTTTTTTTTTTTACAATTTTTAAAACTCATTTATATATTATACAAGAATGATATCCACGGCGCCAATTTATAATTGTAACGAATAGTATTTGAATAAAATCATTTAATCGGGTAAACCCCGGGCGTTGCCCGGGTCATTCGGCTAGTATATATATATATAAACAAAACACTGTTGCCGAATTAAGAAAGTATAAACAAACTAATAATCAATGAATATATCTAAAAATCAACGAAGCACAATAACAATAAAGAATAAGAATAAAATAATAATAATAAAGATTTTTAACCAACCATATATGTTATGATAAATTTGTTTGATATAGAATTTTGATATAGAATTTTCTTAGGTTGTTGAAGGATACATGAGTATGTTTGTGATATTACAATCGTGGTAATAAGATAGTTTAGAGATTAGATAAAATACATAATTTAAGAAAGTACTACCTGACTTAAGCTGAATAGAATGAAGAAAACAAA
Organism: Cordylochernes scorpioides; assembly: GCA_030710605.1. Lineage (NCBI taxonomy): Eukaryota > Metazoa > Arthropoda > Arachnida > Pseudoscorpiones > Chernetidae > Cordylochernes > Cordylochernes scorpioides. The sequence goes on from CP092871.1 coordinate 14,761,011, forward strand.
AGATTTATTTACATTTCTACAGGAAGATTTGAGCCGGCCAACGGGAAACAACAACAATTAGTTTATATAGGGAAGGACACGACATCTGGCAGTGGACTTTACAGAGCAATGCTCTAGAATTTATAATTTTAAAATAAAATATAATTTATATATATATAAATGATAAGGCACAATTTTGATTATAGATTATAAATACAAGGTAATAAGACCAAATCCAAATAAATAAATAGTGTGTGTCGTTTCGATTTTTAATATTAAAAAAATAATATTTTAAGTGACAATTTAAAAAAGCCTTTTTCATTCAAAAGAAATGTGCTACAATTAACAGAACGGAAGAAAGAGGAAATATAAATGATATTCATAGATATCCTTTTAATTATATCTACAAAAAGTGGTTTTTTTTTCCACTTTTGATTCTAAGAATAATAATTTGTGTTTCTCAGAAAACTATCTTCTTCTTATCTGCTATCTTGTTTATACACATGATAACAGTAACTATTTAAAACATGCTGTGGTAAAATTTCTCATTCAATACTTTTATCTGAAGATGGTAACAACGCTGTTACTGAAACGTCACACACTATTTATTTATTTGGATTTGGTCTTATAATCTTGTGTTTATGTATATAAAGCAACAACGCGCCATCTATATACAGCAAATGAAAACATTAAGACGTGAATGTTTTTTACAAATAAAACAAACTTATACTATCTTTACTGACGTTGAGGAGCGCGATTACAGGGCTCTTAAAAACAGCGGCAGACCAATCTATACAAAACGACCTTACAAGAATGGATAAATCTAAGCTATACTCTCACTACAAAGACATTCACATATCTTTCATGACGGAGGGATACCTTTTAGGGGATTTTCCTTTCCCGGTTGTAAGACTACTCGCACAAGTTAGAATACTTTCAAGTTGTTTTTAGAGAAAACCACACCAAGATGCTCTGCGGTGAGGACCCGATTTGTACCTTCTGTAATTCAAAAGTAAAAAATGAAATCATTCACTATATTTTTGATTGCTATGCTCTGAAAGAAGAAAGAAGAACCCTTATGCTCAAAACTGGGCAACTCTGTGTTTCACTTCCATCAATAATTGACAATATGACCCAGAATAAGTATATTGCTACGGCGTTTTATGGTTTCCACAAGTCCATATCTCAGAAGAAGGCCAAGTGACACTCACTCCTCACTTTCTTACTGCTACTCTTTTTGTGTTGTTTTTCTTGCTTCCCTCTTTCTCTTTCTCGTTTTTTTTTCTTTTTCTTCTGTATATATCGTCATTTCCTTTGTCTCACTGCTTTGTTCTTATGCATACCTCTGGTGAATCCTGTATAGGGTCAGTGACCCTAAATAAAGGCTTTTTGTTGTTGTTGTTCTACTGTCCTTACTGCGATGAAAAAATATTGGAGGACTTGGCTCATCAGTGGTGAACCCTCCCAGCGGTTTCGCCAATTTAATCGACAAAACCGCTTCTTTAGAGCTCTAATACTGTATTGGATCATTCTGTTTATATATGCTTACATTGAAGGGTGGAATCTCAAAAATGGTATCATGTCATATTTATTTTTAAATTTTAACATAAATTCATACTTTATCTCTATTATTTTGTAGCCATGAGCTGTTGAAATATTTTACCAAAAAACTTGTATTTTGGTATCAATAATGAAGAAGCATATGGATTGTGTTATAAAAACGTAATAAAGAATATAACGACTACTCTATTTAATGTAGATGCGTTTTTTAACCCCCTCTCATAGGTAGTTCGAATAAAGAGGTTTTTCGTTACTGCACCAACAGTTTTCTCCTCTCATACCAACGTTCAAAGCCGTGACATATAAGAGCAGTAGTCTCAAATATAAATAATATTTGTTATATTCTATCAGTAAAGGTAAACCTAAATGATCAGAAAAGAATAATTATCTCAAACCGCTTTTTTTTCTATTTACTCCCTTTCATAGGTAGGTAGCATATAAAGGTTTTCCGTTACTGCGCCAAAAGTTGACTGCTTTGATACCACTGTTCAAAGCGGTATCGTGTATATTATTGCAGTATTCTTAATAATATATAAAATTATATATAGACATACATTCTATCAGTAAAGGTAATATAAATGATAAGAGAAAATATAACAACTTCAAACCGCTCTTTATAAAAGCTCTTTGTGATTTACATTCTAAAATAGTGTCATAAATTTAAATTATAAATATATATCTAGCCGATAAAAAAGGAAGTAGGTCAAGGTAGAAGTTATGGAATCAAGCAAGCGTGGAGAAATGTTTTCATTCTGGTTATCGAACCCTGAGGCCAGGATTCGCTCAGCTGGAAGTCAAAGATAGCCATGTGGGAATAGATTGGCCTCTGCTATTGAAACAAATCACCTATCTGCAATAATTTTTAAATTTTTGTAACCCCATGTTATTATATTATTAATATATAGGTTATTTAATAATTTATATAGTTGTAATATATTATATTATATAATACAATATAATGCGGCTTGTGATTGTAAAACGACATTTGAAAATTATCCCGCATGTGTTTCTTTTGAACGAAAAAAAAATGTATTATAAATTACTTTATGTATTATTTACGAACGGAAAAATATGTCTAGGGTAGCCTAGTGGACATGGCATCTACCTGGTAAGCAGAACAATTGGGTTCGATTCCCATCCCTGGATACTTTTATTTTTCCGTTCATCATTACTCTTCACAATTCATTTTTTCATACTTCATCCCTAAGGTTAGAAATAATCGTTATTTCTCCTTGGAATAAAATTTGATATTTCGTTCAAAAGAAACACATGCGGGATAATTTTCAAATGTCGTTTTACAATATTATATTCAATTTTAATTTAATATATTTATTATATTCAATTATGGTGACAATTTGGCAAATAATTTGATACTTTTTTGAAGAGGTCACATACATATTTTTATTTTTGTTTGTAGGAGAGTCTCATATATTTTTATGTAGATCGTTATAAAATGTGTGACTTATATATCATTGTGGAAAATTTTAATTGTGTTTATTATCAAAATATTTATATATAAACTATTTTTTAATATTCTCATTAAGTAAAATTGTTAACAGTTATTTAAAAATTAATTAATTTATATATAACCCCCAATTTTAATTACAAAATAGAAATTGAAAATATAAATTCATGGGATAAAGAGCGTTTTGAAGGGCTTTTAAAGTTTTGATTTCGTTATGCATTCCGCACTTTAATAGGTGAACATTTGTTTTTACAAACAGTTTGTATTTCTCTACTTGACATTGTTAAGCCAGTAGAAGAGCTTCGTTGCTCGAAATTTCGAATTTTCATTAATTTTCGCCAATATTTTTTTAAAATATATTAATAAAATAAATATATTCACCCCCTATCTCTCAAATATAATATATATATATTGAATCTTTAAATTAAAAAGGCAAATATTTGATCAAAATATCATTTATTTTACCAATATTTCAGTTGGCTGAACGCCAACCTTTATCAAGGTGTATTATAACATATTAATGTTTGTCAACAACAAACTCAGCGCCACATAACGTCAATAGAATTAAATTTTAAAATATTTTTGCTTATATTCAATTGAGAAAAAAATGAATATATTGAATATAGAGGGAACGTAATTATCTACAAAAGCTCTATAAAAACCTAAGTTACAAAACAAAGTATAGTGTTTAGAAAAAAAGCCAAAATGAATAAATTGCCATTAATCGTATGATTTAAATTTGATAGGATCTTTCTTAATTACAAAATTCATAGCTAAAAAGATGTATAGTTGTAATGAAAAATATTGTTGAAAAATTCTGTATTTGAATTTATAAGTAAATTCATCAAGTAGTGGAAAATATTGTTGCACCAAGTTGCAGCTTTGAAGAGTTGTCGACCTTGGTTTCCTCCTTCTTGGTGTTATACACCGAGCGGGTTTCCATACTTAAAGAAAAGTAAATAAAAATAAATTACCTTTTAAAGTTATTGCGTTATTTATTTGTTATCTTCCTCGTAGGTCGTGATCCGCAGTCTTGGTCTAGGTCCTCTCTCTCTCCAATAACCAATCAAAATATATGTACAATAACAATATTACAAAAGGAATGAAACTATAAAAAGAGATGATGGTAATCTAAATAGGTAGCGAATTAACAAATTGAAAGAAGACAAGTTTCTTTAATCATTTAACGACGCAAGCTTTCGGGCAAAAACCCTTCAACAGGCAAGCTAAAAGGTTCATAGTGTCGTATTTATGCTTTAGCTTGCCTGTTGAAGGGTTTTTGCCCGAGAGCTTGCGTCGTTAAATGATTAAAGAAACTTGTCTTCTTTCAATTTATTAAATCGCTACATATCTTACTGAGAAGAATCTATTATTTATAATCTAAATAAATCTGTTTTAAATAAATATTGAATATCATAGAATATTTTGAATAAATGTAAGGCGCATTAAAATTGATGAAACAATAGCGAGACTAGATAAATGAGTGAACTTCCAGGAGATAGAAGATAGCAAAGCAACGATATGTTTGAAGAGCGAGGAAGACTATTTTTCACGCAGGAAAAAATCGGAAATGTCAACAGACGAGGAATAAGGAACAGAAGATTCTGTGAGAATTGATGTCCGCCATTAAACGCAAGGTTTGGCAGAGTGACGTGCAGGCTTGAACCTGCTATTTTAGAATATTTCCTTAAAACGTGGAAGTTTCGCAAATCTGAGTTTCACGGTAAATCTACCTCATATATATATATTATAAATGACATTATACTTTCATGTTAAAAAATCAATAAGCTTGAGGGATACTCATCCCTCAAGCTTATTGATTTTTTAACATTCTATTAAGGAATTAGCCTATTAATTATACTTTCAATTCGACATAAATATTTCCATATCTTCCTTTGATTATTATAAAACCTTTATATATATGAAAAACAATTTTAAAAAATATTTTAAAAAGGTCAGGTGTTTATATAAAAATTTAAAAAGGCATATCCTGACCAGGCTCACATGAGTATTTCTAGATAGCAGAGTGCCATCTAGTGGAGCAAAAATAAACTACACGTTCTCTGGGACCAAATTTTTGTCGTAGAGGTACAGTCTGCACCACGCTGACGAAAACCAACAGCCTGAAACGCGTTTGTAATTGAATTTTCTTGATTTATCAAGAAAATGGGTTGACCAAATATCAGGGAACAGATTAAATCAACGTTTAGTTTATTTGTATTCCACTAGATGGCGCACTGCCATATAAAGGTTGATGTGAACGTGATCAGGATATGCCTTTTTTATTTTAATATATATATGTCGTAGCTAAATGAAGAGGCGCAGCCGTTATGCCTAGCGAACAGCGCACCCGCGATGTCTGCCACCTTTATTTTTTTGTCCAGCTTTTATACATGGATGAATTTACATATTCACATTTTAACACAAGCGTAACATATTTACATACTTATTTTGACGAAAATAAATTATATCTCTTGGCATTAACTATACAAATTATGACATATATATGAAAAATAATTTTAAAATAAAAAAGATCAGGTGTTAATATTGAAAAAAATTAGGCTTATCCTTACCACTAACATGAGCGGTTTTTAGATAACAGAGCGCCAACCAAACCATCGAAATCGAAACCATGGTATACAGATTGGCTCTTTGTCGGAATTTTCCAAAACTGGTGTTTTGGTTCATTCTTTATCATCACTATTACAATCTTTTTACGAAGTGATAAAAAAAAATATTTTAGTACTTTCAGTACTTTTGACTGATGATGGTAACAAAGCGGTTACCGAAACCTCAAAGAATTCTATTAAATTGAATTTAATCTTAATTTACCTTTTGTTTTATAATTTGTTGTTGTTTCTTATCCCCTTGTGTAAAGATTACGTGAATTCCAAGAGTTCATGCTTCTCGAGCTGTTTTATGATGAGCAGTGGCCTCTCCCAAAGGTTATGTTTAGTGCATCTAATGTAAGCCAAAATGTGTTCTGGAGCTGCAGGTGCCAAGGTACATTTTGGGCAAGTGGGGTAGATTTTGTTATTATTTTCTATCTTCAATGGCTTGAGATGGCCTGTTCTAAATCTTGTTGTTTGGTGCTGTCTATTTCTGAGGTTTAGAGCTTCTCCTGGGTCCATTCCACTGTATTATTATTTACTTATAATAACTTAAATTTAATTGCCATCTATCGTTAAAATTTTACACAAATAAATTTACTGGCAATGCGCTTCTTTTAAATATCATCAAATATTAACTCTACTGATGAGCCAAGCCCTTTCATTCAATAACTCATATCATTGCAGTAAGGTCTGTAGAGGCAATATTTTAACTTGCCCTCTGACTAATCAAATTGTGAAACATTACCAAATTCTCTTTGTGTATATACTCTATCTCTTATGAGAACTTTGTTAAGTTTAGAACTATTTGTACAATAATTTACAAAACACTACTAATCCATCGTGTAAATAATTAATCATATATATGTAAATAATACTAGCACAGAACAATAGTCCTTTGGACTTCGTGCTTTTGTAACAATAAATAAATAAAAGTAGAGACAATATTTGATGATATTTAAAAGAAGCGCATTGCCATATAATTTTATTTGTGTAAAATTTTAACTTATAATAACTGTTGAGTAAAATTCATCATGCCTCCAAGGATTAGTGTCTTTTCAGAACATTTTTATTCTCTAGCTTTCAGGCACGAGCACCTTATACAAGAGAAAACTTGGTATAATTCCCTTTTCTTCACCTGAAAAAGGGCGTCCATGCCCGAAAGGTAGATAATAAAAATGTTTTGAAAAGACACTTTCCCCTGGAGGAATGATTAATTTTACTCAATATTGAAACAAGGAATTATTGAATTACAACATGTTTACTCTGCAATAAATTGATAAAGAGGGAGCAATCTCTTGAAATATTTTGAGAAAAAATTGTTTTTGTTTTTTCTTCTTTCTTTACAGATCCAGGTACGTCCTTTTATATAAACTATAATAACAGTTATAAATAAGGCATCTCCTTATCGTGCAACTGAAAGTTGCTGATGGCTTGCGCCATCTATCGGAATAAATATCAACTATTCTCGTTGATTTTTAATTATTCCAGAATTGGCCAAATACCCATTCTTGATTAATCAAGAAAAGCTAACCACGGACGCGTTTCGGGCTGTTGGCCCTCATCAGCGTGGTGCAAGCTGTACCTCAATGACCAATAGCCCGAAACGCGTTCTTGGTTAGCTTTTCTTGATTAATCAAGAATGGGTATTTGGCCAATTCTGGAATAATTAAAAATCAACGAGAATAGTTGATATTTATTCCGATAGATGGCGCAAGCCATCAGCAACTTTCAGTTGCACGATAAAGAGATACATTTTTTTCATAATTTATGCACCTTATCCCTTTACATTATCACATTTGTACTATTATTTATTTTAACTGTGTTATAAATTTAAAAAAACTAGGTAACAAACAGGATAGATCATTAGTGAAAGCGCACGAATAACTTCATTGATTTGAATTGGAATATATGCAACAATGTTCACCATATTAGCTAACGGCAAACACACGTGTTTAGTTACACGAGGAAGAAGGTTATTTCCCTATTGGTCAGTTGATCCCCAATCTCAGCTGCTATTGGCTAATTGGAAACCGAAGTCGGATTCTTGTCGATTCTTATTGGCTGAGGGCAATGGTCTCTTGGAGCTATCAACCTATGGTTTACTAGGAGTCTCTAGCATTGTATGTAAATAAATATATTCAACAATCTGTTAGATATAGGTGATTTAGTTGAAACTTCCATTCAGACAATTGACAATTTAAACAATTTAATTGATTCTTCTAATTAATTTTTACAAAGGTGGAAAAATATATAATAAAATAGTAAATAAAGGGTAGATAAAATGTAGGGGAATATATATGTTATAAAAATTATGAGATTTTCTGTTGTTTTGAGATTAATTGCTTGTAGAGGAATTATTGGTCATTTGCTTGATTCCGGAATCCATGAGCATGTGATATTGTTCTGCAGTCGTGGCAAAAATGTTTAAAGAATAATAATAAAAAAAAATTTGTTCAGAGATTTATTTAATTGAACTAAGAAATATAATTAAAACATAATTTAACAAAAGTACTGCCTGGCTTAAGACGTAAGAATATAAAAAATGAAAAGCTTATTTAAATAATGTACAAAGAGTTTGAGCCGGCCATCGGGAAACAACAACAATGAGTTTTTATTGGGGAAGCGTGACCTCTGGCGGTCGATTTAACAGAGTATTTGAATCTATGAAATATAATTTTAAATAAAATAATATTTTGATATAACATATATATAGTTGTGTATGTGTACAAATGTCTTCAGCAAGGAAGGCTTCCCCACCTTGAGAGAGTCCTCCTCCAGACAAGGTCTTCACTCTTCAGTTGCCGTTTACCAGTTTGCCGTTTAGAGGGAACTAAGGTCCAGCTTTGATTTGTAGAAGGATGAATCCTTTTAATTGGAATCGCTATCAAGATTGTGCAGCTTTTCTAAAATTGTAGATATCTAATAGGGACCTTGACAACTTGACAATGTTCAATGTTAGTATCAGATTTTTATATTATATATTCATTATTAATTCTTTAATACCATTATGAACAAGAAATTTGGGTATAGAATCTTTACCGCATCGTATTGGTGGTCATTTGAAGTCAATAAGTTCTGTATAAACTTCACACCTAGAAGAGATTATAGGAATTTTTATAGTTTAATCCAAGCCTGGAATTTTTTCACATATGCAATTAGGTTTTTAATGGTAAATTATTATGATGAATTAGGAGAGATCACAGCCACATTAACCAATAGTTCAACTTCCAACGTTTCAGTGACTTCCTATCTCTCTTTTCAGGGGAATGGTGTGTCGGGAGTTGAAATTAAACATCTAACCAAAAAATGATCTTAAAAACTATAATGAATTAGTATAATTAAGGATTTATAAGAGCTAAGTATTCTTCCGACAATTCTGTCGACTTTCTTATAATAAAGTCCTTGAATCTGACAGGGCATCCTCTTTATAAGCCTATTCCTATATTTAAAATGATTCGGAAGCTGTTTCCCAAAAAATAAATCAAACTCAATGTAGATTTGTTCATATAAAAAAGGGCGTGAAAGAATCTGATGAATGAAATGATGAATGAAAGAATATGTGAAAGAAAAAAAAACAATTTTTTTCTTAAAATATTTCGAGCGATTGTTTTCTCTTTATCAATTTATTGCACAATAAACCTTTCTACAAATTAACTTTTTTTGTGAAATAAATTGATAAAGAGAGAGCAATCCTTCGAAATGTTTTGAGAAAAAGTATTTTTTTAAACAAATCCACGTACCTCCTTATTTATATAAACATATTCAATGGATCGACTTTTGACTCAAACCATGTTTTTCGATAGGATCCGTACTGATGTTAGGAAATATATTTTGATATAAACTCGAGCTAAGCAACTCGATAAAAACGTGCGACTTTTTATCAATATATTTTACCATTTAATAAATCTATAAAGTCCAATATTTCATTTTTTGTAAATTCTACATAATCTCATTCTTGAAACCTATTGATCACACGCTGTGTATATTTCTGTAAAAACATCATTAAAAAAACGACTTGAGAAAATCTGGTTTCAGCACGTCTTGATCTGATCAGATTGGGGTGAGAGTCTTTATTTAGAATCTTTCTCTGAAATTCCAAACATTGTCGCTATGGCAACAAAAGACATCCAACTGCTTTTCATATGTGTAGACATGTGGTGCACTTACAGTAAAATCAGTCGTCAACCTCTACCTACCATGATTATTATGGCCTGTACCGCATGTACTAAGGATAAGCAAAAAAAAAAAAGAGAAATCTACATGTCTAGAACCTTCAAGCAAGCAAGGGTGGGTGGGTGGTTTCATCGGGAAAATATCGATATAGTGCGTGGGTGGACAACCAATCAATAGAGGGCTGCTGCAGATATGATTTCAGAATACCAATCTTTATAATTCCTGCTCGAGGCCTCTCTGCTTCAAACGACAAAAAAGGATTGTTTTGAGATGAGTGGCTCCAGTCAGAAATCTCCTGAGGCAGGCTGAAATGTTAAGAGATTTGTTGGTGACGCAAACATTGTCCGCTGATAGGAATTTTGGGCGGAATTGCTACGAAGACATGTATATTTGATGGATAAATGTATATTTTATTGTGAATTTTTGGTCTAAATTGTGTGTGTGTTACCTGGCATATATATTTGATAAGAATATTTTGAGATGAAATTTTTACAGTCGTGTATATTTGATTGAGAAATTTTGAGCAGAATTGCTACCAGACGTATATGTTTGATAAGAAAATTTTTAGATGAATTTTTACAGAGGTGTATATTTAAAAAGTAAATTTTGGACTAAATTTCTACCAGACATATATACTCGTATTTGAAAGAATTAATTTTGGGCTGAATTTTTACCAGACATATATATTTGATGGGATTAATTTTGGGCTGAATTACTACCAGACATATATATTTGATGGGGAAATTTTGGGCTGAATTTCTACCAGACATATATATTTGATGGGCAAATTTTGGGCTGAATTACTACCAGACATATATATTTGATGGGTAAATTTTGGGCTGAATTTCTACCAAACATACATATTTGATGGGGAAATTTCGGGCTGAATTTCTACCAGACATATATATTTGATGGAGAAATTTTGGGCTGAATTTCTACCAGACATATATATTTGATGGGGAAATTTTGGGCTGAATTACTACCAGACATATATATTTGATGGGGAAATTTTGGGCTGAATTACTAACAGACATATATATTTGATGGGGAAATTTTGGGCTGAATTTCTACCAGACATATATATTTGATGGGGAAATTTTGGGCTGAATTACTACCAGACATATATATTTGATGGGGAAATTTTGGGCTGAATTTCTACCAGACATATATATTTGATGGGGAAATTTTGGGCTGAATTTCTACCAGACATATATATTTGATGGGAAAATTTTGGGCTGAATTTCTACCAGACATATATATTTGATGGGGAAATTTTGGGCTGAATTTCTACCAGACATATATATTTGATGGGGAAATTTTGGGCTGAATTTCTACCAGACATGTATATTTGATGGGCAAATTTTGGGCTGAATTACTACCAGACATATATATTTGATGGGGAAATTTTGGGCTGAATTTCTACCAGACATATATATTTGATGGGGAAATTTTGGGCTGAATTTCTACCAGACATATATATTTGATGGGGAAATTTTGGGCTGAATTACTACCAGACATATATATTTGATGGGGAAATTTTGGGCTGAATTTCTACCAGACATATATATTTGATGGGGAAATTTTGGGCTGAATTTCTACCAGGCATATATATTTGATGGGGAAATTTTGGGCTGAATTTCTACCAGACATATATATTTGATGGGAAAATTTTGGACTGAATACCTACCTCTGACATATGAATTCTCGATAGGAAAATATTTGAGCCGAATTGTTGCCAACGTGTTTATTTGATAGTAAAATATTGAACTGAATTCCTACCTAACATATTTAGTTGATAGGAAAATTCTTCATAATTATTTTATATAGAATAATTAGAAATAATATAATTTCAGATAATAAAAAGGTATATATTGGATTGAATAAAAGATTTATTTGCCAATATTTCGGTTGGTTGAACACCAACCTTTATCAAGGCATTACATTTTTGTATAAACAAACTCAGGGCCGCATTATACAAAAATGTAATTCCTTGATAAATGTTGGCATTCAGCCAACCGAAATATTGGCGAATAAATTTTTAAACAAGTCAATAAGTCTCCGGAGATGAGTTTCTTTTTATCGCCAACTCTAGCTTTCGTAGCCCTTCTACAGGGGTACAGATATACAATAATATCCCCCCGTTAGATAACTATTATACTTGTATATATATATAAAGAGACAAGGGTCGCCTCTCCCGTCAAAATAGACGTCTAAAACCAGACGCCATCTATTGACCGTCGCCGCAACTAGCGGCCTCGGGTCGGTGACAAAACCACAACTCCAGCTTTGGCAAACTGAAAAGCGTCCACCTAGAGACCATGGTCCATAGATGGCGTCTGGTTTGAAACGTCTATTTTGACGGGAGAAGCGACCCTTGTCTCTTTAGATCAATTTCCTCCCGGCAAAATTTCCATCAATATATATATATGAAAAAACAATAGAAAAAATAAAAGATAAGTGGGTCAGGTGTTGATATTAAAAATAAAGAAGGCATCTCCTGACCACGAGCACATGTGCTTTTAGATGGCAGAGCGCTATATAAAAGTTTAGTTTATTTTTGCTCCACTAGATGGCGCTCTGCCATCTAAAAAGCACATGTGCTCGTGGTCAGGAGATGCCTTCTATATTTTTAATATATATATATATGTTTTGGCCGGCTTTTTGCATATTGGCATTAATTTTATTGATCTGATTATTAAATGAATATTTTATTCAATTCAATATTTGCCTTTCTATTATCTAATGATTTAAATATGGACTGTTTTATTTTCAAAATAATATAATATTTCTAAAAAAAAGCTAGATTTCATTATCCACATATCAAATATTTCCTTTTTCTATAAAAGTCTGTTGTTTAACTTCCAATTAAACCCCCTCTCTATATTTCATTCCTTTCCAAGAATTTCTGGGGAAATGGAATTTTAAAATCGAGAGAGGCAGGTAACGACAATATTAGAAAAGTGGATTCAATTAAATTCTTTCCTGGGGTTTTGGTGGAATTTTGGAATCTAAATAAATTATAGAGTAGAGCGTCTCATTTTGGAAATGTGCAGAATACAATTGTATAAAAGATATTGTCATCATATATTATTCATTTATGTATATGCAAATCTAGATAGAGAAAGTCATATTCTCATCATCAAAAAGGAAAATATTCACTGCAGGATCTGTGGAAATATGATATCTGATGAAATCTCCCACTATATCACAGAATGCCAATATTTAGGGGAAGAAAGAGAAAAAACTCTTAAAAACACCTTCTGGAGACTTAGCAACCCACTGAAGACGCTGAGAACTATTTCAGAAAAGAAAAATATAGCAATAGAACTCTATAATTTCTACAGATAAATTTTAAATAGATTCATACACAAAAGAGGTAGTGAGGAAAGTTTTAGAACAGATGCCTAAATAGATCCCTTTTCAAACAAAGACTCGCGTGCACAAGGGGAAAGGGAGAGAAATTGCTGTATTGTTTTGTTGTTGTATGGCGAATCCATACAGGACAATGGGCCCTAATAAAAGACTTTGTTGTTGTTGTTGTATATGCAAATATAAATTATTGATAAGACAATAACGTGCCATCCATATATACGAGATGAATCCATCAAACATGAATATTATTTACAAATACAGTAGAACCTCCATGTGAAGGACACCTAATTGCAGAACCAAAGTGTCCTTTAGAAGAAGGTGTTCTCATACTGGAGAGTTACTAAATAGTAAAAATGGTAATTTTGCAAATTAAAACTGTCCTCTGTGGAGAGGTGTCTGTTAGCGGGGTGTCCACTAAAAGGAGGTTCTACTGTAAAATTAAACATGAATACTATTTACAAATACAATAGAACCTCCATGTAAAGGACACCTAATTGCAGAGCCAAAGTGTCCTCTAGAAGAAGGTTTTCTCTTACTGGAGAGTTACTAAATAGTAAAAATGGTCATTTTGCAAATAAAAACTGTCCTGTGTGGAGAGGTGTCCTCTAACTGGGTTTTCGCTAAAGGGAGATTCTACTGTAAAATCAAAAATTCATAGAGGCTTTTACTGCAATTAAAAAAAATATTGATAGGGCTTGGCTTATCAGTAAGAAGCCCTCCTAGCTGTTTCGCTAGTTTAACCCACAAGACCGTCTTCCAGACCTCTATTGTTGTATTGAACGATTCTGATTATATATGCTACACAGAGGGTTGGAATTATAATCATGGCTATTGAGGGGGCTTCTTCTCAATATAGATTGGTGTATATCTTTACCTTGAGAGACAACCTAGTGTTTTAGTCCAGCAACTTGACCAGCTCCGCAACTCCAAAGGAAGAGGCTCTAAGGACGACTATCAACAGTCCAAAAACTTATCCAGAAACTCATTTTTATTGAAAGACACGGTCAATTTATACATTAAAAGAAATTTACATACTTCTTCTTCTTCTTCTTTCTTATCTCCACTCAATCATATTACGGTATCAAGCTTGTAAAGTTGACAAACATCATAATTGGGTAAAGTAGAATGCGTCTGCCTTTGTCATTAAGACTGGGAGCACTACTCAGTGGCAGGCCGACTTAGCTCCGAATGAAATGGCCGCCTCTGACATGAGGAACAGATGCCATGTGTAGCCGCTCCTAACATGGAGTACAAACGCTGCTCATACTGTATCCCTGGATTAGGAGCCCTTACAGGGTACTATCAGCCGGGCCAGCTGAGCCCAGGTTTTGTAGTGAGCTTGTTACTGCTCCCCCTCCTCCTTTTTCATCCGGGCTTGGGACCGGCAAAGACGGAGTTAAAACTTACCTACTAATTTATACAATCAAAGAAATTTTCTTTTTTTTTTTCTTAGTTTTTAAGTTACAAATATATTTGCATAAAAAAAAGTTGACTACTCTAGTAGTCGCAACAATGATATTTAAGAAAACTATGGATATACGCTTAGAAGACAGTGGTATTAAGTGTAAATACCTAGTGTGATCAATAAATCCCAGGAATGATAAATATTTAAATAAATATAAAAGTGTAATAATGTTTCATTTAAAATTTTCACAAAATTATCACCGTCACTATCTATACACTTGTTCCATCTTTTTTTCCAGATATCAAAACACCAGAAAATCCTCATCTTTCAGGCTTTTCATAATAATATTCGTATTCTCCTTTATTTCAGGTATTAAGTCAAATCGACGTCATTTTAAGACTTTTTTTTAATTCTGGGGTAAAGGTAAAAGTAGTTAGGAGCAAGTTCAGGAGAATAGGGTGGCTGGGGTAGTAAAGCAATTCCGTGTTTAGCCAAATAGAGTGGTACAGTGAGAATATATTCATACCCTTTTTTTTCTACGAGAGAAGTTATGAAATCGGTCGAATTCACCAAAAAAAAAAAAGGTTTTAGCTTGTAAAGTATTAAGGAGATCTAAAGCCCAAAACAATGATCTAATGATTATATTAAACTGGCGAAACTACTGGAAGGGTTCACAACTGATGAACCATGTTCTCCCATTATTTTATAATTGCAGTAAGGGCAGTAGGAATTTGTTTTATTTTTAAAAAATAAACAGACACATGTAAAATACCGTAAAGATAGAGGCTGCCTGGCCGGCATTAATAGTTCTTTAAAATAAAGATACTTCGGCCAGTAAATATTTTTTATTGTCTTGACGTTTCGACAAAAATATTTTGTCCTCGTCAGGAGTGAACAAAAGAATTTTGTCGAGTCGAGACAATAAAAAAAGATTTACTGAGTCGAAGTATCTTTAATTTGAATGTTTAAAATAGTTTATATTTATAAATCTACGATAAATATTCTGAGACAAATTTCCAACTTCGACACGTCGAGCAATCCTATATTTAAAGTAAACCAAATATTCCAACATGATATTGAAGCTTTAGAACACTTGGATCTATTTTCAGCAAACATCCACTTTGTTTTATTTGTTTTAAAGTTTTGAACAAACACATTTCATTCTATTTTTAGAAGAAAATTCTCTGAAATCTTCTCTTCTTCTTTACTTTAGCTGATATAGTGTTGAACTTCGTATGCAAGCTCCATTCAATAACAATACAATTCGAAGTGAAAAAATAGCGTAAAGTTAATTTTATCATTTATATATTTAGTACACCACATTTAGTTTTATTTTTGTTGGTATCTGAGTTCTTTTTCATGTTGGGTTTACAATGTTGATAGAATCGCCATTATACCTTCTAAAGTTTGTTTTTTTTTTTACAAAGGAGAAAGCTTTTTAAATTCTGCATATACAGTAGACTCTCCTATAACGCGAGTTTTTACAACGCGATTTCGTACAACGCGATAAAAAAAATTGCGACAAATTTATTTATACAACGCGAATTTTCGTATAACGCGTTATAAAATAAAAACAATTTACCCTAACAACATTCGCGTTATACAAGTTTTATTTCGTACAACGCGATTTCATACAACACGATTTCATACAACACGGAAAATATTAATCGCGTTATAGGAGAGTTTACTGTATCTATGTACTTTTTAATTTAAAAAAAAATGACATATATTGCATCAAAATATAATTTATTTACAAATTATTCATTTGTCTGAACTCCAGCCTTTTTCCATGTATATCAACGTATTTATCAAAAAAAAAATATTTTTTACACAAATTATTGTAATGTAAAGAACAACTTTTTGATTACCATTACTATATTGCTATAATATAAAAGAACAAAAAAGAAATTCTTGTGTAGAACATTCAGCTAGCCTTGGAACGACATTGTTCTTCAACAGGCGTGAAGATAAAGCATAATGTATGACAAAATATAGAAGTACAATGAGAGATAAGTGATACGTAAATTGTTGTACCTCGATAAAGGTTGACATTCAGCCAACTGAAATGTTGGTAAATATATTTTTATTCATGATAAAATTGTGAAAAAGTATTAAAATTACAAATATATTCTCACAATGAGTATCTTTTTTATTTAAAAAAAAAACGCTAGCTTTCAAGCGTTAATCGCTCTTCAACGGGCTTACTATAATATTGACTTGATCCCACCAGAAATTTTAAATAAAAAAGATACTCATTGGAAAAATATAATTGTAATTTTAATAAAAATATATTTTGATCTAATATATACCTTTTTAGTTAAAGATCTATTTATGGATTTCTCTATTTTCAAAATATCTATGAATGATTAAAATTTTAACTCTTTGTACATATTTCAATTGTGTTGATATTTTATCTTTTTTCATCTACCTGAACTGTATACTAATTATTGTATATATTTCAAAGGATATTTCTTTTCTTTCTCTGTTTAGTTTACCTTTAAAGTGTAAATTTTCCTAGTGGGATATAGCTCTAAGTCGAAATAAAATACTGCGATTAGAGAGAGGTGAATATATTGTCAGGTAGAAAATTAGGAAAGACAAACTTCAGTATGACACAGCAATTTATTTAAGCCAAGAAAAAAATCAACATTTAAAAAAAACAATTTAAGCAATGAGGGATGTTTCCAGAGTATCGAAATATAAATAATATATATTAATAATCTATATATATAATATCATAAATACTTTGCTACATAGCTCTTTACCTATGGTAGCTGTGACTCACAGCTTGCAAATATTGTAGATACTGACATGGATCTAACATGCTTCTGTCAAGGATTCCCTTAGTCTTGAAACTTTGTCCTTGGTAGCTTCGCATATTTACTTTTGCGGCGTGAAGAGCGGCTTCGTCGTCGTATCGTCAATAGGGACATCGTCTTCTTGTAGGAAAGTCTTGACTTTGACACGGCGGTGGAATCCTGGAGCCAGTTTTGGAAAATGTAAATCACAGCACCTAAGACCTCGAGGTCTTCTCGGCGATTCTCAGTTTGTCTTCCCTAATCTACTCAGCATCTCTACCAAATGTAAGATAGAAAATTAGGAAAGACAAACTTCAGAATTATACGAAAATTTATTTAAGGAAAGAACAAAATCAATATTTATAAGATATATAAGTTAAGCAATGAGGGAAGTTTTCAAAGTAGCAAAATATAAATAATATAAATTGATAAACTGTACATCAAATATAATAAACACTTCGCTTTAATATTAAGAAAAAAGGCATCTTCTGATTATGCAACTAAAAATGCTGATGGCTTGTCTATTCAGTAAGGATGGAGAAGAAGGGTCTAGTAATATCTAAGTTCTTCAACCTTACTCTGAACGAAAATCTTGTGTTTATTTCTGTCTGTTGATGTTTTCTCAGCGATAGAGGTTAATGGGTTCTTGTTGTTTTTGGCATCTTGACCCCATCGTGGGTTTAATAAATTCTATTTTTCTCGCGATAATATTTTCCTAAATAATATTTCCATATCGCTACGTTATTATCTCTCACTCAAGTCGAGGAATATTATTTGCATATATTAACTATACAAATCAATAACGCGCCATCTATATATAAAAAATGAAAACATTAACAGGCGAATGTTTCTTCTCACAAATACATCAAACTTATCAGAATCAACAACAATAAAAGAAGACATTTATCCTTGGAGATTTGTTGTTAATTCTGATTGTGATCAAAGGATTCTAACATTTTAACATCAATCTTATGTCAAAACCTTATGTCCATAGTTTACTTAAACACCATTTCTAATATTCCACCCTTCAGTGTAGCATATATAAACAGAATGATCCAATACAGTATCCAACACACATACCCTGAATTCATACAAAGCAATAACACGCCATCTATATATAACATATTAAAACATTAAGATGCGAATGTTCCTTTGTTTATATGTAATTCTACTATCCTAAAATCCCACAGTTTGCTTAAATACCATTTCTAAGATTCCACCCTTGAGTGTAGCATATATAAGCAGAATGATCCAATATAGTATTAGGACTCTAAAAGAGCTGTCTGGTAGATTAAATTGGCGAAACCGCTGAGAGGGTTCACCGCTGATGAGTCAAGCCCTTCCAATAATTTTCATCCCAGTAAGGACAATAGAAATTTGATTTATTTGTGAAAAGAAACATTCACGTCTTAATGTTTTCATTTGTTATATACGTATATCAACTATGTTGAAATTTTACAGAAGTGAAATTATACTGGGATCATGTGTATAAATTAAGAAAAATACATTTCCTGATAGTGTAACTAAAAGTTGCTGACGGCTTGTGCCATCTGTCGGAATAAATATCAACAAATTGTTGATTTTTTAAATTATTCCAGAATTGACCAAATACCCTTTCTTGATTAATCAAGAATTTGTCCATTTCAGGAATAATTAAAACTCCGCCTTTGCCTGTCCCAAACCCGGATGAAAAAGGAGGAGAGGGAGCAGAAACAAGCTCGGTAAAAAAACCTGGGTTCAGCTGGTTCGGCTGATAGTACCCTGTAAAGGCTCCTAATCCAGGGATACAGGATGAGCAGCGTTTGTATTCCATGTTAGGACCGGTTGCACATGGTGTCTGTTCCTCATGTCAGAGGCGGCCATTTCCTATGGAGCTAAGTCGGCCTGCCACTATAAGTAGTGCTCCCAGTCTTAATGACAAAGGCAGACGCATTCTACTTCACCCAGTGTGGAGATAAGAAAGAAGAAGGAATAATTAAAAATCAATGATTAGTTTAAATTTAATACGACATATGGCACAAGCCACCAGCAACTTTTAGTTGTACTATCAGATGTCTTTTTCTTAATATTACCTATGTCTAAAATAAAGCACATATCGGGTATATATAAACATTTTAAATAAAAAGCATCTCCTTATCGTACAACTGAAAGTTGTTGATGGCTTGCGCCATCTATCGGAATAAATATAAAATATTCTTTGATTTATTTTTAATTATTCAAAATTACTTGATAAATCAAGAATGGGGATTTGGCACATTCTGGAATAATATAAAATCAACGAGAATAGTAGATATTTATTCCAATAGATGGCGCATGATATCAGCAACTTTCAGTTGCACGATAAGGAAATGCCCTTTTCTTAATTTATATCCACCTCTTATCACAGTACAATATCACATTTGACTATCTTTTCACATTGTTTTGCATTCTCACCTATTTCTGGCCTTAATTACCCCTTTAATGATATTTCAGGATGCCGGGAATTACCAGTTTTTATTTTTTTGTCGTTGAGGTACAGCTTGCACCACGCTGACGAGGGCCAACAGCCCGAAACGCGTACGTGGCTAACTTTTCTTGATCAATATAGAATGGGTATTTTGCCAATTATGGAATAATTCAAAATCAACGAATAGTTGATATTGTTGCATCAATTTTAATGCGCCCTGAATTTTTTGAAAATATTCTATGATATTTAATATTTATTTAAAACAGATTATTTAGATTATCATCATTCCTTTTTATAGTTTCATTCCTTTTGTAATATTGTTATTGTACATATATCTTGATTGGTTATTGGAACGAGAGAGGACCTAGACGAAGACTGCGGATCACGACCTACGAGGAAGACAACGAATAAATAAACACAATAACTTTAAAAGGTAATTTATTTTTTAGTTATTTAATTTATTTACTTTTATTTATTTGCTTTGAGTATGGAAACCCGATTGGGAAACGTGTATAACACCAAGAAGGAAGAAACCAAGGTCGACGACTCTGCAAAGCTGCAACTTGGTGCAACAATTTTTATTCCGATAGATGGTGCAAGCTATCAGAAACGTTCAGTTGCACAATAAGGAGATGCTTTCTTTTTCTGAATAGATATATTTCTATCTATCTTCAATAGCCCTCAAATATAGATGTCAGATATTTCCCCAAATATAATTTATTAGGTGAAATTCTCCCTCAAATCCTAGATCTCAAGTTTTTTTTCATTCTTTGAAAGAATTGCTTGACTATGTGAAGATATCAGGAGATATTGTTACGTCTTCCGTCTTTCACAGTTTCAACTAAAATTGGATTTTATTTCTCTGTCTGTGAGATTTCTTTTTTATTTTTCCTTATAGACATTCAGTCCCTTTGGAATGTTTCATTTTGGGGATATACATTCTTAGAATTTCATCGTTTATATATATATTCATTTGTTGGAATATTTGTGCATTCCATTTCAAATATATTAGAACAAACGCCTATCCTATATAAATATTGTATTTATTTTTAAAATTTCGATATTTCGACGAAGCGCTCTTTTGCCTATCTTCTTCTAGGATTAAATTTTCTTGTAAGCTTATCATCTGAGTGATGTATGAGAAATATTAATATAAAAAAGATATCGCTCTGCCATCTAAAAAGCATATGTGCTTATGGTCAGGATATGCCTTCTTTGTTTTTAATATCAACACCTGACCTTTCTTCTTTTTTCCTATTATTTTTTCACATTATTGAGTTTCTTACAGCAACACACCTGGAAGTTACTCAAATTTATCTTTTAGTGTCTAATTTTAAAGGTTTCCGTTTATGTTTGTTTAGATTTTCTTAGTTGTAATAAAAATGGGTAAAAAAGAGCAATTTGAAAGGATTACATTCAATTTCACACATACATACACCCCACAGATCTATGTATTTATAGATATATATTAGAATTCTCTCTCTTTCGAAAGTCAGTAAAATCTCAAATTTTATAAACATCATAGAACAATTAAGGAAAAATCAATTAACAAGAGAATATAAATCAAAATCTGGAAATTCGCTATAAGAACTATGTCAGAGTAAGAAATTAAAAAATGAATTTTATAAAAGGAGAAAATTTTGATGACTGAATTATTGAAAAAACAGCTAAAACAAAACTGCTTTTTGAAACTTTGCCATAACAATGTGTGGCGACCACACTTTGCTTCAGCTAGAGCGAACTGGGACAAAGCTTCACTAAACATACGGGCAGTAGTGTGAGGGCCTCGGCAACCGCGAGCTAAGAGAACATCTCACTACGCATGCGCAGGCGGTATCCGGGACTCTGGCCACGCGCGTCGTTCAACAACAAGGCTTGTTTCCAACGGTCGTTACTTCTTTTCTCTTTATATATTTCTGGCTTTAAATAAATTTATTTATTTTATAATTATATTTTATAAAAATATAATTATACTTTTATCAGCGACCTTTCCACAAACCACACCAACACGCACGCAAACATTCCACAGATGTATGTAACTAGCGCCATCTTTGTTACGGGTTGGCCTGGTATGGTAACAAAATATAAATTATTGATGATTCAAATGTTAAAAAAAAACTGATTTTTGAAACTTTGTCATAACAATGTATGTAACTAGAGCTACCTTTGTTACGGATTGGCCTGGTAATGGCAACAAAATGTAAACTATTGATGACTCAAATGTAAAAAAAAAAAAAACCTGATTTTTGAAACTTTGCCATAACATGGTATGTAACTAGCGCCACCTTTGTTATGGGTTGCCCTGGTATTGCAACAAAATGATCTATAAGAATAATAAACAACAAGATTTTTTTTTCTCGATATAAATTTTTAATTAAATCATTTTCTCTCTTTCAAAAGTTCGAAAGAATCTTTTTTTTCTGAAAGAGATGGATGGAGAAGACAAGGAGATACATGGTCAAGTGAAGCAAGCACTCAAGCCTGGTAACAAGAATTAAGTCAGAAAGATTATTAATGACATGGAAAATTAATTATAATTGCTGTTAATTACCCCAAGCCACTATTAAAAAGCACAAAAATAAGTAAAAGAATGAAAAGAAAATATGAAAGAAGTTGCATAATTAATAGGATACAGTTTATGAAAGGTTTTTAAGTTTTAAAGAAAGAAATTACCTATGCTTTAGACTTTCAACACCCTATTCAAGTAGATTGGTGCTTTTGTGTGTGTTGTAAAGATTAAAATATAAAGTTTGACAGATTTTCGTAGTTTTTATATTTGCTGTAAACACAATAAAAAATATCGAGAATTTTGAATATAGAGCGTTAAAAACCAGGTTTTATGAAATCCATTCTCATACAAGCAACCTACTTGTAACATCGAATTCTACAGTAAAATCATGGTAAAGGATTATTTGTATTTATTCATATGATTATTCAATTTGTAAATTGCGTAAACGCATAGGGAATTTAGATATTCTAAATTATCCAAATGTGCAGTCGAAAACGGATGGTGCATTATCTATATATATAAAATTGAATGTCTGTGTGTGTGTCTGTGTGTCCTCTATGGATTCAAAAACCATACATCCAATCGCCGTGAAATTTTGGGATATTATTAGGTGTATCTCCGGAAAGGTTTACGAAAAATAATTTCTTGAATATCTTTAATATCCTTAGAGTTATTTGCAGATTTGTAGCTTTAACTCGCAAGCAGCGCCATCTTGCAACGGAGATCTGCCCCTCTCCCCCCCGTCCGGCCGCCGGCCAGTTGGTTGGACAGTCCAAGTTCCCACCGACCAATCAGAGGGATCAAGAGCCCCCTCCCCCCCCCCCCCCCCCGTCCGGCCGCCGGCCAATCAGAGTGATCAAGAGGTCCTGGCGCGCGGGGGGCGGGTGACCTCCGGGAACTACGTCCATCTTCCATAAACGACCATGATTTTATTCAACTTATCGAGTATTTTTCAAGGGACCGGGAAAATATGTTCACTAGATAAAACGATGATTTTGTAATGTAGAAAATTAGGAAAGACAAAATTCAGGATGACACGGCACACAGGGACCGGGAAAAAATAATCACTTTATCGAGAGATTCACGACCATGACTTTATTCAACTTATCGAGTAATTTTAAGGGACCGGGAAAATATGTTCACTAGATAAAACGATGATTTTGTAATGTAGAAAATTATGAAAGACAAAATTCAGGATGACACGGCACACAGGGACCGGGAAAAAATGTTCACTTTATCGAGAGATTCAAATTTACGAGTTTCAAATTATCAAAATATATCTCTTTTTTTTATAAGTTTATAGAGAATTGTTTTACCAAATGTTCGTTAGACAAACCTTTACTCGTGTAAAACCTCGGGCGAAGCCGGGTACGTCCGCTAGTAGATTTATAAAATTAAAAACTAAACGAGTAGCAATTTTGAAGAAACAACATTAACAGTTATCAAAAATATCGCTTCGTATGTTTCATCATGGATTTACAATTCAGTTTCATGAATTAGATTTTTAATATGAGAAATAGTTACCTATAAATTATTTGAAAAAGAAAGAATAAATAAAAGTAAATAGTTTCTTTTTATTTTTTGATTTTGCAAACTTTCGATCAAAATTTATGTTCTTCAACAAGCAAATACTTCTATGTACAATATCAAAATGATCTTTATACAAAATAATTGAAAATTTGTGTAATTGACATGATTTGTACAACAACAACAGCTTTATTTGGACATATCTGTCCTTTAAGGACTCGCCATACATCATTTTCATGTAGGCATGATTTGTAATGTTTCTTTGAAGTCGATAATCTGGAAGGTTCTACTTGATAGATGTTGAATTGTTGATGGCATGCGTTGATATGTTTATTTAAGCAGTCATGAAGCATATTAATGATATACCAAGAACAACAGGATCTTCAAAGGAATATCGTTGTTAAGTGGAGCCAGGGAAGATAGACAGGGTCCAACTTAGTCCATCGTTATTGTCAACGATAGAGGACAGTCTGAGTGATATGTGTCCTACTGTCACCAACTGTCCCATCACTTTTCTGTCACACCTAATCTGAACTTTCCATGTTTATAGAAAACAGAAAGCATATAAAGTAATTAGATGTCTTCCTTACTGCCGTCTCCTCGATTGCTTGAAACTTTATTCGACATTAATCTCCCGCATAATTAGGTTGCAGATTTGCATACGAAAGATATAATAAGACATATATAGTATAGGTACAGTTTGCACTACACTAACGAGGGCCAATAGCCCGAAACGCGTTCGTAGTTGACTTTTCTTTATTTATCAAGAAATTGGGTTGGTCAAATATCACGGAACAAGTTGAATAAACGTGTGTTGACACACATTAATTAGTTATAATAACTTGATAAAGGTTGGCGTTCAGCCAACTGAAATATTGGTAAAATAAATTATATTTTGATACAATATATGCCTTTTTAATTAAAAATATAAATTTATATAAAGCAATAACGCGCCATCTATACATATAAAATAAAAGGATTTAAAAGCGCGAATGTTTCTTTTATACATAAAACGAACTTCTACTGTCCTTACTGCGAGCCAAGCCCTCCCAATATATTTTTTCATCGCAGTAAGGACAGTAGAAGTTCGTTTTATGTATAAAAGAAACATTCGCGCTTTTAAATCCTTTTATTTTATATAAATTTATATATTGAAATTTTATAAATATCTTATTTATAGTGAATATAGGTTTTTCTCTTTCTTATAAATGCTAACTGTAATATGTATTTATCTATGATATTTTAATTAGGATTTCTCCATTTCACCCGGCAACCCTGACTCATAGAGAAAGGATTATATACTTATTGTGGGAGTTGATCCAATTTCTGTGCTGTCAGCAGGGTAGCCAGATCCAATTATCCCTTCAGGAATATTTCCTTCACTGACACGGTACACATATATTCTAACGCCGTTTTAAACGGATTCATTACCTTGTAATTTATATATGATATACGATCGTTTTAATACGAACAATTTAGGTTTTAGAACGACATTTAAAAATTATACCGCAATTGTTTCTTTTGAACGAAAAATCCAAATTTATTTTAAGGAGAAATAACGATTATTTCTAATCTTAGGGATGAAGTATGATAGGTTGAATTGTGAAGAGTAATGATAAACGTAAACATAAAAGTGTCCAGGGTGGGAATCGAACCCACAGTGTTCCGCTTACCGGGCAGATGCCATGTCTACTAGGCTCTCTACCCTGGACATATATATTATTTAAGAACGGGGAAATGTGTCCAGGGTAGCCTAGTGGACATGGCATCTGCCCGGTAAGCGGAACACTGTGGGTTTGATTCCCATCCCTGGACAATTTTATTTTTCCGTTTATGATTACTCTTCACAATTCATCCTTTCATACTTCATCCCTAAGGTTAGAAATAATCGTTATTTCTCCTTAAAATAAATTTCGATTTTTCGTTCAAAAGAAACACATGCGGGATAATTTTCAAATGTCGTTCTACAATCATAAGCCGCATTATTTTGTATTATAAATTTAGATTTTCTTGTGTATAAACTCCATAATTAATATTGATTGTGATCAGCTTTTACTTCTTTATCTTCATTTGCCGAGAATCCGTGGAAAATCCATGTATAATAAATTTATTTTCCTCCAATTTACCCAGACTAATCTTTTTATTAGCTTAATTGTCTTTATATAATTTTTCCTGTATATAAATATCATATTACCATTAAGGTACTATTACTGTTTTTCCTGCATGTATGCTACATAAATACAATTTACAAAATGTAAAAGTTTTTAAATGCCACAACAATTTTTCCTGCCAACAATAAATAGTACTCACATAAATAATATTTACGTATAGAACTATATAAACAGCTTCACATCCAAAGAGCCGCATGTGACTCGCTAGCCGCAGTTTGCCGACCCTTGGTCTAAACCATTGGTTTTAGACCGCTACGAACCGGGATCGAATCCCGCACTGGGAACTTTTTTTATAATTAAAAAATGCTCCGATGGCTACCGAATCTTGCAAAAGTTCAATCTCACCAGCGAGTGAAAGTAACCATACGGGGCTCTGGTATATTTGTAAGTGAAAAATCGAAGCGTTTTTCACATGTGTGTAGACATGTGTAGACCTAAACCGTTGGTTTTCGACCGCAACGACCCGGGATTGAATCCCGCATTAAAAACTTTTCATAATTTAAAAAAATGCTCCAATTGTGTTCTCGATTCTGGCAAAAGTCCTACCCCTAACAGCGAGTGCAAGTAACCAAACGTAAATTTGGCACACTTGTAAATGCAAAAGTCGAACTGCTTCTCACATGTGTAGACATGTGATGCACTTACAGTAAAAGAAGTTGTCAAATTCTATTTACCATGATTATCATAACCTGTACCACTAATACTAGACAATTCTTTTTTGACAATTAGAATAATTTTATTGACATCTTGTCAATACATGCAAAGTGCACAGTCTGCACTGTTCAAAAATATATAATATGCATTATATACACTTTGTACAATGAATACCACGAATACTAGAGATAAAAATAATTTCTCATAAAAATAATTCAAAATATAATACTTTTCTTAATAATCCTCAATATGAAAACATAAATCCACACTGTAACATTTACAATTTCAAAACACAAAAAGAAATCGGTAAACAACTTCCCAATCAAAAGCTTCAAAACGAAAAAAAAAAGAAAATGAAACAAAGAAATGCCATTGACTCAGTTATCCCAACCAATAATAAGACACCAAAATAATCTAAAAGATAAACAAAGAGGGAACTGACCCTTTTCCCAAGAATTGATATAGCTCCAGATAATAACAAAATCAATAAATAATTTAGTAAGCCCAGCATCTGGGAGAGAGTGGCCTAAGAAAAGCGATAACCTAATCCCCAATTTCTCTTATTTTTCTCAATGGTCTATTTACCGATAAACGAGATGAGACAGTCTATTCACCTCCAAATGAAAACATAGCGTTTCTATTTCCAAACGCTTTAAACATTAACTTAACTGTTTTCTTGTGATTTTAACTATTAGTTCAAGAAGAGAGGAGAAAATGGTTAATGAAGTTCTACTAAAGGCCAATATAGACATTAACAAATATTGGAGAGAACCTATTAAAGTTTTATTAACTATTTATCAGATGATTCTGTTTATCTTCAAGCTAATATTGAACTCACTTAGTGCTATCTATTGATGGGGAGTAAATATACACTTCAAATACTATTATAGCTTGGTATAATGTCAAACTAATACTTTATTTTTTCTTTTAAAAAACCTCTTTCTCACAAGAAACCCTTCTGAATATTTTAATCTTAATTCTGCAACAAATACTCATGGACAAACCATAAGGAAGCGGAAAGTCTTTGATATCGTTTCGTCTATTTTATTTTATTTTTTAAAAAGAAAGAGGCAATTTTGTTTACACTTTGGTTATCTCTTGTGTCTTCAATAAAGGTCATTGTGTATCAATTATCTTTCAAAGTTATTATCTGAATCCCGATATACATGTTAAAAGGTACAACTTCCTTATGTTTTGTCCATGAGTGCATCTTTCAAAGTTATTGTCTGAATCCCGATATACATGCTAAAAGGTACAACTTCTTTGAGATTTGTCCATGAGTGTATCTTTCAAGTTATTGTCTGAATCCCGATATATATGTTAAAAGGTACAACTTCCTTAAGTTTTGTCCATGAGTGTATCTTTCAAAGTTATTGTCTGAATCCCGATATACATGCTAAAAGGTACAACTTCTTTGAGATTTGTTCATGAGTGTATCTTTCAAGTTATTGTCTGAATCCCGATATACATGCTAAAAGGTTCAACTTCTTTGAGATTTGTCCATGAGTGTATCTTTCAAGTTATTGTCTGAATCCCGATATACATGCTAAAAGGTACAACTTCTTTGAGATTTGTCCATGAGTGTATCTTTCAAATTATTGTCTGAATCCCGATATATATGTTAAAAGGTACAACTTCTTTGAGATTTGTCCATGAGTGTATCTTTCAGAGTTATTGACTGAATCCCGATATATATGTTAAAAGGTACAACTTCTTTGAGATTTGTCCATGAGTGTATATTTCAAAGTTATTGTCTTAATCCCGATATACATGTTAAAATGTACATCTTCCTTAATTTTTATCCATTAGTGTATGTGATGCTCATAATTACAGCCGGTTATATATTTTCTTTTGTTTGTCTACCTAACCCAAGTATACATGGTGTAGGCCATGATAATCATGGAGGGTAGTTAGCAACTGCTTTTAACTATATGTTCATCACATGTCGTATATCTAACAGGAATACAACACAATGTGAATTGGAGGTCGGTGGAAGGATGTTCTAAACCCTTTGTTTTCGACCACTACGACCCGGGTTCGATTCCCGCATTGTGCACTTTTTTCTGATATAAAAAAAATGCTCCAATGGCCCCCGATTTTTGAAAAAGTCCAATCTCACCTGTGAGTGCAAGTAACCAAACGGGGCTCTGGCACATTTGTAAGTGCAAAGTCGAACTGCTTTTAACATGTGTAGACATGTGGTGCACTTACAGTCAAAGCAGTCGCTAACTACCCACCATGATTATCATGGCCTGTAACACATATACTAGGGATTAGCCAAAATAAAAAACAATGTAAAAATGTATCACTATAATATAGAACATTAGAGAGAGCATTACACCAAACAGGGACAGAATGTGTTCACATAATACCGAATAGTGTCCATTCTAACAGGTCTACCAACAGCGGCTCCAGACAATGTAGAACATGACTGACGGGACAAAAGCCACTAGATTAGCATGCTGCTCCACCCACGCAGCTTAATCTTGTTAGGTGAGCCCTCTCCAATTTGCATAAGCTGGTTTTGAATTCGATTTCTAAGTGCCTCTTCTGAAGACATTTCCCCTCTTGCATATACTCTCTCAGGAAATTAATGAAACTCCTGTCAGAAACATGGAGAGATATCCACCACTGAATCTTATGTTAGGAAATATGATATTGGAAATAAGCGTAAAATATTTTAATCCTAAACTTGCATATATATATATTTATATATATATATATATATATATAAATACAAAAATTATTTCCCAATAATCGTGTGAAAGATATCATTTTGAAATGAAAAGAAACTCATTGTAGAACAATAGTTTTGTATTTTTGAACATTTTTCATGATTTCATCATGAATAGATATATATACAGTTAAAGCTGTCTATAGCGCCCCCTCTTGGAACTCTCCAAAATAGAGTGCTATAGACAGGTCACTTTTAATGTAAATCGCATCGAACTACGTATTTAAAATCGAGCGCTATAGAGAGGGAGGTGCTATATAGAGGGGGTGCTATAGAAAGGTCACTTTTAATGTAAATTGCATCGCACTACGTATTTAAAATCGAGCGCTATAGAGAGGGAGGTGCTATATAGAGGGGGGTGCTATAGAAAGGTCACTTTTAATGTAAATCGCATCGAACTACGTATTTAAAATCGAGCGCTATAGAGAGGGAGGTGCTATATAGAGGGGGTGCTATAGAAAGGTCACTTTTAATGTAAATTGCATCGCACTACGTATTTAAAATCGGGCGCTATAGAGAGGGAGGTGCTATATAGAGGGGGTGCTATAGAAAGGTCACTTTTAATGTAAATTGCATCGCACTACGTATTTAAAATCGGGCGCTATAGAGAGGGAGGTGCTATATAGAGGGGGTGCTATAGAAAGGTCACTTTTAATGTAAATTGCATCGCACTACGTATTTAAAATCGGGCGCTATAGAGAGGGAGGTGCTATATAGAGGGGGTGCTATAGAAAGGTCACTTTTAATGTAAATCGTATCGTACTACGTATTTAAAATCGGGCGCTATAGAGAGGGAGGCGCTATTTAGAGGGGGCGCTATAGACAGGTTTAACTGTATTGAAGCTAAATATTACAATCCATATGAAATTCCTTAATAACACTATACATACCGTATTCTGTATGCTGAGAGTTTAAATTTTTAAACCTATTTTTTTTTAATAAGAACGATTTATAAAATTGTTGAGAAAGATTTATAGATTCTTAGAAGAAGAGAAAGATCCTTTATTACCTAAAGATATAAAACAATAAAAGAAAGACAAATTATATGTACATCAGCAGCTCACGTCGGCCTGATCTATCCAATAACCACTAGCCAACTGACAATCCTACAAGGCCGCGCTATATAGGCAGATATGTCAATTTGCATAGACAACACTAAAACTCTATGCGAATATCTCCATATCAAATATCATAGAAATATCTGCAATTGTCAATTTCAACAGAAATTAGTAGATTGAAGTTGTAAACGGAATTAGAAAGGTTTGACATATCAGTGGTCAAATCAATAGTTGTAATGATCTGTAGATTATATTGTAGCGTAGAAAAATGGAAAAGACAAACTTCAGAATAACACAGCAATATATTTAAGCCACAAGCACAAATTAAATTTGATAAAGAAACAATGAGGGAAGTTTAAGCAGAGTGATAAAATACACCTATCCCCCGATTTACACGGTAGATACTTTCCTGAGAAAAAGGTGTAAATCGGGGGATAGGTGTACACAGAAATAAAAATAAAATGCATTGACAGGTTAAAATATGTAGTCAGCACATAAGCTCGGGTTTCCTCGTGATATGTGTACACAGCGCATGTGTTCAATCACAGTAGCGTTTAGTATAGTGCGATAAAAACAAAAAAAAAACTTATTTGGAAAACCGTGTAAAAGCGAAAACGTGTAAAAAAGTACCGTGTAAATCGGGGGATAGGTGTACACACAACACACACAAAAAAACTTTATTAGAGATCAAGCCCCATACAGGATTCTCCCAGTATAGCAATAGTTTTAATTGAACATAAATCTAGTACTATATATAATTCAATATTAACATGAGCCCAACAAAAAGGAAACCTATTTACACCTGTTTCTCAACCTTCTCGTCTTCTCACAAAATGTGTATAAATCTATTGTGTCTACTTTTCACCGTTTCTGACAGCAGAGTGATAAATGATTTGCACTCGTATTATTAAGATGCATTAACGCCCCATCTGTTATCAAAATTCGAAACTATTATAGACATGTTTGATTCTTTTTGAAAATAAACAATTTATACTGCTCCTACTGCAATATAAAAATTAATGGGAGGGTCTCTGGCTCATCCGCGCTTTCGCCAGTTTAATCTACAATACCGCTGTTATATTGCATTTTTTCGATCTTCCTTTTATAGTGATACTGTTGCTAGACTCTTGGAATGGGTATTTTAAATGAACTATGGACATAAAGTTTGACTCGTATTATTAAAAATTAATTTCCTTTCTTCATACACTGGCTTAACGGTCGCCAAGGTGGTACATCGAGTTCATGACAGAGATGGCTGGTGTCGCATCGTGTTTGGGATGTAATACATACAGTGGGCTACAACGTTCGATGGCGAATAAACTGATATTACTATAAACGGCTAGCTATAGAAACTTCTAGCAGATAGAGAGGGGTAAATGAAGGTCATGAAGTGTCAAATCGATACCCTCAACGCGACTATCAAGGCAGAAGATTAAATCCGCGTCAGTCGATCACTAATTACCCCCATCATCGTCTGCATTAAATAGAATTATAAGGTCAAATCAGAGGTCAGATGCTTTATCGTCTGCTTGATATTAGTCTTCTGTTAAACATTCCAAGCCATTTCTCACTCTGATTGGTTGAAATTTCAAATTGAATTGTCTTTGGGTTTTCGCACTTTGAGTTGTTGTTTGACTTTGAAGTTTTCACATTTATACTAACACAGTATTTTTCAAAGGAAATTTATTATTATTCTATTAATTACAAGGTATCATTGCGCCATCTATATCCGTAAATGTGAACTATTTTAGTGCGAATGGTTTTTTTTTTTCAAACAAAAATGTTCCTACTGCCCTTTATGCAATTATAAAAATATGAGGAGGGCCTGACTCATCATAGAAGAACCCTCCAACCTTTTTCGCCAGTTTAATCTACCCTACTAGGCATCAAAATTGCCACACTAAGAAGGCTACACGCTACCAGACATGAAATTTACACACTAGGAAGAAGTTGTTGTGATATTAGATTTTCAAAGCATTTATGCAAAATAGGCGCCGGTAGCGACACCTACAATGTGTTGAAGAGATTGTGCAGCTGGTTTCTCATACAGAAATTGCATTTGAAACGTTACTTCTTTGCAAAAGGTAGTCATGATGTCTTGTGTATATTGTTGCATCATGGTACCTATTTTATTTTAATTTGTAATATTATTTTCCATATATTTTAAATTCAAATTTATATTTTATATTTATTTATTTTATTAAACAAATTAGGTATATTATAAACAGATTTATGTATTATAAAATCACCATTTATATTTCGGTACACTGTGTGACTTCACTGCTCTCTTTGATGTGAGAAATAAATAAATAATTCTGGAAGCTACTTAAAGTAGAGTTATCTCATTATTCCCTTATATAAATTTGTAGGATGGTTGAAACACGCTCTGGTAAGATGCAAGACCCGGCTCAGGAGAGAATCAAGGTTGAAAAGTCTGCTAAGCCGCAACCTGGTGCAACAATGTGAAGGAGAAATATTACCAACACGTTCTTGAGTTTGATAGAGATAAATTTGTAGCTTACAAGGATTGCGGTTTATCTTACCACAGTATTGCTGTCTGTCAAGATCCCAGGACTGTTATCAGAATATAGAATCTATGGGTTCAGGACAGTCATACAGAACGACGTACAGGATATCAGCCACCCGCTATCACTAACATCCAAAAAAAGCACGCAGTTTCTGACCAACAAGAGAATTCAGTATTCAACCTAAGATCCAAAATTAAACAGGTAATTACCAACTAAAGCATTTACAAAGCCATAACTAAACAAAGCTACCAAAATAACGCACAATAACCAACCAGATTCCCAAAGAAAATCTCGCAATTTATAAATATAGCGCTAAGAATGTAGTAACTAACCAAAATGTGAATTAAGTGATCAATAAAGAGAATAAAATGCAGTAACCAACCAAGAGGTAACCAACTGGGGCACCAAGAAGAATATAATGCAGTAACCATCAAATAAGATAATGCAGTATTTAACCAAGAAGTGTGCGCACGCAGTAACCAATTAAGAAGTAACTAAGTATAGAATGCAGTAACCAAACGTAGCACCAATAATTCAGTAACAAACAAAGATGATACAGTAGACAACCAAGAAAAGAATGCCGTAACTAACTTAGAAGAGAATGCAGTAACCGACCAAGAATATAATGCAGTAACCAACCAAGAGAATGCAGTAACCGACCAAGAGAATGCAGTAACCGACCAAGAATATAATGCAGTAACCAACCAAGAGAATGCGGTAACCGACCAAGAATATAATGCAGTAACCAACCAAGAGAATGCGTTAACTGACCAAGAATATAATGCAGTAACCGACCAAGAATATAATGCAGTAACCAACCAAGAATATAATGATGTAACCGACCAAGAATATAATGCAGTAACCGACCAAGAATATAATGCAGTAACCGACCAAGAATATAATGCAGTAACCAACCAAGAGAATGCGGTAACCGACCAAGAATATAATGCAGTAACCGACCAAGAATATAATGCAGTAACCGACCAAGAATATAATGCAGTAACCGACCAAGAATATAATGCAGTAACCGACCAAGAATATAATGCGGTAACCAACCAAGAGAATGCGGTAACCGATCAAGAGAATGCGGTAACCGACCAAGAATATAATGCAGTAACCAACCGTAGCACCATTCACTAACCAACCAAGACGATAATGCAGTAACCAACTAAGAAAGAAATGCAGTAACCAACCAAGAGAATTAATGAACTGATCAAGAATATAATTCAGTAATCAACAGTAGCACCATTCACTAACCAACCAAGACGCTAATGCAGTAACCAACCAAGACGCTAATGCAGTAACCAACCAAGAGAATGCAGTAACTAACCAAGAGAATGCAGTAACCAACCAAGAGAATGCAGTAACCAACCAAGAGAATGCAGTAACCAACTAAGAAAAGAATGCAGTAACCAACCAAGAGAATGCAGTAACCAACTAAGTATAGAATGCAGTAACTAACCAAGCATAGAATGCAGTAACCATCCAAGAAGAGCAAGGCGAGTGTAGGCACCCCAGAAGAGCACTTGACAAAGCAGGAAATTTCTAAGCAGGAAGCGGATTCCCGGGAGAACGTGGGCGGCGTGGGCGACGTCTTTCAGACCTCCAAGGTTCTTTAAAGATTTGATAGAACTCAGGGTCGCGCCTGATCCTTTATGTGCTGCATATTGATTATGTGGGTTTCTTTAATGTGTGTTACATCTGTTTTATAACTACATTTCTGCTCACATAACTTTTATCGTGGTTCTCAACCTCAATATAAAGTTTATTGAAGTTGCCTTTTATAGCTTAGAAAGATTATGTATTGTTTTGATTTAATCAGTGAAAATTTGTCTTAGCCTTTTAAAAATAATTATAATTGTAGTTTAATACACACACAAAACTTTATTAAGGCCACAGTCTTATACAAATTCACCACAGAAAGAAAGGAAGCATAGATGAAGCTCCTGTACTCCAGGCAGCGCAGAACCCAACAACAGCCTCCCGGTCCGACGCATGTCCAATGGCCACACGTTCCTTCGTGCATACGTCAAGGTTAGCGTATCACTGAACAGGCGAGTGTGGAATCGTTCTAGTCTTCACTTTACTCATCAAAATGGACCACGACATTCGGCGATTCTATTAATCAATTGGGATTTAATACGCATATTCTTTTTTATAAATAATTTCTTTTATATGTATAAAGAGATAATGGATCACATGGGCACAAAGGTCTCTTCTCCATTTAAATTGATACATAAAGGGCATTTCAACATTTGAACTTTTCAAAGCAAAAGGCTTAGATTCAGGCCAATGAAGTCACAACACTAGCTTTGTCAAATTCGAAGCGAAGACCTACCATACTTCAAAGCTATGGCCCTTATCAATACAGAAACATCTTGGAATTCTTAAGAGAGAGTTATGAAATTGACCGAATCAACTAAAAGGTAACTTAATTTTTTTATAAAAAGAGTGCATCTTCTCTCCTTCTTCTTTCTTATCTCCACTCAATCATATTAGGGTATCAATATGTGACCCTTTAGGGTGTCTGTTTGACAGCCATCATGACTGGGTGAAGTAGAATGCGTCTGCCTTTGTCATTAAGACTGGGAGCACAACTCAGTGGCAGGCCGACTTAGCTCCAAAAGAAATGGCCGCCTCTGACATGAGGAACAAACGCCATGTGCAGCTGCTCCTAACATGGAGTACAAACGCTGCTCATCCTGTATCCCTGGATTAGGAGCCCTTACAGGGTATAGGCGGAGTTATCTGAAAGAGCGCATCTGAATCTGTGAAAGGAAAATAAAACATTTTTTTCTCAAAGTATTTCGAGGGATTGTTCTCTCTTTATCAATTCATTGTATCAATTTTTGAATGAATTCATCAATATTTTTTCTTTCATAGATCCAGGTAGAATGCTGGAATACCCACTCTTCTTTAGCGCTAGACAACAGACAATAAATAATGTTGTAGATCTATATCAATTTGTAAATACTAGAGAGAATTATCACAGATTTAACTATTTTTGTAAATATATTTATAATTATCCACGCTGACGAGCGCCAACAGCGCGAAACGCGTTCGTGGATGGCTTTTCTTGATTTATCAAGAAATTGGGTTGGCCAAAATATCAGGGAACAGGTTAAATCAATGTTTAGTTGATTTCTGTTCCACCAGATGGCACTCGGCCTTCTGAAAAGCACATGTGCTCCTGGTCAGGATATGCCTTTTTTATTTTTTTTATGTTTATTATCTTTCTAACCTGGAAGGATCAAGTTCCTAATATATCTTATTGTTTCTCTTTTTTATTTATTTATTTTTATAATATGTTTATAACTGCTTCTGTTTAAAAATATAAATCGATGCAATTATCCCTAGCCGGGATATCGTGTTTTGTATGTTGAAATAATAATTATTTATTTCCTTCTCCCTGGACACTTTTATTTTTCTATTTATCATTACTCTTCACAATTCATCCTTTCATATTTCATCACTAAGGATAGAAATAATCGTTATTTCTCCTTAAATTAAATTACGATTTTTCGTTTAAAAGAAACATTTGCGGTAAAATTGTTTGTTGGAGCTTGGATCTTAACAATGTTAGATCGGACTTCCATCTAGCTCCTAAGTCTTTTGTCTGGTCTTAGATGTTGACGATTTCTGGCAGAGCTTAATGTGAACTGTAGTTTATGACCAGACCTGCGGATTGACTACTGAGAATCTGTCCTTCTCTAGGTGCGATGTAGCAGCAAGCTGTTTAAATAAAAGAATGACCAAACAGCCTCACTGGTTTTAGCTGACTGACTTAACTTTATTATAACTTTCACTTTTTTCATAAACATATATAGATGGAAATTTTGCCGGGAGGAAATTGATCTAAAGAGACAAGGGTCGCCTCTCCCGTCTCTAGGTGGACGCTTTTCAGTTTGCCAAAACTGGTGTTGTGGCTTTGTTACCGACCTGAGGCCTCTAGTTGCGGCGACGGTCAATGGATGGCGTCTGGTTTTAGACGTCTATTTTGACGGGAGAGGCGACCTTTGTCTCTTTATTTACATATATATTTACATAAATTAAAAAGAAAAATTTGCATAATTATAGAACAATGTAACCTGGTTTTGCTCTTCATTGGAAAATGGGTGCGGTTGCCACGTTAGTCACCTTGGAAACGAACCAGAATTTGGTCGAATATTCCAAGGGTCCAGGGGGGACCGCAGGGAGGTGTGGTCGGACTTTCTCTCCCCCCCCCCCCCCCCCCCCCCCCCAAAAAAAAAAAAGCAGCAGCTTTACACACTCAAGATAGTGGATATTGCTGCTGCTGTGATGGAGATGCATGGAGACATCTGAGACTCTTCTTTGGACACGACAACAACAACAACAACAATGTAACCTGGCAAGTTATTTGCATAGCTAGGCGCAAACAATAATTATAATAAAGTTACGCGCTTTTTTATATAAATATATATACAATATGTATATATGTATATCGTCTTTACACTCAAGGTGATTCATCTGTTGATTGGTATGGATGTTTTTTTTTTTTTTTTTTTTTTTTAATTTGGCCGATTTCCTCTCTTAGTATTCCAGGTTTGGTCCTAGTATGAGATTCTTAAAAAGAACACTCTTCGACTAGAAATATTTTTATTATCTCGACGTTTCGAAAATATTATTTGTCCTAGTCAGGAACAAATAATAAATATTTAGCAAGGCGTTATAAATATATATCATATACACTTTTATAACGCCTTGTCAAATGCTTATATTTTCCTGATGTTAAAAGATTTTTGTCGAAACTTCGAGAAAATAAAGCCTTTTTTTTGATCGAAGAAAAATAAATATAATTAAAATAGTAAAAAATTGTATCAGAGTATCTGGCTACGTTTAAAGCACACATTCGTATAAATTGGTACATTAAATTTAATTACCATCTATCGTTAATATTTTACACAAATAAATTTACTGGCAATGCACTTCTTTTAAATATCATCAAATATTATCTCTACAGACCTTACTGCAATGATATGAGTTATTGAATGAGAGGGCTTGGCTCATCAGTAGTGAACCCTCTCAGCGGTTTCGCCGAATTGTATGTACAATAGTAGAGTGGTCTAGAGATTAATTTGGCGAAACCGCTGAGAGTGTTCACTACTGATGAGCCAAGCCCTCTCATTCAATAACTAATATCATATCAGTAAGGTCTGTAGAGATAATATTTTATGATATTTAAAAGAAGTGCATTGCGCTGCGCGCCAGTAAATTTATTTGTGTAAAATAAATTGGTATCCAAACAGAATCTATATTCAGGATATTGATGCCGTTAAATGAGATTGGGAGGAAATGTCAGGAGAGAACGAGCGATTTCTCTAACCACTTCATTCTGGATTCAGCAGGGAGGCTTCCTCCCTCGAGGAGATCGTAAATTCTGTGGATTGGTTCCGGGCAGCTGTGGCTGTCACAACTAACGATTATTCTACCAAACATTTGGTTCGGAACATGGCGCATAAACACATATGTGTTCAAGATAATATTTATCTCTCATGTCAACATGTATATACAATTTTTACTACTCTCCTGCTGGATAAAACATTTGTTTATAAATATTAAAAATTTTCAAAGCGATAGATAAAATGAAGGAAGAAATGTTCAACTCCACAGACAACGGCTGATTGCTCCCCCTCCCCTCTAAATTGCTTTTCCTCCTCACTCATGTACATATATAACTTTTTTGGGGAATCCCCTTGTAAGACAATAGTGTTTTAATAAAGGTTTTGTTGTTGTTGTATATTTATCTCTCATGTTTAAACATCAAGAGGAAAAAATAGAAAAATGGTAATGTGTTAATATTAAAAACAAAATTGGAATTTTCTGACTGCTCAAATGAGCATTTTAGATGCCAGAGCGCCATCTAGTAGAACAAAATTGGTCGTAGAGGTACAGTCTGCACCACGCTGATGAGGGCCAACAGCCCGAAACGCGTACGTGGTTGAATTTCTTGACTTATCAGGAAATTGGGTTGGCCTAATATCTTTAAAACAAGCTAAATCAACGTTTAGTTGATTTTTGTTCCACTAGATGGCGCTCTGCCATCTAAAATTCTCATGTGAGTGGTCAGGGTATGCCAATTTTATTTATCTTCATGTTAAATTAAGAGACTCAGAGTGCAATACGGTTCCTTATCTAGCATAAAATTCGAATAGCTTCCGGGTGAATTCCTCTTCGTTGGGCCCCCCCTTATTCTATATACCGTTACGAGCGTCATGCGTTCTTCATCTCTGTCACCGTTTGCTTTTTTTTTTTTTTGGAATGGCGCTCTCCTATTGGTTCGCTACGATGGCGCCGTCACTGCGCGAGACACTTTGCCCCCCCCCCCCCCCCCCCCCCCACTCGCTTTTTGGCTTTTGTAACTATTGTGTTGGAGCGGGTCGCTCCTTAAATAAATACATATATTAGTTAATAACCAAATGGAATCCTCTCTTTCTTTTTCCCAGTAAGAGACGCCTACGGAAGCCAACAGTACATAGACAGATAAAGCACATAGGTTAGAGTTATTAACTAATATATGCATTTATTTAAGGCGCCAATTTATAATTGTAACAAATAGTATTTGAACAAAAACATTCAATCGGGTAAAACACGGGCGTTAATGATTCAACAGGTCCACGTGTCTAAATTAAAACACGGGCGTTGCCCGGGTCATTCGGCTAGTGTTATATATACCTTTGAAGAGTTACACTCATGGACAAAACTTAAGGAAGTGGAAAGCCTTTAGGGTCGCCGGTTATCTGTTTGTTTGAAGGACACAGAGGCAATTTTGTTCACATTTGGTTATCTCACGCGCACACACAAAAGCCTTTATTAGGGACTTGCCCCATACAGATTCTCCCAATTGGGTAAGATAATAATCATCTTGTATTATTTACATAGAAAGCTCTTGGTTCTCTCACGTGTCTTCAATAAATTTCACTGTAATATCTTTTCGAGTTATTGCCTGAATCCCGATATACATGCTGAAAGATACAACTTCCTTAAGTTTTGGCCATGAGTGTATCTTTCAGAGTTATTGTCTGAATCCCGATATACATACTAAAAGGTACAACTTCCTTAAGTTTTGTATATGAGTGTATCTTTCAGAGTTATTGCCTGAATCCCGATATACATGCTGAAAGATACAACTTCCTTAAGTTTGTCCATGAGTGTATCTTTCAGAGTTATTTCTGAATCCCGATATACATGCTGAAAGATACAACTTCCTTAAGTTTGTCCATGAGTGTATCTTTCAGAGTTATTGTCTGAATCCCGATATACATGCTGAAAGATATAACTTCCTTAAGTTTTGTCCATGAGTGTATCTTTCAGAGTTATTGTCTGAATCCCGATATACATGGTAAAAATTACAACTTCCTTAAGTTTTGTCTCTCTCTCTCTCTCCATGCATACTTTATATTTTCTTAAGTAGTAGTTTAACATTAAACCAAACTATTCTACTATTTGAAATGTATATTTACTCCCCATCAATAGATAGCACTAAGTGAATTCAATATTAGCTCATAGATAAACAGAAGTATCTGATAAATAGTTAATAAAACTTTAATAGCTTCTCTCCAATATTTCTTAATGTCTATATTGGCCTTTAGTAGACCTCCATTAACCATTTTCTCCTCTCTTCTTGAACTAATAGTTAAAATCACAAGAAAATAGTTAATGTTTAAAGCGTTTGGAAATAGAATCGCTATGTTTTCATTTGGAGGTAAATAGCCTGTCTCATCTCTTTTATCGGTAAATAGACCATTGAGAAAAATAAGAGAAATTGGGGATTAGGTTATCGTTTTTCTTAGGCCACTCTCTCTCAGATGCTGTTCTGGGCTATAATATTAGGCGTACAAATAGGTTTTGAGGGATTTTTTTTTTATAAATCGAAGCTTTATTTAGAGAAATCAGTACAATATATTTCATTCAAAGTATTGTGTATCTTTATCTAACGACTTTTTTCCCATCTTTCAGGCAGCATACGGATTCTGTGTCGAAAAAATTCCTCGTCTTTTAAGGCAATCCAAACATCGACCCAATTTTTCGCCTCTTCGTTAGAAGTAAAGTGCTGCTCGGCCAGGCCATATGTCATCGAACGGAACATGTGGTAGTCTGAAGGAGCAATGTCTGGTGAATACGGCGGGTGGGGTAGGACATCCCATTGAAGCGCCTTCAAAGTCTCCTTGACAACTTTTGCAACATGTGGCCGAGCGTTGTCGTGCTGATAGATCACCTTGTCATGTCTTTTGGCATATAGTGGGCGTTTGATCAATAGTTAATCTGGCTTATTATCGAAATACTAACTAACTAAAGCTGATACTATTAGAAAACTTTAATAAGTTTAAAATATACCTAAGTCCGCTAGTTTGCAGAGACTGCCAATAGATGTCACTTATATTTAACGTCTATTTTGAAGGGAGAGGTGTCCTTCTATTTTATAGATCAATATTCTCTTCCAGCAAAATGTCCATATTTTTTTTTTTTTTTGCTCATTCCACACACAATCCACCCACGCATTATTTCGATATTTTCCCGATGAAACCACCCACCCTTGCTTGCTTGAAGGTTCTAGAATTGTAGATGTCTCTTTTTTTGCTTATCCCTAGTACACGTGGTACAGGCCATGATAATCATGGTGGGTAGAAGTTGGCGACTGCTTTTACTGTAAGTGCACCACATGTCTACACATGTGAATATCAGTTCGACTTTGCACTTACAAATATGCCAGAGCCCCGTTCTGGTTACTTGTTCTCGCTGGTGGGGTTGAACTTTTGCAAGAATCAGAGACCAAAATTTCCATCTAAGAATTGTTAATTAATGAAGTACATTCTAGCTATGCTATGATGAGATCATTAGGTGTTGCTTAATTAAAGGTAAACCTCATTAAAGACAACAAATTTCGGCTCCTAGAATAGGTCATTAACTTGCTACCTTCCTTGCAAATTATATTTCCACAAACAGCTCGACTTTAATAGAATATTAAAATTGAAATTCCCTAATATAAAATCAATGCGTAAAAAAACTACTGGAAATTTCTGAAAACATGTAGAGAGAGAGAGAAAAAGGGCATTTTCTGATCGTGAAACAAAAAGTTTCTGATGGCTTGCGCCATCTATCGGAATAAATATCAACTAATCGTTGATTTTTAATTATTCCAGAATTGGCCAAATACCCATTCCTGATTAATCGAGAAAAGCTAACCACATACGCGTTCCGGTTGTTGGCCCTCATCAGCGTGGTGCAAGCTGTACCTCAACGACAAAACTGGTCATTTAGGCATCCTGAAAAATCATGAAACGGGCAGTTAAGGCTATAAGTGCGTTTTATGATATTTTTGTCTATATACAATGTCATATTGTTGCACCAGGTTGCGGCTTGGCAGACTCTTCAGCCTTGATTCTCTCCTGTGCTGGGTCTTGCATCTTACCAGAGCGTGTTTCAACCATCCTACAAATTTATAAAAGGGAATAATGAGATAAGTCTACTTTATGTAGCCACCAGAATAATTTATTTATTTTCTCACATCAAAGAGAGCAGTGAAGTCACAGTGTACCTAAATACAAATGATGATAATCTAAAAATAATCTGTTTTAAATAAATATCATAGAATATAAAAATAAATAAATATATAATTTAAATTTCAAATATATTAAAAATAATATAATAAATACGCCATTAATCATGATGTAACACTTCCCCCTCTCCAGAGGTCGTCACGTCCTCGTGAGTTACCTCATCAATTCTCTCAAAATAGGGTTTGAGTCTTGAGACATGGACAATCAATGGGTCTTGGCCAGGATTATCTTTCGGCTCAATTAAGTAATTTACGTTAGACAGCTTCTTTAATATTCGATATGGGCCAAAATATTTTCTCAATAGTTTTTCGCATTTTCCGATTTTCCTGACTGGTGTCCAAACTGCCACTAAATGTCCTGGTTCATAGATTTTCTCATTGTGTTTTTTGTCATAGTTTCTTTTCATTCTTTCCTGAGTCTTCTCTGTGTTGTTAATGACTACCTGTCTCGTCCTTGCTATTTTATCTAAGTAGTTTTCTAT
Source organism: Cordylochernes scorpioides (assembly GCA_030710605.1). Taxonomy (NCBI): domain Eukaryota; kingdom Metazoa; phylum Arthropoda; class Arachnida; order Pseudoscorpiones; family Chernetidae; genus Cordylochernes; species Cordylochernes scorpioides. Next base: position 14,804,061 of record CP092871.1, read on the forward strand.
ATATTCGTCGTAATCGTCCATGTTACTGTCCGTTGGGATATTCTCGTCGTCTAAGAGGGACATGGGTTCCCTTCCAAACAACAGGAAAAATGGAGAGTAGCCTGTGGTTTCTTGAATCGTGGTATTATACGCGTGGGTGATAAAAGGGAGGATTTCATCCCAGTTCTTTTGGTCTGTGTTCACATACATGCTGATCATATTGATTAAAGTTCTATTTAGCCGTTCCGTTAGTCCGTTAGTCTGGGGGTGGTAGCTCGTTGTGAAGCAGTGTTTCACTTTGCACATTTTCATTACCTCCTTCATCAAATTGCTAGTGAATTGTGAACCTCTATCGCTAATAAGAAATCTTGGGGCCCCGTGACGTAAAATAATATGTTCGATTAAAAATGTAGAGACTTCTTTCACGGTTGCTTCTGATACTGCCTTTGTTTCAGCATACTTGGTATAATAATCAGTCAACACAATTATCCACTTCCTTCTTCTTTTCGTTGATGGCAAGGGGCCAACAAAGTCAATTCCGATTCTTTCAAAAGGGTAGTTAGCTGGGGGAATAGGTTGTAGAAGTCCAGAAGGCAAGTGATTTGGACCTTTCCGACTTTGGCAAAGATGGCACGTCTTTACAAATTCTGAAACATCTTTCAACATGGAAGGCCAATAGTATTTATTCTTCAATCGGTAAGTGGTTCTGGCGACGCCCAGATGGCCATTCAGCATATGGTTGTGGTATTCACTCATGACTTCCTTCCTTCTCTTCTTTGGCACTACCAGCAACCATGCCCTACCTTCAGGATTTGGATTTTTCTTGTAGAGACACCCATTTTCTTCTTTGAAGTTCTGTGTAATTGAACGCTTGTTTCCACTAAGGTTCTCCTTAATATTCTCAATAAAATCATCCTTTTCGTCTATTATTTGATTCAGAAATAGTCTTTCATAATCTTCGTCCTATTCGTTTTCAGGTAAGGGTCCTCTAGATAGACCATCAGCGTCCAGATGTTTTTTACCCGATTTATGTATGATTTCGAAATTATATTCCTGAATCTTCAGTGCCCATCGTGCTAATCGGCCGGTCGGATCTTTCAGATTCTTAAGCCAGCATAGTGCGTGATGATCAGTTACGATTTTGAAGTGCCTTCCATATAGGTAGGGTCGTAACTTGGACATTGACCACACAACAGCTAGACATTCTTTTTCGGTAGTCGAATAATTTTGCTCAGGTTTGCTCAGTGTTCGACTTAAATATGAGATAACTTTTTCTTTATCGCCGAACTTTTGGACTAATGTTGCACCCAGGCCGATGTTAGATGCGTCAGTATGAATGTAAGTAATTGCATTCGGGTCAAAGTGCCCTAAGATTGGAGGATTTATCAATGCTACTTTAAGGGTTTGAAATGCTTTTTCTTGATTTTCTGTCCAGGTAAAAGGTACATTCTTTTTTATAAGACTGGTTAATGGATCGGCAATTTTTGAAAAACCTTTGATAAATTTTCTATAATATGAGCACATTCCTAAAAATGATTGAACTTCTTTTATCTTTTTGGGCCGAGGAAAATCTCTAATAGCCTTGATATTATGCTCCGCTGGTTTTATACCATGTTGATTAGTTATATGGCCAAGAATCTCCAGTTCTTCGAAAGCAAATTGGCATTTTTTGTTGTTCAATTTTAAATTAGCCTCGCGAAAACATTTTAAAACAGCTTCTATTCTTTTGAGATGTGTTGAAAAATCCGAGCTATAAATGATTACGTCATCTAGATAACATAAGCAAATTTGCCATCTAAGATTACCAAGCATATTTTCCATGTTCCTCTCAAATGTAGCAGGGGCATTGCATAGACCAAAGGGCATTACGTTGAACTCATATAGGCCATGTGCTGTAGTGAAGGCTGTCTTTTCTTTATCTTTCTCCTCAACCTCTACTTGCCAATATCCTGATTTAAGGTCAATTGCTGAAAAGTATTTGGATCCTTGAAGTGTATCCAATACTTCATCAATTCTGGGAATTGGGTAAACATCCTTCACTGTTACATCATTCAATTTTCTGTAGTCAACGCAAAATCTGTACTTACCATCTCGCTTCTTGACCAAGATTACAGGGAAGGACCATGGACTCGAGGATGGTCTAATTATGCCGTCTCTGAGCATTTCATCAATTTGTTCTTTTATGATTTCTCGCTCTTTCGCGCTCACCCTATACGGCTTGTGTTTGATCGGTTTCGCGCCTTCTGTATCGATCCGATGTTTCGCTAAGTTGGATCTTCCTAATCCCGACGAAAACAAATCCTCGTACCTTTCCAAAACTTGTTTCAATTGCTCCTTTTCCGTATATGCTAAATTTTCGTTTATCTGAAATTGGGGTTCTTCATGCTCTTTTTGTTCACTTTCTTCCATAAGATTCACTTCGGCTGGCTGGCTTCCAAAGCACAATGTTTGGTTTTTTAATATTTTTAATGGTCGAGGGTAAGGGTTTGTTATCCATATATATGTTTCCTTATTCACAACATTTATTAAGCTTCTCGCTAGTCGAAGTCCATTTGTTTGAAACATTTTATGGTTCTCCTCGATGATGTATTCGCCATCCTCTGCTTCTACAAATGCATTAATCAATTTAATAGAAAGTTCTGGTATAATGGCATCCTTTGCACTTTTTATTTTCTTCTGTTGATATTTGATTACGTCACGATTTTCTGTCAAGTCATATTTGATTATTTCACGCTGACAATCAATTTTTGCGTTCATTTTCTTAAGAAAATCACGTCCGAGTATAAATATTCGCAAATGTGTTCTCATTATCACAAATTGATGTGTAATTGTTTTGTGATCAAATTTTATATTTAAAATAATATTTCCTACGATATCTAATTCTTTGCCATCGGGTCCGGAGCACATTTTATCAGGATTTATTATTTCAAGACCTGTGTTAAGAGCTGTACTAAGGTCGACCACTGAAAGATCGGCGCCTGTATCAATCAAAGCTTCGCAGATACCGATTCTATCCACGTTAATGTTCATTTTATATTTGGGGTCTAACTTTTTAATTCCATTTATGGTCGACTTGCTTTGATTGACGGACTCAGGCGCGATGTTTAGTTTAAATCTTCTAATGCAGCATATCTATTCCTTGTAGGGATACTCGAGTACGGGCTATTACTTACGTCAGAGTAGAGCAGAGGTCTCGACTTCTGAGTTCCATTATCCATTCGGATTTCTTCTTCGACCTTGTCTTGTGTAACTATGGGGTCCTCTTCCACAATTCTTACAAACCTGACTCTGCAATACCGCGCTACGTGTCCTGGCTTGTTACACTTGAAACATATTGGTCTCCCGTCTTCTGTCCTATTCCTATTTGAATTTGGATTTTTATTGTATATTTTACTTGGGTAGACCGGTTTTGGCTCAGGATTGGGAGTGTAAGATCGTCTAGGGGCAGATACCTGGGGCAGAGGCTTGTTCTGGTAATACCTCGGAGTGGGGGCCTGGGGCTTGGAGGTGTTCTGGTAGTACCTCGGAGCGGGGGCCTGGGGCTTGGAGGTGTTCTGATATGGTCTTCTGAACGACGTAGCATTCTTCCATTGCTCTTGATGATGGGGACGAGGAGAGCGTGGTCCATTATAAAGAGCTTTTGATTTTTCTGCACGTTCTTGGTAATTCTTTTCGAACAAATCCAGCTTTTTACAAATTTCTAGAAGTTCATTGGTATTTTTAGGAGGGTTTAGGTGAAGGGCAAAAGAGTATTCTTTCTTTAACCCTCCAATAACCCAGTTTATTTTAGTCTCTTCTTCCATTTGGGGGTCAACCTTGTTGCACAGTACAAGGATATCCTCTGCGAACCTGATTGCAGGTTCTTTCCACTGTTGTATCCTGTTTAATCTCATCCTCATTTCTTCTTTGTTGGCGTCTGAGGCAAAATCCTCAATTAGGCGGCTCTTGAAATTTTCCCAGCTGGTGAAACTTACTTTGTGTAGGTTCAGCCAGGTTTTGGCGCTACCAATCATATTCATGGCAGCATAACGGGAGATAATGTAGTCTGCCCAATGGTACAGGAAGCCAATTTCTTCAAGAGATTCAATCCATGGGCGAGGGTCTTCTGTTCCATCATACTTGGGGATGTCGATGTTGGGATTCAGGACAACTGGGTCGGAACTAGCATCTCTACCAATTGTTGCACCAGGTTGCGGCTTGGCAGACTCTTCAGCCTTGATTCTCTCCTGTGCTGGGTCTTGCATCTTACCAGAGCGTGTTTCAACCATCCTACAAATTTATAAAAGGGAATAATGAGATAAGTCTACTTTATGTAGCCACCAGAATAATTTATTTATTTTCTCACATCAAAGAGAGCAGTGAAGTCACAGTGTACCTAAATACAAATGATGATAATCTAAAAATAATCTGTTTTAAATAAATATCATAGAATATAGAAGTTGTGTCAGGAGAGAAATCACGCAGAATTCTGTACACACAGCTGACTGGTGTCAAGGAACTTTCCGTAATCAGGTTATCTACCCAGCCGTGCCATGAAACAACAACGTACCACGTAAAAGAATCAATGATTAGTTGATAATTATTCCGATAGATGGCGCAAGCCATCAGCAACCTTTATTTGCACAATGAGAAGATGCCCTTTACTCAATTTAGCCACCTGATCCAAGTACAAATTCACTTTTGTACTATTTTTTTTACATACAATTATAAAGAGGGGTTGAGATATTTTCCATTTCTTCTGTAATCATTGTGTGTGATTTATTTGATATAGTGATTTATTTAATTTATAATTTAGAGCACAATAGTCATGATTAGATTATTGTATGTGTGTGTGTTTTTAAAAGTAAATAATCATTTTATCTTTCTCTTTTGTTTGTTTTATCAATTATTACCTGTTAAAAGTAGCAATTCCAGATATATCTACGATACAATACTCTTGTGATTTGAATAGAATTTTAGTATTGTCTATGTTAATTGACATCTGTCTATATAGCGCGGCCTTGTTGGATTGTTAGTAGGCTAGCAGTTATTGGATAGGACAGGTCGGCGTGAGCTGCTGATGTACATATAGTTTGTCCTTATTTTATAGTTTTATATCTTTAGGTAATAAAGGATCTTTCTTTTCTTCTACGAATCTATAATTTTTTTTCCAATATTACCTAACTTACACTCATGGACAAAACTTAAGGAAGATGTAACTTTTATCATGTAAGTTTGTAGGAAGTTGGGTTTTATTTATAAAAAAAGAAAAAAAACTTGCTTAGTTTCATTTCTAACAATTCGATGGCACGCTATAGACATAAGTAAACCTATCCCCCGATTTACACGGTAGATACGTTCCAGAGAAAAACGTGTAAATCGGGAGATAGGTGTACACAGAAATAAAAATAAAATGCATTGACAGGTTAAAATATGTAGTCAGCACATAAGCTCGGGATTCCTCGTGAGATGTGTACACAGCGCATGTGTTCAATCACAGTAGCATTTAGTATAGTGCGATAAAAACAACAACAAAAAAAACTTATTTGGAAAACCGTGTAAAAGCGAAAACGTATAAAACAAGTACCGTGTAAATCGGAGGATAGGTGTATAAATAAACAATAAAAAAAAATAATTTAAAAAATTTGGATGGCCAAATATAACGGAACAAGCTAAATACACGTTTAATTCATTTTTGTTCCACTAGATGGCGCTCTGCCATCTAGAGATGCTCATGTAAACGGTCAGGATATGTCTCTTTTATTTTTTTAATATCAACACCTGACATTTTTTATATTTTATATTATTTTTTTCACATAAGTATAAATGGAAAAAACAATTGAAAAAATACTTCACACTGAGGAGCGCCAACAGCACGAAACACGTATGAAGTGATAATTTTATAGAATCCAAACATAAATATATCATGTACTCTCATCCCATAGAGTCTTTCACGAGGTGGGCGCCACCAATGACGACTTGTATATATATTTTTATATATATGTATGTTATAAAAACAAATGAGATTTGATTTTCTGCTTGAATTTTAGATCATGTTGAGGATTATGGTAATGCAGTCGTGGTTAAAATCTAGAAAGTATAATTACAAAAATAGTTTTGATAAGAGATTGTTTTAATTGAGCTTTAGGATTATATAATAAACATAATTTGGTAAAAGTACTGCCTGACTTAAGGCGAGTAGAACAAGGAGAACAAAAGATTATTTACATAATGTACAAAAGGTTTGAGCCGGCCAACAGGGAACAACAACAATGAGTATTTATAGGGGAAGCGTGACCTCTGGCGGTCGATTTAACAGAGTATTTGAATCGATGAAATATAATTTTAAATAAAATAATAAAGTAATACTTAAAGCCTCCCCGCATAAGTTTCTTTTTTTTTTTTGTGAAAATCAATATTAATTTCAAAGAGAAATATGTACTATTTCTAACTTTTTGGATGACGTATGAAAAGGTTGAATATATGAAGAGTAATGGTCTATAGTATACTTAATATAACATAATTTCAAATAAAATATTTTAATATAACATGTATATTTATCAATTATTTTTATATAATTATATCTATTTATTCCTATATTTATCATCCTAATCTTATTTATTCATATTTATTCAATTTTGTAATTAACCATATATAATCTTATATGAACATTGTAATAAATCAGATATCCCATAGATGGAGAGAGAGAGATGTCACAGCGAGGTAAGAAGGTGAAAGAACCCTGTTCGGCAGTGTCATTTGTCATTCCTGTCGAGCAGGAACACGACCCCCAGCTCTAGTTACCTCCTGGATGTCTGTCCTCATATTTCTCCATCACCTACTCCTTTACAATTCTTGTCTACTGCCCATACTGAATATCTTCCCGTGAGCACTGAATATCTTCCGTGAACACTGAATATCTTCCCGTGAACACTGAATATCTTCCCGTGAACACTGAATATCTTCCCGTGAACACTGAATATCTTCCCGTGAGCACTGAATATCTTCCCGTGAACACTCAATATCTTCCCGTGAACACTCAATATCTTCCCGTGAGCACTGAATATCTTCCCGTGTACACGGAATATTTTTCCCGTGAACACTGAATATATTCCCGTGAACACTGAATATTGAATCAATAATTATTTAAAAGATACTCTTCCCTCATCGAGTAGTCCGTTATTAAACTGAATATCCTCCCGTGAACACTGAATATCTTCCCGTGAACACTGAATATCTTCCCGTGAACACTGAATATCTTCCCCTGAGCACTGAATATCTTCCCGTGAACACTGAATATCTTCCCGTGAACACTGAATATCTTCCCGTGAACACTGAATATCTTCCCGTGAACACTGAATATCTTCCCGTGAGCACTGAATATCTTCCCGTGAACACTCAATATCTTCCCGTGAACACTCAATATCTTCCCGTAAGCACTGAATATCTTCCCGTGTACACGGAATATTTTCCCGTGAACACTGAATATCTTCCCGTGAACACTGAATATCTTCCCGTGAACACTGAATATCTTCCCGTGAACACTGAATATCTTCCCGTGAACACTGAATATCTTCCCGTGAACACTGAATATCCTCCCGTGAATACTGAATATCTTCCCGTGAACACTGAATATCTTCCCGTGAACACTGAATATCTTCCCGTGAACACTGAATATCTTCCCGTGAACACTGAATATCCTCCCGTGAACACTGAATATCTTCCCGTGAACACTGAATATCTTCCCGTGAACACTGAATATCTTCCCGTGAACACTGAATATCTTCCCGTGAACACTGAATATCTTCCCGTGAACACTGAATATCTTCCCGTGAACACTGAATATCTTCCCGTGAACACTGAATATCCTCCCGTGAACACTCAATATCTTCCCGTGAGCACTGAATATCCTCCCGTGAACACTCAATATCTTCCCGTGAACACTGAATATCTTCCCGTGAACACTGAATATCCTCCCGTGAACACTGAATATCCTCCCGTGAACACTGAATATCTTTCCGTGAACACTGAATATCTTCCCGTGTACACTGAATATC
>CP092871.1:14812175-14825504 GCA_030710605.1 Cordylochernes scorpioides
ACACCTAATTACTGAGCCAAAGTGTCCTTTAGAGCGAGGTGTTCTCTTACTGGAGAGTTACTAAATAGTAAAAATGGTCATTTTGCAAATTAAAAATGTCCTTTGTGGGTATCCGTTAGCGGGGTGTCCACTAAAAGGAGGTTCTACTGTAAAATCAAACATGAATACTATTTACAAATACAATAGAACCTCCCTGTAAAGTACAACACCTAATTACAGAACCAAAGTGTCTTTTAGGGAGAGATATCCTCCTACAAGTGTCCTTTAGAAGAAGGTGTTCGCTTACTGGAAAGTTACTAAATAGTAAAAATGGTCATTTTGCAAATTAAAACTGTCCTTTGTGGAGAGGTGTCCGTTAGCGGGGTGTCCACTAAAGGGAGGTTCTACTGTAAAATCAAAATTGCATAGAGACTTTTACTGCGATTAAAAAAATATTGTAGTGCCTGGCTCATCAGTAAGAAGCCCTCCTAGCTGTTTCGATAGTTTAATCCACAAGACCGTCTTCCAGACCTCTATTGTTGTATTGAATGATTCTGCTTATATATGCTCCACAGAGGGTTGGAATTATAATCATGGTTATTGAGGGGTGCTTCTTCTCAATATAGATTGGTGTCTCTCTTTACCTTGAGAGACGACCTAGTGTTTTAGTCCAGCTACTTGACCAGCTCCGCAACTCCAAAGGAAGAGGCTCTAAGGACGACTATCAACAGTCCAAAAACTTATCCAGGAACTCTTTTTTATTGAAAAACAGCTCAATTTATACATTAAAAGATATTTACATACTTCTTCTTCTTCTTTCTTATCTCCACTCAATCATATTACGGTATCAAGCTTGTAAAGTTGACAAACATCATAATTGGGTGAAGTAGAATGCGTCTGCCTTTGTCATTAAGACTGGGAGCACTACTCAGTGGCAGGCCGACTTAGCTCCGAATGAAATGGCCGCCTCTGACATGAGGAACAGACACCATGTGTAGCCGCTCCTAACATGGAGTACAAACGCTGCTCATCCTGTATCCCTGGATTAGGAGCCCTTACAGGGTACTATCAGCCGGGCCAGCTGAGCCCAGGTTTTTAGTAAGCTTGTTACTGCTCCCCCTCCTCCTTTTTCATCCGGGCTTGGGACCGGCAAAGGCGGAGTTAAAATTTACCTACTAATTTATACAATCAAAGAAATTTTCATACTTTTTTTTTCTTAGTTTTTAAGTTACAAATATATTTGCATAAAAATAAAGTTGACTACTCTAGTAGTCGCAACAATGGTATTTATGAAAACTATGGATATAAGCTTAGAGGACAGTGGAATTATGTGTAAATACCTAGTGTGATTAGTAAATCCCAGGAATGATAAATATTTAAAGAAATATAAAAGTATAATAAAGTTTTATTTGAAATTTCTCAAAATAATCACCGTCACTATCTATACACTTGTTTCATCTTTTTTTCCCGATATCAAAACATCTCTGAAATTTCTCATCTTTCAGGCTTTTCAAAATATTATTCGTATTCTCCTTTATTTCAGGTATTAAGTCAAATCGACGTCCTTTTAAGACTTTTTCAATTTTAGGGTAAAGGAAAAAATAGTTAGGAGCAAGTTAAGGAGAATAGGGTGGCTGGGGTAGTAAAGCAATTCCGTGTTTAGCCAAATAGAGTTGTACAGTAAGAATATACAGAGTATATTCACCTGAAAAATGTGCATAATAATATTTGTAAATCATATAGTTTCTTGGGGGTCGGTGGAAAGATGGTCTAAACCGTTGGTTTTGGGCCGCTACGACCTGGGTTCGATTCCCGCATTGGGCAATTTTTTCTGATTAAAAAATTGATCCAATGGCCCCCGACTCTTGCAAAAGTCCAACCCCACCAGCGAGTGCAAGTAACCAAACGGGGCTCTGGCACATTTGTGAATGCAAAGTCGAACTGCTTTTCACATGTGTAGACATGTGGTGCACTTACTGTAAAAGCAGTCGCCTCCTTCTACCCACCATGATTATCATGGCCTGTACCACGTGTACTAGGGATAAGCAAAAAAAAAAAAGAAAATATAGCTTCTTTTTTGTGGGTAGAAATTGAAAAAGCCGTAACAGGTCTCACCTCTCCTGTCAAAATATCTGTTAGAAACTTGGCGCCATCTATTGACCATCCTTGCAAACTATCTGAATCAGCGCGGTGACAAAGCCACAGCACCAGTTTAGGAAACTTTAAAATACAGACCTGAAGACCATGAATTTGGGCTAATATGTAGCTTGAGATTACATACCCTTTTTTTCTACGAAAGAAGTTATGAAATCGGTCGAATTCACCAACAAAAAAAAAGTTTCAAGCTTGTAAAGTATCAACGAGAGCCAGAGCCTAAAACAATGATCTACTCTTTTTCTTTTTTCTTATCTCCACTCAATCATATTAGGGCAAGCTTGTAAAGCTGGGTGAAGTAGAATGCGTCTGCCTTTGTCATTAAGACTGGGAGCACTACTCAGTGGCAGGCCGACTTAGCTCCAAAAGAAATGGCCGCCTCTGACATGATGAACAAACGCCATGTGCAGCCACTCCTAACATGGAGTACAAACACTGCTCATCCTGTATTCCTGGATCAGGAGCCCTTACATGGTACTATCAGCCGGGCCAGCTGAGCCCAGGTTTTTTAGTAAGTTTGTTACTGCTCCCCCTCCTCCTTTTTCATCCGGGCTTGAGACCGGCAAAGACGGAGATGATCTACTGATTACATTAAACTGGTGCAACCACTGGAAGGGTTCACAACTGATGAACCATGTTCTCCCATTATTTTATAATCGTAGTAAGAAGAGTAGTTATTTGTTTTAATTTTGAATAAAAAACATACACATCTAAAATACCGTAAAGATAGAGGCTGCCTGGCCGGTATTCATAGTTCTTCAAATAAAAGATACTTCGGCCATTAAATCTTTTTTATTATCTCGACGTTTCGACAAAAATCTTTTGTCCTCTTCAGGAGCCTGATTCAAAATCACTTTAATAGGTACCGCTCAACAAGAGCAACCTAGTTCATGATAATTGAAACAGTGAATAATATGTGAAGGTTATTCACATATTAAACAAATTTTAACGCGGGATTCAATTCCGGTTCATGACTGTCGGGAATCGAGCGTGTTACCCTATCAGGAGCGAACAAAAGAATTTTTACGAATCGAGACAATAAAAAAAGATTTACTGAGCCTAAGTATATTTAATTTAAAGATTGTCTAAAATATTTTTTAAATCTACGATAAATATTCTGAGACAAATTTCCAACTTCGACACGTCGAGCAATCCTGTGTTTAAAGTAAACAGAATATTCCAACATGATATTGAAGCTTTAGAACACTTGGATCTATTTTCAGCAAACATCCACTTTGTTTTATTTGTTTTAAAGTTTTGAACAAACATATTTCATTCTATTTTTAGAAGAATATTCTCTGAAATATTCTTCTTTACTTTAGCTGAGATAGTATTGAACTTCGTATGCAAGCTCCATTCTATAACAATACAATTCGAAGTGAAAAAAAAATAGCGTAAAGTTAATTTTATCATATATATATTTAGTACACCACATTTAAGTTTATTTTTGTTGGTATCTGAGTTCTTTTTCATGTTAGGTTTACAATGTTGATAGAATCGCCATTATACCTTCTAAAGTTTGTTTTTTTTTTACAAAGGAGAAAGCTTTTTAAATTCTGCATATACAGTAGACTCTCCTATAACGCGAGTTTTTACAACGCGAATTTTCGTATAAAGCGTTATAAAATAAAACAATTTACCCTAACAACATTCGCGTTATACAAGTTTTATTTCGTACAACGCGAATTCCTATAACGCGATTTCATACAACACGGAACACATTAATCGCGTTATAGGAGAGTTTACTGTATCTATGTACTTTTTAATTTTAAAAAACGGCATATATTGGATCAAAATATAATTTATTTACAAATGATTCAGTTGTCTGAACCCCAGCCTTTTTCCATGTATATCAACGTATAAATATATAATATTTTTACAACAATTATTGTAATGTAAAGAACAACTTTTTGATTACCATTACTATATTGCTATAATATAAAAGAACAAAAAAGAAATTATTGTGTAGAACATTCAGCTAGCCTTGGAACGACATTGTTCTTCAACAGGCGTGAAGATAAAGCATAATGTATGACAAAATATAGAAGTACAATGAGAGATAAGTGATATGTAAATTGTTGTACCTTGAAAAAGGTTGGCATTTAGCCAAATTAAATGTTGGTAAATATATTTTTATTCATGATAAAATTGTGAAAGAGTATTAAAATTACAAATATATTCTCACAATGAGTATCTTTTTTATTTAAAAAACGCTAGCTTTCAAGTGTTAATCGCTCTTCAACGGGCTTACTATAATATTGATTTGATACCACCAGAAATTTTAAATAAAAAAGATACTCATTGTGAGAATATAATTGTAATTTTAATAAAAATATATTTTTATCCAATATATACCTTTTTAGTTAAAGATCTATTTATGGATTGCTCTATTTTCACAATATCTATGAATGATTGAAATTTTAACTCTTTGTACATATTTCAATTGTGTTAATATTTTCTCTTTTTTTTTTTCATCTAACTAAATTGTATACTAATTATTGTACATATTTCAATTGATCTTTCTTTTCTTTCAATGTTTATTTACTTGTAAAGTGTAAGTGCCCCTAGGGGGATATAGCGCTCTAAGTCGAAATAAAATACTACGATTAGGTGAATATATTGTAACAAAGTATTTATTATTTTAGCAGAGTTTTTAGCAGTTATTTTTTATGTTTATATTTTGCTATACTCTGTACATTTCCCTCGTTGACTTATCTTTTGTTTACCATTCATAGTTTGTCCTTGCCTGAAATAAATTGTTGCTTCCTCCTGAAGTTTTTGTCTTCCCTAATTTTTCACGTGGCAATATTGTAACATAGAAAATCAGGAAAGACAAAATTCAGGATGACACAGCAATTTATTTAAGACAAGAACAAAATCAACATTTATAAGATATAAGATAAGCAATGAGGGAAGTTTCCAGAGTATCAAAATATAAATGATATATATTAATAATCTGTACATAAAATACGTATAATAAACACTTTGCCTCATAGCTCATTCCCTATGGGAGCTGTGATCCACAGCTTGCAAATATTGTAGATACTGATATGGATCTGACGTGCTTACTACCAAGGATTCCCTTAGTCTTGAAACTTTGTCCCTAGTAGTTTCGCATCTTTTCTCTTGCGGTGTGAAGAGCGGCTGCGGCTTCGTATTGTCAATAGGAACATCGTCTACTTGTAGGGAAGTCTTGGCTTTAACACGGCGGTGGAATCCTGGAGCCAGTTTTGGAAAATGTAAATCACAGCACCTAAGACCTCGAGGTCTTCTCGGCGATTCTCAGTTTGTCTTTCCTAATCTACTCAGTATTTCCACCAAATGTACCGTATAAAATTAAGGAAGACAAACTTCAGAATGACACAGTAATTTATTTAAGGCCAGAACAAAATCAACATTTATAAGATACAAGTTAAGCAATGAGAGAAGTTTTCAGAGTAGCAAAATATAAATAATATAAATTAATAATCTGTACACCGAATATAATAAATACTTTGCTTTAATATTAAGAAAGAAAGGCGTATTCTGATTGTGCAACTAAAATGCTGATGGCTTGTCTATTCAGCAAGGATGGAGAAGAAGGGTCTGGTAATTTCTAAGTTCTTCGACCTTACTATGAAGGAAAATCTTGTGTTTATTTCTGTCTGTTGATGTTGTCTCAGCGATAGAGGTTAATGGGTTCTTGTTGTTTTTGGCTTCTTGACCCCATCGTGAGTTTAATAAATTCGCTTTTTCTCGCGATAATATTTTCCTAAAATAATATTTCCATATCGCTACGTTATTATCTCTCACTCAAGTCAAGGAATATTATTTGCATATATTAACTATACAAATCAATAACGCGCCATCTATATATAAAATATGAAAACATTAACACGCGAATGTTTCTTTTCACAAATACATCAAACTTATCAGAATCAACAACAATAAAAGAAGACATTTATCCTTGGAGATTTGTTTATTCTGATTGGAATCAAAGAATTCTAACAGTTTAACATCAAACTTATGTCAAAAGCTTATGTACATAGTTTTTTTTTTACTTAAATACCATTTCTAAGATTCCACCATTCAGTGTAGCATATATAAACAGAATGATACAATAGAGTATCCAACACACTTACACTGAATTAATACAAAGCAATAAAGCGCCATCAATATATAACAAATTAAAACATTAAGACGCGAATGTTTATTTATTTAAATGTAATTCTACTGTCCTAAAAGCTTTTGTCGATAGTTTGCTTGAATACTATTTCTAAGATTTTACCATTCAGTGTGGCATATATAAGCAGAATGATCCAATACAGTATTAGGACTCTAAAAAAGCTGTCTGGTAGATTAAATTGGCGAAACCGCTGAGAGGGTTCACCACTGATGAGTCAAGCCCTCCCAATAATTTTCATCTCAGTAAGGACAGTAGAAGTTTGATTTATTTGTGAAAAGAAACATTAGCGTCTTAATGTTTTCATTGGTTATATATATTAACTATGTGAAAAGGTGTACAGAAGTGAAATTGTACTGGGATCATGTGTATAAATTAAGAAAAATACATTTCCTGATAGTGCAACTTAAAGTTGCTGATGGCTTGTGCCATCTGTCGGAATAAATATCAAAAAATTGTTGATTTTTTAAATTATTCCAGAATTGACCAAATACCCTTTCTTGATTAATCAAGAATTTGTTCATTTCAGGAATAATTAAAACTCCGCCTTTGCCGGTCCCAAACCCGGATGAAAAAGGAGGAGAGGGAGCAGAAACAAGCTCGGTAAAAAAACCTGGGTTCAGCTGGCCCGACTGATAGTACCCTGTAAAGGCTCCTAATCCAGGGATACAGGATGAGCAGCGCTTGTACTCCATGTTAGGAGCGGCTGTACATGGTGTCTGTTCCTCATGTCAGAGGCGGCCATTTCCTATGGAGTTAAGTCGGCCTGCCACTGAGTAGTGCTCCCAGTCTTAATGACAAAGGCAGACGCATTCTACTTCATCCAGTGTGGAGATAAGAAAGAAGAAGAAGAAGGAATATTTAAAAATCAACGATTAGTTAATTCCGATAGATGGCACAAGCCATCAGCAACTTTTAGTTGTACTATCAGGAGATGTATTTTTCTTAATATTACCTATGTCTAAAATAAAGCACATATCGGGTATATATAAACATTTTAAATAAAAGGGATCTCCTTATCGTGCAACTGAAAGTTGCTGATGGCTTGCACCATCTATCGGAATAAATATGAAATATTTTTTTATTTATTTTTTTTAATTATTCAAGATTACTTGATAAATCAAGAATGAGTATTTGGCACATTCTGGAATAATATAAAATCAACGAATAGTTGATATTTATTCCGATAGATGGCGCAAGCCATCAGCAACTTTCAGTTACACGATAAGGAGATGTCTTTTCCTTAATTTATATTCACCTCTTATCCCAATACAAATTCACATTTGATCTATCTTTTCACATTGTTTTGCATTCTCACCTATTTCTGGCCTTAACTACCCCTTTAATGATATTTCAGGATGCCGGGAATTACCAGTTTTTATTTTTTTTGTCGTTGAGGTACAGCTTGCACTACACTGACGAGGGCCAACAGCCCGAAACGCGAACATGGTTAGCTTTTCTTGATTAATAGATAATGGGTATTTGGCCAATTCTGGAATAATTGAAAATCAACGAATATTTGCTATTGTTGCATCAATTTTAATGCGCCCTACATTTATTCAAAATATTCTATGATATTTAATATTTATTTAAAACAGATTATTTAGATTATCATCATTCCTTCTTATAGTTTCATTTATTTTGTAATATTTTATTGTACATATATCTTGATTGGTTATTGGAGCGAGAGAGGACCTAGACCAAGACTGCGGATCACGACCTACGAGAAAGACAACGAATAAATAAACACAATAACTTTAAGAGGCAATTTACTTTTATTTACTTTTCTTTATTTGCTTTGAATATGGAAACCCGCTCGGGAAACGTGTATAACACTAAGAAGGAAGAAACCAAGGTCGACGACCCTGCAAAGCTGCAACTTGGTGCAACAATATTTATTCCGATAGATGGTGCAAGCTATCAGAAACGTTCAGTTACACGATAAGGAGATGTCTTCTTTTTTTAAATAGATATCTTTCTATCTCTCTTCAATAGCGCTCAAATATAGATGTCAGATATTTCCCCAAATATAATTTATTAGGTGAAATTCTCTCTCCAAATCCTAGATCACAAGTTTTTCCATTCTTTGAAAGAATTGCTTGACTATGTGAAGATATCAGAAGATTTTGTTAGGTCTTCCGTCTTTCACAGTTTCAACTAAAATTGGATTTTATTTCTCTGTCTGTGAGATTTCTTTTTTATTTTCCTTATAGACATTCTGTCCTTTTGGAATGTTTCATTTTGGGGATATACATTCTTAGAATTTCATCGTTTATATTTATATATATATATTCATTTGTTGAAAGAATTGTGGAATCTATTTCAAATATATTAGAATAAACGCCTATCTTATATCAATATAGTATTTATTTTTAAAATTTCGATATTTCGACGAAGCGCTCTGTTATAATATGTGTTATCAGAATAAGACTCTTTCCAGCTTTACTAGTTGAACTGAATTTTTATTTCAACCAGTAATATCCTTTTATACAAAAATATAAACATAGAGGTAAAGAGGAAATATTTTACATAAAGTTAAAACAATTGACAAGTGTCATCTTCTTCTTCTTCTTTCTTATCTCCACTCAATCATATTAGGGTATCAAGCTTGTAAAGCTTTAGACTTGACTGGGTGAAGTAGAATGCATCTGCCTTTGTCATTAAGACTGGGAGCACTACTCAGTGGCAGGCCGACTTAGCTCCAAAAGAAATGGCCGCCTCTGACATGAGGAACAGACACCATGTGCAGCTCCTCCTAACATGGAGTACAAACGCTGCTCATCCTGTATACCTGGATTAGGAGCCCTTACAGGGTACTATCAGTCGGGCCAGATGAACCCAGGTTTTTTAGTGAGCTTGTTACTGCTCCCCCTCCTCCTTTTTCATCCGGGCTTGGGACCGGCAAAGGTGGAGTTCAAGTGTCATGATTTTGCATAGTCAATAATAAATACACTACGCAACCATATTATAGCTTATTTAACATATCACATCACGCTCTTTTGCCTATCTTCTTCTTAGATTCAAATTTATTGTAAGCTTATCATCTGAGTGATGTACGAGAAATATTAATATAAAAAAGATATCGGTCTGCCATCTAAAAAGCATATGTGCTTATGGTCAGGATATGCCTTCTTTGTTTTTAATATCAACACCTGACCTTTCTTCTTTTTTAAAATTATTTTTTCACATTATTGAGTTTCTTACAGCAACACCTGAAAGCTACTCAAATTTATCCCTTAGTGTCTAATTTTAAAGGTTTCCGTTTAGGTTTGTTTAGATTTTCTTAGATGTTATAAAATATGGGTAAAAAAGAGCAATTTGAAAGTATTATATTCAATTTCACACATACATACACAGCACACATCTATGTGTTTATAGATATATATTAACACAATATACATAATAGAATTCTCTCTCTTTCCAAAGTCAGTAAAATCTCACATTTTATAAACATCATCGAAAAATTAATCAAAAATCAATTAACAAGAGAATATATATCAAAATGTGGAAATTCGCTATAAGAACTATGTCAGAGTAAGAATTTAAAAATGAATTATATAAAGGGAGAAAATTTTGATGACTCAATTATTGAAAAAAACAACTAAAATTGCTTTTTGAAACTTTGCCATAACAATGTATGGCGACCACACTTTGCTTCAGCGAGAGCGAACTGGGACAAAGCTTCACTACACATACGGGCAGTAGTGTGAGGGCCTCGTCAACCGAGAGCTAAGAGAACATCTTACTACGCATGCGCAGACGGCATCCGGGACTCTGGCCACGCGCGTCGTTCAACAACACGGTTTGCTTCCAACGGCCGTTACTTCTTTTCTCTTTATATATTTTTGGCTTTAAATAAATTTATTTATTTTATGAAAAATAATTATATTTTTATCAGCAACCTTTCCACAAACCATACTAACACGCACGCAACCATCCCACAGATGTATGTAACTAGCGCCATCTTTGTTACGGGTTGGCCTGGTATGGTAACAAAATGTATATTATTGATGATTCAAATGTTAAAAAAAACCTGATTTTTAAAGCTTTGCCATAACAATGTATGTAACTAGAGCTACCTTTGTTACGGGTTGGCCTGGTATGGTAACAAAATGTATATCATTGATGATTCAAATGTTAAAAAAAAAAAAACTGATTTTTAAAGCTTTGCCATAACAATGTTTAACAACTAGCGCCACCTTTGTTACGGGTTGGCCTGGTATGGTAACAAAATGTATATCATTGATGATTCAAATGTTAAAAAAAAACTGATTTTTAAAGCTTTGCCATAACAATTATTAACAACTAGCGCCACCTTTGTTACGGGTTGGCCTGGTATGGCAACAAAAGGTATATTATTGATAACTCAAATGTTTGAAAAAAATGATTTTTGAAACTTTGCCATAACAATGTATGTAACTAGAGCTACCTTTGTTACGGATTAGCCTGGTAATGGCAACAAAATGTAAATTATCGATGACTCAAATGTGAAAAAAAACCTGATTTTTGAAACTTTGCCATAACATGGTATGTAACTAGCGCCACCTTTGTTATGGGTTGGCCTGGTATTGCAACAAAATGATTTATAATAATAATAAATAACAAGATTTTTTTCCTCGATATAAATTTTTAATTAAATCATTTTCTCTCTTTCAAAAGTTCGAAAGAATATTTTTCTTGCTGAAAGAGATGGATGAAGAAGACAAGGAGATACATGGTCAAGTGAAGCAAGCACTCAAGCCTGGTAACAAGAATTAAGTCAGAAAGATTATTAATGACATGGAAAATTAATTATAATTGCTGTTAATTACCCCAAGCCACTATTAAAAAGCACAAAATTAAGTAAAAGAATGAGAAGAAAATATGAAAGAAGTTGCATAATTAATAGGATACAGTTTATGAAAGGTTTTTAAGTTTTAAAGAAAGAAATTACCTATGCTTTAGACTTTCAACACCCTATTCAAGTAGATTGGTGCTTTTGTTTGTGTTGTAAAGATTAAAATATAAAGTTTGACAGATTTTCTTAATTTTTATATTTGCTGTAAACATAATTAAAAAATATCAAGAATTTTGAATATAGAACGTTAAAAACAAGATTTTCTGAAATCCATTCTTTTAACGTCGGATCCTACGGTGAACATAGTAAAGAATGATTTAGTAAATTTATAAATGGCGTAAACGCATAGGATATTCAGACAATCTAAATTGTAATGTATAATTATATGTAATTCTTCTGTCCTCAAAGTTTATGTCCATAGTTCATCTAAAATACCCATTCCAAAGTCTAGCATCAGTATCACTATAAAAGGAAGTTCAAAAAATGCAATATAAAAGCGGTATGGTAGATTAAACTGGCGAAACCGCTGGGAGGGTTCACCACTGATGAGCCAGGCCCTCCCATTAATTTTTTCATTGCAGTAAGGCCAGTAGAAATTGTTTTATTTTTAAAAGAATCATACGTGTCTATAATAGTTTCGTATTATGATAACAGATGGCGCGCTAATGCATCATAATAAAATTGTAAAGTATTTAGCTGAAGACAAAAGTTTGATGGAGTTTAAAATTAACGAGAAACCAGGGTTTCATCATAGTTTTACAAACCAATCCAGTTTCATGAACTAAATTTGTCATTATTAAGATAGAGGCTGCCTGGTCGGCATTCATATTTCTTTAAAAAATAGACACTTTGACCAGTTAAAGTTTATTTTCTTAACGTTATAACAAAAATATTTTGTATTCGTTAGGAAAAATAAATAAAAATAAAGCATTTGGCAAGGCGTTAAAAATTGTTCTATTTTTATTTATTTCTCCTGACGAAGACAAAATATTTTTGTTGAAACATTGAGAAAATAAAATTTTAATTGGCCGAAGTGTCTATTTTTTAAAGAAATAAATTTGTCATGTTTCTTTGGGAATGATAAGATGGAAGATATCACTTGATATAAATACACTCATGGACAAATTTTAATAAAATAGAAAGTCTTTGTTGTCGACGGTCGTCTGTTTTTTGTTTTTTTCTTTTAAGGAAACAGAGGCAGGAGAAATTTTGTTCACACTTGGTTATCTCGTGTCTTCAATAAAGATCACTGTGTATCAAATATCTTTCAGAGTTTTTGGGGTTTTGGTTAATAGCCTGTAAAATATTTTCTCTTTCGGAATTATTGTCACATTTCTTCACTGTTTTATATGCATTAAAGATGAATTTTTGAGACTCTATTTATATACACACTCATGGACAAAAGAAACTTTCATATTTTTATATCGTTTTATTTTTATTATTATTATTTATTTTTATTTATTTTTTTTTGAAAGAGACAAAGACAATTTTGTTTTCACGGTTATCGGTGGTTATCTCGTATGTCTTCAATAAAGGTCACTGTATTATCTTTCAGAGTTATTGTCTGAATCCCGATAAACATGCTAAAAGGTACAACTTCCTTAAGTTATGTCCATGAGTGTATCTTTCAGAGTTATTGTCTGAATCCCGATATACATACTGAAAGGTGCAACTTCCTTAAGTTATGTCCATGAGTGTATCTTTCAGAGTTATTGTCTGAATCCCAATATATATGCTAGAAGGTATAACCCCTTAAATTTTGTGTGCATGAATGTATATACAAATTTATAAGCTTTGTAATAATTTTTTTTCTCAAAAATAGTTTATATGTTTATAAAAATATCTATATATAAATTTGTATATTGAAATTTTATAAATCTTTTATTTATAGTGAATATAGGTTTTTCCCTTTCTTATAAATGCTAACTATAATATGTATTTATCTATGATATTTTAATTAAGATTTCTCCATTTCATCCGGCAACCCTGACTCATAGAGAAAGGATTATATACTTATTGTGGGAGTTGATCCAATTTCTGTGCTGTCAGCAGGGTAGCCAGATCCAATTATCCCTTCAGGAATATTTCCTTCACTGACACGGTACACATATATTCTAACGCCATTTTAAACGGATTCATTACATTGTAATTATATATGATATACGAGATTGTTTTAATACGAACAATTTAGGTTTTA
>CP092871.1:14825604-14859628 GCA_030710605.1 Cordylochernes scorpioides
GAACGACATTTGAAAATTATCCGCAAATGTTTCTTTTGAATGAAAAATCGAAATTTATTTTAAGGAGAAATAACGATTATTTCTAAACTTAGGGAGGAAGTGTGAAAGGATGAATTTTGAAGAGTAATGATAAACGGAAAAATAAAAGTGTCCAGGGATGGGAATCGAACCCACAGTCTTCCGCTTACCGGGCAGATGCCATGTCCACTAGGCTACCCTGGACATGGCATCTGCCCGGTAAGCGGAAGACCGTGGGTTCGATTCCCATCCCTGGACACTTCATTTTTCCGTTTATCATTACTCTTCACAATTCTTCCTTTGATACCTCATCCCTAAGGTTAGAAATAATCGTTTATTTGTCCTTAAAATAAATTTCGATTTTTCGTTCAAAAGAAACACATGCGGGATAATTTTCAAATGTCGTTCTACAATCATAAGCCGCATTATTTTGTATTATAAATTTAGATTTTCTTGTGTATAAATTCCATAATTAATATTGATTGTGATCAGCTTTTACTTCTTTATCTTCATTTGCAGAGAATCCGTGGTAAATCCATGTATAATAAATTTCTTTTCCTCCAATTTACCCAGACTAATCTTTTTATTAGCTTAATTGTCTTTATATAATTTTTCCTGTATATAAATATCATATTACCATTAAGGTACTATTACTGTTTTTCCTGCATGTATCCTACACATCCTAAATTTTGGGCATCTTTTACCCAGACTAATCTATTAGCTTGATTGTCTTTATATAATTTTTCCTGTATATAAATATCATATTACCATTAAGGTACTATTACTGTTTTTCCTGCATGTATCCTACACATCCTAAATTCTGGGCATCTTTTACCCAGACTAATCTATTAGCTTGATTGTCTTTATATAATTTTTCCTGTATATAAATATCATATTACCATTAAGGTACTATTACTGTTTTTCTGCATGTATACTACAAAAATACAATTTACAAAATGCAAAAGTTTTTAAAGAGCCACAAAATATTGTCTTGCCAACAATAAACAGTTCTCACATAAATAATATTTACGTATGGAACTATATAAAGAGCTTCACATCCAAAGAGCCGCATGTGACTCGCAAGCCGCAGTTTGCCGACCCTTGGTCTAAACCATTGGTTTTAGACCGCTACGAACCGGGATCGAATCCCGCACTGGGAACTTTTTTTATAATTAAAAAATGCTCCGTTGGCTACCGAATCTTGCAAAAGTTCAATCTCAACAGCGAGTGAAAGTAACCATACGGGGCTCTGGTATATTTGTAAGTGAAAAATCGAAGCGTTTTTCACATGTGTAGACATGTGTAGACCTAAACCGTTGGTTTTCGACCGCAACGACCCGGAATCGAATCCCTCATTGAAAACTTTTTTATAATTTAAAAAAATGCTCCAATTGTGTTCTCGATTCTGGCAAAGGTCCAACCCCTAACAGCGAGTGCAAGTAACCAAACGTAAATTTGGCACACTTGTAAATGCAAAAGTCGAACTGCTTCTCACATGTATAAACATGTGGTACACTTACAGTAAAATAACCTACCCGTTTCACATGTGTGATTTTTCAGGATGCCTTAAATGACCAATTTTTGGTCGTTGAGGTACAGCTTGTACTACGCTGATGAAGGCCAACGGCCCGAAACGCGTCCGTGGTTAACTTTTCTTGATAAATCAAGAATGGGTATTTGGCCAATTCTGAAATAATTAAAAATCAACGAGAACAGTTGATATTTATTCCAATAGATGGCGCAAGCCATCAGCAACTTTCAGTTACATGATAAGGAGATGCCTTTTTTTTCATAATACAGTAAAAGAAGTTGTCAAATTCTACTCACCGTGATTATCATAACCTGTACCACAAATACTAGACAATTCTTTTTTGACAATTAAAATAATTTTATTGACATGTTGTCAATACATGCAAAGTGCACAGTCTGTACTATTAAAAAAATAATAATATGCATTATATACACTTTGTACAATGAATACCACAAATACTAGAGAATATAATACTTTTCTTAATAATCCTCAATATGAAAACATAAATCCACGCTGTAACATTTACAATTTCAAAACACAATAAGAAATCGGTAAACAACTTCCCAATCAAAAGCTTCAAAACGAAAAAAAAAAAAAGAAAATGAAACAAAGAAATGTCATTGACTCAGTTATCCCAACCAATAATAAGACACCAAAATAATCTAAAAGATAAACAAAGAGGGAACTGACCCTTTTCCCAAGAATTGATATAGCTCCAGATAATAACAAAATCAATAAATAATTTAGTAAGCCCAGCATCTGGGAGAGAGTGGCCTAAGAAAAACGATAACCTAATCCCCAATTTCTCTTATTTTTCTCAATGGTCTATTTACCGATAAACGAGATGAGACAGTCTATTCACCTCCAAATGAAAACATAGCGTTTCTATTTCTAAACGCTTTAAACATTAACTTAACTATTTTCTTGTGATTTTAACTATTATTTCAAGAAGAGAGGAGAAAATGGTTAATGGAGGTCTACCGAAGGCCAATATAGACATTAACAAATATTGGAGAGATTAAAGTTTTATTAACTATTTATCTGATGCTTCTGTTTATCTTCAAGCTAATATTGAACTCACTTAGTGCTATCTATTGATGGGGAGTAAATATACACTTCAAATACTATTATAGCTTTGGTATAATGTCAAACTAATACTTTATTTTTCTTTTGAAACCTCTTTCTCACAAGAAACCGTTCTGAATATTTTAATATCAATTCTGCAACAAATACTCATGGACAAACCATAAGGAAGCGGAAATTCTTTGATATCGCTTCGTCTATTTTATTTTATTTTTTAAAAAGATAGAGGCAATTTTGTTCATAATTTGGTTATCTCTTGTGTCTTCAATAAAGGTCATTGTGTATCAATTATCTTTTAAAGTTATTGTCTGAATCCCGATATACATGTTAAAAGGTACAACTTCCTTAAGTTTTGTCCATGAGTGTATCTTTCAAAGTTATTGTCTGAATCCCGATATACATGTTAAAAGGTACATCTTCCTTAAGTTTTGTCCATGAGTGTATCTTTCAAAGTTATTGTCTGAATCCCGATATACATGTTAAAAGGTACAACTTCCTTAAGTTTTGTCCATGAGTGTATATGATGCCAATAATTACAGCCAGTTATTTATTTTATTTTGTTTGTTTACCTAACCCAAGTATAAATGGTGAAGGCCATAATAATCATGGAGGGTAGTTAGCAGCTGATTTTAAACTATATGTACATCACATGTCGTATATCTAACAGGAATACAACACAATGTGAATTGGGGGTCGGTGAAAGAATGGTCTAAACCGTTGGTTTTCGATCACTACGACCCAGGTTCGATTCCCGCATTGGGCACTTTTTTCTGCTTAAAAAAAAAATGCTCCAATGGCCCCCGATTCTTGCAAAAGTCCAAGCCCACCTGTGAGTGCAAGTAACCAAACGGGGCTCTGGCACATTTGTAAGTGCAAAGTCGAACTGCTTTTAACATGTGTAGACATGTGGTGCACTTACAGTAAAAAAAAGCAGTCGCTAACTACCCACCATGATTATCATGGCCTGTACCACGTGTACTAGGGATTAGCCAAAAAAACAATGTAAATTTATCACTATAATATAGAACATTAGAGAAAGCTTTACACCAAACAGGGACAGAATGTGTTCCCATAATACCGAATAGTGTCCATTCTAACAGGTCTACTAACAGCGGCTGCAGACAATGTGGAACATGACTGACGGGACAAAAGCCACTAGATTAGCATGCTACTCCACCCACACAGCTTAATCTTGTTAGGTGAGCCCTCTCCAATTTGCATAAGCTGGTTTTGAATTCGATTTCTAAGTGCCTCTTCTGAAGACATTTCCCCTCTTGCATATTCTCCCTCAGGAAATTAATGAAACCCCTGTCAGACACATGGAGAGATATCCACCACTGGGTCCTATGTTACGAAATATGATAGTGGAAATGAGCTTAAAATATTTAATCCTAAACTCTTGCATATATATTTTAAAAATACAAAAATTATCTCTCAATAATTTTTTTAAAGATAGCATATTGAAATAAAAATAAACTCATTCTGGAACAATTTTTTTTGTATTTTTAACCATTTTTCACAATTTCATCATGGAGATATATATAGTTAAACCTGTCTATAGCGTCCCCTCTTGGGACTCACCAAAATAGGGTGCTATAGAGAGGGAGTGCTATAGACAGGTCACTTTTAATGTAAATCGCATCGTACTACGTATTTAAAATCGGGCGCTATAGAGAGGTAGGCGCCAATTTAGAGGGGGTGCTATAAACAGGTTTAACTGTATTGAAGCTAAATATTACAATCCATATGAAATTCCTTAATAACAATATACATACCGCATTATGTATGCTGAGAGTTGATATTATTAAACCTATTTTTTTTTTAATAAAAACTATTTATAAAATTGTTAAGAAAGATTTATAGATTCCTAGAGGAAGAGGAAGATCCTTTATTACCTAAAGATATAAAACTATAAAAGAAGGACAAATTATATGTACATCAGCAGCTCACGCCGGCCTGTCCTATCCAATAACTGCTAGCCAACCAACAATCCAACAAGGCCGTGCTATATAGGCAGATATGTCAATTTGCATAGACAATACTAAAACTCTATGCGAATATCTCCATATCAAATATCATAGAAATATCTGCAATTGTCAATTTCAACAAAATTAGTAGATTGAAGTTGTAAAAAAAGACTTAGAAAGGTTTGACATATCAGTGTTCAAAGCAATAGTTGTAGTGATCTGGTAGATGATATTGTCACATAGAAAATCAGGAAAAGACAAACTTCAGGATTAAACAGCAATTTATTTAAGCCACAAGCACCAATTAAAATTGATAAAGAAACAATGAGGGAAGTTTAAGCAGAGTAATAAAATACATATATCCCCCGATTTACACGGTAGATACGTTCCTGAGAAAAAGGTGTAAATCGGGGGATAGGTGTATACAGAAATAAAAATAAAATGCATTGACAGGTTAAAATATGTAGTCAGCACATAAGCTCGGGATTCCTCGTGAGATGTGTACACAGCGCATGTGTTCAATCACAGTAGCGTTTAGTATAGTGCAATAAAAAAAAAAAAAAAACTTATTTGGAAAACCGTGTAAAAGCGAAAACGTGTAAAAAAAAGTACCGTGTAAATCGAGGGATAGGTGTACACACAACACACACACAAAAACCTTTATCAGGGATCAAGCCCCATACAGGATTCTCCCAGTATAGCAATGGTTTTAAATGAACATAAATCAAGTACTATATAAAATTCAATATTAACATGAACCCAACAAAAAGGAAACCTATTTACACCTGTTTCTCAACCTTCTCGTCTTCTCACAAAATGTGTATAAATCTATTGTGTCTACTTTTCACCGTTTCTGACAGCAGAGTGATAAATGATTAGCGCTCGTATTATTATGATGCAATAGCGCGCCATCTGTTATCAAAATTCGAAACTATTATAGACGCGTATGATTCTTTTTAAAAATGAACAATTTCTACTGCCCTTACTGCAATGAAAAATTAATGGGAGGGCCTGGCTCATCCGCGCTTTCGCCAGTTTAATCTACAATACCGCTGTTATATTGCATTTTTCGATCTTCCTTTTATAGTGATACTGTTGCTAGACTCTTGGAATGGGTATTTTAGATGAACTATGGACATAAAGTTTGACTCGTATTATTAAAAATTAATTTCCTTTCTTCATACACTGGCTTAACGGTCGCCGGAATGGTACATCGAGCTCAAGACAGAGATGGCTGGTGTCGCATCGTGTTTGGGATGTAATACATACAATGAGCCACAACGTTCGATATCGAATAAAATGGTATTACTATAAATGTCTAGAAACTTCTAGCAGATAGAAAGGGGTAAATGAAGGTCATGAAGTGTCAAATCGATACCCTCAACGCGACTATCAAGGCAGAAGATTAAATCCGCGTCAGTCGATCACTAATTACCCCCCATCATCGTCTGCATTAAATAGAATTATAAGGTCAAATACTTGGCGCCATATTTCAGATGCTTTATCGTCTGCTTGATATTAGTCTTCTGTTAAACATTCCAAGCCATTTCTCACTCTGATTGGTTGAGATTTCAAATTGAATTGTCTTTGAGTATTCACACTTTGAGTTGTTGTTTGACTTTGAAGTTTTCACATTTATACTAACACAGTATTTTCAAAGGAAATTTAATATTATATTATAAATTACAAGGTATCAGAGCGCCATCTATATCCGTAAATATGAACTATTTTAGTGCGAATGTTTTTTTTTCAAACAAAAATGCTCCTACTGCCCTTTATGCAATTATAAAAATATGAAAAGGGCCTGACTCATCATAGAAGAACCCTCCAACCTTTTTCGACAGTTTAATATACCCTACTAGGCATCATAATTGCCACACTAAGAAGGCTACACGCTACCAGACATGAAATTTACACACTAGGAAGAAGTTGCTGTGATATTAGATTTTCAAAGCATTTATGCAAAATAGGCGCCGGTAGTTACACCTACAAAGTGTTGAAGAGATTGTGCAGCTGGTTTCTTATACAGAAATTGCATTTGAAACGTTACTTCTTTGCAAAAGGTAGTCGTGATGTCTTGTGTATATTGTTGCATCATGGCTAATGTACCTATTTTATTTTAATTTGTAATATTCTTTTTCATATATTTTAAATTCAAATTTTTATTTTATATTTATATTTATTTTTTAAACAGAATATATATATATTATAAATAGATTCATGTATTATAAAATCACCATTTGTATTTCGGTACACTGTGTGACTTCACTGCTCTCTTTGATGTGAGAAATAAATAAATTATTCTGGAGGCTACTTAAAGTAGAGTTATCTCATTATTCCCTTATATAAAATTGTAGGATGGTTGAAACACGCTCTGGTAAGATGTAAGACCCGGCTCAGGACAGAATCAAGGTTGAAGAGTTTGCCAAGCCGCAACCTGGTGTAACAATATGAAGGAGAAATATTACCAACACGTATCTGAGTTTGATAGAGATAGGATTGTAGCTTATCGGGATTGTGGCTTATCGTACCGCAGTATTGCTGTCGGTCGAGATCCCAGGACTGTTATCAGAATATAGAATCGATGGATACAGGACGGTCATACGGAACGACGTACCGGATCTCAGCAGCCCGCTATCGCTAACATCCAATAAAAACACGCCGTTTCTGACCAAGAAGAGAATTCAGTATTCAACCTAAGATCCAAATTTAAACAGGCACTTACCAACTAAAGCATTCACAAAGCCATAAACAAACAAATATACCAAAATAACGCACAATAACCAACCAGATTCCCAAAGAAAATCTCGCAATTTCTAAATATAACGCTAAGAAAAGAATGTAGTGACTAACTAAAAGGTGAATTAAGTGATCAATAAAGAGAATAAAATGCAGTAACCAACCAAGAGGTAACCAACTAGGGCACCAAGAATATAATGCAGTAACTATCAAAGAAGAGAATGCAGTAATTAACCAAGAAGTGTGTGCACGCAGTAACCAATTAAAAAGTAACCAACTAATAATATAATGCAGTAACCAACCGTAGCACCAATAATTCAGTAACAAACAAAGATGATACAGTAGCCAACCAAGAAAAGAATGCCGTAACTAACTAAGAAGAGAATGCAATAATCAACCAACATGTGCAAGCAGTACCCAATTAAAAAGTAAGCAACCGGGGCACCAAGAATATAATGCAGTAACCGTCCAAGAATATACTGCAGTAACCAACCAAGAATATAATGTAGTAACCGACCAAGAATATAATGCAGTAACCGTCCAAGAATATACTGCAGTAACCAACCAAGAATATACTGCAGTAACCAACCAAGAATATAATGTAGTAACCGACCAAGAATATAATGCAGTAACCGACCAAGAGAATGCGGTAACCGACCAAGAATATAATGTAGTAACCGACCAAGAATATAATGCAGTAACCGACCAAGAATAAAATGCAGTAACCGACCAAGAATATAATGCAGTAATCGTCCAAGAATATATTGCAGTAACCAACCAAGAATATAATGCAGTAACCGACCAAGAATATACTGCAGTAACCAACCAAGAATATACTGCAGTAACCAACCAAGAATATAATGTAGTAACCGACCAAGAATATAATGCAGTAACCGACCAAGAGAATGCGGTAACCGACCAAGAATATAATGTAGTAACCGACCAAGAATATAATGCAGTAACCGACCAAGAATAAAATGCAGTAACCGACCAAGAATATAATGCAGTAATCGTCCAAGAATATATTGCAGTAACCAACCAAGAATATAATGCAGTAACCGACCAAGAATATAATGCAGTAACCGACCAAGAATATAATGCAGTAACCAACCAAGATAATGCAGTAACCGACCAAGAATATAATGCAGTAACCAACAAAGAGAATGCAGTAACCGACCAAGAATATAATGCAGTAACCGACCAAGAATATAATTCAGTAACCGACCAAGAATATAATGCAGTAACCAACCAAGAGAATGCGGTAACCGACCAAGAATATAATGCAGTAACCGACCAAGAATATAATCTAGTAACCGACCAAGAATATAATGCAGTAACCGACCAAGAATATAATGCAGTAACCGACCAAGAATATAATGCAGTAACCGACCAAGAATATAATGCAGTAACCGACCAAGAATATAATGCAGTAACAGTAGCACCATTCAGTAACCAACCAAGAATATAATGCAGTAACCAACTAAGAATAAAATACAGTAACTGACCAAGAGAATGCGGTAACCAACCAAGAGAATGCAGTAACCACCAAGGAATTAATGCAGTAACCAACCGTAGCACCATTCAGTAACCAACTAAGTATAGAATGCAGTAACTAACTAAGTAGGAAATGCAGTAACCGACCAAGAAGAGCACGCAGCAAAGCGAGTGTAGGCACCCCAGATGAACACTTGACAAAGCAGGAAATTTCTAAGCAGGAAGCGGATTCCCGGGAGAACGTGGGCGGCGTGGGCGACGTCTTTCAGAGCTCCAAGGTTCTTTAAAGATTTGATAGAACTCAGGGTCGCGCCTGATCATTTATGTGCTGCATATTGATTATGTGGGTTTCTTTAATGTGTGTTACATCTGTTTTATAAATACATTTCTACTCACATAACTTTTATCGTGGTTCTCAACTTTAATATAACGTTTATTAAAGTTGTCTTTTATAGCTTAGAATGATAATGTATTGTTTTGATTTAATCAGTGAAAATTTGTCTTAGCCTTTTAAGAATAATTATAATTAAATTTTAATACACACAGATTTATTAAGACCACCGGTCTTATACAGATTCACCACAGGAAGAAAGGAAGCATAGATGGAGCTCCTATTCTCCAGCGCAGAACCCAACAACAGCCTACAGGTCCGACGCATGTCCAGTGGCCACACGTTCCTTCGTGCATACGTCAAGGTTAGAGTATCACTGTAAAAGCTAGTGTTGAAAATGCTTGCGTTATAGTCTTCGCTTTCCTCATCCAAATGGACCACGACATTCGGCGATTCTATTAATCAATTGGGGTTTAATATGCATATTTCATTGGGAATGATTTCTTTTAAATGTATAAAGAGAGGATGGATCACATGGGCACAAAGGTCTCTTCCCCATTTAAATTGATACATAAAGGGCATTTCAACATTCGAACTTTTCCGACAAAAAGGCTTAGATTCAGGCCAATGAAGTCACAACACTAGCTTTGTCAAATTCGAAGCGAAGACCTACCATGGTGTATGAAAAGGTGAAAGTTGTATAAGCTTACGATTTTGCTTTGTTTTAAAAATGAATCGATGTTGGTTCCATATGCTTGAATTGAATATTACACCTTAGTTCTACATATATTTTATTGCTTAAAATGGAACACAACAAAACAAAAAAGAAACTACAAAATTGCAAATGATTTGATAACTAACAAAGAAATAAAAACAATGGTTGCCTGTAAAGTCGGTTTTACGGGCGAAGATTTTACGTGACAACGGTAGAATATTTATTGATATGAATATAATTAAATTGCACAATAGGAACAAGGAATTGAATGAAAATAAGAATTGCACAAATTTTAACTATAGAAATATATTTTGTTTACTAAAACATTGTACATGTAAACTTAAACTTAACTAATTCCTATTTGAGTGATTTTGTTGAGGATAGGACGATGATAGGAGAAATATGAAATGAAAGGAAGTGTTTCTGCTGTAATGTGTCTTGCGAAAGTCAAGTCGATAGTTGTTCCTTTTAACGTAGTTGACTTAGAAACGTTTGATACGCAATCAAGATTATACGTATTTTTCATGAAATTAAGAAACGAGTTGTCAGGCTTTACGTTTTACGTTTACGTTTTACGTGTGTGCTGTCTCGCAGCAGGAACTTCAGACTCGGGCGTATATTCGGCGGAGATTGCTTCGATCCGATTAGCAGGATCATCTTGAAGGCCTTCATCTGATGGCAATGCAGGCTGCAGTCTTGACAAATCTATTTTGATATCGTACAAACGATATAGACTTGAATTTTGAAGTACATCTAACCATTCTTTGACCGTACGCTTAGACATGTACCCGCTGATGTAATTTGTTCTGTGTGCAAGATTCCTTTTGATGTTAACGTTGATAACATCGTCCTCTTCTAGATGGCGAGGCAAGCATTTTACCATGTCTTGTACGTTGACTGGGACGTTTATCACTTGTCCAATAATTCCATAAGAGAAATCATGACGCAGTCGACGCACTTGCATAAATGGAAGGCGCGGTGAGACCAAACGTTCACTGATAGGATCCAGAGGCGGTAGACCTGGAGGTATGTCAGGATATGAGAAGCCGTTGACCTTTGCGAGAGTAGGAAGCTTACGCTTATTCAGTGATTGTCTACAGGTGTTGCAAGACTTTGTATATTCCTCCTTGCGTAGCTGCCGATTTTCCTTAACGTACCAATCCGAGATTACCTTCAGTTGTAGTGCAGTGATGGTTTTAAGGTCATTCTTGAACCACAATCTGTCACAAACCGAGCAAGCATGGCCAAAATCGTTGTCCAGGAAAGTAGATTGAAATCTCCGTATTGACGATGACCATTTGGTATACCAGGTGGATTGTTCCAGTTGTATTGCTGTTTGGCTTGAAGAAGTAGTCGGTTGTACATCAGTCCGAGAAGATGCTGCTCTACGTTGTCGGAATGCACGTTGCCGTTGAGCGTTAGTTAGGGGAACGCTCGTTCTCTGCGCCACGACAGGAACGCTTGTTCTCTCCACCACAGAACAAGACGTTGAAGCAGGTGACTCTGACGTACCGCTGGTGAGGGCTATGTTAGCAGATTTACGTAGCTTGAACCTGCGTTGCCTCTCCGCAGCCGCTTTTGCAAAGGCTCTTACTTGTTCAGGAGTTCTGGTCAATGCTTTTCGTAGTCTGTACTCACGTTGTCGCTGAGCATTCGTTCTGGCGGTAGAGGTGGTGTGTGGAACAACGAAAGGTACTGCAGACGTTGACGGCACGATATCCTCCGTCTCCATTGAGGTACTGGAAGTTGAAGGCACCGTTTCCATTGTTTTGAGAGTGGTGATTCCTGTTGAACATTTGAAATTGAATGGATGAATTTTTAATTTTAAAGAATCAATTTGAAAATCAAAACACTTATTCAGATCGAAGGTTCAAATTTTTGCTATATAAATTTGAAATTAATTAAAATTTGTAATTGTAAATGATGAAGTTGAAAATTTAAACATTTACTTATATTAGATGTTAAAATTCTTGCCCAACACAGTTTAAATAAAGTTTTCTTATATCTGCCACTTTTTCTTAATATTTGTAATTTTAAATAATCAATTCGAAAATCAAAACATTTATTCAGATCGAAGGTTCAAATTTTTGCTAAATAAATTTGAAACTATTTAAAATTTGTAAAATAATAATTAATTAATTAATTAATTTTAAACTAATAATTTACTTAACACTATCAACATTTATCAATAGTATGACATAACCTATAAACTCAGTTTCTCAACTTTTGTGTCAATCTAACAATTAATCAATCAATCATAGTTTACGATAATGAAATATCAGTGTACAATTATTTACCTTTATTGTTGTAGTTGTTGTAAATGACGAATCTAAGCACTCCACATTTTCACTACAGACACAGCTGACGATACTTTAACCACACGTGTGAACTTGTATTATGACGCTTTCTTGTTTTTCCAACGCCAAGAACGTTCGAGAAAGACAAAGACAGAGACAAGCATGCGCCTAATTCTCTAGCGCTGCGCGCGCAGCACTCTCGTTCGGTGACTCATCGTAACGTTACCGGGCGTTACACTTTTTCATAAGTGACTCACAGCCGCAACCTAATTTAAGACGTTGTCACGTCAAAAACAATAATAAAAGCTGATGATGATAAAAATTGATTATGTCTGCCAGAAATGTGCTTCTATGAATTAAAAAAAATAAGAATAATTACAAACTTAACATATAAACTTCAAACACATGGTTTAAAGCTATGGCTCTCATCAGTACAGGAGCATCTTGGAATTCTTAAGGAAGAGTTATGAAATTGATCGAATATACTAAAAGGTAATCATTTTTTATATAAAAAGAGCTTATCTGAATCTGTGAAAGGAAAAGAAAACTTTTTTTTCTCAAAGCATTTTGAGGGATTGTTCTCTCTTTATCAATTTATTCTTCAATTGTTGCATCAATTCATCAATAATTTTTCTTTCATAGATCCAGGTGGAATGCTGGAATACCCACTCTTCTTTATCGCTAGACAACAGACAGTAAACAATGTTGTAGATCTGATTCAATTTGTAAATAGCAGAGAGAATTGTTACAGATTTAACCATTTTTGTAAATATATTTATGATCATCCACGCTGACGAGCGCCAACAGCGCGAAACGCGTTCGTGGATGGCTTTTCTTGATTTATAAAGAAATTGGGTTGGCCAAATATCAGGGAACAGGCTAAATCAATGTTTAGTTGATTTCTGTTCCACCAGATGGCACTCGGCCTTCTGAAAAGCACATGTGCTCCTGGTCAGGATATGCCTTTTTTATTTTTTTATGTTTATTATCTTTCTAACCTGGAAGGATCAAGTTCCTAATATATCTTATTGTTTCTCTTTTTATTTATTTATTTTTATAATATGTTTATAACTGCTTCTGTTTAAAAATATAAATCGATGCAATTATCCCTAGCCGGGATATCGTGTTTTGTATGTTGAAATAATAATAATTTATTCCCTTCCCTGGACACTTTTATTTTTCCATTTATTATTACTCTTCAAAATTCATCCTTTTATACTTCATCCCTAAGAATAGAAATAATCGTTATTTCTCCTTAAAATAAATTACGATTTGTTGTTCAAAAGAAACATTTGCGGTAAAATTGTCAAATATCGTTCTACAATCATAAGCCGCATTATATTGTAATTGTTGGAGCTTGGATCCTAACAATGCTAGCTCGGACTTCCGTATAGTACCTTAGCCTTTTGTCTGGTCTTAGATGTTGATGATTTCTGGCAGAATGTGGACTGTAGTTTATGACCAGACCTGCGGATTGACTACTACGAATCTGTCCTTCTCTAGGTGCGATGTAGCAGCAAGCTGTTTAAATAAAGGAATGACCAAACAGTCTCACTGGTTTTAGCTGACTGTCTTAACTTTATTATAACTTTCACTTTTTTCATATACATATATAGATGGAAATTTTGCCGGGAGGAAATTGATCTAAAGAGACAAGGGTCGCCTCTCCCGTCAAAATAGACGTCTAAAACTAGACGCCATCTATTGACCGCCGCCGCAACTAGCGGGTCGGTGACAAAGCCACAACACCAGCTTTGACGAACTGAAAAACTGATTGTCAAGATTCCATTAGATCCCATGTGGATTTCATGGAATAAAGTCCGCCCTAGACTGACGAGGGCCATTAGCCCGAAACCATGGTCTCTAGGTGGACGCTTTTCAGTTTGCCAAAGCTGGTGTTGTGGCTTTGTCACCGACCCGAGACCGCTAGTTGCGGCGACGGTTAATAGATGACGTCTAGTTTTTGACGTCTATTTTGACGGGAGAGGCGACCCTTGTCTCTTTATATACATATATATATTTACATAAATTAAAAGAAAAATGTACATAATTATAGAACAATGCAACCTGGAAATTATTTGCATAGCTAGGCGCAAACAATAATAATAAAGTTACGCGATTTTTTATTAGAAATATATCCTATAAATCTTCTTTACACTCAAAGTGATTCATCTGTTGATTGGTATGGCTGTTTTTTGATAAATTTCGGCCGATTTCCTCTCTTAGTATTCTAGGTTGGGTCCCTTCTTTTACATCAGGATGGGTTCCTATGATATCTCGATATTACGTCCTAGTATGAGATTCTTAACATTCTTCTCGACTAGAAAAGTTTTTATTATCTCGACGTTTCGACAGGATTCATTTGTCCTAGTCAGGAAAAAAAGTGGAATAAAGCATTTAGCAAAGCGTTATGAATATATAACATATACTCTTTTATAACGCCTTGTCAAATGCTTATTTTCATTTTTCCTGATGTTAAAAGATTTTTGTCGAAACATCGAGAAAATAAAGCCTTTTTTTGATCGAAGAATGTCCATTATTTTTATAAGAATTATGAAAATAAATATAATTAAAATAGTAACAAATGTATTCGAGTATCTGGCTACGTTTAAAGCACACATTCGTATAAATTGGTATATTAAATTTAATTGCCATCTATCGTTAAAATTTTACACATATAAATTTACTGGCAATGCGTTTCTTTTAAATATCATCAAATATTATCTCTACAGACCTTACTGCAATGATATGAGTTATTGAATGAGAGGGCTTGGCTCATCAGTAGTGAACCCTCTCAGCGGTTTCGCCGAATTGTATGTACAATAGTAGAGTGGTCTAGAGATTAATTTGGCGAAACCGCTGAGAGTGTTCACTACTGATGAGCCAAGCCCTCTCATTCAATAACTCATATCATTGCAGTAAGGTCTGTAGAGATAATATTTGATGATATTTAAAAGAAGTGCATTGCCAGTAAATTTATTTGTCTAAAATAAATTGGTATCCAAACAGAATCTATATTCAAGATATTGAAGCCGTTAAATGAGATTGGAGGAAATGTCAGGAGAGAGCGAGTGATTTCTCTAACCACTTCATTCTGGATTCAGCAGGGAGGCTTCCTCCCTCGAGGAGATCGTAAATTTAGTGGATTGGTTCCGGGCAGCTGTGGCTGTCACAACTAACGATGATTCTACCAAACATTTGGTTCTGAACATACCGCATACACAAATATATTCAATATAATATTTATCTCTCATTTTAACATGTATATACAATTTTTACTACTCTCCTGCTGGATAAAACATTTAATTTGAGGGTCATTTTTTTCCTTTTATTCTATTTCTTAATTCATATATAAATCCTTCCATGGCTACTTTTCCGCGAGGATATCACGGGATTTTGGAACAGCGACCCTTTAAATTGCTACTTCTGCATTGTTGGCATCCAAGACAATTTGCTCCATTATCTATTCCATTGCCCATTCCTACGTGGGAATAGACTGGAAATTCGCGAAATTTCGGTGCTAACTCACTACAATGAACAACATGTATATACAATTTTTACTACTCTTCTGCTGGATAAAACATTTGTTTATAAATATTTTAAATTTTTCAAGGCGATAGATAAAATGAGGGAAGAAGTGCTCAACTCCACAGACAACGGCTTATTGCTCCCCCTCCCTTCTAAATTGATTTTCCTCCTCACTCATGTACATATATAACCTTTTAGGGGAATCACCTTGTAAGACAATTGTGTTTTAATAAAGGTTTTTGTTGTTGTATATTTATCTCTCGTGTTAAAAATCAATTTTTGAAAAAATAGAAAAATGGTAATGTGTTAATATTAAAAACAAAATTGGAATTTTCTGATTGCTCAAATGGGCAGAGCGGCATCTAGTGGAACAAATTTGGTCGTAGAGGTACAGTCTGCACCATGCTGACGGGGGCTAACAGCCCGAAACGCGTACGTTGTTGACTTTCTTGATTTATCAATAAATTGGGTTGGCCGAATATCTTTAAAACAAGCTAAATCAACGTTTAGTTGATTTTTGTTCCACTAGATAGCGCTCTCCTATCTAAAATGCTCATGTGAACGGTCAAGGTATGCCAAATATAGTGAAGCGATGCAGCAAAGAAGTAGAAGAGAAGAAGTGGGCAAGCCAAGAGAAGAAGGTATGCAGGGGCCCCTTCAAGGAAGTCTTGATTGACAAATTCCAGAGGAGGGGGCGGCAGACGGAGAGTCCAGCTGGTGACGTAGTCAAGGAAGGAGCGGAGAGAGCGGCCGGCCTGAAGGGGGGTTTGTGCACCGAGAAGACCTGGCAGTCTGGGGATAGAAGTGTGTCTGGTGACAACGGGACCTGCAGCAAGGATAACGGCGGGGGCGACAGACGTGACAAGTTGGCTAGGGGAAGTGTCCCGAGGAGTGGGACCGTGCGGATCAACAAGGAGGACAGGGTGAAAAGAAGGACGAGGAGGAACCTACCTGGGGCGGCATTGATGGCAAGTTCATCTACTGTATATAGTTATCAATCTACCCTTTAAAGCTCTGGGAATGAATTTATAGTGCTAAGCTGTATCCAAAACGAACCCACATTGTTTTCTCAGAAACCTTGAACGCAAACATCGACGGCTGAGAAGCGTCGTAACAATATTTAGCTTCATGTTAAATTACAAGATTCAGAGTGCAATACGATTGTTTATTCAGCATAATATTCGTATAGCTTTCGGGTGAAGTGCATTCCATTGGGCCCCTTATGCTATATATTCCCTCTGATGAATTACACACATGGACAAAATTTAATGAAGTGAAAAGCCTTTAGGGTCGCCAGTTATCTATTTGTTTGAAGGAGACAGAGGTAATTTTGTTTACACCTGGTTATCTCACGTGTCTTCAATAAAGATGACTGTGTATCAAATATCTTTCAGAGTTATTGCCTGAATCCCGATATACATGCTGAAAGATACAACTTCCTTAAGTTTTGTCCATGAGTGTATCTTTCAGAGTTATTGTCTGAATCCCGATATACATGCTAAAAGATATAACTTCCTTAAGTTTTGTCCATGAGTGTATCTTTCAGAGGTATTGTCTGAATCCTGATATACATGCTGAAAGATACAACTTCCTTAAGTTTTGTCCATGAGTGCATCTTTCAGAGGTATTGTCTGAATCCTGATATACATGCTGAAAGATACAACTTCCTTAAGTTTTGTCCATGAGTGTATCTTTCAGAGTTATTGTCTGAATCCTGATATACATACTTAAAGGTACAACTTCCTTAAGTTTTGTCCATGAGTGTATCTTTCAGAGTTATTGTCTGAATCCTGATATACATACTTAAAGGTACAACTTCCTTAAGTTTTGTCCATGAGTGTATCTTTCAGAGTTATTGTCTGAATTCTGATATACATGCTGAAAGATACAACTTCCTTAAGTTTTGTCCAAGAGTGTATCTTTCAGAGTTATTGTCTGAATCCCGATATGCATGCTGAAAGATACATCTTCCTTAAGGTTTGTCCATGAGTGTATCTTTCAGAGGTATTGTCTGAATCCTGATATACATGCTGAAAGATACAACTTCCTTAAGTTTTGTCCATGAGTGTATCTTTCAGAGTTATTGTCTGAATCCCGATATACATGCTGAAAGGTACAACTTCCTCAAGTTTTGGCCATGAGTGTATCTTTCAGAGGTATTGTCTGAATTATGATATACATGCTGAAAGATACAACTTCCTTAAGTTTTGTCCAAGAGTGTATCTTTCAGAGTTATTGTCTGAATCCCGATATGCATGCTGAAAGATACATCTTCCTTAAGGTTTGTCCATGAGTGTATCTTTCAGAGGTATTGTCTGAATCCCGATATATATGCTGAAAGATATAACTTCCTTAAAGTTTTGTCCCTGAGTGTATCTTTAAGAGTTATTGTCTGAATCCCGATATACATGCTGAAAGATATAACTTCTTTAAGTTTTGTCTCCATGCATACTTAATATTTTCTTAAGTATTAGTTTGACATTATACCAAGCTATAATAGTATTTGAAGTGTATATTTACTACCCATCAATAGATAGCACCAAGTGAATTCAATATTAGCTTGAAGATAAACAGAAACATCTGATAAATAGTTAATAAAACTTTAATAGCTTCTCTCCAATATTTGTTAATGTCTATATTGGCCTTTAGTAGAATTCCATTAACCATTTTCTCCTCTCTTCTTGAACTAATAGTTAAAATCACAAGAAAATAGTTAAGTTAATGTTTAAAGCGTTTAGAAATAGAAACGCTATGTTTTCATTTGGAGGTGAATAGACTGTCTCATCTCGTTTATCGGTAAATAGAAAATTGAGAAAAATAAGAGAAATTGGGGATTAGGTTTTTCTTAGGCCACTCTCTCCCAGATGCTGTCCTGGGCTATAATATTAGGCGTACAAATAAGTTTTGAGGGATTTTTTTTATAAATTCGAAGCTTTATTCAGAGAAATCAGTACAATATATTTCTTTCAAAGTATTGTCCATCTTTATCTAACGACTTTTTCCATCTTTCAGGCAGCATACGGATTATGTGTCGAAAAAAATTCCTCGTCTT
Source organism: Cordylochernes scorpioides (assembly GCA_030710605.1). Taxonomy (NCBI): domain Eukaryota; kingdom Metazoa; phylum Arthropoda; class Arachnida; order Pseudoscorpiones; family Chernetidae; genus Cordylochernes; species Cordylochernes scorpioides. The sequence goes on from CP092871.1 coordinate 14,844,360, forward strand.
TTAAGGCAATCCAAACATCGACCCAATTTTTCGCCTCTTCGTAAGAAGTAAAGTGCTGCTCGGCCAGGCCATATGTCATCGAACGGAACATGTGGTAGTCTGAAGGAGCAATGTCTGGTGAATACGGCGGGTGGGGTAGGACATCCTATTGAAGCGCCTCCAAAGTCTCCTTGACAACTTTTGCAACATGTGGCCGAGCATTGTCGTGCTGATAGATCACCTTGTCATGTCTTTTGGCATATAGTGGGCGTTTGACCAATAGTTAATCTGGCTTATTATCGAAGTACTAAATAGCGAAAGCTAATACTATTAGAAAAATTTAATAAGCTTAAAATATACCTAAGTCCGCTAGCTTGCGGAGACTGTCAATAGATGGCACTTATATTTAACGTCTATTTTGAAGGGAGAGGTGTCCTTCTATCTTATAGATCAATATTCTCTTCCAGCAAAATGTCCATCTTTTTTTTATGCTTATCCCACACACAATCCACCCACGCAATATATCTATATTTTCCCGATGAAACCACCCACCCTTGCTTGCTTGAAGGTTCTAGGATTGTGGATGTCTCTTTTTTTGCTTATCCCTAGTACACGTGGTACAGGCCATTATAATCATGGTGGGTAGAAGTTGGCGACTGCTTTTACTATAAGTGCACCACATGTCTACACATGTTAAAAGCAGTTCGACTTTGCACTTACAAATATTCCAGAGCCCCGTTCTGGTTACTTGTACTCGCTGGTGGGGTTGAACTTTTGCAAGAACCAGGGGCCAAAATTTCCATCTAAGAATAGTTAATTAATGGAGTACATTCTAGCTATGATGAGATGAGATCATTAGGTGTTGCTTAATTAAAGGTAAACCTCATTAAAGACAACAAATTTCGGGCTCCTAGAATAGGTCATTAACTCGCTACCTTCCTGCAACTTATATTTTCACAAACAGCTCGAATTTAATAGAATATTAAAATTGAAATGCCCAAATATTTTGTCAATATAGAATCACTATAAATTCAATGCGTAAAAAAACTATTGGCAATTTCTGAAAACATATATATATTGTTTTAAAAATAGAATAATCCATATTTAAATCATTAGATAATGAAAAGGCATATAATGCCTTATAATCCCTATATAATGCCTTTAATTATCTAACATATATATAAATAGAGAGAGAGAAAAAAAGGGCATTTCCTGATCGTGACACTAAAAGTTACTGATGGCTTGCGCCATCTATCGGAATAAATATCAAACGATTTAATTTTTAATTATTCCAGAATTGACCAAAACCGTTTCTTGATTAATCTGAAAAAGCTAACCACGTACCATGTAAAAAAATCAATGCTTAGTTGATAATTATTCCGATAGATGGCGCAAGCCATCAGCAACCTTTATTTGCACAATGAGAAGATGCCCTTTACTCAATTTAGGCACCTGATCCAAGTACAAATTCACTTTTGTACTATTTTTCATATTGTTAGCGAAGCATTTATGATTTTACACTAGTATTAACAGACTAGCATTTTTTTATGTTTATATTTTACTACTCTGTAAAATTCCCTTATCCCTTATCTTTTGTTTACAATTCATAGTTTGTCCTTGCCTGAAATAAATTGTTGTCTCATCCTCGAAGTTGGTCTTCCCTAATTTTCCACGTGGCAATATACTTGTATATAGAGAGGTTGAAATATTTTCCATTTCTTCTGTAATTATTGTATGTGTGTGTTTTTAAAAGTAAATAATCATTTTATCTCTCTTTTTTTGCGTGCTATAAATTATTACCTAACTTACACTCATGGACAAAACTTAAGGAAGTTGTAACTTTTAGCATGTAGGATTGTAGGAAGTTGTGTTTTATTTATAAAGAAAAAAAAACTTGCTTAGTTTCATTTCTAACAATTAGATGGCACGCTATAGACATAAGTACACCTATCCCCCGATTTACACGGTAGATACGTTCCAGAGAAAAACGTGTAAATCGGGGGATAGGTGTACACAGAAATAAAAATAAAATGCATTGACAGGTTAAAATATGTAGTCAGCACATAAGCTCGGGATTCCTCGTGAGATGTGTACACAGCGCATGTGTTCAATCACAGTAGCACTTAGTATAGTGCTATAAAAACAAAAAAAAAACTTATTTGGAAAACCGTGTAAAAGCGTAAACGTGTAAAACAAGTGCCGTGTAAATCGGAGGATAGGTGTATAAATAAAAATTTAAAAAATAATTTTAAAAATTTGGATGGCCAAATATCACGGAACAAGTTAAATACACGTTTAATTCATTTTTGTTCCACTAGATGGCGCTCTGCCATCTAGAGATGCTCATGTAAACGGTCAGGATGTGTCTCTTTTATTTTTTTAATATCAACACCTGACATTTTAAATATTTTATAGCATTTTTTTCACATAAGTATAAATGAAAAAAAAAAAAAAAACAATTGAAAAAATACTTCACGCTGAGGAGCGCCAACAGCACGAAACGCTTATGAAATGATAATTTTATAAAATCCAAACATACAGGGTGATCCAAAAGTCCCGCACAACTTTAAAAATTAATAACTCCGCGAATATTTGCGCTAGAGCAATGCGGTAAACACCATTGTGTTCAGGATGCAATGGGATTTTTTATGGCAAATAATGAAAAATTCGAAATTGATTTTAGTTACAACTTTATTCGCTAGATGGCGCTCTACCAGAATCAGCTATTCAGCGGCCAAATTGTTTGATAAATTGAAAAATATAACTGAACGACACGTATTTTCCCTTTTTGAATACCAGGAAAGAACCCTAATAATATCAAATGATAAATAATAAAACACCATTTCGCCAAAAGTTAGAAGAAATGGTTAACAATTTTTAAATGCAAACTGAGATATGTAAAATAGGTATATGCAAATTAAAACATGTAGCAAAAAAAAATGATATTTTAGATGCGGTTTGCTGGAATCCTCTCAGATATTTATATTTCGAAAATAATAAATTTTTATTTTTTTATTTCAACTCTCTCTCAGTATCGATTATATTTATTTTAATCCATTTGAAAAATATTTATCTATCTCTGATGATTTATTTTACTCTGGAATTCCGTTGTTGTTTTTGTCGTGTCCAATAAAGAGCCTCAGATTACTCCATGCATCTCTATTACAGCAGCAGCAGAATTGTCCACTATCTTGGGTGTGTAAAGCAGCTGCTCTGGGTCTATGTCAATTTTCTTCAAGGCTGCGGGCATGAGAATATGTGGGTAGGTGTTAGTTCCACACCAGAATGTTGCATGTTCTATAGGTTATTGTGCCATCTGGATGTATTGTCATCCTTTATAATGTTTTGTTCTAAATCTTGTTTTAGTTTTGTCATTTTTCTCTCGAAGTTTATTTCACATTTTGATCTTTTCTTATTTTTTGTTTAATTATCTTGTATTTTGCAAAAGCATTAGCGTCAAATAATATAATTTGTTCTTTCCTTTGGCTCAACTTTCTGGCTTCCTTTGAAAATTCAACTGCCATTTCATTACCCCCGATCCAAACACTGGCAGGAATCCATTGTAGAATGCAGTTATTCTCCAATGATATCAGTTGAGTAAGTAACGAGTGTATTTTCTGTGTGATTATAGTATTGCCCTTCTGAATTCCTTCTAGATTGGATATGAAGTCGTTGTACGGTATATTATAATTCCTTCTGCTTGATGCAGGGATGGTTGGTTAAGGCATACATCAAGAGCTTTCCAGATAGCTGTCAGTTTACAAGTGAAGTTTGACGAAATCTTTCTTGCTCCTTCTTCGATTTTGATGTATGTTCCATCCTGCAGTATTATGTTAATTCCAGTCCCTCCATTACTTATGGTAAGGTCTGATGATCCATCTGTTTATGCTGTTAAATAATTTATCTGATCGCATAAACCAATTGTGTCGAGTCCTTTCTTTTTAAGTATTATTTTGTTCTCTTTTTTTTATTGAAGGGTTCATTCAGGTTAAGATTGATGATTGCATTTGATGGCAATGGGGTAGGAAATATTGGTTATTCTCGAATTTAAAATTCATTATGTTTCATATTTATGCTCTTTTTAATATTGTTGTCGTACTGAAGTGTTGAAGATTTTTTGAGCCTTTATTTTTGTGTCCAGTTTAAATAGGTTCTATGGGATATGTGTTCGGTTTCTTTAGTTTTTAAGCTATTGGTGATTTTTATTGTTTTTAATTGTTTTCTGCTTTCAAGTAGGTCTAGACCACATTCTCTCTGAATTTTCTAATTGTTGGTATTTGAAACAGAACCAGTGATTAATTTGGCCGCTTTTGCTTGAACACTGTCTAGTCTTCTTTTTAGTGATGAACTTGAGGGAGCCCAGACGGGTGTTGCATATTCCATTATTGGCCTTATCAAGGTGATATATGTTGTTCTGAGAATTTTAGGTTTTGCTTCCCAATTTGTTCCACATAGCCTTCTCAGAATGTTTAGGTTTCTGGTAGCTCTATTTGAGGTGCTAATTATGTGTTCTGTAAATCGCAATTCCTCATCAAGTATCACACCTAGGTAATTTGGAGAACAAATTTTATCAATTATATGATTGTTTATGCTTATTTTGGAGTTAAATTCATGCCCTTTTTCCTGTCAGTGAAGGAGACCTATAGGTTTGTGTTTATTGGTTTTTTTTTTTTTTGTCATTTTGAGTTTCATTGCCCACTTCTCATTGATGTGTTTAGTATTTTTCTGATATTTCTATACTGCTACTTGTGTGCCATATGGCTATATAATCTGCATAACAGGCAACTTTTGTGTATTCAGTGTGGATGGATGTTGTTAAGGTTGTGTCGTAATTAGATGTACAACAACTCAAACTTGACCATGACTCTTTTTTTAGCTCTTATTCTTTTCGTTTGGCCAACAAAAAATGTCCAATTTATATACACATATATTCTCACATAATGAGGCTTTAAAGAATGCAAATAATCTTCATCTATTTACATACACAATCTCCCCCTTAATAATACTCCAGTCGGTATGGGGGTTTCCTGGCTCTCTGAGGTCTATGACTGCGGACGGGCACTTGCACAACGGCAGGCTCCGGTTTAGGAGTGCAAGAGGGCACGTGCACAGCAACAGTCCCTGATCTAGGAGTGCAAGAGGGTACGTGCACAGAAGCAGTCTCCTCCTTGTTTCCTGATGTAACCTCTGAAACTTCCTCTTCACTTTATTTCTGACTTCCACCTACAGGCTTCTCTCCTGATGTTCGAGGAAGTATCAAATTTCTTGTCTCCACTTGTTTCTTTCTCACAGGTCGCAATTGATTGATATGCCTCTTATACACGACGCCCTTGCAACTTATAAGGTAGTGACGGTAGCTCAATAATTTCAAAATGGTACCCTTTTTACCGTTTAGGTCCAGTTGCATAGTTGCGGAAATAAACCTCGCAAACTGTAGTAAACTGCTCCTGCCTTCTTACGGCCTCATGAAATACCTCTCGCGGATTTCCCATATTTGTATTAAATTCGAGAATCTTGATCTTAAACTTCTCTTCATTAGCAGTTCCGCGGGGGAATTTCTTTATTACAGTTTGGGGGAATGCTCTATGAGCAAATAGGAATCTTTGTAGATTCGTCTCTAAATCATCCTTCCCATTATTCTTTCTCAAAAGGTTTTTAAACTCTCTTACATATCTCTCAGCTAAACCATTTGTACTAGGATTATACGGACTGGTCTTAGTGTGCCGTATACCATTCATTTTGGTAAATTGCTCGAATTCACCGGAGACAAACTGTCTTCCGTTATCTGTAACCAAAAATTAGGGCAATCCAAATCTGGCAAAAATGTCTCTAAGATGATTTATAATCGTTTTGCTGGTAATATCTTTGATGATAAAAATTTCTATCCTCTTTGAGTATGCGTCCACGAGAACCAAAAACATTCTTCCCGTGAACGGACCTGCTAGATCAAGATGAAGTCGATGCCACGGTTTTTCGGGCCAAGTCCATTCCGAGATGGTAGCCGGGGGCATGCCTGCCGATTCTTGGCATACTCTACATTCTCTAGGTAACTCCTCGATGTTACTGTCTATGCCTGGCCACCAGAAAATACCGTCTGGCAATCATCTTCATTTTAACAATCCCCATGTGTATTTAATGCAAATCATTTAAAATTAAAGATCTTAATTGTTGGGGAATTACCACTCTTTCACGCCATTGAAGACAACCAAACTCCAAACTTAATTCCTCATTGATCTTATAATGAGGAGCTAGTGGGTTTTCTCTCGGTACCCTTGTGAATTTCCATACACACAGTTGCCTTCTCTAACATTCCTTAATACTATAGACAGTATTTTATCTTGGGGGGGGTCTCATATGCCACTTCCATAAAAGAGAGCGGTACCTCATTCAACCTCCTGAGAAGAAGTACCTGGTCTTCATCAAGAGACTCCCTGACACTCGATTCTAAAGTAAGACGTGACAATGCGTCAACATTGGAATTATCACTAGATTTTCGAAATTCCACAGTATAATTAAATGCAGCTAATTTTAAGGATCATCTTTTAATTCTGGAAGATGCACATATGGGAATTGGTTTATGAGGTGAAAATATATGAATTAAGGGTCGGTTGTCTGTGACCAATTCAAATTTTCGTTCCAGTAAGTATTGTCTGAATTTCTCAACGCCCCTTCCTTTCTAACATTTCTATGACTCAGAAATACGCCTAGTCCATAGTCCATTAATAATTATTTACATTTTTAAAATAACACTCGATGTTCTTTCGTCCAATTCCATCTACATTTTTTATTCAAAAGTTGATAGAATAGCGCTAAAATGTTTGCTATATTCTTTATGAATCTATAATAATAAATTAAGAGTCCTATGAAAGGTCTTAATTGCGAAACATTCTTTAGGTTCACGCGTCTCTATCACTGCTTTAATTTTATTTTCTAAGGGATGCATTTTAAACCCTAAATATTCCACCGATTTCCTTTTAAATTTACATTTATATCTGTTTAACTTTAAACCTTTTTCTAGCAATCATCTAAACACTAGATCCAACTTTTGTTTATAATCTCCAAAGTCTTTTCCTGCAACCAAAGTATCATCTATGTAGCAGGCCACACCTGGCAAATCAGCAAATAGACCTTCCATAATCCTCTGAAATTTATTTGGTGCTACCGCTACGTCATATGGTAGTCTTTTATGAGAAAACAACCTCTTTGTTGTGTTTATATCAATAACAGCTTTGGCTTCTCCCGCTAACATTACTTGTAAGTAAGCCTGTGATAGGTCTAGAGTCGAAGGTACGGTGCTTGTAGATAATTTTGAAAAGATCTCATCGATCTATGGAAGTGATAACTATCTAATTCTATTGCTTTATTAGCTGTACATCTAAAATCACCACATATCCTTACACTACCATCCTTTTTTAATACTGGTACTATTGGAGCGGTCCAATATGCATGAACTATAGGTTATAAAATGCAGGAATTCACTAAACGATCAATTTCATTCTCTACTTTGTTTTTTAGAGAGAAAGGTAAACTTCTGGCCTTACAAAACACAGAAGTCACATCCTTTTTCAAATTAAAATTTATTTTAACATCCTTTAGACAGCCCAAATCTTTGTTAAACAAATCTGCATATCTATCAATCAAACTATTTCTATTTCTATAAAAATACCCTAACAAAATTCAAAGTTTTCACGAGTTGAAGTCAGCAATTTTGAGAAGCGTCAAGAATTCGCTGCATGGGTTTTCCGGAAAATTGATATTGATGAAAATTGGCTGTCAAATGTTCTAAGAACAGTTGATGCTAACTTTTATCTAAAGGGAGAATTTAACATTCAAAACTGCCTCATTTTGGCAACAGAAAACCCTAGGATATTTACAGAAATACCACTTCATCAGCACAGAGTTACAGTTTTGTGTGGGTTCACTTCTTCTTTTATTTTTGGGCCAATTTTCTTTGAAATTATCAATGGAAGAACTTTTAAAACCGTTTTTGTAACTGATGAACGTTATGTTCAACTTTTGAGAGAAAAGGTTATTCCCATTTTACAGGACAGACAAGCATAAGCGAAATAACATTCATGCAAGATGGAGGACCTCCTCATATCTCCCGCGGTGCCAAACAATTGCTGAAGGATACGTTCGGTGAAATTCGTTGATAAGTCGCCACTTTATATACCAGTGGCCTCCAATATCACCCGACTTGACGCCTTTGGGTTATGTGGGTACATTAAGTCGCGTTTTTATCGATGCCGGCCTACCACATTGGCCATGTTGAAGGCTTCTATCAGATGGCAAGTTTTATAAATTTCAACTATTTAATTGTGATCATTCTGTCATCTATCGTCTGCAGGCGGTGTTTGAGAATGAAGGGCGCCACATTGAGCAAGGATTGTGACCTAATACAAGAGAGAAGGCAGTTACCTCATGTGTTATATTTTGCAGCTCTTTGTTTTGGGTTATGGGAATAATAAATGCTGTCTTCACATCTTGACTCTTTTTTTTCTGTGAACAGTAATTTTTTTGTTTGTCATTTTCCCACATCTTATATTATGTCGTGCAGGCCAAAGTGTTATAACTTCTCGAATAACACTGGTATATACAATCTTAACCCTTATGTTTAGTTTATCGCTTTTCGCTCAATAGAAGAAATAGCATAAGGAATATTCTCTGTTACCCCCCAACTTTAGAAATTTTGCGCAAAAAATAATACAAAATGATTTTGCTACCACCTTTTTCAACGCAAAAGGTCGATTTAAAAATGATTTTTTTTTTTTGAGGGGATACATTTTCAAAATTATTGTACAAACCCATAGGATATTTGGAATAAAGTACGACAAATATATTTTGTCACTCCCCTCTATATTTCATCTTTGGGTCATGACAAATATCCAGTTAAATAGTCAAGTGTCGCCAATTAGTCAAGAAACTATACATTCCTTATAGCACGAAATCCTATTAAAAGTGCCATCATAATTTTTGGTACTATATTAACATTTCAAAAATCGTGTATTGATATCAGTAGTTATTTTCAAACATTCAATCTATTTCTCAAAACTCCATCTAAAATATAAATATTTTTTGCTACATGTTTTAATTTGCATATACCTATTTTACATATCTCAGATTGTATTTAAAAATCGTTAACCATTTCTTCAAAATTTTGGCAAAATGGTGTTTTATTAATTTATCATTTGATATTATTTGGGTTCTTTCCTGGTATTCAAAAAGGAAAAATACGTGTCGTTCAGTTATATTTTCCAATTTATCAAACAATTTGGCCGCTGAATAGCTGATTCTGGTAGAGCGCCATCTAGCGAATAAAGTTGTAACTAAAATCAATTTCGAATTTTTCGTTATTTGCCATAAAAATCCCATTGAATCCTGAACACAATGGTATTTACCGCATTGCTCTAGCGCAAATATTCGCGGAGTTATTAATTTTTAAAGTTGTGCGGGACTTTTGGATCACCCTGTATATATATCATGTACTCTCATTCCATAGAGTCTTTCACGAGGTGGGCGCCACCAATGACGACTTGTATATATTTTTATATATATGTATGTTATAAAAACAAATGGAGATTTGATTTTCTGCTTGAATTTTAGATCATGTTGAGGATTATGGTAATGCAGTCGTGGTTAAAATCTTGAAAGTATAATTACAAAAATAGTTTTGATCAGAGATTGTTTTAATTGAGCTTTAGGATTATATAATAAACAGAATTTGGTAAAAGTACTGCCTGACTTAAGGCGAGTAGAACAAGGAAAACAAAAAATTATTTACATAATGTACAAAAGGTTTGAGCCGGCCAACAGGGAAGAGAAAATATGGTTTTACGGGCTACAAACCAAAAGTTATGATTTTTGAGCCCAAAGGCCAACAGGGAGAGAGAAAATATCTTTATTTTTTTTTTACGGGGCTGCTAACCAAAATGAATGATTTTTGAGCCCCGATGGACGCATAAAGCGGAATATATACAAAGCATAGTTGGAGGGGCCTGGGGATGGGTGGCCAGGGATCATCGCCAGGTGAGGCCAGGAGAGCCGGGATGTAGAGGAGGACCGGGGGGAGCAGGGTGGTGATCCGCGGAGTTCAGGGGGTGGCAGTAAAGTATCAAGGTGCTGCACGCAACCAAGGCTGTTCAAAAAGGTTAGATTCCCCAGGCCAGGGAAAATAAAAGAAAGACAGCTGTTGTTTAAATAAGAATATTAGATAAAGCGAGAATGATTCAGCAACTGATGGGAAAAGATAGATTATTATTATTTTTTTTTTATTTATTTATTATTATTATTTTTTTTTTTTTGTAAAAATGAATATATTAAAGTTTTGGATAAGATTACTGGTGAGGGTACCAGTGCTAAGACGACCAACCAGAAAAGTACACCATGGATTGCATAGCGCGTTCAAATGGGTCGCTGCGTAAGTCGATTTCTCGAGCAGCCCGCGCCGTCGAATCGCCAAACCATTTGCCCTCTGTCCTTGGGTTACAGAGACAGCGTCAGGGGCGATCACTTACGCAGGGCAGGTCGCGAAACCGATCTTAAACAGCGGCACAGGCCAAAGTTACGTCTGCGAGCAACCGCCAATGACCGGTGTTAACCATGAGGTGAGGAGTCCGAGTCACTCAGGTGATCGGAATCCTCCGTGCGGACGCGTGGCTTAAGTCTATCAGAGACCTTTAGGAACTCCAGGCAGGCTCGCCAAGTGCTCCTGTTGAAAATAAAGTTTTTGAGTGACCGCGGAGTGTACCCTAATTCTTCTGCACAGGTGGAAAGAAGGGGGAATCTAAGGGCATCGAGGCTGCTGCACTCAAGCACGATGTGAGACAGAGTTTCTTCCCTGTCGGCGTCGCAGTAAGGGCAGGAAGGATCGTCAATGACGCCTATCCTGTGGGCGAAACTGTCCGTCCACGTGTGTCCCGTTAGCAGGCCTACCACAATGTGCTCGCTAGGGACGATGTACGCATACCTTTTGTCTAAAAGACTCATTGGAGTAAGGCCAAAGCGGGTGTGGATAGAAGGAGCTAGAGAGAGGAATCTGCTTTCCCATGCTTCACGCGCCCGGCCGTAGATTGCCGATTTTACAAACGACAAAGGAGCGAGTTTGTAACAGCTTGGGTCAGCAGACTCAGCACCCCGCTTTGCGAGTGTGTCCGCAATGCCATTACCCACGATCCCACTGAGTATTTATAGGGAAAGCGTGACCTCTGGCGGTCGATTTAACAGAGTATTTGAATCGATGAAATATAATTTTAAATAAAATAATACTTTAATATAACATAATTGTAAATAAAATATTTTAATATAACATGTATATTTATCAATTATTTTTATTTATTTATATATATTTATTCCTATATTTATCATTATATAATCTTATTTATTCATATTTATCCAATTTTGTAATTAACCATATATAATCTTATATGAACATTGTAATAAATCAGATATCCCATAGATGGAGAGAGAGAGAGATGTCACAGCGAGGTAAGAAGGTGAAAGAACCCTGTCCGGCAGTGTCATTTGTCATTCCTGTCGAGCAGGAACACGACCCCCAGCTCTAGTTACCTCCTGGATGTCTGTCCTCATATTTCTCCATCAGCTACTCCTTTACAATTCTTGTCTACTGCCCATACTGAATATCTTCCCGTGAACACTGAATATCTTCCCGTGAACACTGAATATCTTCCCGTGAACACTGAATATCTTCCCGTGAACATTGAATATCTTCCCGTAAACACTGAATATCCTCCCGTGAACACTGAATATCTTCCCGTGAGCACTGTATATCTTCCCGTGAACACTGAATATCTTCCCGTGAGCACTGAATATTTTCCCGTGTACACTTGAATATCCTCCCGTGAACACTGAATATCTTCCCGTGAACACTGAATATCCTCCCGTGAACACTGAATATCTTCCCGTGAACACTGAATATCTTCCCGTGAACACTGAATATCCTCCCGTGAACACTGAATATCTTCCCGTGAACACTGAATATCCTCCCTTGAACACTGAATATCTTCCCGTGAACACTGAATATCCTCCCGTGAACACTGAATATCTTCCCGTGAACACTGAATATCTTCCCGTGAGCACTGAATATCTTCCCGTGAACACTGAATATCTTCCCGTGAGCACTGAATATCCTCCCGTGAACACTGAATATCTTCCCGTGAGCACTGAATATCCTCCCGTGAGCACTGAATATCTTCCCGTGAACACTGAATATCTTCCCGTGAACACTGAATATCTTCCCGTGAACGCTGAATATCTTCCCGTGAACACTGAATATCTTCCCATGAACACTGAATATCTTCCCGTGAACGCTGAATATCTTCCCGTGAACGCTGAATATCTTCCCGTGAACGCTGAATATCTTCCCGTGAACGCTGAATATCTTCCCGTGAACGCTGAATATCTTCCCGTGAACACTGAATATCCTCCCGTGAACACTGAATATCTTCCCGTGAACACTGAATATCTTCCCGTGAACACTGAATATCTTCCCGTGAACACTGAATATCTTCCCGTGAACACTTGAATATCCTCCCGTGAACACTGAATATCTTCCCGTGAACACTGAATATCTTCCCGTGTACACTTGAATATCTTTCCGTGAACACTGAATATCTTCCCGTGAACACTTGAATATCCTCCCGTGAACACTGAATATCTTCCCGTGAACACTGAATATCTTCCCGTGTACACTTGAATATCTTTCCGTGAACACTGAATATCTTCCCGTGAACACTGAATATCCTCCCGTGAACACTGAATATCTTCCCGTGAACACTGAATATCTTCCCGTGAACACTGAATATCCTCCCGTGAACACTGAATATCTTCCCGTGAACACTGAATATCCTCCTGTGAACACTGAATATCTTCCCGTGAACACTGAATATCCTCCCGTGAACACTGAATATCCTCCCGTGAGCACTGAATATCTTCCCGTGAACACTGAATATCTTCCCGTGAACACTGAATATCCTCCCGTGAACACTGAATATCATCCCGTGAACACTGAATATCTTCCCGTGAACGCTGAATATCTTCCCGTGAACACTGAATATCTTCCCGTGAACACTGAATATCTTCCCGTGAAGACTGAATATCTTCCCGTGAACACTGAATATCTTCCCGTGAACACTGAATATCTTCCCGTGAACACTGAATATCTTCCCGTGAACACACATTGAATACTATTTAGCATTTAGGTTATCTTATTTTTCTGAAGAATACAAAAAATATATTTATATAATAATAATAATACACCGTTCCTAGGATGTATTTCTTTTCAAGAAAGTAAAAAAACTTATCATCGGAAGCCGTTTATTAAATTATTATTAACATTTTCAGAAGATTTTTATCTTTTATAATTGTATTTATACTTATTAAAAACAAAGTAGGCATATCCTGACCAGGGGCACCTGTGCTTTTTAGATGGCAGAGCGCCATCTATTGGAACGGAAATCAACTAAACATTGATTTATCCTGTTCTCTGATAGTATTCACATCTTTTGAAGAAAAGAATTACTTGAAAGTTTGTATATCAACGATTATCACATTACAAAACTATTTTAGAGGCGTAATATTCTTTTTAAAATAAAACAATTTCTACTGTCCTTACTGCAATGGAAAAATTAATGGGAGGGCCTGGCTCATCAGTGGCTCATCTGTATAGTATATTAAACTGGCGAAACCGCTGGGAGGGTTCACCAGGATGGCGCGCTAGTGCATCGTAATATGATTATCACATTAAAGAAACATTTTCTGAAACTTATTATTACAATAATAGAATAAACACAATTCGGAAAGATGGCATTCTCTATATAAGATGACAATGGTACAGACTTTCAGGTAAGGTAGAAGGACGTCTTGACTGAAAACTTGTACAATCGTTCTTATAATGAAGCTCTCTCACGTATTGTTTTTCTTCTATATCGCCATCTATCGGAATAAATATCAACTATTCTCGTTGATTTCTAATTATTCCAGAATTGGCCAAATACCCATTCTTGATTAACCAAGAAAAGCTAACCACGGACGCGTTTCGGGCTGTTGGCCCTCATCAGCGTGGTGTAAGCTGTACCTCGACGACCAAAAAAACAGGTCATTCAGGCATCCTGAAAAAACATGAAACGGGTAGTTAAGACCAGAATTGCGTGAGACCGCGACACAATACAATGGTACCTCGACATACGAGTTTAATTCGTTCCGCAACCTTGCTCGTATCTTGAATTACTCGTATCTCGAAGCAAATTTCCCCATACAAAATTCCCATTTAAAATCACAGATTAATATCTTCAACACTACCGAACCGAACTCGTATCTCGAATTTCGCTGGTAACTCAAAGCAAAAAAATCACTTGCTCGTCGGCTCGTATCTCGAAAAACTCGTATGTTGGGGCGCTCGTATGTCGAGGTACCACTGTATGTCATTGTGATACAAATGTGATATTGTACTGGTATAAGGTGCATAATTATGAAAAAAGAGCATCTCCTTATTGTGCAACTGAAAGTTGCTGATGGCTTGCGCCATCTATCGGAATAAATATCAACTATTCTCGTTGATTTTTAATTATTCCAGAATTGGCCAAATAAGAACATTCTGTCAAAACTCAACAGTTACCATCCCGACTTCAATCTCACTTATAAAAATAGAAACCTATGATAGCCTTCCATTTTTAGATATAAAAATCTCGTTTATATACACAGCAATTCTAAACAACTGTTATCCTTTTATATAAAGAATTTCTTCCCTTTGACTTGTATTTATTTTTCTATAATGAAAAGGTATTTTATCCTTGTCTCAATATTACAATAGTGTTACAGAATTATCAAAGAAACTCACTGGTTTAACGGTCACTGAGATGGTACAATCGAGCTCAAGACAGAGATGTCTGGCGTTGCATCGTGTTTGGGATGTAATGCATATGTAGGGAACATGTAAAAATTATTGTTTTGTATTTCTATTTTATGTAAATTTTATTTGCTTTTTAAAATTCATATTTTTTGTTGCAAATATGCAAATATTTATTATCTAATATATATATTTTTTCTATTTGATTGGATTCTTTTTTTGTGTGTGTTGTCTGAATATAATAACAATAACAAGGTATAACCTTAGTGATTACAATAAAAACAAAACTTGAATTTGCAAGAAATGTTTATGTGGATTATTGTTAATTAACCACCACATGTACAATAGGCCAAAACGTTCGAATGCGAATAAAATTATATTACTGATTATCAAAGAATAATTTATTTTCTTGTAAAAGTTCAATGCG
>CP092871.1:14864935-14909814 GCA_030710605.1 Cordylochernes scorpioides
AATATAAATCCCTAATTATACTAATTCATTATAGTTTTGAAGATCAGAATTTGGTTAGAAGTTTAATTTTAACTCCCGACACACCAATCCCCTGAAGAGAGTGAAAGGAATTCACTGAAATGTCAGGAGTTGAACTATTGGCTAATGTGGTTGTATTTCTCTCCTAAACCATTATAATAATTTACCATTAAAAACCTAATTGCATATGTGAAAAAAATCCAGGCTTGGATTAAACTATAAACATTCGTATCAGCTCTTCTAGGTATGAAGTTCATACAGAACTTATTGACTTCAAATGACCACTATTACGATGCGGTAAAGATTCTATACCTAAATTTCTTGTTTATAATGACGTTAAATGATTGATAATGAATATATAATATAAAAATCTGATTCTAACATTAAACATTGTCAAATTTTCAAGGTCCCTATTAGATACCTCCAATTTTAGGAAAGTTGTACAATCTAGATAGCGATTCCAATTAAAAGGCTGCTTCCATCTACAATCAAATCTGGACGTTAGTTCCTTCTAAACGGCAAACTGGTAACTGAGGAGTGAAGACCTTGTCTGGAGGAGAACTCTCTCAAGGTGGAACAACCTTCCTTGCTGAATAAATTTGTACATATACACAACTATATATATGTTATATCAAAATATTATTTTATTTAAAAAAAATTATATTTCATAGATTCAAATACTCTGTTAGATCGACCGGCAGAGGTCACACTTCCCCTATAAAAACTCATTGTTGATGTTTCCCGATGGCCGGCTCAAAACTTTTGTACATTATGTAAATAAGCTTTTAATTTTTTAGATTCTTACGCCTTAAGCCAGGCAGTACTTTAATCAAATTATGTTTTATATATATTCCTTAGCTCAATTAAAGAAATCTCTGAACAAAACCTTTTTTATTATTATTCTTTAAATATTTTTGCCACGACTGCAGAACAATATCACATGCTCATGGATTCCGGGATCAAGCAAATGACCAATAATTCCTCTACAAGCAATTAATATCAAAACAACAGAAAATCTCATTATTTATATAACATATATATTCCCCTACATTTTATCTACCCTTTATTTACTATTTTATTATATATTTTTTCCGCCTTTGTAACAATTAATTAGAAGAATCAATTAAATTGTTTAAATTGTCAATTGTCTGAACGGCAATTTCAACTAAATCACCTATATCTAACAGATTGTTGAATATATTCATTTACATACAATGCTAGAGACTCCTAGTAAACCATAGGTTGATAGCTCCAGGAGACTATTGCCCTCAGCCAATAAGAATCGACAAGAATCTGACTTCGGTTTCCAATTAGCCAATAGCAGCTGAGATTGGGGATCAACTGACCAATAGGGAAATAACCTTCTTCCTCGTGTAACAAAACACGTGTGTTTGCCGTTAGCTAATATAGTGAACATTGTTGCATATGTTCCAATTCAAATCAATGAAGTTATTCGTGCGCTTTCTCTAATGATCCATCCTGTTTGTTACCTAGTTTTTAAAATTTATAACACAGTTAAAATAAAAAATAGTACAAATGTGATAGTGTAAAGGGATAAGGTGCATAAATTATTAAAAAGGCATCTCCTTATCGTGCAACTGAGAGTTGTTGATGGCTTGCGTTATCTATCGAAATAAATATAAACTATTCTCGTTTATTTTTAATTATTCCAGAATTGACCAAGAATGGGTATTTGGAATAGTTGACATTTATTCCGATAGATGGCGCAAGTCATCAGCAACTTTCAGTTGAACAGTTAATTATAGTATACTAGCCGAATGACCCTGGCAACGCCCGGGTTTTACCCGATTAAATGTTTTTATTCAAATAATATTCGTTACAATTATAAATTGGCACCGTGGATGTCACTTTTGTGCAACGTCCCGCTCCAAACTTTGTGTCTGAGAAGCGATATTTTTATAGAAAGATGATCTGGCTTTTGTTTTCTGCTCGAATGAATGTTTTTCTGTTAGAATTTTGTTCCTGCGTACAAAATAATGAACTGGTTTCATCCGTGGTCTCTGCTTTTTGGAATTTTTCCCGATATAATTATGTATCTAATAATCAAACATGATACAGCAATATCGTCATCATCATTTTCTGACTAAAAATATATAGTTTTAATAATTGATTTATATATTTTTTAAAACAGCCTATCGTCTTCCCCGTATTTTTTTACCTATGTATGGAAATTTTGGTTTGAATTAGTGAACTACTGCGAATTTGTATACCGGACATACAAACCAACAAACAAACAGACAAACATACAAACATTCATTTTTATATATATAGATATAAAAGGGCGTACTTGGATCTGTAAAGAAAGTAAAAAAAAATAGTCGGTGGATGAGAGGGTAACACGCTCGATTCCCGACAGTCATGAACCGGGATTGACTCCCGCGTTAAAATTAGTTTAATATGTGAATAACCTTCACATATTATTCACTGTTTCAATTATCATGAACTAGGTTGCTCTTGCTGAGCAGTACCTATTAATGTGATTTTGAACCAAATTTGAAGAAAAAAAAAACATTTTTTTCTCCAAATATTTCGAGAGATTTCTCCCTCTTTATCAATTTATTGCACAGTAAACTTGTTATAATTCAATAAAATAATTCCTCTCATCAATATTAATTAAAATTAATCAGGCCTTCAAGGAAAAGTATCTTTTCAAAACATCTTTATTATTCTCTAGCTTTCAGGCACGGACGCCCTTTTCCAGGTGAAAGAGAAGGAACAAGTTTTCTCCTGCAGAAGGACGTCTGTGCCTGAAAGCTAGAGAATAAAAATTATTTAAAAAGACACTAATCCTTGGAGGCCTAGTTCAAAATCACATTAATAGGTACCGCTCATTAAGAGCAACCTAGTTCATGATAATTGAAACAGTAAATAATATATGTGAAGGTTATTCACATATTAAACAAATTTTAACGCGGGATTCAATCCCGGTTCATGACTGTCAGGAATCGAGCGTGTTACCCTCTCATCCACCGACTAACTTGGAGGTCTGATTAATTTTACGCAACAGTTATCATAAGTAAATAATAATACAGTAGAGTGGACCCAGGAGGAGCTCTAAACCTCAGAAATAGACAGCATCAAACAACAAGATTTAGAACAGAACATCTCAAGCCATTGAAGATAGAAAATAATAAAATCTACCACACTTTCCCAAAATGTAGCTTGGTACCTGCAGCTCCAGAACACATTGTGGCTTACATTATATGCACTAAACAGGACCTTTGAGAGAGGCCGCTGCTTATAAAACAGCTCGAGAAGCATGGACTCGTGGAATTTGTGAAATCTTTACACAAGGGGATAAGAAACAACAATAACAACACCATGGCCTGTACCACGTGTACTAGGGATAAGCAAACCAATTGTAAATTAGAATTTAATTCTATAATACTGTTATAGGGGATAAGAAACAGCAACAAATTGTAAAACAAAAGGTATAATAAGACTAAATTTAATTTAATAGAATTATTTGACGTTTCGGTAACTGCGTTATTGTCATCATCAGCCAAAAGTACTGAAGTACTAAAATATTTTATTTATCACCATGTAAAAAGACTGTAATAGTGATAAAGAATGAACCTCAACACCAGTTTTGACAATTTCAGACAAAGACCCAACCTGTATACCATGGTTTCGATGGTTTTGATGACGCTCTGCCATCTTTACGTCAGAAAAGCTGACGTAAGCACGGTCAGTATATGCCTTTTTTATTTTAAATATAAATATATATTAAAAATTAAATATATTTTGTTTACTAAAACATTGTACATGTAAACTTAAACTTAACTAATTCCTATTTGAGTGATTTTGTTGAGGATAGGACGATGATAGGAGAAATATGAAATGAAAGGAAGTGTTTCTGCTGTAATGTGTCTTGCGAAAGTCAAGTCGATAGTTGTTCCTTTTAACGTAGTTGACTTAGAAACGTTTGATACGCAATCAAGATTATACGTATTTTTCATGAATTTAAGAAACGAGTTGTCAGGCTTTACGTTTTTGTTAAAATCACCACACAGAAGAATCGGTATACTAGAATCAACTTGCACGAACGGTGGCACGTACTGGCTGTTGTGAATGTACGGACCGAGTCCTTGCCATAGTAACATTCCAATATCCTGCATACTAGCTCCTGGATGAATATATACAGCACCGAGTATAAACTTGAAGCTAGTATTAGCGGCGAAGCAAGTAACTTCAGTCATGCACATGTCACCCTTGGTTTTATTGACACGAGTTACGTCTGTAATCGCAACTTGGAACACTTCCGCCGTAGATGTCGATGATAATTTACGATAGATCGCCACTCCACCAGCCGCGTTGGTATTTGAAAATCAAAACACTTATTCAGATCGAAGGTTCAAATTTTTGCTAAATAAATTTGAAATTAAATCAAATTTGTAATTGTAAATGATGAAGTTGAAAATTAAAACATTTACTTAAATTATATGTTAAAATTCTTGCTCAACACAGTTTAAATAAAGTTTTCTTATATCTGCCACTTTTTCTTAATATTTGTAATTTTAAAGAATCAATTCGAAAATCAAAACATTTATTCAGATCGAAGGTTCAAATTTTTGCTAAATAAATTTGAAACTATTTAAAATTTGTAAAATAATAATTAATTAATTAATTAATTTTAAACTAATAATTTACTTAACACTATCAACATTTATCAAAAGTATGACATAACCTATAAACTCAGTTTCTCAACTTTTGTGTCAATCTAACAATTAATCAATCAATCATAGTTTACGATAATGAAATATCAGTGTACAATTATTTACCTTTATTGTTGTAGTTGTTGTAAATGACGAATCTAAGCACTCCACATTTTCACTACAGACACAGCTGACGATACTTTAACCACACGTGTGAACTTGTATTATGACGCTTTCTTGTTTTTCCAACGCCAAGAACGTTCGAGAAAGACAAAGACAGAGACAAGCATGCGCCGATTCAATGCGCCTAATTCTCTAGCGCTGCGCGCGCAGCACTCTCGTTCGATGACTCATCGTAACGTTACCGGGCGTTACACTTTTTCATAAGTGACTCCCAGCCGCAACCTAATTTAAGACGTTGTCACGTCAAAAGGCATATCCTGACCACGAGCACATGTGCTTTTTAGATAGCAGAGCTCCATCTAGTGAAGCAAAAATAAACTAAACGTTTATTTAACTTGCTCCGTGATATTTGGCCAACCCAATTTCCTGATAAATCAAGAAAAGCCAACCACGAACGCGTTTATATATATATATATATATATATATATATATATATATATATATATATATATATATATATGAGGTATATTTAGCGTGAAACTCAGCTTTGGGGAAACTTTCACGTTTTAAGGAAATATTCCAAAATAGCAGGTTCAACCCTGCACGTCACTCTGCCAACTCTGCGTTTAATGGCGGACATCAATTCTCACAGAATCTTCTGTTCCTTATTCCTTGTCTGTTGACATTTCCGATTTTTTCCTGCGTGAAAAATAGCTCCCTCGCTCTTCAAACATATCGTTGCTTTGCTATCTCCTGGAATATCACTCATTTATCTAGTCTCGCTATTGTTTCATCAATTTTAATGCGCCTTACATTTATTCAAAATATTCTATGATATTATAATATTTATTTAAAACAGATTATTCAGATCATCATTCCTTTTTATAGTTTCATTCCTTTTGTAATATTGTTATTGTACATATATCTTGTACATATAAAATTTAATTCAGACTTAGAATATTCATTTTAAGACAAGTAATCCTTTCAATATATTCAATATAATCGGCCAATATTTCTAGGGGCAAAACACCTCTCTTTATAAAAGTTTTTAGATTTAAACTAAATCACGTGGATACGAGATTCACTCACGCTATGCAGGACCAAAGAAAGATACCATCTAATTGTATACAAACATTTCTATTTGAAATTCTATTTGAAATTGTTTCCTATATTCTCCTGAAGAAGGGCTGTTTACGCCCGAAAGCTCGAAGTATTATTATTTTTGAAATAAAATAAACTTATCCTCGGAAGTTTATGTTTGCTGCTAATTATACACCAGAGGATTCCACCTTACGACATATATCTTGATTGGTTATTGGAGAGAGAGAGAGAGAGGACCTAGACCAAGACTGCGGATCACGACCTACGAGGAAGACAACAAATAAATAAACGCAATAACTTTAAAAGGTAATTTACACTTTTATTTACTTTTCTTTAAGTATGGAAAACCGCTCGGTGTATAACACCAAGAAGGAGGAAACCAAGGTCGACAACTTTGCAAAGCTGCAACTTGGTGCAACAATATTTTCCACTACCTAATGAATTTACTTATAAATTCAATACAGAATTTTCAACAATACTTTTCATTACAACTATACATCTTTTTAACTATGAATTTTGTAACTAATAAAGATCCTTTCAAATTTAAATCATACGATTAATGGCAATTTATTCATTTTGTCTTTTTTTTTCTAAACATTAGACTTTGTATTGTAACTTGGGTTTTTATAGAGTTTTTTTTAGATAATTACGTTTTCTTTATATTTAATATAGCTGTGGTATTCTACTATGTTGGGAAACCTTACTCTTGGTGTTGAAGGTTGTTGAAGTGGTGACGCAGTCGTGGTGAATGATGCAGTCGTGGTGGATGATGCAGTCGTGGTGGCTGAGTGAAAGGATTACACACAGGGGAAATAAGCCGGGACACTTGATGGTTGAAAATATAAGGCAACGGGTTGGAGGAAAGAAAGCTTTTGAGAAAGGCAGAGCGGTTTTTGATGATTAATTAGTTGATCACATGGCGATGATTGGATTTAGATGAAATGAGCGGAGATAGAGGTCTCTAGTGAGCAGACATTACCTTGGTGGGGTCGAGTCGATGACTGGGTCTGAACTCGGTGGGAGTGAATGAAGAACTGTAGATGTTGTTCAGATGGGAGCCAAAACACTACTAGGTCCGAACTCGGCGAGAGCGAGTGAACAACTGACCATTCTTGCTTTTCGATTTAACACCAAGACTCAGTTTCTTTTTGATTGGTCGAGAGATGTCACATGATCTTTTCCTATTGGTTGACCTACTTAGTGGGTACTTTCTAATTGGACCGGCGGCTGCTTTGATGGAAGATACCGCCGATCTTGTCATGGAGTGTCGGGTGTTATTTCGACCCTATTTACTTCCGCGTTATCAAATACGTCCGGCCTTCTGTCAGGAAGTATGGGGTGTCTCTCTACTTTTATAACTTCTGGTCACCAGATACGTCCTGCTTTGCCGGAAATATTGGGCGTTAGCTTAACATTTATAACTTCTGCGGTCACTAGATACGTCCGGTCTCTGCCCCTGCAATATTGACGGGGGTGCCAAGAATAGTCGTGCCAGCTTTAGGCCTACTTCCTATGTCTTATTGCTACTTGCTTTCCTCCAGTTACCTTATTCTTTATTAAATCTTTTAAAATCATACATGGTACATACATAGTGGGTCGGGGGTGCATTTAATTATATACAAATTATGACAGATGCGCCCCCTACATGTGAAGAATTCAAGAAGGGGTTAGCCTGAGAGAATTCTGTAAAGTGAAAAATAATTTTGTGGGAAAATTAGTTGTGGGTATTGAGAGGTTATATACAAGTATTGGTGGTGATATAAGAGGTAAAATAGAGTGGTGTTGATGATATAGGTTGAGTATAATTAATAGAAATCAAAAATTTTTAATTGTAAGAAATCAATGAATGCTATGGTACATAGTGGGCTAAAAAGAAAGGAAAATGCGCCTAAACGAATTCTACTCGAGAAGGAAATGAAATCGAGGGAGTTCTATTAAGGCTTTTGAAATCAAAATAAAAATAATATAAAAATAGTTGAATGAAATCAAAATTGAATGTGTTTGGTTGAAAAAGAAAAATTGTTTTGTTGCATGGTGATAAGGGAAAATGCCTAGTTACTTTTTTGCTCGAATTTTGAGAAAAGAAATTGAGGAAATTTCATAAGGCGCTTTGAAATCAAAACAAAATAAAATAAGAATAGTTGAATGAAATCAAAATTGAATGTGTTTGGTTGAAAAAGAAAAATTGTTTTGTTGCATGGTGATAAGGGAAAATGCCTAGTTACTTTTTTGCTCGAATTTAGGAAAAGAATTCGAGGAAATTTCATAAGGTCTTTTGAAATCAAAATAAAATAAAATAAAAGGTCTTTGAGCGAAATCAAAGTTGAGTGCTTGGTTGAATGAAAAAAAAAGGAAAAGGAAAAATGAAAAATAAAAAGGTTTCCAAAAATAGGATGATTTAATGTTTTTAGTGTAACCGAAAACCAATGAGTTTTCGTTGATAATGAAGTTATACTAATATAAGTTAAGTGATAAATAGAATGATAATTGATAGTTAAATATGATAATAATTTGAATAAATTGTTAATTTGGTTAAATATTTTGAATTTAATTGAAAAATAGTAAAATTGGTTAATGTATAAATAAAAAAAATGTATTGAATTGAGTTCTTTTGTATCTACATGCCCTATAAATTTTTTAATTGCTCAATTATGCCCTATAAATTTTTTGTCTCATCTGTAGTGACACTTAGGTGAAAACGTGATTCTACCCCTCAAGTGCGTTTATGCTATGTGTACAGGAGACATGGAAATCTATATAACCTTTATGTGTAATTTTTTGTCTTTGTGTGTGTTGTGAAAAAATGTTAGAAGTCTGTTGTGTAAGAAATGTGTGAGCGAGTTCTATGTGTTGTCTTGTGGATGTGGAATTGGATGGTAAAAATCGATATGTAGACTCGAACTGGAATCCAAAATCGGTGGCATAGCGAGGTTCCCAGTTGACCTCAATAGGGGACCTTCTCATTGTAATTAGAGATACGGAAGTGGGGTGTGTCGGGCAAAAGAGAGGGAATGAAATTGGAGATCGGACGAGGCGCTCCGCTTTGTTTGCATGGGCCGAATTTATCGCCGCGGACTACACTTCCTGTCGCGGTGTCTCAAAATTCTCACTTCCTGCCGCTTATTTATTTTGGGGTGCGGCTCGGGTCTTGTTTTTGGAGTATGACTTCTCCGACATTGGTTGGTCATCCTTCAATTACTTCAATCTCTTCGGAGTCTATTTAGATTTTCTGCAAAGATGTTTCCTAATGTTTGTCCAAAATTAAAAACTGCCTCTTGTAGTTCGAAGATTTTATGAGCGGGCATGGTATAGATAAACAAGTAATTAATGAATAAAATTGGGATACAGTTGTATGGTAGAACTAACAAACAAAGGATAAAAATCAGATGAAAGATAGGATATTGCCCCATGTTCTTCCAGATTTTTGTAAATGGGGACTCTGAAATATTTGCCTGAACCTTATTAATTGTAGAATTTAAATGATTGGTAGGTTCGCAGTTCTCCTGTTTGATCGTTAATGGTTTTATTAGCGATATGTCGGTGGTAATTGATTTAGGTTGAGCTGTGTGATTGTTTCTCTGACGCGGGTGGTGTAAATTTGGCATTGTTTGTGTTGTGTGTACGCTGTGCTTTATGTACGAATTCTGTTTTGCTTTGGGGCCTGTGTCGGTATTTTTACGTGAAGGTTGGTTGTATTCATCGATTCTTCTAGCGAATCGGCAGGTGGGGCAGGTTTTTTACCTGTTTTGCGATGTCTTGTGTCATGTTCTGCCAATAATATTGTGACGAGATGAGTCTCGTCATCTTGGAGATGTTTGGGTGGTGGTGTTGTGTGTGTACGGACTTAAGAAGTCTGGTTGTAAGTGAATTTGGGACTATAGTTTTAAGTACTCCTTTTCGGGAGACGGTGCGCAGTTTATTGTGATCCATAGTCACGCGAGATTTTCCCGGTGGAGAAGACTGTTGGCTCTGTATGAGTGGTGCATCTAGAAAGCCACAAAATGGGATAAGAGTTCCAACGCCCGTTTCATATTGTTGTACTCCATTTATGCTACGGACCTCATATTCGTATCTTGACAATCTTAACCTCCATCGAAACAATCTGCCTGACGGAGCTTTGATCTCTTTCAACCACTGCAATGCGGGATGGTCAGAAAATATTGTAAA
Organism: Cordylochernes scorpioides; assembly: GCA_030710605.1. Lineage (NCBI taxonomy): Eukaryota > Metazoa > Arthropoda > Arachnida > Pseudoscorpiones > Chernetidae > Cordylochernes > Cordylochernes scorpioides. The sequence goes on from CP092871.1 coordinate 14,875,021, forward strand.
CTTTCTGCCCATTAGACAGGTGCGGAAATTATCCACACTTTCCACAATGGCTAGGCATTGTAGTTCCAAGTCTGAATAATTTCGCTCGTGACTACGCAGAGATCGGCTGAAATGTTGAACGGTGTATGTCTTCCCATCAGGGTAGACTTGTTTAAGAACGCCTGTAATGCTGAATGTTGAGGTGTTACAGTACACCTGGCATGGCAGACCTTCCTGGTAAAGGTGTAATGTGGGGTGTGTGGTAAGGTTTTCTTTCAGGTTAGTGAACGCTTTCTGGCATTCGTCATCCCAGACCCACATGACATCCTTTTTTAGAAGGTTGACAAGTGGCGACCGAAAGCGGGCGTGGTCTGGAATGAACTCTTTATAGGCGTTCACAGCTTTTAGGAAAGATCGTAATGTTTTTCGATTGTGTGGTTGTTTGGTGGCGTGAATTTTTTCTATGTTTTGTGTAGACGGGATGATTGTGTTATTCTTAACGATTGTGCATGCGCTTACTGGTTGTTGTTGTCTTTTGGCGCGCGTGTTGCGTTTGTTGTGCGGATTGTGCGTGTTTGTTGTGTGGTGACGTATGGGTGCGTGTATGGATTTTGTGTGGTAAGTGTGTGAGCTGTACTGACACGTTTTTTTGGGCATGATTGGAATTGTAGGTTGAAGCCGTTGTGGCTTTATGTGTTGTGGGCATAAAGTATTGGCAATTGGGTTGAGTGAAAAGTTGCGTGGTGTGAGATTAGAATGGTGGCATGTAAATATTTGGGGTTTGGGCAATGAATGCAGGCAAGGGTTTCCATGTGTGAAAGCTTTGGGTGCTGTGCGAGTCCTTTGGGACAGGTTTTGGCCTAGCCCGTGCTTGCATTCATTTGATACATGTTTAAAGTGGTAGATAGTATTAGATAATGGGACGCCAAGTTGGAAAATAGTGCCGTGATTATAATTTAATTTTAATTTATACTGATAAAGGGTTTTTAAGGTAAGAACTCCAAATGGCAAGGATGCATTTACCACGTGGAAGTTCTCTCTACGGGTTATTTGGCCTATTGTCAGAGGGAGAGTTAAATGTCCTATTATTTTCGTAAAACTATTTAGGGTGGATAGATCAAGGGAAGGATTTTTAATACTTAAGTTGGGAAGTTGTGCTTTTAATCTATTGTATAAATGATACGGCAATATGTTCGAACCTGCGTCTGGTTCAATTAGAAAGGTACATGGTAGGTCCTGGGTCAGATACAAGTCCAAAGTCAATTTGATGGTGTCATTGGGTGGATTGCCTACCTCAGTCTCGAAAGGTCTCCACTGTGGCGTCTTCGGCTTGGGGTGGCTGGCTTGGAATATCTGTTGGGCCGGATCGGGACCGTTTGCACTGTCCGCGCAATTGAAAGGGAAATCTAGCCATTTGTACTGCTTCCATTCGAGTGGACCGCGTTGTCGGTACACTGGGCCCGTGTCGCGTGGATTGCTTCCGGGTGCACGGGTACGGCATGGCGGGTGGCGACTCCTCGGTGGGCGTCAGGTTGTTCGGACACGTACCGGCGGCGCGGGCGTCGGTTGCCCCGGGGGTGGCGCTCCGGAACTCCGTCTCACCTTGCGTGGATCTTGCCCCTTGTAGCGCGGCGGTCAGTTCTAAAATTACCGTCGCCAGGGTATGTCTTGTCGCTTCGTTCGTTGTCAGTTTCTTTCCGCTCGTTGCCAGTTTCTTCTCTCTCGGTTTGTCATTGCCTTTTGTTTTGCTGGCGCCTGGGCTAATTTCCATCTTTACCCTGTCGACTTTAGGGATAGCTGTGGTATTCTACTATGTTGGGAAACCTTACTCTTGGTGTTGAAGGTTGTTGAAGTGGTGACGCAGTCGTGGTGAATGATGCAGTCGTGGTGGATGATGCAGTCGTGGTGGCTGAGTGAAAGGATTACACACAGGGGAAATAAGCCGGGACACTTGATGGTTGAAAATATAAGGCAACGGGTTGGAGGAAAGAAAGCTTTTGAGAAAGGCAGAGCGGTTTTTTGATGATTAATTAGTTGATCACATGGCGATGATTGGATTTAGATGAAATGAGCGGAGAGAGAGGTCTCTAGTGAGCAGACATTACCTTGGTGGGGTCGAGTCGATGACTGGGTCTGAACTCGGTGGGAGTGAATGAAGAACTGTAGATGTTGTTCAGATGGGAGCCAAAACACTACTAGGTCCGAACTCGGCGAGAGCGAGTGAACAACTGACCATTCTTGCTTTTCGATTTAACACCAAGACTCAGTTTCTTTTTGATTGGTCGAGAGATGTCACATGATCTTTTCCTATTGGTTGACCTACTTAGTGGGTACTTTCTAATTGGACCGGCGGCTGCTTTGATGGAAGATACCGCCGATCTTGTCATGGAGTGTCGGGTGTTATTTCGACCCTATTTACTTCCGCGTTATCAAATACGTCCGGCCTTCTGTCAGGAAGTATGGGGTGTCTCTCTACTTTTATAACTTCTGGTCACCAGATACGTCCTGCTTTGCCGGAAATATTGGGCGTTAGCTTAACATTTATAACTTCTGCGGTCACTAGATACGTCCGGTCTCTGCCCCTGCAATATTGACGGGGGTGCCAAGAATAGTCGTGCCAGCTTTAGGCCTACTTCCTATGTCTTATTGCTACTTGCTTTCCTCCAGTTACCTTATTCTTTATTAAATCTTTGAAAATCATACATGGTACATACATAGTGGGTCGGGGGTGCATTTAATTATATACAAATTATGACATATATATATATATATTTGAGAGATAAAGGATAAATATATTTATTTTATTAATATATCTTTTAAAATATTTGCGAAATTTAATGAAAAATTAATAATATGTGATTTTTTTTTTGCAAAAAATGCAAGCTTTCAAGCAACGAGGTTCTTCTACTGGTTAACGAGATCAAGTAGAGAAATGCAAACTGTTTGTAAAAACGATTGTTCACCTATAAACGTGCGGAATGCATAACGAAATCAAAACTTTAAAAAGCCCTTCACAACTCTCGTTATTCCATGAATTTATATTTTAAAAATTCTTTTTTTTTGTAATTAAAATTGAGGGTTATATGTACATTAATTAAAATTTTAATAACTATTAATAATTATACTTAATGAGAATATTAAAAAATAGTTTATATATAAATATTTTGATAATAAAAACAATTAAAACTTTACACAATAAGTCACGCAAAATATAACGATCTACATAAAAATATATGAGACTCTCCTACAAACAATAATAAAAATATGTATGTGGCCTCTTCAAAAAAAAAGTATCAAATTATTTGCCAAATTGACACCATAATTGAATATAATAAATATATTAAATTAAAATTGAATATAATATTGTAAAACGACATTTGAAAATTATCCCACATGTGTTTCTTTTGAACGGAATATAAAAATTTATTCCAACTTTCCAGAATGTGTGGAACATCGCTAAAAACGATAAATAACATCATTCACAAAGATTTGGAACTGGATACCCGACGAAAAGGCAAGGTTCACAAGCTCACCCCTTTCCACATGAAAAACCGTGCAACGAATGCCCGGAAGCTCTACGAGGAACACCTGGCCGGTTCCAGATCGGAATATACTGCAACATTGGACGAAGCATGGATGTATGTGACGTATTGCAATGGAATCCGGAAGATCTGTTACATCAAAAGAGGCAATCAGGTCCCGGATAATGGGTTCACCAATGCTCCGAAACTTTCCCTAAAGGTTTCATGGTTGTCGGGGTAATGACTGGCCGTGGAGTCCTTCCGCTCATAAAGGTTCCATCGAAGGTGAAGGTGAACTCAGAATTCTATATAGAATGCGTTCTGAAACCTGTCATCGAACAACTGAAGGACCTTTACCCAGGGGAAATGGACAAAGTGTTCCTTCATCACGACAAAGCCTCTTCCCATACCTCCAACAAAACCCAACAGTTCCTACAAGAAATGAAGGACACCCTAGGCCTAAATTTTATCAGGAACTCGGACATTCCAGTGAAGTCTCCCGACGCCAGCCCACTGGATTTTTACGGGTTCGGTATGTTGAAACAACGGCTCTTCAACCGACGTCCCAAAACTGAGGCCGGACTTTGGAAAGCCGCACAAGAGGAGTGGTCGAATGTTTCGCTCTCCAAAGTTAAGGAAGTGTTCGCAGCTTGGAAAGTCCGATGCAGGGAGATAGCCAAGAAGAAGGGGAAGCACATAGAACACATGAAAAAAATTCACGTTCGAAAAATAAAGTTCTAACGGACGTTTGAAATCGTTTCATTTGAAAGGAAACACCCTCTGTATTTTAACCTTAGGGATGAGGTATGAAAGGATGAATTGTGAAGAGTAATGATAAATGGAAAAATAAAATTGCCCAGGGATGGGAACCGAACCCACAGTGTTCCGCTTACCGGGCAGATACCATGTCCACTAGGCTACCCTGGACATATTTTTCCGTTCGTAAATAATACATAAAGTAATTTATAATACTTTTTTTTTTTTTTCGTTCAAAAAACACATGCGGGATAATTTTCAAATGTCGTTTTACAATCACAAGCCGCATTATATTGTATTATAAAATATATATATTACAACTATATAAATTATTAAATAACCTATATATTAATAATATAATAACATGGGGTTACAAAAATTTTAAAAATTATTGTAGATAGGGGTGATTTGTTTCAATAGCCGAAGCCAATCTATTCCCACATGGCTATCTTTGACTTCCAGCTGAGCGAATCCTGGCCTCAGGGTTCGATAAACAGAATGAAAACATTTCTCCACGCTTGCTTGATTCCATAACTTCTACCTTGACCTACTTCCTTTTTTATCGGCTAGATATATATTTATAATTTAAATTTATGACACTATTTTAAAATGTAAATCACAAAGAGTTTTTATAAAGAGCGGTTTGAAGTTGTTATCTTTTCTCTTTTCATTTATATTTAACTTTACTGATAGAATGTGTCTAATTTTATTTATAAATAAGAGCACATTCATTATATATACACATTATATACCATTATATATCAAGTTGCTTTTGTGGTATTGAGGAACAAACCTCAAGACATTTACTGATCGATTGCCCAGCATTTCAAGATTATAGAATGAAGAATGAACTAGTTGTTTGTGAACTTTACGATTTGATTTCCGATAAAAAAAATCATATTTAAAGTTCAATTCATTTTGTAAATACATTCTAAACTTTCTACAAAATCTGGATTTCTAATGTTTTCATGCGTTGAATAATGTAAATAACTTATGTAAATAAACTTTTCTCCTTGTTTGGTGCAAGTATCCCTTGCGGGATATAGCGCTTTGAAAATAAAATAATTGTAATTGTAATTGTAATTATATACACGACACCGCTTTGAACAATGGTATCAGAGCAGACAACTATTGCTGCAGTAACGGAAAACCTCTTTATATGCTACCTACCTATGAGAGGGGGTAAATAGAAAAAACCGGTTTGAAATTCTTATCCTTTTCAGATCATTTAGGTTTACCTTCACTGATAGAAGATGATAAATATCATTTATATTTGAGACTACTGCTCTAATATGTCGCGGCTTTGAACGTTGTAATGAGAGGAGACAACTGTTGGTGCAGTAAAGGAAAACCTTCATATGCGACCTACCTATGAGAGGGGGGCAAATAATAAAAAAAAAACGGTTTGAAATTCTTATCCTTTTCTGATCATTTAGGTTTACCTTCACTGATAGAAGATGATAAATATTATTTATATTTGAGACTAATGCTCTTATATATCACGGCTTTGAACGTTGTAATGAGAGGAGACAACTATTGGAGCAGTAACGGAAAACCTTTATATGCGACCTACCTATGAGAGGGGGGTAAATAAAAAAAAACGGTTCGAAATTCTTAGAAATTTAGATTAACCTTCACTGATAGAAGATGATAAATATTATTTATCATCAGAATCGGTGGAAGGATGATCTAAACCGTTGGTTTTCGACCGGCACGACCCGGTTTCGATCCCCGAATTGGGCACTTTTTTCTGATTAAAAAAATGCTCCAATGGCTCCCGATTCTTGCAAAAGTCCAACCCCACCAGCGAGTGCAAGTAACCAAACGGGGCTCTGGTACATTTGTAAGTGCAAAAGTCAAACTGCTTTTTACATGTGTAGACATGTGGTGTAGTTACAGTAAAAGCAGTCGCCTACGTCTACCCACCATGATTATCATGGCCTGTACCACGTGTACTAGGGATAAGCAAATAAATGTTAGGCATATACGTGAACAATATATATTATGTATAAAAGAAACATTCGTGCTTTTGAATCCTTTCATTTTATATATATATATGACGCGTTATTGCTTTGTGTTAATTTATGCCTAACTGGCCTTGTCTTTATTGTTTGCGGAAGAACATTGCTCGATGCAAATATTTAAATGTAATTCTACTGTCCTAAAAGCTTATGTCCATAGTTTTTTCGAAAACCATTTCTGAGATTCCATCCTTCAGTGCTGCGTATATAAGCAGAATCGTCCAATACAGTATTAGAGCGCCAAGAAGCGGTCTGGTGGATTAAATTGGCGAAACCGCTGGGAGGGTTCACCACTGATGAGCCAAGCCCTCCCAATATATTTTTCATTGCAGTAAGGGCAGTAGAAGTTTGTATTATGTATGTATAAAAGAAACATTCGTGTTTTTAAATCCTTTCATTTTATACATATATATTATAATAACTTAAATTTTCGCTTTAGATAATATATTCTAAGTTTAAATCCGATGGAATTGTATAAAATTGTATAAAATGAGCCGTGAAAGAAGAAAATTGGCCCCGCGCCGTTCCAATGTTTACTTTGGCACATTTCCTCGAGTAGAAAGAATATGTTGACTCTGGATCAATTCGCTTGTCCTAATCTAATTCTTCACAATTTTGAACACATCTTCTGCTATTTTATTGTGGATTTGTTATCTTTTGATTCTTTATTAAATATTCGCTATTATTAATTACAATGTATAAGGCAGGAATATAGTTTGGTAAAATTTATTATAAAATAATATAAATAAATTGAAATGTGAAAAAACAATTTAATAAATATAAAAAATGTCAGGTGTTGATGTTAAAAATATAAAAGGCATATCCTGACCAGGCTCACATGAGCCTTTCTAGATGGCAGAGCGCCATCTAGTGGAACAAAAATAAACTAAACGTTCAATTTGTTCCGTGATATTTCAACCAAATACCATCTAGAAATGTGGGCCTGGTCAGGATATGCCTTTTTTATTTTAAATACAGTTAAACCTGTCTATAACGCCCTCTCTTGAGACTCACCAAAATAGGGTGCTATAGAGAGGGGTTGCTATAGACAGGTCACTTTTAATGTAAATCGAATCGTACTACGTATTTAAAATCGGGCGTTATAGAGAGGGAGGTGCTATTTAAAGGGGGCGCTATAGACAGGTTTAACTATATATTTAAATATGGTTATGTATGATATTAATATTCTTTAATTTCTTATCATCATCTTTTGTATTTTTATTTTGTATAAAAGCTAATTGTTTTAATAATAAAGTTGTATGTAAATCTAGCGTTGCGTCATGATTTAAAGAGGCTCTCTAAACATAATAAATATATAAAGGTATTTAAAATACATGTAATTACCGCTCACATAAAGATTTTTAGATGTTTTAGATGTCAGAGGGCCATCTAGTGGAACAAAAATTAACAAAACGTTGATTTAAATTGGTCCATGATAATTGTCAACATTTTTTCTTGATATATTAAGAAAACCTCAACTACATTGGTTCACTAGATGGTGCTCTACCATCTAAAATACTCATATGATCGGACAGGAAGGGCCTTTTATATTTAATATCAAAACCTGATCTTTTTATATATTTTCTTATTTATTCAAGATATAGAGAGTAATAAATAAATTAAAAATATATAAAAGTATTTTTAATACAATATAATGTGCCTCTTGGTTGTAAAACGACGTTTGACAAGTTTTACCGCAAATGTTTCTTTCATACTTTTATACTTCAACTCTAAGGATAGAAATAGTCGTTATTTCTCCTTAAAATAATTAAAATTACGATTTTTAGTTCAAAAGAAACATTTGCGGTAAAACTTGTCATACGTCGTTTTTATATAAAATATATAACCTAAAATATATAGGTATATATATATGTATATATTAAAAATAAAGAAGGCATCTCCTGACCACAAGCACATGTGCTTTTTAGATGGCAGAGCGCCATCTAGTGGAGTAAAAATAAACTAAACGTTTATTTAGCTTACTCCGAGATATTTGGCCAACCCAATTTCTTGATAAATCAAGAAAAGCCATTCACGAACGCGTTTCGCAGTTTGGTCGCAGTGGTTACAGCCTTCTCCACGCTGACGAGCGCCAACAGCGCGAAACGCGTTCGTGGATGGCTTTTCTTGATTTATCAAGAAATTGGGTTGGCCAAATATCACGGAGTAAGCTAAATAAACGTTTAGTTTATTTTTACTCCACTAGATGGCGCTCTGCCATCTAAAAAGCACATGTGCTTGTGGTCAGGAGATGCCTTCTTTATTTTTAATATCAACACCTGACCCACTTATCTTTTATTTTTTTCTATTGTTTTTTCATATATATATATATATAGAGTTAAACATATAAAGACATATAACGTAATATTTTATGTATTCAACCTTTGCTGGACTCAATTATTGATATCCTTGAGTGTAATTACTGTGAATTAATCCAGATATTTTACAAAATTTAAGAAAATTTATGACTAGTTCTTCAAATGTAAATTTTCTTAGCCCAATTTGTACAATTAAACAGACACTCATGTACAAGGCTTGAGGAAGTTGTACCATTCAGCATGTATACTGGGATACAGTTAATAGCTTTGAAATATATTTGATACACGGTGACCTTTATTGAAGGCACACAAAATAACTAAGTGTGAACAAAATTGGCTCGGTCTCCTTCAAAAAAAATAAAGACAAAAGACTTGCGACTTTCAACTTTCTTAAGTTTTGTCCGCGAGTGTAGATTACACACATTTCACCAAACATCATTGCATTGTTTGGGTCTAATGACAATTTTACAAATTTTTCCTTTCCGTTTCATTATTAAATAACTTGATTTGTGATCAGATTTTTTAAAATTATCCCTAGTACACGTGATACAGACAATAATAATCATGGTGGGTAAAAGTTAGCGTCTGCCTTTACTGTAAGTGCATCACATGTGAAAAGCAGTTAAACCTTTGCACTTACAAATATGCCAAATTATCCCGTTTGGTTACTTGCACTCGCTGGTGGGTTTGGACTTTTTTACGAATCGGGAACCATTGGAGCATTTTCTTTTTAAATAAAAAAAAGCCCAATACAGGATTCGAACCCGGGTCGTAGCGGTCAAAACCAACAGTTTAGACCATCCTTCCACCGACCCCAGTGAGCACAGATGTATTTGTTTAGAACACATTGATCTTGTAGTTCTATTTTTGCACTTACAAATGGGCCAAAATGTCCCGTTCGGTTACTTACACTCGCTGGTGAGGTTGGACTTTTGTAAGAATCGAGGGCCATTTAAGCATTTTTTTAATCAGAAAAAACGTGCCCAATGCGGGATTCGAACCCGGATCGTAGCGGTCGAAAACCAAAGGCTTAGACCATCCTTCCACCGACCCCAGTGAGCACAGATGTATTTGTTAAGAACACATTGATCTTGTAGTTCGATTTTTGCACTTACAAATGGGTTAAAATATCCAGTTTGGTTACTTACACTCGCTGGTGAGGTTGGACTTTTGTAGGAATCGGGAACCATTGGAACATCTTTTTATCAGAAAAAAAGTGCCCAATGCGGGATTCGAACCCGGGTCGTAGCGGTCAAAATCAACAGTTTAGACCATCCTTCCACCGACCCCAGTAAGCAGATGTATTTGTTAAGAACACATTGATCTTGTAGTTCGATTTTTGCACTTACAAATGGGTTAAAATATCCAGTTTGGTTACTTACACTCGCAGGAGGGGATGGACTTTAGTAAGAAATGTGGGCCATTTAAGCATTTTTTATAATTAGAAAAAAAGTGCCTTATGCGGGATTCGAACCCGGGTCGTAGCGGTCAAAAACCAACAGTTTAGACCAATCGTCCACGGATCCCCCTGATTCAGATGTACTAACTGATAGTTAAGAACACATTGATCTTGTACCTAGGCCGTCGATATTATAGATGGTTTCCTTTCAATTATTTTCTTCTGTAATGAACGGTCAATGTTCGTGATAGTCAATGATTGATGGCGTCTGTTATTGATGGTCTTAAATGATTGGTGTTCGATAGAAAGATAGTCGCTGCACATTTAAACGGATATTAATTATTAATGTCCAGTTTATAAACCACGAATTTGTGTCAAATTCACTACATTAAATAATTTTTATTATTATATTTAAAGGCAATTAGAAGATTTAAGAGATATGTGCTCCACCGAAGTACTACCCAAATCTCATCTAGAGATGTATATATACAAGTATACTTATATATTTAAAGTCAAAGTTAACATTAAGAAAATAAGAAAAAAAAAAGAGGGTCGGTGGAAGGATGGTCTAAACTGTTGGTTTTCGACTACTACGACCCGGGTTCGATTCCCGCATTGGGCACTTTTTTTCTGATTAAAAAAAATGCTCCAATGGTCCCCCGTTTCTTACCAAAGTCCAACCCCACCAGCGAGTGCAAGTAACCAAACGGGGCTCTGGCACATTTGTAAGTGCAAAATCGAACTGCTTTTCACTTGTGTAGGCATGTGATGCATTTACAGTAAAAGCAGTCGCCTACTTTTACCCACCATGATTATCATGGCCTGTATCACGTGTACTAGGGATAAGCAAAAAAATATATATATTCAAGTTTTTAAACATAAATTTGTATTTTATTTTTCAACTCTCATTATATCTATTTCTAAGTCAAATATCAAATATATAAATTTGAAACATTAATACGTTTAACACATAATATTTATGACAATCATGTGTTATATGCAAATAACCAATATGTATATAAGCCTTTTTTTATAATAGTGATTCAATTTTGTACCAGTAGAAGATGCTTTAAGTTCAAAAGTTGTGTACAAAGAGCCGTATTGAGGCAAATCTTTACTTTCAATTTACATATCCCTGGTGGCCCTTGGTATTTCTAACTCATCATGTAAATTGGATCGCTGACCCCCATAAAGCTAGACTCTGTCTCACTAGATACTGCTGCAGTGTCCTTCAGAGGGAAATGCCATTTTATGACGCAAGGTTTCTCCAAATTTCTACTTTTACTTTGATATGATACATTGCCGCGCGCCATCTATTATGAAAATACAAAACTATTATAGACGCGTAGGTTTCTTTTGAAAAATAAACAATTTTATACTGCTCTTACTGCAATTAAAAATTAATGGGAGTGCCTGGCTCATCAGTGTTGAACCCTCACAGCGGTTTCGCCGGTTTAATCTACCATTACTTTTACTATGATCTTTCTTTTTTTTGGAAATATTAAAACCATCTATTGTCTATTACCTTGTGTTATAGTCTCATTTTGAATCTATCATTAAAACGGCTTGACACTTTAATAATGAGTTTATTAAAGCACAAACCAAAACTTCAAATATAACATTTGAAGAAATAACTTACTAAAGCATATACCAAAACTTTTAAGTTACTATAGCATATACCAAAGTCTAAGGTATGGCCTTAAATATAGGGAACTTATTAAAGCATAAACCAAACCTTAGGTATGACATAAAATAAAACAATATAGCATATACCAAGAATTTGAGTATTACCTTAAATATATAATTTACTAATGTGCATATACCAAAACCTTAAATAAATAATCAACTATAGCATATACCAAACACCTAAGTATATTTTGGTATATGCTTTAGTTGGATTTTTATTCCAGATCGTACACGTCGCGTCTACCTTTGGTCTTTCCAATAAATAATTTAATATACCATAAATTCAAAAACTTAAGTTATGACATTAAATATAGAACTCACTAAAGCATATACAAATCTTAAATATGATCTTAAATAAATAACTTACGCTATAGCATATACCAAACCTCAAGTTATGACTTTAAATATAGACCTTAATATAGTATACTAGACGAATGGCCCGGGCAACGCCCGGGTTTTACCCGAGTGCGAATACACCTTGCTTCCTAGGGTTGTCGGCGCCCGTTGACTCCCGGCGAGCAAGCGACTGCTCCCGTCGGCCGACGGCGTGCGAGTGGCTTCCCGGCGCATGCGCGCGCCCGTTGACTCCCGGCGAGCAAGCGACTGCTCCCGTCGACCGCCGGCGTGCGAGTGGCCTCCCGGCGCATGCGCGCGCACAGGGAAGCCACGTGTCGCAGGCGGCCAATGAGCGCGCCCCGCCATCAGTTCCACCGCGTTCTAGATGAGCTATTTAGAATAATTTGAATATATAGTTTTAATAATTGATTTATATATTTTTTAAAATAGCCTATCGTCATCCTCGTTATTTTTTACCTATGTATGGAAATTTTGGTTTGAATTAGTGAACTACTGCGAATTTGTATACCGGACATACAAACCAACCAACCAACAGACAAACATACAAACATTCATTTATATATATATAGATATACCAAAACCTTAAATATGATCTTAAATAAATAACTTACGCTATAGCATATACCAAACCTCAAGTTATGACTTTAAATAAAGACCTTAATATAGTATATATACCAAAACCTTTAATATGATCTTAAATAAATAACTCACGCTATAACATACACCAAAACACCAACATCTAAGTATGACCTTATAAAAGAATTTATTATAGCATATACAAAACTTAAGTATAACCTTAAATTCGTAACTATTATTCAATGAAGTAAGGACAGTAGAAATTGTTTATTTTTAAAAAGAATCCTACACGTCTATAATAGTTTCGAATTTTGCTAACAGATGGCGCGCTAATGCATCATAATGTGATCTCAAATAACATATAATAGGATATAAAAAACCTTAATAATAAATGTATATAAAGTATTTTTACTATTGCATACCAAAACTCTAAGTATGACACCCTAAGTTACTATAATATATATATATCAAAAACTCTCCATTCTAAACTAATAACGAAAGGTTCAACAGAAAGATCAAAATGGAAGTTAAAAGAAAAACTGTGAAGTTGATTGTCCTTTATTGAAAACGACTGTTGTTCAGGCAATTGGAAACTTTGGAGTTTAAACGGTGTTTCTAACGTTCTCACATCCAGCACGTGTGTGATCCTCACATTTATGGAATGAGGTAGCTTTAGCTTGAATGATGCTATCTATCTAGTTCTAAATGGACGTTCTCTGATTATGGAAGCTAGACCTAAATATGAGGGGTGGATTAAGAGGAGGCGAAGAGAAATAAGAAATACCTTTTACTTATAGTTAATATTGGTCATTTACGTTTTTCTAAATACGCCTTTTATTGCAATATATTATATAATAATATTATATTATATATAAATATTATAACACACAAAGAAGGTAATATATGTTTTCTCCACCTTTCCATATCATTAATAGTTAAATATGTAAACATTACGTAATCTAATATGTAAATATTCTATCTATTATTATTATATTTGTTAAATTAAAACTTTATAAAATTAAATATGTAAATAAATTATTTTGTATAAAAATAGTATATATACCATCAATTTGTTATCGTGATACTCCTGTGGAAGGATTGACAGGTCCGAAAGCTAGAGAATAAAATTTGAACAAGAAACTTGGCCCTGGAGACTTTATTTTCTTTATAATAATATAAAATGCAAATATTTTCTATACTTTCATCATTGATTATTCTTTTATTTTTTACTATAAATTTAGAATAATTTGATCATTGTTGTAAATATGTATAGCTAAAACCTACCTATTTTTTTTAATTCACGAATATAGAATTCATTTTATAAATTATATATTACCGTGAAACATAATTTTAAGTGTAATTTGCTTCAAGTAATTCAAAATAAAAACTACTTGATGGGTAAATAATAATCTTTCCTATTTTCACGACTGCACCTTCAATTCTCTATCTTTTTCAACAACAAAACAAAATAATCATAACTATATATATATATATATATATAGAGAAGGTAGTGACCCTCTATATTTATATATCTATACTAGCGGATGTGCCCGGCTTCGCCCGGGTTTTACCCGAGTGAATGTTTGTCTAACGAACATTTGTTAAAACAATTCTCTATAAACTTATAAAACGTACTCGGCTTTGCCCGGGGTTTTACCCGAGTAAAGGTTTGTCTAGCGAACATTTGTTAAAACAATTCTCTAAAAACTTATTTAAAAAAAAAAGATATATTTTGATAATTTGAAACTCGTAAATTTGAATCTCTCGATAAAGTGAACATTTTTTCCCGGTCCCTGTGTGCCGTGTCATCCTGAATTTTGTCTTTCCTAATTTTCTACATTAGAAAATCATAGTTTTATCTAGTGAACATTTTTTCCTGGTCCCTTGAAAAATACTCGATAAGTTGAATAAAATCAATATTAATTGGTTCCCTCGGTAATTGGAAGTTAAAGGAATAGTATCTTCGCCTTGGAATTGTATCATTATTCTTGTCTCAAATAAATTGCCGTGTCATCCTGAGATAATCTTACTCTCTCTCTCTCAATCTCTCTCTCTCTCTCTCTCTCTCTCTCTCTCTCTCTCTTTTGACCAATAATATTTAAGATAACAAACTTAGTGATAAGAAAACTTGTTATCATCGTCACAATGGGGGCGCTGCTTGCGAGTTAAATCTACAAATCTGCAAATAACTCTAAGGATATTCAAGATATTCATGAAATTATTTTTCAAAAACCTTCCCGGTGATATACCTAATAATATCCCAAAATTTCACGGCGATTGGATGTATGGTTTTTGAATCTATAGAGTACAGACAGACAGACATTCAATTTTATATATATAGATTTACTCTTCATTGTTGGCTTTTTATCTTACATTCATTCTTCATTGTTGGCTTTTTATATTACATTTACTATTCATTGTTGGCTTTTTATCTTACATTCACTCTTCATTGTTGGCTTTTTATCTTACATTCATTCTTCATTGTTGGCTTTTTATATTACATTCACTCTTCATTGTTGGCATTTTATCTTACATTCATTTTTCATTGTTGGCTTTTTATATTACATTTACTCTTCATTGTTGGCTTTTTATCTGACATTCACTCTTCATTGTTGGCTTTTTATATTATATTTACTCTTCATTGTTGGCTTTTTATCTTACATTTATTCTTCATTGTTGGCTTTTTATATTACATTTACTCTTCATTGTTGGCTTTTTATCTTACATTCATTCTTCATTGTTGGCTTTTTATATCATATTTACTCTTCATTGTTGGCTTTTTATCTTACATTCATTCTTCATTGTTGGCTTTTTTATATTATATTTACTCTTCATTGTTGGCTTTTTATCTTACATTTATTCTTCATTGTTGGCTTTTTATATTATATTTACTCTTCATTGTTGGCTTTTTATCTTACATTTATTCTTCATTGTTGGCTTTTTATATTACATTTACTCTTTATTGTTGGCTTTTTATCTTACATTCATTCTTCATTGTTGGCTTTTTATATTATATTCTGACCAAAATCTATCTGTGAACTTCACACAGTGAACTTCACACAGACAGAATAAGGCAATTATATAAGTAGATTTACTCTTCTTTGTTGGCTTTTTATCTTACATTCATTCTTCATTGTTGGCTTTTTATATTACATTTACTATTCATTGTTGGTTTTTTATCTTACATTCACTCTTCATTGTTGGCTTTTTATCTTACATTCATTCTTCATTGTTGGCTTTTTATATTACATTCACTCTTCATTGTTGGCTTTTTATCTTACATTCATTCTTCATTGTTGGCTTTTTATATTACATTTACTTTTCATTGTTGGCTTTTTATCTTACATTCACTCTTCATTGTTGGCTTTTTATATTATATTTTTAGATTGAGATTATTAGCTAGTATGTAAAAAAATTAACTCTGTTGAAATTTAATTTTGTATTTATATATAAAAAAAATTAACTCTGTTGATTTTTTTTTTGTATTTAATCGATAACAGCGAAGTTACGCATGTTAATGTTAGGAAAAATATTTTGATGTTAAGCAAAACCTGCTCCATCTCGTTTTACATAAATGTTGAAAATTTGGTCGAAATTGATGCATTGTAACGAAAGTTTTTAGCGAACACCACTTATGAAATTTCCATTTTATTAATATAGAAATATTATTTATATAAATTCTATATATATTATAAAAAATATCTTCTGCTGTTTTTTGAATATTATTTATTATATTGTCGCGGAGAGAAATAAAGCAAGGGCAAATTTGGGAATA
This sequence comes from Cordylochernes scorpioides, assembly GCA_030710605.1. Classification (NCBI taxonomy): domain Eukaryota; kingdom Metazoa; phylum Arthropoda; class Arachnida; order Pseudoscorpiones; family Chernetidae; genus Cordylochernes; species Cordylochernes scorpioides. The sequence continues at coordinate 14,891,409 of CP092871.1, forward strand.
AATTAATATATTATAAAGGGTATTTATAGGGAGAGAGAGAAAGTACAACTTATCCCAAGGTAAAGATAATCCTAATGAGGGACGTCAGCCACCGTCCTGTTTTCCTTATTTACAGATCAGCTCCTGAGAACCCCTCACACCTGTGGTCCCCCCCGGGGTCCAGGGATGATTGACAGGTGTCCCATCTGGATGGAGCTTCTTGACAATATAAAACTTAATATACCATATATACCTAAACTCTAAGTATGACCTTAAATATAGAACTTACTGTAGTATATAACAAAAACTTAAGTATAACCTTATATAAATAGCATACTATAGCATATAGAAATCATTAAATATGACCTAATATATATTATATTATGTTATTGATTATTTGCTTAATACATGGATATGTTTTTTGATATTGCAGTAATGGTAACAACAATAAAAATAGTTAAGAGATCAGAATTAGCTTTAATTGAGATTGAGGTATATATAAAAAACAGAATTTGATAAAGTACTGCCTGATTTAAGGCGAGTAGAATAAAGGAAACAAAAGATTATTTACATAATTACAAAAGGTTTGAGCCGGCCATCGGGAAACAACAACAATAGGCCTATATAGGGAAAGCTCGACTTCTGGCGGTCGATTTAACAGAGTATTTTATTCTAAAATTTTAATTTTAAAATGAAATAATATTTTTAAATAACATATATATGAAGAAATATCGCGCTATCAAGCTACAAAATTATAAGACAGAGTCTTCCTACATAAAGGTTAATATTATAATAACAAATTTGAAAAATTATAATTCACACACACACACACACATCAAAAACTATTCAATAATTATATGAGTGTATAAGTTCATGGTTAACTCTTAAGAAAGTATAAAGTCTTTGATGTTCCCTGTTATATGTTTCTTTTCAAGAGACAGAGGCAATTTTGTTCACACTTTATTATCTCGTTTTCTTCAATAAAGGTGTCTGTGTATCAATTATCTTTCAGAGTTATTGTCTGAGTCCCAATATACATGCTAAAAGGTACAACTTCCTTAAGTTTTGCCTATGAGTGTATCTTTCAGAGTTATTATCTGAATCCCAATATACATGGTAAAATATACAACTACCTTAAGTTTTGTCCGTGAGTGTATCTTTCAGAGTTATTGTCTGAATCTCAATATACATGCTAAAAGGTAAACCTTCCTTAAGTTTTTTCCATGAGTGTATCTTTCAGAGTTATTATCTGAATCCCAATATACATAGTAAAAGATACAACTACCTTAAGTTTTGTCCATGAGTGTATCTTTAAGAGTTATAGTCTGAATCCCAATATACATGTTAAAAGATACACTTACCTTAAGTTTTGTCCATGAGTGTATCTCTAAGAGTTATAGTCTGAATTCCAATATACATGCTAAAAGGTAAAGCCTCCTTAAGTTTTGTCCATGAGTGTATCTTTCAGAGTTATCGTCTGAATCTCAATATACATGCTAAAAAGTACAACTTCCTTAAGTTTTGTCCGTGAGTGTATCTTTCAGAGTTATTGTCTGAATCCCAATATACATACTAAAAGGTACAATTTCCTTAAGTTTTGTCCATGAGTGTATATTTCAGAGTTATTGTCTGAATCCTGATATACATGCTAAAAGATACAACTTCCTTATGTTTTGTTCATGAGTCTATATGAACTTTTATATTCCAAATAAAATTAGAAATAATTCTCTGGTTTGTTAATTTATACCCAAATGCATTTTATTCCATATTAGCAACAAATATCTCCGGCTTCGCAATTTGTTATTTACTGTAATCACATAACCTCAATAGAAAATTATCATCAACCAATAATCCATTTTTTAAAACTGTACTATGTAAATCAGGTTTTTGCATATCTATCTTATATTTCCTACTTCATTGTATATATATATATATACAGTAGACTTTCCTATAACGGGAGTTTTTACAACGCGATTTCGTACAACGCGATAAAAAAATTGCGACAAATTTATTTATACAACGCTAATTTTCGTATAACGCGTTATAAAATAAAACAATTTACCCTAACAACATTCGCGTTATACAAGTTTTATTTCATACAACGCGAATTCTATAACGCGATTTCATACAACACGGAACACATTAATCGCGTTATAGGAGAGTTTACTGTATATATATATATATATATATGGATTCGATTCGAAAAACTTCATTAACATAGTTCTACCTGTCGAAGGACTGTTGAGTCTGAAAGCTTGTATTGCCGTTATGTATAAAAGAAACTTTTCCCTCAGCGAATTGTCTTTTGTTAAAAGTTTTACTTAAGGGATTATATTAACAACAAATATATGCAACTTTAAGCCATAATTCAGTGTGTGTAATAAATAATAATGATTCATAGTTAGCTGAGTGTCCATTTGTGGAGTCAGCATTTCTCCCATGGAGTTTCAGAGAGCGGAATATAATTGATTGTGGCACAGCTGGTTTGCTGAGTGAACAAATTGAAGATCTTTGCTGACATTAAAATGTTCTTACATTTTATTTATTAGAATCAATTAAACATCGATATACCTATATATTTTTTTCAAGTAAAATTATTTAATATAAATCATATGTGCGACATCTATATTCAGAAAAATAAACTATATAACACGATTTAATTTGTAGCGGCTCCCAAATATTAACTTTTCATATTTTCATTATAAGTTTTAATATTTTTTTAATAACTATTTAATTCAAATATTAAATTATTCATCCTATAAGTATATAATGCTCATAAAATATACTTTATTAAAATTATACGAATTAACATTAATATCATATTAAGTATTGTCATATCAATATAATAAAATAATTATACATCATTCTAAATCATAAATCATATAAAATGTAAATATTTATCTATAATATATCAAACACACATATATCTAACATTTTATAATCTAGAAATTATATTTGACCACACACACAGATACAAAAAAGAACTTCAACATGTAGTATACAACAATTTAACCCCTTCTGATAATTTGTATTAAATAAATGTAATTCAAAGTTGATTTTACAATAAATAATTTGTTATCCGATTCCGCCTAGAATTCCATGCCGCCAACAAAATGGTGAGCCGGACGTGATTCGAACACGCAACCTTCTGATCTGATCTTATTTTTGTAATAAAACTAACTTCAAATACTTTTTTACTGCGATGAAAAATAGAATTAGACGGCATGGCTTAACAATGATGAACCCTTATTGTGGTTCACCTATTTTATCCACCATACAGCTTTACTATTGTGTGTATTTGGTTATTTTGTTTATATAGAGCCGGTGATTTGAATAATTTCCAATTATGGTATTTAGAAAATATAGACATGGACAAAACTTAAAATAGTAAAAAGCTTTTGAGGTCGCCAGTCGTTTTGATTTTTTTTTTTGGAAGGAGACAGAGGCAATTTTGTTCACACTTGGTTATCTCGTGTGTCTTCAATAAAGGTCACTGTAATATCTTTTAGAGTTATTGTACGTAGTGTTATCACACTATGCGGCGCTGAGTTTATTTATACAAAAATGTAATGTCTTGATAAAGGTTGGCGTTCAGACATATTGGCAAATACATATTTTAAGTTAGGATCAGACATGACGTGGCCACGTAATAATATTAGAAACGAAGCCTGAAAGCTCGTATTTTATCAATAAAAGAAAATCACCACGTTTTTATCGCCTTCGTTTCTAATACATATTTTATTCAATCCAATATATGCCTTTTTTAATCTAATGATTTAAATATGGATTGCTCTATTTTCAGAATAATTAACTTTATCATATGCACTTATGAACAAAACTTAAGGAAGTTGTACCTTTTAGCATGTATATCGGGATTAGGACAATAACTCTGAAAGATATTTGATACACTTTGTGCTTTATTGAAGACACACAAGATAAACAAGTGTGAACAATCTCTCTCTCTGTCTCCATAAAAAATAGATAAATAAATAAATAAATAATAGGAGACCTGCGACATAAAATACAGTAGACTCTCCTATAACGCGATTTCGCACAACGCGATAAAAAAAATTGCGACAAATTTATTTATACAATGCGAATTTTCGTATAAAGCGTTATAAAATAAAATTCGGAAATTTCCTTATTGACAACTGTACAATACATTTGCATATAAAATAATATAACATTTAGTTTTGTTTTAGTATATAATTATTTTTCCTATATACATCATTTTATACAATACATTTTTACATGATATTTGTCACTAACAATTTACCCTAACAACATTCGCGTTATACAAGTTTTATTTCGTACAACGCGAATTCCTATAACGCGATTTCATACAACACGAAACACATTGATCGCGTTATAGGAGAGTTTTCTGTACTTTTCACTTCTTTAAGGCTTATCCATGAGTGTATATAAATAAATAGAATAAAAGAAAGAAAAAAATATAGCTTATATGAAATAAAACAGGCCGTAATTTATAATTTTTTCATATAACCCTTTGTTGAAATATTTTCTAAATAATTACTAAGAAAGAAGATAATATATGAATTATTAATTCAAACACAAAGCAGAGTTTTTGACAAAAATTTAAAAGAATATATTTGCATATATTTCTTTAAAATCTATCATTTAATTTGCATCCTCATTGTAGGAATATGTTTTATAAATAAAATAAAAATTATTATCCTCTCTATCCTTTTTAGATACTTTTTTTTTTATAATTCCTAGTACACGTGGTACAGGCCATGATAATCATGGTGGGCAGTTAGCGACTGCTTTTACTGTAAGTACACCACATATCTACACATGTGAAAAGCAGTTCGACTTTTGCACTTACAAATGTGCAAGAGCCCCGTTTGTTTACTTGCACTCGTTGTTAAGGTTGGGCTTTTGCAAGATTCGGTAGCCATTAGAGCATATTTTTAATTAGAAAAAAAGTGTCCAATGCGGGATTCGATCCCGGGTCGTAGCGGTCGAAACCAAAGGTTTAGATCATCAGAACACTAATGCTTTTTTATGTGCATCTAATTGTTCAAGATCTATTTTAAACTATCTCGGTAAATATGGTATATGATTAGAATAAATGATCATTAAAATATTCTATATACAGTTACGAGCGTCATCAATTTTTTTTCATCTCTGTCACCGTTTGCTTTTTTTTTTTAGAATGGCGCTCTCCTATTGGTTGGCTACGATCACGCCACCTTTGCCCCCCCCCCCACTCGCTTTGTTGTTTTTGTAACTATTGTGTTGGAGCGGGTTGCTCCTTAAATAATCTATTGTTAACAATACCTCATTATAGGTCCGCAAATATCGAAAGTATAGGTATGTAGCTTTTGTACTATTAAGGTGTATATATATACACATACTTATGTACATATGTAAGTACTATTATCATTAGGGATATATTTAAGGCGCCAATTTATAATTGTAACAAATAGTATTTGAATCAAAACATTCAATCGGGTAAAACACGGGCGTTGCCCGGGTCATTCGGCTAGTACAAGTATCAGAGTCATCAATCAATTCTTAATCAATTCTGTCACCGTTTGCTTTTATGAATGGAATAAATACCCAAATATGGCCATTTCTTATAAGCATCGGTAGTTCAATGGCGAGAATGCTCGCCAGCCACGCGGGCGGCCCGGGTTCGATTCCCGGCCGATGCATTTTTTTTTTTTTTACAATTTTTAAAACTCATTTATTTAAACTATATTAATTTTGAAACAACTAAATGGATTGCAAAAAATAATTAAATCAAATACCTAAACATTAATATAATACAATTTTTGCCATTACACACTTTTTTCCTGTAGTTTATGTGTTTCTTCTGTATTGCTATTCTATGGCACTTCTACTATTTATTATTGATGTACTTTCAGTATGAAGGATACTTCACTCGGGGGATTTCTCGGGCGAAGCCGAGTCATTCTTCTAGTAATATTAATAGAAAAGAGGTAGAAATAAGGTACATATATACATATATTCCCATCCCTGGACACTTTTATATATCCGTTTGTCATTACTCTTCATAATTCACCCTTTCATACCTCATCCAAAAAGGTTAGAAATAGTCAATATTTCACCTTGAAATAAATTTTGATTTTTCGTTGAAAAGAAACTCATGCGGTGAAACTACAAATGGCGTTTGATAATCACGGGCCGCAGTACATTATAATACATATTTACATATTAAAAACAAAAAAGGCATATCCTGACCGCTTACATGAACCTTTTATATGGCAGAGTGCCATCTGGTGGAATCAAAATAAGTAAAACGTTGATACAGGCTTGTTCCATAATATTTGGCAAACTCATTATATTGATACCTGTTCCATTAGATTGAGCTCTGCCATTATATATATATAGTCACGACCGTCTTTCCTCATCGGCCTCTGTCACGGATGCGCGCGCACAGGGAGGTCACGTGCTCGCCGGCTCCCTCGAGCCGGATTTAAACCAGCGACCTAAGGATCACCGTTGTAACATCTACAGTCGGGTAAAACACGGGCGTTCCCCGGGTCATTCGGCTAGTATAAATATTCGTATGAGAAGTCAATTTTTAATACTTCTAAATATGCTTAAACAAATATTCAAAATTAGACGAAAAACATGGTGAAGGAATACGAGTTTATTTTATTGATGCATATATTCATTGCTCGCTTGTTGAAGGGTTTTTACCCGAAAGCTTGCACCTATGCATCAATAAAAGAAACTCGTCTTCCTTCACCATGTTTTTCGTCTAATATCAATTCAGGAGAAGAATTCTTTATCTATAAATATTTAAAGAATAAATTTGTGAGAGAGAGAGAGAGAGAGACGGTTAAACATACTTTAATGTTCATATAAAATTATATATAGTGTAATGCAGAAAAAAAAAGAAGGTCTTTTCAGCCGGTGATGTCTTCCTCCATTGGGAGTTGTTTTTCCTGGTCGACGAGCTCGGCCCAGTTGGTAGAAGGTTTGCCTGTTCCAGGCCCAGGTTGCTCTGTTTCCCCAACAAATGCCGCAGTGGCCTGAGGAGCGCTGATAACATCAGCAAGTCCGGATGGCAATTAGCTTTCAGCCAAGGCCATTGTAGAGTCGGTGGGGAATTCCATTAAAAAATCTAACATTTTTCTTCTCTTCGGAGGCGGTTAAAATGCCAGCAAAGTTTAGGGCAGGAGCGCGCGCCCGTGCATCCTCGCAGCTCAAGTTACCGCTCGAGAGAGAGAGATAAATAACAAAATTATACCTTTTTAGAACATTGCGCGACCTAGGGGAATAGAGTACACACATACTGACTGTAAAGACATCTGGGCGACACATACCTGGACGCTTGGTGACATGCTTCGTGGACCAATTAAAGGAACTCACTGGTTTAACGGTCACTGAGATGGTACATAGAACTCAAGACAGAAATGGCTGGTGTCACATCGTGTTTGGGATGTAATATATACAATGGGCCACAACGTTCGATCGTGAATAAAATTCTATTACTTTTTTAGAATATATTCTTTAGGAGGAGATTTTAACCACAAAAGTCAAATATGACATTTCCAAAAAATTTTCTCTATTGAGAAACAAAGCATTTCCTGATAGTTCAACTGAAACTGATTGTTTGCGCCATCTATCGGAATTAAAATCAACTAATCATAGTTTGTTAATATAATAACGAATAGATTCAAAAAGGATAAGTTTCTTTATTTGAAAAATCAATTCGAGCTTTCGGGCGTAAGCTGCCCTTCTACAGGAATAATGGATAGAATTTCAAGTAGTCATGTATGTACAGATATATATATTTTCTTTAAATGGTTTCTCGCTTTGGTCTTGTATAGCGTGAGTGGATCGCATACCCACGTGATTTAGTTTAAATCAAAGAAAAGCCTTGATAAAGAGAGGCGTGTTGCCCCTAGAAATTTACAACCTTTTATTTGCAGAATCAGGAAATTTATTTCTCTCTTTTATATATATAATTTAACAACAGACATACGAGATATAACCAAGTATGAACAAAATTTCCTCTCTCTTCTAAAACATAAAAAACAGACGACAAGCAACATTTAAAGACTTTCCAATTACTTAAGTATTGTCCACATGAGTTTAAATTATAAAGACAAAATGCAAATTGGTGTTTTTCATAGCTATTAAAATTGTATTTAAAATATCACAAATTTAAATTTATAATGACACTAACTTAATTCCAAATTATATTAGATAATAAAAAGGCATATATTGGATTGAATAAAAGATTTATTTGCCAATATTTCGGTTGGTTGAACGTCAACTTTTATCGAGGCATTACATTTTTGTATCATAATTATATACATAATTATATATCATTAAACATAGAGACGCAATTATCATAATTCATATTAACTAGAATACTATGTAATTTATAAATAACTAAACTTGAAAACAAAAGATTTGAAATTTTCATTTCGCCTATCTACACATTCTTCAAATGTCAAATAAAAATTTCAAAGAGAAATTTGTCATTGTCAGAATATTTTGGGATCTCACTCGAGAGAGAGAAAAAAACATATAGGAAGATATTTTGGTTGAACATTTAGTTTCATTTGTGTGAAAAGGCAATCTAACAAAGTATATAAATAATATATGAATTATGTATACAATATTTAGACATCTAAATGGACATAAACATATATTATAATACAAATATATTTAGATGTAATTAGAAATATCATTATTTTAGGAAGAAAATATATGTAGAGAAATCTTTTGTGTTTTAAATTTTCTCTATCTCTTTAATTATATATATGCACATATATATATATTATATAATATATATTATTCGTGAAAATAAAAAAAGGTTAGATGTTCATATTAAAAACAAATTAGGCATATCCTGACCATTAACATAAGCCTTCACTACCCATATATTATATATCCATTCTGTCACCCCGGAAGCCCTGAACTGGCTGAAGGCCTTGCCTCTCAGACTTTAATGACCGATATGTCCTCACTTCTTTTTTCTAGATTTAATTCATTTTGTCTCCTCTCTAATTGTAAATACGTTGCTGTATCACCTCATAAGCATAAATAAAAATATTATATATATATATTAAAAATAAAGTAGGCATATCCTGATCAGGAGCACATGTGTTTTACAGAAGGCAAAGCGCCATCTGGTGGAACAGAAATCATCTATTCATTGAATTAACCTGTACCCTGATATTTGGCCAACCCAATTTCTTGATAAATCAAGAAAAGCCATCCACGAACGCGTTTCGCGCTGTTGGCGCTCATCAGCGTGGAGTAGACTGTACCACTGCGATCAAAAATATTTTTGGTCTCAGAGGCTTCTCGAGAAACCAAGAAATGGGTATTTAAGGCCAAATTTGCGTAAATACGCTTAACACATGAATAAATAAAGTAAAAAAATAAAAAATAAATGGTTCAGGTGTTGATATTAAAAATAAAGAAAGCATATCCTGACCAGTAGCACATGTGCTTTACAGAATATATATATGGGTTTATTGTTTTTTAAATATGGCACATAATAGATCACACAATTCCCAAATACGTTCTTTTTTATATCCAGGGCATCTCAATTCTTAACGAGTTCTTTTGAACAGAAAAGCATGTGCCTTGATATTTTGAATAAAATTTTAGTCGAAATAGCGCCACCCTTCGGAATAAATATCAACTAAACATTGAAAGATCCCTTTTCTTGATAAATTAAAAGTAAGGTTAATCAATATGATTCATTATTAGAATTGGGTTGGTCAATATATTGAAATATAGTAAGAAAATCCATATCTCTACTTGGCATTGTATTACAAATTTTGAACTCTGCTATTAGCTAGGAACATACCTTATCATTTACTTTAACTGCCTGACCTTTTCTTATCTTTATTCTAACTCTTTCTTACTATCTTCAAAAAATAAGTTATTGATGTTAAAATTATATGCATGTAATATAAATTATGTAGTACTAAGACATTATATAATACAACTTAGGTATAATGGAAGCATTAAAGTACAAATGTTTCTTTTAAACAAAGAAAAAAATTCTACTGTCCTTACTGCGTTGAAAGAATTATTGGAAAGGCTTGGTTGATCAGCGGTGAACCCTCTCAGCGGGTTCGCCAATTTAATCTACAAGACCGCTTCTTAGAGCTCTAATACTGTATTGGATCATTCTGTTCATATATGCTACACTGAAGGATGGAATCTTAGAAATGGTATTTAAGCAAATTATAGACATACGTTTTTAGGACAGTATATGTAAAAATGACAATTATATGTAACTACAGAGGGTGTTCACACTTAAAGGAAACAAGTTTTATTATAAAATATCAAAAATTAACACCATATTTGAAATTTTCAAATGTTCTATTTGAAAGCCTTTTTGTTTATTTACAGAACGGCACCTGATTTTCCACGATAGCAGACACTTTATGATCATGGTCATACTCAAAAGATCCCATTCTTCCTTTTCCACTTTCCGGAGACCTTCAATTGTCCTAGGGTGTCTCTTTCCAATTGCTCTTTTAAGGCATTTAAAAATGCAAAAATCCATCGGGGCTAAATCAGGAGATTTTACAGGGGTTCTGTTCTTTGGAATAGTGTTGATTCCTGTTCTTTGCCTTAGATCTTCCAAATAAGCTTGGGTTGAAGATGAGGTATGACTTGTGGCGTTATCATGCTGAAACCAGACTTTGTTGCTCTGTTTTCCATAGATAGAGGGAATATCATTTAAAAATATAGGTTCTAAAATGTTGTTTTGATAGTACTCCGAGTTTATTTTGGCATTTCTTTCAACCTTTCTTATTTTTAATTTTCCTTCATATGATATACCGCATGCCACCATAGATCCTTTGGGGTAACTTTCGGAACATTCCTTCAACCAAATTGGCCTAGATTTTTGCACCCTTTTTTTGATAGTATATAGCTCTTTTTCTGTCGCAATCGGTTAAATATACCCATGCTTCGTCATATGTAACAATAAATTTTCATCTATCAGCAGCCAAAAAAATTTTCATAAAAATATCTGCTGATAGTGTGTCGCTGACGAATATGGCTCTGAAACAATTTGTGAACCGCTTGTTTTTTTTTGTAGCTTTTAGGCCTAAATCTTTATTTATTATTTTATTTATTGTTGACACTGATGTTCCTAATAATTTGACTATATCTCTTTGTGGCATAGGATTTTCTTTTGTAGTATATTTTTTCACTTTTTTTGACAGTTTCAGGAGTTCTCACAGATATAGGGTGATGATCTTTTGTCCATTTCTCCGTAGGTGCTTTGAATAAAAACTTGATATTTTTGTCGTGAATAATATTATAAATACCTTTTTTAGAAAATGTTGATATCATCTTGTTAGCATATTTTAATTATGTCCAAATAGGTAAGATTAGCTCTGGAAAGTCCTAAAGGAAGAATGGGATCTTTTGAGTATGACCATGATCATAAAGTGTCTGCTATCGTGGAAAATCAGGTGCCGTTCTGTAAATAAACAAAAAGGCTTTCAAATAGAACATTTGAAAATTTTCAAATATGGTGTTAATTTTTAATATTTTATAATAAAACTTGTTTCCTATAAGTGTGAACACCCTCTGTAGTTACATCGAGCAATAAGTAAAAGTCCAGTTAGACATAATTAATTATAATCAGATATAGAAAAATTGCGATTTACTATTATGAAATATCCAATATTCTTGCGAAATAAAAAAGAAATTTATTGCGCAAGATTTTTTCATATTTCATAATAATTAATTAAAAGGCAATAACGTGCCATATATAAAATTTAGATAATAAAAATAAAATTTAAATAAAAGTTTCCTCAAATATTTCCATTCTATATTACATTTATTTAATTGCAATATATCCATTAACTACGAAAAATGTCTTTGATAAAAATTTATTAAATTTTGACCAATTTATTTTGAAGTATCAATGTCTCGCAGAAGTTACCATTAGCATAGAAGGAAGTTTGAAACAAGATCGCTGAAGGAAATAAAAATATTTTTCCACAAAGTAGCTATAATGGGGAATAGATGGTTATGTGGAAAACGTGTTTATGTTACAGATTATTTCTAAACAGAATTCTTCTATGTTTATCTCTGAAAATATTTCTATTTTATTATATATCTTTATGATACATTAGAGCGCCATCTGTTATGAAAATTCGAAACTATTGTGTCGCGGTCTTATGCAATTCTGGCCTTACCTACCCGTTTTATGATTTTTCAGGATGTCTGAATGACCAATTTTTTGGTCGTTGAGGTACAGCTTGCACCACGCTGATGAGAGCCAACAGCCCGAAACGCGTCCGTGGTTAGCTTTTCTTGATTAATCAAGAATGGGTATTTGGCCAATTCTGGAATAATTAAAAATCAACGAGAATAGTTGATATTTATTCCGATATATGGCGCAAGCCATCAGCAACTTTCAGTTGCACGATAAGGAGATGCCTTTTTTCTTAATTTATGCACCTTATCCCAGTACAATATCACATTTGTACTATTTTTTCATATTATAGATGCGTTCGATTCTTTTAAATATCAAACGATTTCTACTGCCCTTACTTCAACGGAAAAATTAATGGGAGGGCCTGGCTCTTGTCTTGTCTTTCTTCAGGGTTAATTGGCCATTTAGAGCATGGTCTTCTAACCCCGATGGCAGAACGCGGTTTCGAGTGGCAAGGAATCCGTGGATCTGGCAGCAAAGATGTCTCGCGGGGTGGAGGAAACGTAAAGATAGCAGGGGAAAAGAAGGGCCTGGCTCATCAGTGGTGAACCCTTTCAATGCGCTAATGCATCATAATTTAATAAAGTTATCATTCGACCAACTCGTATCCTCTACCCATGCACATATATATATTTTCAAAAATTGTTTATAACACACAAAGAAGGTAATATTTATTTACCCCCCTTTCAATATCATTAATATTTAAAATAGGTTAAAATTAATTTGTATAAAAAATAGTATATATCATCAATTTATTAATGTGATACTCCTTTTGAAGGACTGACAAGTCCGAAAGTTTGAAAATAATATTTTAACAAGAAACTTAACCCTGGAAGCTTTATTTATTTTATAATATAATACACTTTAATTAGAGATAATTTCTACATTAGTCTTATATGACAAGAATGGCTCACACCTTTCCGCATGTTTTAGATCAAAACACAAACATCCTCGATAAAGAGAAGCTAGTTTCTCCTTTAAAAAAGAACAAATAAACATTGTAAAATCCAGTATAGGTATTTCTATATTTATAATTAATAATTACCGAGAGAGTTCACCATTGATGAACCATTCATTCTCATTAATATTTTTTCCATGGCAGTAAGGACAGTAGAAATATTTTAAATTTTAAAAATATAATCATACGTGTCTATAATAATTTCAAATATATAATATTTAATTGTAAGGAATAACGTACCATCTATATATAATAAATGAAAGTATTAAAAACGAATGTTTATTTTATATATAAAACAAACTTCTACTGTCCTTATTGCGATGAAGTATATTGGGAGGGTTTGATTCATCAGTGGTGAACCCTCCCAAAGGTTTCGCTAATATAATCTACCAGACCGCTTCTTAGATATCTAATACTGTATTGGATCATTCTGATTATATATACTACACTGACGAGTGGAATCTTAGAAATGGTATTTAAGCAAACTGTGGGATTTTAGGACAGTAGAATTACATTAAAAAATATAAACATTCGTGTATTAATGTTTTAATTTGTTATATATAGATGACGTGTTATTGTTTTGTATTAATACACTGAAGGATGGAATCTTAGAAATGGCATTTAAGTAAACTATGGACATAAGCTTTTAGTAAAGCATAATTACATTTAAACAAAGGAACACTCGTATCTTAATGTTTTTATTTGTTATATATAGATGGCGTGTTATTGCTTTGTATTGATACACTGAAGGATGGAATCTTAGAAATGGCATTTAAGTAAACTATGGATAAAAGCTTTAAGGATAGTAGAATTACATTTAAATAAATAAACTTCCGTGTCTTAATGTTTTTAATTTGTTATATATAGATGGCGTGTTATGTGTGTTGGATACTGTATTGTATCATTCTGCTTATATATGCTACACTGAAAGGTGGAATCTTAGAAATGGTATTTAAGCAAACTTTGACATGAGCATCGCAGTAAAAACAGTAGAAGTCTATTTTATATGTAAAAGAAACATTCATGCTTCAATAATTCATTTCTTATATAAACACCGCCGGTCCCAAGCCTGGATGAAAAAGGAGGAGGGGAAGCAGTAACAAGCTCACTAAAAAACCTGGGTTCAGCTGGCCCGGCGGTTTCGCCAATTTAATCCACCAGACCGCTTCTCAGAGCTCTAATACTGTATTGGACGATTCTGCTTATATACGCAGCACTGAAGGGTGGAATCTCAGAAATGGTTTTCAAGAAAACTATGGACATAAGCTTATAGGATAGTAGAATTACATTTAGTAGTTTGTATTATGTATAAAAGAAACATTCGTGCTTTTAAAATTCTTTCATTTTATAAATTAAATTTTACAGGATGAGCAGCGTTTGTACTCCATGTTAGGAGCGGCTGCACATGGCATCTGTTCCTCATGTCAGAGGCGGCCATTTCTTATGGAGCTAAGTCAGCCTGCTACTGAGTAGTGCTTCCAGTCTTAATGACAAAGACAGACGCATTTTACTTCACCCAGTCATGATCTCAAGCTCTACAGGCTTGATACCCTAATATGATTGAGTGAGATAAGAAAGATGAAGAATATTCCTTATATATATATTCTTTATTCAGATTATAAATACTGTAATAATGAAATTATCCATTTCAACTCTAATTTGTTACTTTTGTTTACAAAATCGCTAAAACCAATATTATTCGTATACATGTATTTTATATCAGGCAAAAGAAATCATAGAGTATCGAAATATAATAAAATTCATTTTTTTCTAAATTCAAATTTCGGTTTTCTCTTTACATTGTTCTTTTATGATTAAAGATAAAATTGTGAAAAGCCTTTAAAAACTACAAATAATTCACACAATGTGTTTCCTTTTATTACAAATAGCAATCTTTCAAGTGATAATCGCTCTTCAACGGGCTTAATTAAAACATCGAAAATTACTTACAAAAGGTGTTTATAAATATACGTGCGCAATTGTCTCCTTATATTTATAATGAAGAAAATCTTATTTGAAATGTTATGCAATGCTATGTGGAACGATGGTTTTTATTTATAAAGAATCCTCTCGCCTCTCTTAAAATTAAATTAGACAATGTATTTACACTCATGGTTAAAACTTAAGGAAGTTGTACCTTTCAGCATGTATATCGGGATTCAGACAATAACTCTGAAAGATACACTCATGGACAAAACTTAAGGAAGTTGTACCTTTCAGCATGTATATCGGGATTCAGACAATAACTCTGAAAGATACACTCATGGACAAAACTTAAGGAAGTTGTACCTTTCAGCATGTATATCGGGATTCAGACAATGAATGCTATTACAGTGACCTTTATTGAAGACACAGGAGGTTACCAAGACACAGGAGATAACCAAGTGTGAACAAAATAGTCTTTGTCTCTTTCAAAAGTAAAAGAAAAATAGACGATCAGCGAAATCAAATACTTTCCACTTCCTTAAGTGTTTTCTATGAGTGTCATTTAATACTCCGCTAGAGAACATAATGTTGGTGGCAAATAATGATCCACACAAGCCACACACCAGTTTTGGAAAATCAAGGAAAACTTCAAACCTGTATACCAGGGTTTCAGGCTACAGTCTTCATCAGTACAATGGCAGCTTTGATTACATAGCATTCTACGATATGAGACATCCTTTTCACATCGAACATGTGTTCAGCGAAAGGTTGAAAAACAAAAATAATTGTTTAATACATTTTTAAAGTGAAAAATGCCTAAAGGAATATCAAAATAGCTCTTGAAAAGTTGTAAAAGTGAAAATTTTAACAAATAGTTAAAATTCTGTAAGATAGAAATGTAGACATTTAAATAAAGAATGTTTCTTAATGCTTTTAAAACTATTTGAAATTCAATTTAATATAAATTATTAATTTATTCTATTCTCAACAAATCGATAATTATTCAAATAATTATTATAAAAATATAAGACCTTTAAATGTCAATAAATAATAATATATTCATAGATCCAGTCAAATATTAGAAAATTTCAAAGAATATTTAAATTTCAGATTACCAAAACGATAATTAAAAACAACACAAGTGTAAAAGGATATATCTTCTGCCAATTTAAACAAACATAATCGTTTGGATGGGATTTAATCTTCTTAAAATTACAACGAGAACACATTTGAATTTCAAATTTGATTTTTTTCTATTACGTCAAAATGGCGATGTCTAAATGAGTTTAAAATTACAGACGATGTTTTGGGCGGGACCGGAACTGACGCTGATTGGTGAGAAATTTCCCAATTACTTCCTATTAAGATGGTTTGATTGATAGCTGTAGCTAATTAATTCGTGAAAGAGATTTTTCTTGAAATTTACATTGACACAATTAGCTTTTTAGAAGAGTTGTGTAATTACAGTGTTTTAAAATATAAATGATGATTTTATGATACCTAATCTGTTTTCTATATAAATCAATAAATATGAAATTTATAATACAATATATTGCGGCTTATGATTGTAAAATGACATTTGAAAATTATTCCGCATGTGTTTCTTTTAAACGAAAATCGAAATTTATTTTAAGAAATATAACGATTATTTCCAACCTTAAGGATGAAGTATGAAAGGATGAATTATGAAAAGTAATGATAAACGGAAAAATAAAGTGTCCAGGGATGGGAATCACTCATTACTCTTCACAATTCATCCTTTGATACTTCATTCCTAAGATTAGAAATATTCGTTATTTCTCCTTGAAATAAATTTCGTTTATTCTCTTTCAAAAGAAACACAAGCGGGATAATTTTCAAATGTCGTTTTACAAATATGAAATTATTTATTTATTTTATTTAATATATCGGACGCGATATCCCAGTTTGGGATACTTACGCCTAAATATAATTTTGCAGCTTATATATATAATTCATATTTTATACACAATTCAATAAACAAGACTATAAACAAAATTAAAACTGAAAGGTTAGTTTTCTCAAACAGAAAAGAAAATCTAAATTAGAATTAAAAAAATATATGAACAAATAATATTAGGAATTATTCATAAAAATAGGCGCAATAACAATGATACAACGCTATATCTTTATTTACACGCTTGTTCGGCGGTACATGTACTAAGATTGGAGCGATACAGAGAAGATTAGCATGGCCCCTGCGCAAGGATGACACGCAAATTCGTGAAGCGTTCCACTATATCTACAAGTGTATATTGTATACTGTATATATATTGTATACTTGTATATATATTGTATACTTTTATATATGAAATATAAAGCATGGACCTGAGTTCAACTTTCCAAATTAAATATATAGATTTATTTTCTTATTATCTGGTAATGTGTTTCTATTATTATCATTGGCTTAATACACATATAATCTGTCTTTTCTATTATGGAATAGCCATCTAATATATATTGGTGATAAATATTCTTTTATTGTGTACCTAGAAACTAATCTCAAACATAATTCATGGGGGTCGGTGGAAAGATGGTCTAAACCGTTGGTTTTCGACCGCTACGACCTGGGATAGATTCCCACATTGGCATTTTTTTTCTAATTGAAAACAAATTCCAATTACCAGTTTTCAAATAAGACACGCTATATCTGATCTGGATAATTGCGCGTGAAACTATTTACAATAATTGTAGTAGAAGAAAGGTAACAGAATTATCAAAAAGAAAATAAACACTTAAGAAAAAGTACTAATAAATTCCCAATGGCCTCCGATTCTTGGAAAAGTCCAACCCCATCAACGAGTGTAAGTAACCAAACGGTGCTCTGGCACATTTGTAAGTAAAAATTCGAATTGCTTTTCATATGTGTAGACATGTGGTACACTTACAGTAAAAGTAGTCGCCTACTTCTACCCACCATGATTATCATGGCCTGTACCACGTGTAATAGGGATAATAATAAAAATAAGATGATGCAAATCAAATATATAAATTCTTATTCTATATAGTCAAATTATAATACCTTTTTCAAATATATGATAATATAAAAAATTCTCAAAAACCAAATTTGAGTGTAATAAAAGAAAACTAAAATTGTAAATTAGTTTTCATTCTACGAAAATAAAATTTAGGGAAGCACCCATTACACAAATAAAAGAAATTGGTAAAACTTCAGGAACATTGTTAGCGATTTCTGGAGAGAAAAAAAAACTTCAGAAGTAGATTTCAACAATAAATAACAAAATATTCTGTGGGATTTTTCTATCCAAACATTTTCACAGAACACATTGCGACATATCTGAGGGAAAAATTTAAATTTG
>CP092871.1:14909914-14932687 GCA_030710605.1 Cordylochernes scorpioides
AAATTTTAGTGCAGCACAGTTTTAGAATTTGTTTTTGGAAATCACCACAAAAATATTTCAGATATCCATATTGTAGTTGTGGTTTGTGTGATACTGTAGTTTCCATTCTTGCTAACCTTTTCCTCAAATCTACGTGGTCATCTATATATCTTTTAAAATTATATTTCAATATATATATGTGTTATTTAAAAAAAAGAGATTTTCTGTTGATTTTTGAAAATAAGAGTTATATAGATTTATTGATCATTTGCTTGATCTCAGAATCCATGAGCCTGTGACACTGCAGTCGTGACAATAATACTGAAAATAATTCAGATCATTATTGCTTTAATTGAGCTGAATATATAAGAAACAATTTGATAAAGTACTGACTGGCTTAAGGCGTAAGAATCAAAAAATGAAAAACTTATTTACATAATGTACAAAAGGTTTGAGCCGGCCAACGGGAAACAAAAACAATGTGTTTTTATAGGGGAAGCGTGACCTCTGATCTCGATACAGATATTTCAAGAAAATATCCTTTATTATACAGTAGAACCTGCCTGTAAAGGACAACACCTATTCGCAGAACCAAAGTGTCCTTTAGGGAGATGTGTTCACTTACCGGAAAGTTGCTAAATAGTAAAAATGGTGATTTTACAAATGAAAACTGTCCTTTGTAGAGAGGTGTCCTCTAAACCGAGTGTCCTCTCATGGAGGTTTTACTGTATATATTTTTGTAATTCAAATTTAAATAATTAATCAGAAAATATTATTTATAAATAACTTGTGAGTTTGCTTAGGAATTTCATACAAAATATTTCTCTATAAAAATAAATTTCTATAACAATAAAACATTAGTGTGAAACAATAGCACCCAATCTATATACAGAGTGGCCCATAAGTCTCTAAAACCTTTATTTTACATAAAATATTTAAGAGTAAAACTAGAATAAAACTATATTTTATTTTAGATAATATATTAAAGCTTAATCTGTTTATTACCTAGAATAAAATAGTTATAGTTTTTTATCCTAGTTTGCCTTTTAAAATTTAATTGAATAAACGGAAGTTTCAGAGACTTATAGAGGTCACCCTGTATAGGAAACGAAAACATAAAAACACGAATGTTTCTTTTATACATAAAAAAAATTGGCAAAAGAGTTGAGAGAGTTCACCACTAAAAACTCTACTGACCGAAGTAACTCTTACTTCAAGAACAATAAATGCCGGTCAGGAAAACTCTATCTTCAATTTTTTTAGTATCCCAAGTACACGTAATACAGGCCATGGTAATCATGGGGGATATTTAGCGACTGATATTTCTGTAAGAACACCACATATCAAAGTTTGTACTATTGATATATTTACATAAAACAATTATTTCAAGGATAAATAACGATTATTTCTAATCTTTTAGATGAAGTATAAAAGGATGAATTGTGAAAAGTAATGATGAACAGAAAAATAAAAGTGTCCAGGGATGGGAATTCCCATTTACTCTTCACAATTCATCATTTCATACCTCATCCAAAAGGTTAGAAATAATCGTTATTTCTCCTTGAAATAAATTTTGAATTTTCGCTGAAAAGAAACACATGCGGGATAGTATTTCAAATGTCGTTTTACAATCACAAGCCACATTATACTATATTGTATTAAAAACAATTAACAGAAAAATACAATAAATCTATCAAAAATCGTTATTATTATTAATTACAATAATATCACTGATGAGCCAAGCCCTCCCAATATATTTTTTCATCGCAGTAAGGACAGTAGAAGTTCGTTTTATGTATAAAAGAAACATTCGCGCTTTTGAATCCTTTTATTTTATAAATATCAATTACACTTCCTTTATTATACTTATATTTAATGAGTCGTTTATTGACACAGAAATAAAAGTACAACATGGGATGTGAACAAATTGTAAAAAAGGAAGTAATAAGAGAGGTTTTTTTTATTATCCCTAGTACACGTGATACAGGCCATGGTAATCATGGGGGGCAGTAAGCGACTGCTTTTACTGTAAGTGCACCACATGTCTACACATGTGAAAAGCAGTTCGACTTAGCACTTACGAATATCCCAGAGCCCCGTTTGGTTACTTGCACTCGCTGGTGGGTTTGGACCTTTGCAAGAATCGGGGGGCCATTGGAGCATTTTTTAATCAGAAAAAAGTTCCTAATGCGGGATTTCATCCTGGGTCGTAGCGGTAGAAACCAACGGTTTAGATCATCTTTCCATCGACCTTCTTCAAAATAAGTAATTTATATAAGTTGACGATTTCTTATTTTAAACATAAGAGCTTATATATGAGTAGAATCAACATACATTGATGATCCAACATGTGAATGCCGCTTAGATGTTGAATCACCAGAGCATCTTCTTTTAACTTGCCCTCTGACTAATCAAATTGTATGTAGATACTTTGAAACATTACCAAATTCTCTTTGTGTATATACTCTATCTTATGAGAACTTTGCTAAGTTAAGAACTATTTGTACAATAATTTACAAAACAATACTAATCCATCGTGTAAATAATTAATCATATATATGTAAATAATACTAGCACAGCACAATAGTCCTTTGGACTTCGTGCTTTTGTAACAATAAATAAATAAAAAACATACAAAAGATTTATTATGAAAAAAGCATCTCCTTATCGTGCAACTGGAGGTTGCTGATGGCTTGCGCCATCTATCGGAATAAATATAAACTATTCTCGTTGATTTCTAATTATTCCAGAATTGGGCAATTTACCCATTCTTGATTAATCAAGAAAATCTAACCACGCACGCGTTTCGGGCTGTTGGCCCTAATTAGAGTGGTACAAGCTGTACCTCAACGACCAAAAAAACTGGTCATTCAGGCATCCTGAAAAATCATGAAACGGGTAGTTAAGGCCAGAATTTCGTGAGACCGCGACACAATGTGAAAAAAATAGTACAAATGTGATATTGTACTGGGATAAGGTGCATTAATTATGAAAAAGGCATCTCCTTATCGTGCAACTGTGTGATATTGTACTGGGATAAGGTGCATAAATTATGAAAAAGGTATCTCCTTATGGTGCAACTGAAAGTTGTTGATGGCTATCGGTATAAATATTAACTATCTACGCGTCTATAATAGTTTCTAATTTTGATACAGAAGATGTATTATTTCAAACTATTTTTAATGCGTATGCATTTTAAGAAATAAAATAATATTATATCATTCTTACTTCAATGATAAAATAATGGGAGAGCCTGTGTCATTAGTGATGAACCTTCTAAGCTATTTCGCCAATTTTATCATTGCATTAAGGGCAGTAGAAAACTGGTTTTATTTTAAAAATAAATATCTATATATATATAAATCAATGATTGTATGTTTGTTTATTTGTATGTCCGGTATACAAATTCGCAGTAGTTCACTAATTCAAACCAAAATTTCCATACATAGGTAAAGAAATACGGGGAAGACGATAGGTTATTTTAAAAATATATATAAATCAATTATTAAAACTATATATTCAAATTATTCTACTTAGCTCACGAACAGCGCCCTCTATCAAAGATTAAATTAAATTATGATGATGAAAACAAATATATAATGCTAATAACAAACAATTATAAAAAAATCTTATCTAAATATATATCACTCGGGTAGATATGCACACGGGTCAATCCTGGGGCGAAGCCCGGGTCACCCGTCTAGTTTAAAGTTTTTAGATTATAATTAGCAATTATTAGATAAATTAAACAATTATTGATCAAATTTTACATTCAATTATCTAAATATTCATTATTTTAATAAACAAGAGACACAGAGAAACTAGCAAGTTATTTCTGAATGATTCTAAAATAGTGCCTTATTTAAAGTAATCAACTTATGCGCTTAATGAATATTTATACTTGTTTTTTTACATAAATATTAATAAGAATTTATTCATGAGTTACTGTAATGTTGTTAATTATTATAATTGAGAGAAAACTCTATTATAAATATTAATATATATTAGGAAAGAATTCGTATATATATTGTTGCATCAATGCGCTCTACATTTATTCAAAATATGATATTTAATATTTATTTAAAACAGATTATTCATATTATCATCATTCCTTTTTATAGTTTCATTCCTTTTGTAATATTTTATTGTACATATATCTTGATTGCTTATTGGAGCGAGAGAGGACGGATGCGGATCACGACCTACGAGGAAGACAACTTTCAAGATTACAGAGTCAACAACGATTTAATAGCTTTAGGCCCTAGTGATTTAATTTCAAGTAAGGACACATATATAAAATTTAATTCCCTTTGTAAATATATTTTGGATTTCATTAAGAAAAATGGTCTTTGATGTAACGATCTCAAGGAAATATTGGACATATCTTGTGGTGGTAAACAATATTTAGGTGTATGCGTGTATATGTGTGTATATATGTATATATTTTTTAATTTAATGATGTAACTGTAAACAAAATTCAGAGAATATCTCTATATGTAAATAATATTTATGAATCTTTCTAAGTCGCTTTCTGTGCATCTTTCCATGTTGAATATTTTCTTTGTTATATTTGTATGTACATTTAGCGCAAGTGTCCCTAGGGGACATAGCGTTTTGAATTGAAATAAATAAATAAATAAATAAACAACGAATAAATAAACACAATAACTTTAAAAGGTAATTTATTTTTATTTACTTTTCTTTATTTGCTTTGAGTATGGAAACCCGCTCGGTGTATAACACCAAGAAGGAAGAAACCAAGGTTGACGACCCTACAATGCTGCAACTTGGTGCAACAATATATAACTCGATATTCTTCGTTTTTTCACTCTCTATCTTTGAATTCGATTCAGTATATAAGCCATTATTTTTAATTTAAAAGAAATATTTAACTTTATTGTTGTAAATATTATTATATATATGTGAAAAGGGTAATTTAAAAAAAAAATAGAAAAAAAGTCAGGTGTTGCTATTAAAAACAAAAAGAAAAGGCCTATCCGGACCACACTCACATGAGTCTGCACCACGCTGACGAGGGCCAACAGCCCGAAACGCGTACGTGGTTAGCTTTTCTTGAGTTATCAATAAATAAGGTTGGCAAAATATCAGGGAACGATCTAAATCGAATTTTGGTGTATTGTTGTTTCACTAGATGGCGCTCTGCCCTCTAAAATGCTCAGGTGAACGTGGTTAGGATTGGTATTTTATGGTTTTTCATATATAAATATTTAATCTCTACGGTCGTCTGTTTTTTTTGAAGAAGATGAAGACAGAGGCGATTTTGTTCACAATTTATTATCTCGCGTGTCTTCAATAAAGATCACTGTAATATCTTTCAGAGTTGTGGTCTGAATTCCGATATACATGCTAAAAGGTACAACTTCCTTAAGTTTTGTCCATGAGTGTAACTTTCAGAGTTATTGTCTGAATCCCGATATACATGCTAAAAGGTACAACCTCCTTAAGTTTTGTTCATGAGTGTATCTTTCCGAGTTATTGTCTGAATCCCGATATACATGCTAAAAGGTACAACTTCCTTAAGTTTTGTCCATGAGTGTAACTTTCAGAGTTATTGGCTGAATCCCGATATACATGCTAAAAGATACAACTTCCTTAAGTTTTGTCCATAAGTGTTTCTTTCAAAGTTATTTTCTGATTCCAGATATACATGCTGAAAGGTGTAACTTTTTAAAGTTTTGTCCATGAGTGTATCTTTCAGAGTTATTGTCTGAATCCCGATATACATGATAAAAGGTACAACTTCCTTAAGTTTTGTCCATGAGTGTATCTTTCATAGTTATTGTCTGAATCCCGATATACATGCTAAAAGGTACAACTTCCTTTATTTTTGTCCATGAGTGCAATTATTGATAATAATTTTGGAGAATTAAAGGTTAATACTCTCTTATGAAATATATTTAATTACATTTTCCTATAATAAATAACTAAAATATAATTATTCCATATAAAAACATACATAAATTGGCCGACATTCTGGTAATCCATTTCAAAGATAGCTAGAGAGTCATACATTTCAGAAATATAATAAACAAATTCAATAAAACTTGCGTATTTTTCTTAAAAGTTGAATAAAATTTCAAAAACCAGATAATAGATTCTGTGCTATTTTATACTATATTTATTAGGACATTTTATGATAATTAATTTTTATCGTAAATATAGAGGCTACCTGGCCGGCATTCATAGTTCTTCAAATAAAAGATACTTCGGCCAGTAAATCTTTTTATAATACAATATAATGCGGCTTATGAATTTAGAACGACATTTGACAATTATACCGCAAATGTTTCTTCTGAACGAAAAATCGAAATTTATTTTAAGGAGAAATAACGATTATTTCTATCCTTAGGGATAAAGTATGATAGGATGAATTGTGAAGAGTAATGATAAACGGAAAAATAAAGTATCCAGAGATGGGAATCGAACCCACAGTGTTCCGCTTACCGGGCAGATGCCGTGTCCACTCTTCTGTTTATCATTTCTCTTCACAATTCATCCTTTCATACTTCATCCCAAGGTCAAATCTTATTATTATCTTGACTTTTCGACAAAATTCTTTTGTCCACGTCAGGAGCGAACAAAATTTGAAAAATTAGGCAAGGCGTTAAAAATTATTCTTTAATAATTCTCTAAAAATATTTTTTAACGCTTTGCCAAATGTTTTATATTTTGTTCGCTCCTGACGAGGTCAAATTATTTTTGTCGAAACGTCGAGATAATAAAAAGATTTACTGGCCAAAATATCTTTAATTTTAAGAATTAATTTTGATTTATTATTTTTCTATTTCTATATGTATTCTCAAGGTGTTTAAGAAGAAAATGTATTTATTATTGATATCTATAATAAAAGTCAAAAGTAAATAGATATAATGCGTATGTTTTGTTGAGAATTATCAAAGATATAACTCAAGCTTCATTGTCTAGAAGTCAGTTAAGATAGATTTGTTCCCAATTCTCACACTAGATGGCACTGGTGATTGATGAAGACGGTGTGGTAGTACCAATAGTTCGATAATGTCCACAGAACAAGTTGGTCTTTCATTACCTCGCAACCGTGGAACTTGAAAAAATATATTTGATTTAAAAAACCTATATTTCTAAATGCAGATGGCTTGTTGATGTATCATAATTCTTTTTATGATTCTATTTAGGTCTGTATATTCCCGGAAATTGTATATAGCTATTCCAATATTTGAATATAAATATCTAATATTCGAAACTATTATAGACGCGTATGATTCTTTTAAACAATTTCTACTGCCCTTACTGCAATGGAAAAATTAAAGGGAAGACCTGGCTCATCAGTGCATTAAGGACAGTAGAAATTGTTTAATTTTTAAAAGAATTATACACGTCTATAATAGTTTCGAATTTTCATAACAGATGGCGCGCTATGCATCTTAACATAGATATGTAATTCTATAAAATAATCCCTTGCATAAATATTGAGCAAAATCAATCATTCCTCCAGGGAAGAGTGTCTTCTTCAAAAAACATTTTATTGTTCTCTAGCTTTCGGGCACGGACGCCCTTCTACAGGAGAAAACATGGTATAATGATGACACGCCAATAGAACACGAGTTAAATGTAATGATACTATTTTACATATTTTTATGAAGATATAAATATTACTTTTTACATATTAACTATTATACAATTGAGACAAAATATTTAAAATATATATATATCTCTAATAAGAGGACAAACAAATGAATAAAATATAGGCCACCAGAAAAAACCAAGGAAGCAAGGAATACATAGCTAGGTTGTAGTTATCATTATTTGGAGATGTCTGCCTGGTTACCACTGCTGCTATTCTGAGACGATTCTTGTATTTGGATGATTTGGGGTGAGCTCAGGGAATAGTATATTATAAACTTCTGGAATATCAACTCTTCTGTTAATACTATTGTGTTTTCTTGATATAATGGATTCTATGATGAGTCTCTGTTGTTTATTGGGGATGTTGGAATAATGGGTTATTGGTTCGGATAGTGCGAAGGAATGACCTGTTTCTCTTACGTGATGGTATACTAGAGATCTATTGTCCTGGTTTTCGATATTTCGTTGATGTTCAGATATTCTTACATTTAAATTTCTACCTGTTTCACCTACGTATTTGGTTTTGCATTCGTTGCATTCTATAGAGTATATGGCATTCTTAATATTGCAAGGATAATTAAGGCTATTGCTTTTTGTTATAGGGTTTCTTAGTAGTGAACTTAAACTTGGTGAGTTGCAGAAGAAGGTTTTAACGCCGAATTTTTTCAGATGACGGGCTATTGATATGGATACAGGTGAGTAGGGAATACTGCAAATAGATTTGTAAACTGGGGGATTTCGCATTTCAGACGGGCTATGGAAATGTCTTAAAATAAATGATAAAGGATATTGGCAGGTTTTTAGATTTCTTAAAATATTCTGGGTCTCTTCTGTTTTGAAGGTCTGAAGTGAGCAGTGGCTATGGATACGTTTGGTAAGGGTCTTTACAGTATTGATTTTATGGCTGAGAGGGCAGTAGGAGGAAAAACGGATATAGTCGGGGTTGAAAGATGGTTTATAGTGAACGGTTGTTTGGAATTTATTCTCTATACGCATGATTTTTACATCTAAAAAAGGCAGGCTATTGTTTGTTTCTTTTTCATAGGTGAAATTTAGGTCGGGATGGTAACTGTTCAGTTTTTCCAGAATTGTATTGGCTTGGGTTTCGGGGCAGATACAAAATATATCGTCGATATATCGACGCCATAATATTATATCGGACGGAAATAGTGAATTTATCCACTTGTCAATGCGGCGCATGACAATTTCTGCCACTGATGTCGAAAGAGAGCTACTCATGGGAGAACCCTTTGTCTGTTTGTAGGTTTGTGATTGTATGTTATGATATTTGTTTCAAGGCATAAGGCTATAAGTTTCGAAATTTTCTTTACAGTGATCGGATCGATAGGATTTTCTTTCAAGTATTCTTCTGTGCTGTTTAATATAAGTTGGTGTGGGAGACTGGGGTACAGGGATTTGACATCAAAAGAAACCATGATCTTGTCTGATGGGGCTTGGCATTTGAGTACCTCTTCTATGAATATGGAGGTATTAAATATGGAGTATTGGAAGCTTTGTTGTTGTATTATTGGTTTAAGAAATGCTGAGATAAATTTGGAAAGAGGTGCTGTTGGGGAATGGTAGAAGGCAACTATGGGTCTTAGAGGGACATCCGGCTTGTGAATTTTGGGGAGGCCATATATATGGGCATCGGTCTGCATGTTGGATAGGAAGTCTTTTAATTCTTCGTTCGTAATTTTATTTTCCCTATTCATTTTTCTAAGTTCATTTTTATATGAGGAGTATATTCGGGTTTTTTCTTCTCCAGAAATGTGCTTGAAGGTGGTTGGGTCTTCGAGTATGATTCGCATTTTTTGGTGGTAATCGGATTTATCTAAAATCACTGTATGTCCCCTCTTGTCTGAATGGGTGATGATAATTTCTTTTCTGTTTTTTAGGTCTTTAATAAGTCGGTTTTCATGTGGGTTGAATTGGGGAAGGATCACGGGTTCACTTAGGAGGTTGGTCACGTGGTGTCTGATGATGTTTTTCTCTTGATTGTTAAGCCTTGACACGGCGGCCCTCGACTCCACTTACTATTTTGATTGGGTCTGGTTTTTGAATATTTCGGAATTTCATACCTTTAGATAACAAGGTTAATTCTTCCGGAGTTAGCGTAGTTTTCGACAGATTGATTATTGTTAACTCGTGTTCTATTGGCGTGTCATCATTATACCATGTTTTCTCCTGTAGAAGGGCGTCCGTGCCCGAAAGCTAGAGAACAATAAAATGTTTTTTGAAGAAGACACTCTTCCCTGGAGGAATGATTGATTTTGCTCAATATTTATGCAAGGGATTATTTTATAGAATTGTGAACCAAAGTTTAACATGAATCTCTCGCCAAATCAAATCGAATTTTATTTGAGCCAGATATACAAAAAATCATTGCAGCTAACAAAATGGAGATGTCACCTGAGTTTCAATCGTTTTTGTGAAGAGGTGAACTTTATCCCCCCATCCTTACGAATTAAGGACCCTGTGAAAAATCCGTTTTCTAGAAAAGTAATAGAAGAAGCTCAATATAGGCTGTTGAGAAGTAGAACACAAGGATGTTACTCCAACATACGATTACATTCCAAAACCATCAAAGAACTCATATGCCTCACCTCCAATGTTGTACCAGAAAATAAAATGTATGAATTTATAATCCGAACTACCTCTCAGATCAATAAACTAAAAACAGAAATAGAAAGAAGACAGACCAAAAAATTGAGATATTGTGCGGTAAAATTCAATAACCCAAAATTAAATCGGAATTAAAATACCAACACAATAATCAATCTGTCGAAAACTACGCTAACTCCGGAAGAATTAACCTTGTTATCTAAAGGTATGAAATTCCGAAATATTCAAAAACCAGACCCAATCAAAATAGTAAGTGGAGTCGAGGCCGCCGTGTCAAGGCTTAACAATCAAGAGAAAAACATCATCAGACACCACGTGACCAACCTCCTAAGTGAACCCGTGATCCTTCCCCAATTCAACCCACATGAAAACCGACTTATTAAAGACCTAAAAAACAGAAAAGAAATTATCATCACCCATTCAGACAAGGGGGGACATACAGTGATTTTAGATAAATCCGATTACCACCAAAAAATGCGAATCATACTCGAAGACCCAACC
Organism: Cordylochernes scorpioides; assembly: GCA_030710605.1. Classification (NCBI taxonomy): domain Eukaryota; kingdom Metazoa; phylum Arthropoda; class Arachnida; order Pseudoscorpiones; family Chernetidae; genus Cordylochernes; species Cordylochernes scorpioides. The sequence continues at coordinate 14,920,643 of CP092871.1, forward strand.
ACCTTCAAGCACATTTCTGGAGAAGAAAAAACCCGAATATACTCCTCATATAAAAATGAACTTAGAAAAATGAATAGGGAAAATAAAATTACGAACGAAGAATTAAAAGACTTCCTATCCAACATGCAGACCGATGCCCATATATATGGCCTCCCCAAAATTCACAAGCCGGATGTCCCTCTAAGACCCATAGTTGCCTTCTACCATTCCCCAACAGCACCTCTTTCCAAATTTATCTCAGCATTTCTTAAACCAATAATACAACAACAAAGCTTCCAATACTCCATATTTAATACCTCCATATTCATAGAAGAGGTACTCAAATGCCAAGCCCCATCAGACAAGATCATGGTTTCTTTTGATGTCAAATCCCTGTACCCCAGTCTCCCACACCAACTTATATTAAACAGCACAGAAGAATACTTGAAAGAAAATCCTATCGATCCGATCACTGTAAAGAAAATTTCGAAACTTATAGCCTTATGCCTTGAAACAAATATCATAACATACAATCACAAAACCTACAAACAGACAAAGGGTTCTCCCATGGGTAGCTCTCTTTCGACATCAGTGGCAGAAATTGTCATGCGCCGCATTGACAAGTGGATAAATTCACTATTTCCGTCCGATATAATATTATGGCGTCGATATATCGACGATATATTTTGTATCTGCCCGAAACCCAAGCCAATACAATTCTGGAAAAACTGAACAGTTACCATCCCGACCTAAATTTCACCTATGAAAAAGAAACAAACAATAGCCTGCCTTTTTTAGATGTAAAAATCATGCGTATAGAGAATAAATTCCAAACAACCGTTCACTATAAACCATCTTTCAACCCCGACTATATCCGTTTTTCCTCCTACTGCCCTCTCAGCCATAAAATCAATACTGTAAAGACCCTTACCAAACGTATCCATAGCCACTGCTCACTTCAGACCTTCAAAACAGAAGAGACCCAGAATATTTTAAGAAATCTAAAAACCTGCCAATATCCTTTATCATTTATTTTAAGACATTTCCATAGCCCGTCTGAAATGCGAAATCCCCCAGTTTACAAATCTATTTGCAGTATTCCCTACTCACCTGTATCCATATCAATAGCCCGTCATCTGAAAAAATTCGGCGTTAAAACCTTCTTCTGCAACTCACCAAGTTTAAGTTCACTACTAAGAAACCCTATAACAAAAAGCAATAGCCTTAATTATCCTTGCAATATTAAGAATGCCATATACTCTATAGAATGCAACGAATGCAAAACCAAATACGTAGGTGAAACAGGTAGAAATTTAAATGTAAGAATATCTGAACATCAACGAAATATCGAAAACCAGGACAATAGATCTCTAGTATACCATCACGTAAGAGAAACAGGTCATTCCTTCGCACTATCCGAACCAATAACCCATTATTCCAACATCCCCAATAAACAACAGAGACTCATCATAGAATCCATTATATCAAGAAAACACAATAGTATTAACAGAAGAGTTGATATTCCAGAAGTTTATAATATACTATTCCCTGAGCTCACCCCAAATCATCCAAATACAAGAATCGTCTCAGAATAGCAGCAGTGGTAACCAGGCAGACATCTCCAAATAATGATAACTACAGAGGGTGTTTCCTTTCAAATGAAACGATTTCAAACGTCCGTTAGAACTTTATTTTTCGAACGTGAATTTTTTTCATGTGTTCTATGTGCTTCCCCTTCTTCTTGGCTATCTCCCTGCATCGGACTTTCCAAGCTGCGAACACTTCCTTGACTTTGGAGAGCGAAACATTCGACCACTCCTCTTGTGCGGCTTTCCAAAGAAGGAAACAGTTATAGCGTCATAGTGAAAAAGCTAAAAGCAGAAGGACTAGATGTTGGCAAAGCTACAATATGTAGGGTAGTAAATGGCATCGGAAAGAAAAGGGAAGCTGAATCCAATGGGCAAAAATTTCAAGTCGATCGACCACGTCCGGTGCGGACCCCCGCCACGGTTTCCAAGGTAAAGCGGCTAGCAACTACTGAAAATCCACCATCTCAGCGCCAACTTTCCAGAATGTGTGGAACATCGCTAAAAACGATAAATAACATCATTCACAAAGATTTGGAACTGGATACCCGACGAAAAGGCAAGGTTCACAAGCTCACCCCTTTCCACATGAAAAACCGTGCAACGAATGCCCGGAAGCTCTACGAGGAACACCTGGCCGGTTCCAGATCGGAATATACTGCAACATTGGACGAAGCATGGATGTATGTGACGTACAACCTAGCTATGTATTCCTTGCTTCCTTGGTTTTTTCTGGTGGCCTATATTTTATTCATTTGTTTGTCCTCTTATTAGAGATATATATATATTTTAAATATTTTGTCTCAATTGTATAATAGTTAATATGTAAAAGTAATATTTATATCTTCATAAAAATATGTAAAATAGTATCATTACATTTAACTCGTGTTCTATTGGCGTGTCATCATTATACCATGTTTTCTCCTGTAGAAGGGCGTCCGTGCCCGAAAGCTAGAGAACAATAAAATGTTTTTTGAAGAAGACACTCTTCCCTGGAGGAATGATTGATTTTGCTCAACATAGATATGTAATACAATATCCCTCGACCCTTTTATTTTTCCGTTCATCATTACTCTTCACAAGTCATCCTCCAGTAGTACTCCCAGTCTTAATGACAAAGGTAGACGCATTTCACTTCACCCAGTCATGATGGTTGTTAAACAGACTCTATCAAGGGTCACAACCTGACACCCTAATATGATTAAGATAAGAAAGAAGAAGGAGACAATTCATCCTTACATTCAAAATCCCTAAGGATAGAAATAGTTGTTTTTTCTCCTTAAAATAAATTACGATTTTTCGTTCAAAAGAAACATTTGCTGTAAAATAGTCAAAATTCGTTCTACATAAATATCTATTAATATTTTACATATATCCTGTATATAAATTCTGTCTTAATTTAGGATAACAACTGTGCTATCTGGAGTATAGGAGCTCCATTTAGGCTTCCGTCCTGCGGTGTATCTGTATAAGACCGGTGTGGTGTTAATAAAGCTGTATGTGTGTATTATTGGGTATGCGTCGGACCTGGAGGCTGTTGTTGGGTTCTGTACTACCTGGAGTATAGAAGCTCCATCTATACTTCCTTCTTGTGGTGAATCTGTATAAGACTGGTGTGGTCTTAATAAATCAGTATGGGTGTATTATTGGGAAATGCGTCGGACCTAGATTCTATTGTTGGGTTCTGTGCTACCTGGAGTATAGGAGCTCCATTAATGATTCCTTTCTTCCTGTGGTGAATCTGTATAAGACCGGTGGTCTTAATAAAGCTGCATGTGTGTATGATTGTGAAATTCGTCGGAGCTGGAGGCTGTTGTTGGGCTCTGTGCTACCTGGAGTATAGGCGCTCCATCTATGCTTCCTTTCTTCCTGTGGTGAATCTGTATAAGACCGGTGATCTTAATAAATCTGTATGTGCGTGTGTGATATTAATATAAAACTTATATTTTAGCTCTTTTTGAATACTAAATAAGAATAAATATGTTCATAAAAAGATATTTTCAATAAAGGATTAACATTCTGTTGAAATATTTCCATTTTGATTAATATACAACCGCTATTTTAAAATAAGGAGACCCGTTTTATATTTCCTGAAATAGAGGAGGAATGTGGGGGCTGTGTTAAAATGGATTTCTCCTTATTCTGAAATCAATAAATCCTCGCACCCCTTTGTAATTTTATGGCGTGGAATTCTGCCTATCTACTTTAGAACCATGAAAAATGTTGTCTTCTATTTCCTACGATGGATAAAATGCCATCGCCAATTTTTCCTCGATAGTTAATGATCGAAATATTATTTGAATGTTGTATATCGTTATATATCGACAGGTAAATATGTAATTATATAATGTAAGTAGATATAAAACAATATAATCTCACAATAACCAATATTTCTCATATAGATATAACCGATACAGTGTGTTGTGAATTACTTCATGAATGAAATACAAAGTAATTTCTATGAAATTTGATACTATTTTCAATGCAAAGGTATAATAAAGATACATTTAAAAACACTTAATTTTTTTTTGTATATCCAATAATATATGTAATATTGTTGCAAATGATCCTGCCGCCGTATGGATAAACTGGCAGTCTTGTACGTGAGGCGAGTGTTGATGTTCTTCCCACACGCGGACAACAAGAAGCAGAGGCAGGGCTAGATGATAGTACAGAGAGTGATCGGGGACAGCCCACGGGACAGAGGTAGAGGCCATGACACAAACTTGGATGCCTATCACCGAGACATGGAGAGAGACAGAAGCCGTCTGCTGATCCACACTGTAGAACATACCCCCGCTGATCCCCTGCTAAAAACCGGTCCTGTTTTAGGGGTCGTCTATAAAAGGCCCCTGGAGGGAAGCCTCCAATCTGGGCGTCCGCTTTTCCTCCTATATATAATTTAACAAAATATTGTGAATATTTAACCTTTATATGTATATTGTATAAAAAAGGATATTTATTATTTGATAAAAACACACAGAAAATAAACTTTGATATTTTGACTATTATTTTATATAAATAGTTTTGTAGTTATTTTGATTAAAATAAATTTACTTTGTAATTAATAAGTTTATCCTCTCTCACATTTTTATCAATTCGTGAAAAATTATATGAATTTATATTATCCATGAATCCAATATGAAAATATAATCTGAGAACCTATTTGTTATTTTTTATTTGACATACCAGACGTGATATCCCAGCTTGGGATACTTACACCTAAATACTTTTTAGCAGCCTATATATAATTCTTTTTATATTCAATTCAATAAACAGGACTAAAAGCAAAATTAAAACTGAAAGGTTGGTTTTCTCAAACAGAAAAGAAAATCTAAAAGGAATTTACAAAAATTATTGAATTTTACATAGGTGTCTTTGTTATATACAAATTCGCAAATTTCTTCGATGGGATAAAAATAAAAGATTACTTCTGTAGCTGTGAAAGATTGGACATTCTATCAATAAATGTATTGAGTTTTGGTTTTATTTTCCACAGAAGGAATATTATGGTACTTATGTACACTAAAAATAACCAGCAAATTATTTCTTATCACAAAATATTTTATCACATTATATATATATATATATATATTATATTTTAATAAAAAAGATTAAATTGGCGAAACCGCTGGGAGGGTTCACCACTGATGAGCCAAGCCCTCCCAATATATTTTTTCATCGCAGTAAGGACAGTAGAAGTTCGTTTTATGTATAAAAGAAACATTCACGCTTTTAAATCCTTTTATTTTATAATATTTATTGTTTTTGTTGTTTTCATGTATAAAACATATACCAAGCTTTGTTTTGTATAATTGCTATTAATAATAAATAATATGTAAAGTTATATTGGTTACGGATTCAATCCTTCTTACTTACTTCAATTACATAACAGTCAATTCCTCTTGATATAAAAAAAAATTGCGCCGCTAATTGTTTTGTATTTAAAAAAACTTGTACAAATCTTACAATTCTGAATAGGTCTTCCTGTATATTTTTTAAAATCTTTCAACAAGTTTTCTGGTAATTATACCATGATATAAATTGGAGTATCCATAATTCCTTCATCAATTATCAATATGGCTTTTGATAACCTTAATGGCGTCGATGAGACAAAGCCAAAATGATGGGAGCAAACACTCCGAAACGCGTGCATGGTTAGCTTATTTATTGATAAGTGAAAAAGAGATATGTTAGCCAATAATTCTATCCGTGGAAGTAAAGACATTTATAGATGGAAATTTTGAAAAGGGAGGATATTCAACTATAAAGATAAAGTTCGACTATCCTGTCTAGTTATAGCGTCTAGTTTTGACGTCTATTTTGACGGGAGAGGAACCTTTATTTTTATAAAGACATTTAGTTCACAATTATTCTGATAGATGGCAAAGACCATCATTCAACATTCAGTTACATTCCCAGTAGATATGTATTTTCATTGGACACTTTTTTCTGATTAAAAAATAAATTGCTCTAATGGCCCATGATCCTTGCAGAAGTCCAACCCTACCGGGGAGCGCAAGTAATCAAACGGGGCTCTGGTACATTTCTAAGTGCAAAGTCGAACTGATTTTCACATGTGTAAACATGTGGTGCACTTACAGTAAAAGTAGCCGCCAACTTCTACCCACCATGATTATCATGACCTATACCACGTGTACTAGGGATAAGCCAAAAAAAGAAAGAAGTATTTTCAACATTTTCGTCTGATATTTATATATATTTGTTTAACCTATACAAATATTAAGAAAAAAGGCCTATACTGATTGTGAAATTGAAATTTTGTGATTACTCACAACTTCTGTCTTTATTGATTCATCAAGAAAATATATTTGTGACCAATATTCTGGAATAACAAAAAATTCAACGATTACTTCATATTTTATCCTAAAGATGGCGCAAGCCATCAGCAACTTATATTGGTACGATCAAAGGAGATGTTTCTCTCTCCATTTAACCGCATTATACCATCACCAAATACCTTTTTACCATTTTATATAGAAATATTCAACAAGCACATATTTTTCTTTTAATATAGATATATTTAATAATTATATAAAATTGTTACTAATCCAATGAATTTAATGCATTTTTGACATTTATATTTAGTTTGATAAAGGAAATAGGAAATACATTTATTGAATACATTAAAGCTATACATTTCTCTAATTATCCATAATAAAAAGCACTAATTCATATCAGTAAATAAGTTACAAAATTATTTTTAGAATATTCGAACAAATAAGCTAAAAACACCTATATATACTCGTATATACTTAATTTTTATATTAAACTCACATTACTTTTAAATTATTTGAAGGTTTTAAAAATCCTTTGGTTTCCTTGTGAGGTCTATTCGAACTAGAAACAATGGGCCAGACGAAATGTTTAAAAGAAGAATTTCATCTTTTGGTTTGAATTAATACACGTTTGCTACAATATTCTCCCTTTTTAAGTATTTCCTATACTCTTACAACTATATAAACAATATTGTAAAAGAAATGAATTGGTTTCATTCCAATGGGATTCTTCTCAAGGATATATCTTCAAATCATCTGGCCCAATGCTTCTCTGGAACTTTTAAAGAGAGAGAGAATCCAACCGATTTCTAAAACCGGCTTTAGACTAAAAGTATTTTGCTAAGAAAAACTCAGATGCATTTTAAAGTAATTTAATTATAATAATTATAAGGTTGAGATGAAATTTTATAGATTGCTATCACTTCTTGAAATTTTACAAAAAATAAATGTATAAACATGTTGTTTAAATATAATAAATGTATTCATATTACTGCCTTTTGAAAGAGGTTTTTGTCTGAAAGCTCTGTCTCTCTCATCAAGTTTATATCACTTTAATAAATTAACTTGTCATCGTTTGCTTTTATATCTTCTTTTAGCATAAATAGATATAGTTAAACCTGTCTATAGCGAGTTCTCTTAGGACTCACTAAAATAGGGTGTAATAGAGAGGGAGTGCTATAGACAGGTCACTTTTAATGTAAATCACATCATACTACGTATTTAATACCGGGCGCTATAGAAAGGAAGGCGTTATTTAGAGGGGGCACTATAGACAGGTTTAACTGTATCTTAAAATTATTTTTGAAGCATAAAAAAATATATGGCTATTTTTACTAAATACACATAATTATGAATTTCTCTACATTATGCTCAATTTCTAATATAATAAAGTAAAAAAAAAAACTTAAAAATATATACGCATGTAAAAAAGTTAAATGAATAATTACAATATTTCACTTATAATATACCTAAATTATTTTAAAACATTTTTTAGCATTGAATGTTAAATTGATACATAAAACTATATATTTATACAGAATATAATTATTTATTTCATAAAAATCACACAGAAAAATCACAGACAATATATATTGAAGGAATTTCAAATGTTTTATAAATCTGTTAGATTCTGTGGAAGTTCCAAAGAAGCATTGGGCCAGATGATTTGAAGATCTATTCGAGAGAAGAATCCTATTGGAATGAAACCAATTCATGTCTGTTACAATATTGTTTATATGGTTGCAAGATTAATTTTTAACGCTTTGCCAAATTTTTTAATTTTTGTTCGCTTCTGACGAGGACAAAAGAATTTTGTTGAAACGTCGAGAGAGTAAAAAAGATTCGCTGGCCGAAGTATCTTTAATTTGAATAACTATGAATGCCGGCCAGGCAGCCTCTATCTTTACGATGGTTACAAGAGTATAAGAAAAATTTGAAATGAAGAATATTGAAGCAAACGTGAATTAATTGAAACCAAAAGATGAAATTATTCTTTTAAAAGATTCGTCTGACCCATTGTTTTATAGTTCGACTCGACCCATCACAGAATCCAAAAGATTTTTAAAACCTTCAAATTATATCAAAAGTATTGTGAGTTTAATATAAATATTGATTATTTTATTATAGAAAAAATGTGAATAGTTTTAATTCAAAATGGAGAATCTATTGAATATATATAATTTTGCTACGAGGGCCATCCAATAAATAAGTTTCCCTATTTTTTTTCTGCGAACGAAACGTTGTAAAAATTAGTTAGTATAGAAGAAATGGTCACTAGGATGCGTTGGAAGCTGGTGACCTTCAAAATCACGCTACTCGTACGCGCAAGTCCGTAGCGCTTCAGTTTCCATGGAGCTATCACTGGTGAACGTGTCCACTTGCGAACTCCGTTCCGTAATTCGTTTTTTCACGGCGAAAAATTAAACTGCGGTCAATATTCATCGCAATTCAGTGTCAGTGTATGGTGAAGAATGTATGAGCATCCAAATGGTTCGCCGATGGCGTTCATGGTTCTTAGAAGGACGGCAAAACGTGCATGATGACGAGCGAAGCGGCAGCCCCGTTACTGCTACGGACAATGCAGCCGTTGCTGCTGTTCGGAATGTGGTGGAAGCCCGATCGCCGAGTCACCATTGACGAAACAATTATTCGACTGCCTCCTGGAATCGAAATTATACGCTCTTCGATTGGAACAATCATGTCAGATATTTTGAAATTTCTCAAAGTCTGCACAAGATGGGTCCCGCGTTTGCTCTTGGAAAATCACAAGTAACAACGGATAGGGGCAGCCCGAGCTTTCCTGGAAATGCATCAAAGAGATGGAGATCAACTGTTTTCCCGTATTGTCACTGGAGATGAAAGCTGGGTGCATCATTCAACTCCAGAAACAAAACGACAAAGCATGGTGTGGAAGAAGCCTGAGGAAAGTGCACCAAAAAAGGCGAAGGTCACAATCTCTGCAGGCAAAGTTATGGCTATGGAAAACTTCAAATGGGAAATTTTCACACATCCACCTTATTCTCCGGAACTTGCCCCAAGCGACTTCCATCTTTATTCAGCACTCAAGTGGCACCTTGGAGGCAAGCACTTTGCTAATGATGACGAAGTGCAGGCGGAGGCGAACCACTGGCTACGAAGACAGGACACGGCTTGGTACAACAGTGGTATCTAAAAATTGCTACAACGGTACCAAAAATGTTTGGACAGAAATGGTGATTATTTAGAGAAGTAGTCTATGAGTTGTATAAAGAAAATAAAATAACTGCATAATTGTAAATAATGTCGTTTATTTGTTAAAAAATAGGGGAAACTTATTTATTGGATGGCCCTCGTATATAAATGGATAAAAACTTTTGGCAATAAGTTTGTTTATCATCAAAACCATGAACACTTGAGCTCTGCAAAGTTCAGACAGTCATAGATAAGGCGAAGAGCAGTTTGTTCAGTTTCTCCACAGGAATAATTTGGTGTTTCTGATAGATCTCTCTTTTATGTAAGTGGTACTGGAATTGTCGGTATGATGTGAGGAATTGAGTGACTATACTCGTAAAATTTGGATGGAACTGTGTAGGAATGCTGTAAGGCATTTGATGCAGAGTAAAAATGTTTCTTTATTCTCAAATCTCAATGATTTCAGATGTCCTTATAATCCTGGTGTAATCAATGTGCGAGAGATTGAAACTTAAAGGTTTTTCGGCCTTTTTTGCTTATCTACCAAAGGTTTTATTTTACTTCCCAGGGTACAGGTTGAATTTGAAGTGGTTATAAACTTTGTTTGGTTACTTGCATTCGCTGGTAGGGTTGGACCTTTGCAAGATCGGGGGCCATTAGGGCATTTTTAAAAATTTGAATCTGAAGTGGTGTGGAGATTCTGTATCAATGAGTTTATGCCAAGTTTATTATTTTTCTATAACTCGTCGTTAAGGGGAACGTCGCTAAGCAGTGCATACTTGAATACAAAATTATAAACTAAATTTCCACGAAGACTACATTTCTTGCAATCAAATATATAGAATACACACACACACAAAAGCCTTTATTAAGACACACTGGTCTAATAGAGGATTCTTCCTGAGATTACAAAAGAGATAGGCCTGTGAAAGTGGGGAATATACAGAAGAAGAAAAAGAAAGATTATGTAAGTATGATATATACATATACATATACAACATAACAACAAAAGCCCCCATTAAGACCCAAAGTCTTACAAAAGACTCGACTGCAGGATCCAAGAAGCAAAGTAAGAAAGAGATAATGAAGTGAACAACAAAAAAAAAATAAAAATAATATATATATTGTTACATCATGATTAATGGCGTATTTATTATATTATTTTTAATATATTTGAAATTTAAATTATATATTTATTTATTTTTATATTCTATGATATTTATTTAAAACAGATTATTTTTAGATTATCATCATTTGTATTTAGGTACACTGTGACTTCACTGCTCTCTTTGATGTGAGAAAATAAATAAATTATTCTGGTGGCTACATAAAGTAGACTTATCTCATTATTCCCTTTTATAAATTTGTAGGATGGTTGAAACACGCTCTGGTAAGATGCAAGACCCAGCACAGGAGAGAATCAAGGCTGAAGAGTCTGCCAAGCCGCAACCTGGTGCAACAATTGGTAGAGATGCTAGTTCCGACCCAGTTGTCCTTAATCCCAACATCGACATCCCCAAGTATGATGGAACAGAAGACCCTCGCCCATGGATTGAATCTCTTGAAGAAATTGGCTTCCTGTACCATTGGGCAGACTACATTATCTCCCGTTATGCTGCCATGAATATGATTGGTAGCGCCAAAACCTGGCTGAACCTACACAAAGTAAGTTTCACCAGCTGGGAAAATTTCAAGAGCCGCCTAATTGAGGATTTTGCCTCAGACGCCAACAAAGAAGAAATGAGGATGAGATTAAACAGGATACAACAGTGGAATGAACCTGCAATCAGGTTCGCAGAGGATATCCTTGTACTGTGCAACAAGGTCGACCCCCAAATGGAAGAAGAGACTAAAATAAACTGGGTTATTGGAGGGTTAAAGAAAGAATACTCTTTTGCCCTTCACCTAAACCCTCCTAAAAATACCAATGAACTTCTAGAAATTTGTAAAAAGCTGGATTTGTTCGAAAAGAATTACCAAGAACGTGCAGAAAAATCAAAAGCTCTTTATAATGGACCACGCTCTCCTCGTCCCCATCATCAAGAGCAATGGAAGAATGCTACGTCGTTCAGAAGACCATATCAGAACACCTCCAAGCCCCAGGCCCCCGCTCCGAGGTACTACCAGAACACCTCCAAGCCTCAGGCCCCCACTCCGAGGTATTACCAGAACAAGCCTCTGCCCCAGGTATCTGCCCCTAGATTTAAATTATATATTTATTTATTTTTATATTCTATGATATTTATTTAAAACAGATTATTTTTAGATTATCATCATTTGTATTTAGGTACACTGTGACTTCACTGCTCTCTTTGATGTGAGAAAATAAATAAATTATTCTGGTGGCTACATAAAGTAGACTTATCTCATTATTCCCTTTTATAAATTTGTAGGATGGTTGAAACACGCTCTGGTAAGATGCAAGACCCAGCACAGGAGAGAATCAAGGCTGAAGAGTCTGCCAAGCCGCAACCTGGTGCAACAATATATATATATATACACATTCATCT
>CP092871.1:14932787-15002911 GCA_030710605.1 Cordylochernes scorpioides
GATCTAAATCGAAGTTTGGTTGATTGTTGTTTCACTAGATGGCGCTCTGCCCTCTAAAATGCTCAGGTGAACGTGGTTAGGATTGGTATTTTATGGTTTTTCATATATTGAAGAAGAAGAAGAAGACAGTGGCGATTTTGTTCACAATTTATTATCTCGCGTGTCTTCAATAAAGGTCACTGTAATATCTTTCAGAGTTGTGGTCTGAATTCCGATATACATGCTAAAAGATACAACTTCCTTAAATTTTGTCCATGAGTGTAACTTTCAGAGTTCTTGTCTGAATCCCGATATATATGCTGAAAGGTACAACTTCCTTAAGTTTTGTCCATGAGTGCAATTATTGATAATAATTTTGGAGAATTAAAGGTTAATACTCTCTTATGAAATATATTTAATTATATTTTCCTATAATATTAAACTAAAATATAATTATTCCATATAAAAACATACATAAATTGGACAGCTCTCTAGTAATCCATTTCAAAGATAGCTAGAGAGTCCTACATTTCAGAAATATAAAAAACAACTTCAATAAAACTTGCGTATTTTTCTTAAAAGTTGAATAAAATTTCAAAACCCAGATAATAGATTCTATGCTATTTTATACTATATTTATTAGGACATTTTATGATAATTAATTTTTATCGTAAAGATAGAGGCTGCCTGGCCGGCATTCATGGTTCTTCAAATAAAAGATACTTCGGCCAGTAAATCTTTTTATAATACAATATAATGCGGCTTATAAATTTAGAACGACATTTGCAATTATACCGCAAATGTTTCTTTTGAAAGAAAAATCGAAATTTATTTTAAGGAGAAATAACGATTATTTCTATCCTTAGGGATAAAGTATGATAGGATGAATTGTGAAGAGTAATGATAAATGGAAAAATAAAAGTGTCCAGGGATGGGAATCGAATCCACAGTTGTCCGCTTACTGTGCAGATACCATGTCCACTCTTCCGTTTATCACAACTCTTCACAATTCATCCTTTCATACTTCATCCTTAAGGTTAGAAATAATCGTTATTTCTCCTTAAAATAAGTTTCTATTTTTCGTTCAAAAGAAACATTTGCGGTATAATTGTCAAATCTTATTATTATCTTGACTTTTCGACAAAATTATTTTGTCCACGTCAGGAGCGAACAAAATTTGAAAAATTTGGCAAGGCGTTAAAAATTATTCTCTTATAGTTCTCTAAAAATATTTCTTAACGCTCTTCCAAATGTTTTAAATTTTGTTCATTACTGACGGGGTCAACATATTTTTGTCGAAACGTTGAGATAATAAAAAGATTTACTATCCAAAATATCTTTAATTTTAAGAATTAATTTTGATTTATTATTTTTCTATTTCTATATGTATTCTCAAGGTGTTTAAAAAGGAAATGTATTTATTATTGATATCTATAATAAAAGTCAAAAATAAATAGATATAATTCATATGTTTTGTTTAGCATTATCAAAGATATAACTCGAGCTTTGGAACTCAGTAAGATAGAGTAGTTCCCAATTCTCACACTAGATGGCACTGATGATTGATGGAGACAGTGTGGTAGTACCAATAGTTCGATAATGTCCACAGAACAAGTTGGTCTTTCATTACCTCGCACCGTGGAACTTGAAAAAATATATTTGCTTAAGAAGAACCTATATTCTTAATGGAGATGGCTTGTTGATGTATCATAATTTTTTTTATGATTCTATTTAGGTCTGTTTATTCCCGGAGATTTTAAATAGCTAGTCAATTCAAATATAAATATCTAATATTCAAAACTATTATAGGCGCGTATGATTCTTTTGAACAATTTCTACCGCCCTTACTGCAATGGAAAAATTAAAGGGAGAGCCTGGCTCAAGGGCAGTAGAAATTGTTTAATTTTCAAAAGAAACATACGTGTCTATAATAGTTTCGAATTTTCATAACAGATGGCGCGCTATGCATTATAATATAGATATGTAATACAATATTCCTGGACCCTTTTATTTTTCCGTTCATCATTACTCTTCGCAAATCATCCTCCAGTAGTACTCCCAGTCTTAATGACACAGACATTCTACTTCACCCAGTCATGATGGTTGTCAAACAGACACCATCGTGGGTCACAACTTGATATCCTAATATGATTAAGTAAATATAAGAAAGAAGAAGAAGACAATTCATCCTTTCATACTTCATCCCTAAGGATAGAAATAGTCATTATTTCTCCGTAAAATAAATTACGATTTTCGTTCAAAAGAAACATTTGTTGTAAAATAGTCAAAATTCGTTCTACATAAATATCTATTAATATTTTACATATATCCTGTATATAAATTCTGTCTTAATTTAGGATAACAACTGTGCTACCTGGAGTATAGGAGCTCCATTTAGGCTTCCGTCCTGCGGTGAATCTGTATAAGACTGGTGTGGTCTTAATAAATCAGTATGGGTGTATTATTGGGAAATGCGTCGGACCTAGAGTCTATTGTTGGGTTCTGTGCTACCTGGAGTATAGGAGCTCCATTAATGATTCCTTTCTTCCTATGGTGAATCTGTATAAGACCGGTGGTCTTAATAATGCTGCATGTGTGTATGATTGGGAAATTCGTCGGACCTGGAGGCTGTTGTTGGGCTCTGTGCTACCTGGAGTACAGGAGCTCTATCTATGCATCCTTCATGAGGTGAATCTGTATAAGACGGTGGTCTTAATAAAGCTGCATGTGTGTATGATTGGGAAATTCGTCGAACCTGGAGGCTGTTGTTGGGCTCTGTGCTACCTGGAGTACAGGAGCTCTATCTATGCATCCTTTCTGGAGTGAATCTGTATAAGACCGGTGGTCTTAATAAAGCTGCATGTGTGTATGATTGGGAAATTCGTCGGAGCTGGAGGCTGTTGTTGGGTTCTGTGCTACCTGGAGTATAGGAGCTCCATCTATGCTTCCTTTCTTCCTGTGGTGAATCTGTATAAGACCGGTGATCTTAATAAATCTGTATGTGCGTGTGTGATATTAATATAAAACTTATATTTTAGCTCTTTTTGAATACTAAATAAGAATAAATATGTTTATAAAAAGATATTTTCAATAAAGGATTAACATTCTGTTGAAATATTTCCATTTTGATTAATATACAACCGCTATTTTAAAATAAGGAGACCCGTTTTATATTTCCTGAAATAGAGGAGGAATGTGGGGGGCTGTGTTAAAATGGATTTCTCCTTATTCTGAAATCAATAAATCCTCGCACCCCTTTGTAATTTTATGGCGTGGAATTCTGCCTATCTACTTTAGAACCATGAAAAATGTTGTCTTCTATTTCCTACGATGGATAAAATACCATCGCCAATTTTTCCACGATAGTTAATAATCAAAATATTATTTGAATGTTGTATATCGTTATAATTCGACAGGTAAATATGTAATAATATAATGTAAGTATATATAAATATAAAAACAATATAATCTCACAATATTCCTCATATAGATATAACCGATACAGTGTGTTGTGAATTACTTCATGAATGAAATACAAAGTAATTTCTATGAAAATTGATACTTTTTTCAATGCAAAGGTATAATAAAGATACATGTAAAAACACTTAAATTTTTTGTATATCAAATAATATATGTAATATTGTTGCAAATGATCCTGTCGACGTATGGATAAACTGGCAGTCGTGTACGTGAGGCGAGTGTTGATGTTCTTCCCACACGCGGACAACAAGAAGCAGAGGCAGGGCTAGATGATAGTACAGAGAGTGATCGGGGACAGCCCACGGGACAGAGGTAGAAGCCATGACACAAACTTGGATGCCTATCACCGAGACATGGAGAGAGAGACCGAGAGAGACAGAAGCCGTCTGCCGATCCACACTGTAGAACATTCCCCCGCTGATCCCCTGCTAAAAACCGGTCCTGTTTTAGGGGTCGTCTATAAAAGGCCCCTGGAGGAAGGCCCCCAATCTGGGCGTCCGCTTTTCCTCCTATATATAATTTAACAAAATATTGTGAATATTTAACCTTTATATGTATATTGTATAAAAAAGGATATTTATTATTTGATAAAAACACACAGAAAATAAACTTTGATATTTTGACTATTATTTTATATAAATAGTTTTGTAGTTATTTTGATTAAAATAAATTTACTTTGTATTTAATAAGTTTATCCTCTCTCACATTTTTATCAATTCGTGAAAAATTATATGAATTTATATTATCCCCATGAATCCAATATGAAAATATAATCTGAGGACCTATTTGTTATTTTTTATTTGACATACCAGACGTGATATCCCAGCTTGGGATACTTACACCTAAATACTTTTTAGCAGCCTATATATAATTCTTTTTATATTCAATTCAATAAACAGGACTAAAAGCAAAATTAAAACTGAAAGGTTGATTTTCTCAAACAGAAAAGAAAATCTAAAAGGAATTTACAAAAATTATTGAATTTTACATAGGTGTCTTTGTTATATACAAATTCGCAAATTTCTTCGATGGGATAAAAATAAAAGATTACTTCTGTAGCTGTGAAAGATTGGACATTCTATCAATAAATGTATTGAGTTTTGGTTTTATTTTCCACAGAAGGAATATTATGGTACTTATGTACACTAAAAATAACCAGCAAATTATTTCTCATCACAAAATATTTTATCACATTATATATATATATAATCTAAAATGCAAATATTTTATTTTTCAAAAACATGTATTCTGTTTTTATCATTGACTAATGCTTTTGTTTTTGACCATAGATTTAGAACATAACACTTTGAATATTGTTGTAAATATGTATAGTTAACCTACCTATTTTTTTAAATTCACGAATATAGAATTCATTTTATAAATTCTATATTACTGTGAAAAATAATTAATGTGTAATTCTTTTCAAGTGATTGAAAATATAAAGTACTTGATAAGTGAATACCTATCTTTCTTTTTTCACGACTGCACCTCCAATTATCTATCTTTTTCAACAACAAAACAAAATATTCATAACATAGATATATTAAAATTTTATTTTATTCAAAAAATATATATATATATTTCATAGATTCAAATACTCTGTTAAATTGACCGCCAGAGGTCACGCTTCCCCTATAAAAACTCATTGTTGTTGTTTCCCGATGGCCGGCTCAAATCTTTTATACATTATGCAAATAAGTTATCCATTTTTTTAGATTCTTACGCCTTAAGCCAGGCAGTACTTTTACAAAATTATCTTTTATATATATATTCCTTTAGCTCAAATAAAGAAATCTCTGATCAAAACTATTTTATTTTTCCCACAACTGCAAAACAATATCGTAAAATACTCATGGATATCAAAATCAAGCAACAGCTAATAATATATAAATAACAATCAAAAGAAAAGATAATTCTGTTGTATTTTGATTATCTTGAGGATTATACTATGTTAATGGTAATGTGCAGTCGTGGTTAAAATCCTGAAACTATAATAATAAAATAGTTTTGATAAGAGATTGTTTTATTTGAGCTAAGGGATAT
The DNA here is from genome assembly GCA_030710605.1 of Cordylochernes scorpioides. Classification (NCBI taxonomy): domain Eukaryota; kingdom Metazoa; phylum Arthropoda; class Arachnida; order Pseudoscorpiones; family Chernetidae; genus Cordylochernes; species Cordylochernes scorpioides. The sequence goes on from CP092871.1 coordinate 14,938,290, forward strand.
GCATAAAAAAATTGATGAAAGTACTGCCTGGCTTAAGGCGAGTAGAATAAGAAAAACAAAAGATTATTTACATAATGTACAAAAGTTTTGAGCCGACCATCGGTGAACAACAACAATGAATATTTATAGGGAAAGCGTGACCTCTGGCGGTCGATTTAACAGAGTATTTGGATCTATGAAATATAATTTTAAATAGAATAATATTTTAATATAACACATATATATATTAGATAATAAAAAGGCATATATTGGATTTAATAATAATAATAATAATAATATATATATTAATTAAAGGGCATATTTTGGATCTAAAATAAAACAAACATTTTATTTAATATAAAATGCCAATATTTCAATAGGCTATACGCCTAACTTCATCAGGGCGTTTCTTGTTTTTAAACTGCTTCGGATGATCACGCGATGCCTTCACGCGACGATATATAAAATATTTACAACTCTGGGGCTAAAATTTAAATATATACACACAAATATAAAATATATAAAGATGACTTCAACATGCGGGTTATCTGGGAGTTTGCCATTACTGGCAATGAGAAGTGTACACGGAATCCACTAAGTTTGCCGAACACTTCACCAAGTCCAACTTCACCCACTTAGCAAACCTATGCTAATATGGGTAGTCCTACAGATTTCCAATATGGACTGGAGACATCTCTCTTGACATATTTGTCGTTGAGGTACAGCACGATGACGAGGGCCAACAGCCCGACACGCGTACGTGATCAGATTTTATTGATTATAATCAAGAATGGGTATTTGGCCAATTCTGGAATAATTTCAAAAATCAACGAATAGTTGATATTTATTCCGATAGATGGCGCAAACCATCAGTAACTTTCAGTTACACGATAAGGAGATGTATTTTTCTTAATTTATACATCTTATCCCAGTACAATGTCATATTTGTACAATTTCTTTTCTAAATTTTTAACTTTGTGGGGGAGAGACCAAAGTTAGACGGAACGTGTTTCTCTATTTAGAATTGCTGCGAACTTTCGGATAATGATATTTTTCAACAGGCCATTATGCAAATACGTATTTGCATATTAGTCTGTTAAAGGACGTTATTGGCCGAAAGCTTGCAGATTTCTAAATAAAAAAAACACGTCATGTCTACCTTTGGTATTTTCCAAACAATGATACTCTACTCTTCCTTCTATTGTAATATTTACTCTGAATATTTCTGCCCAGAAATCATCCTCTACGTGGAGAAGCAGCATAAGTAAGGGACTGCCCTGTAGGGCGAAGTACGGTATCGCGAGCCCTGAGCCACTACGGTAACCGTGAACAGGGAATTCTGAAATGTGGCTGACTAACGGGGCAATGGCATCTCCCCTTTCCATGGAGATGGACCAGACACCACCACCACCACTCAAAGCTTGTGACCATGGTTTTCCTTCAATACCCCTTCACCAAAGATTTACTATAGTACTAGATATATATATACAAACATTCATGGAAAAATAACTTAAGGAAGTGTAAAGTCTTTGATGTCGACGGTCGTCTTTTTTTTATAAGAAGACAGATGCAATTTTGTTCAAACTTCGGTTATCTCGTGTCTTCAATAAAGATTACTGTGTATCAAATATTTTTCAGAGTTATTGTCTGAATCCCGATATACATGCTATAAGGTACAACTTCCTTAAGTTTTGTCCATGAGTGTATATTTAAAAGAATGATTTAATATATATTAAAATGATTTTATTCTACTGAAAATAGAGTAAAATAGGTTCAATATGGGCTCAGTAGTCTCTTGTGCCTTCAACTGCATATCACCATGGGAATAAAAACGCTTTAAACTGAGTAGATCTTTGTAAACTTTGATGGAATCCTTTTTACATAAATTTCCTATGCAAATTTGAGTGTGTCTGTTGGGAAAACTCAATAACAATGGTAGAAATGCTATATTTGTAGAATTTTGATTTCTTATAGATACGACAGAACCTGAAGATCTCGAACCAATATTTACATAAATATGTTTTGAATAAATAGTACAAATGTGAAATTGTACAGGGATAAGATTGATAAATTAAGAAAAAAGGCATCTCCTTATCGTGCAACTGAGAGTTGCTGATGGCTTGCGCCATCTGTTGGATAAAAAGGCATCTCCGTACCCTCCTCAACGAATAGTTGATATTTATTCCGATTAATAGTGCAAGTCATAAGCATCTTTCAGATGCACGATAAGGAGATGCCTTTTTCTTAAATGTGTTTTTATAATAGAGGAATTCTCTGTCAAAAGATTGATGAAAACAATTCGCCATATGCTTAATTGGCAAAAGTAGTGAAAAGCAAGACCAGTACATTGGCCTTTCATAAATTCTGTAAAACAGCACAGACAAAAGGCGTAACACAGATGATGGATCCAACTTGAAGAAAGGTAAATGTTAATCTCTACTTTCTGTAAATAACTGTTATGTTTAATTCTGTAAAACGACATTTGAAAATTATCCCGCATGTGTTTCTTTTAAACGAAAAATCAAAATTTATTTCTAAGGTGAAATAATGATTATTTCTAACCTTAGTAATGAAGCATGAAAGGATGAATTGTGAAGAGTAATGATAAACGGAAAAATAAAAATGTCCAGCGATGGGAATCGAATCCACGGTGTTCCGCTTACCGGGCAGATGCCATGTCCACTAGGCTACCCTGGACATATTTTTCCGTTCGTAAATATTATATGCGGTAAAACACATGCGGGATAATTATAAAATGTCGTTTTACAATCAGAAGCCGCATTAAATTGTATTATAAATGCTTACTTCTGTTTACCCAACTAAAATAAACCTAAATATTGAGGCTGCCTGGCCGGCATTCATATCTCTTGAAAATGAAGATACTTCGGCCAGTGAATCTTTTTATTACCTCGACGTTTCGACAAAAATCTTTTGTCCTCGTCAGGAGCAAACAAAAATTAAACATTAATGTTTAATTTTTGTTTGCTCCTGACGAGGACAAAAGATTTTTGTCGAAACGTCGAGGTAATAAAAAGATTCACTGGCCGAAGTATCTTCATTTTCAAGAGATAAAATAAACCTGTATGGGATGAGTGTCTTTAATAAAGGCTTGTTGTTGTATATGATTTTTATAAACAAATAAAACATATCATTGTCAAATATTATTTCTTATGAGAATTTGAAACTGTTATAGACGCGTATGATTCTTTTTTTTTTCAAGAATTAAACAATCTACTGCTCTTACTGCGATAAAAATTTAATGGAAGACCCTGGCTTATTAAAGCGGTATGGTAGATTAAACTGGCGAAACCGCTAGGAGGGTTCACTACTGATGAGAACTCCGCCTTTGCCTGCCCCAAGCCCGGATGAAAAAGGAGGAGGGGGAGCAGTAACAAGCTCGGTAAAAAACCTGGGCTCAGCTGGCCCGGCTGATAGTACCCTGTAAAGGTTCCTAATCCAGGGATACAGGATGAGCAGTGTTTGTACTCCATGTTAGGAGCGGGTGCACATGGTGTCTGTTCCTCATGTCAGAGGCGGTCTTTTCTTTTGGAGCTAAGTTGGCCTGCCACTGAGTAGTGCTCCCAGTCTTAATGACAAAGGTAGACACATTCTACTTCACCCAATCATGATGGTTGTCAAATCTCAAGCTTTACAAGCTTGATACCCTAATATGATTGATTGGAGATAAGAAAGAAGAAGGAAGACCACTGATGAGTCAGGACCTCCTATTAATTTTTCATTGCAGTAAGGGCAGTAGATAATTGTTTAATTCCTGAAAGAAACCATACTCATCAAAATAGTTTCAATTTATAATAACAGATGGCGCGCTAATGCATCATACTATTTCTTATCACTAGAAAATATTCAATGTGGTAACTTTCCTATTATAAGGAATCACAGAAGTTTTCGAGCATGTTTCCTTCTTCGACTAAATATAAATAGACGTTCTCATATCAATCTGATGAAGGACATTGCTGAGGGAATCGTTAATGTTGGAATATTACACAGAGTAACAATGGCTATAGATGAGCTCATGTTTGAAAAGGAACTTGTATGTATATAATATTTATAAAATGAAAGGATGTAAAAGCACGAATGTTTTTTTTATACATAATACAAACTTCTACTGCCCTTACTGCGATGAAAAAATATATTGGGAGGGCTTGGTTCATCAGTGGTGAACCCTCCCAGCGGTTTCGCCAATTTAATCTACCAGACCGCTACTCAGAGCTCTAATACTGTATTGGACGATTCTGCTTTTATACGCAGCATTGAAGGTTGGAATCTCAGAAATGGTTTTCAAGAAGACTATGGGCATAAGCTTATAGGACAGTAGAATTACATACAAATATATGCATCGAGCAATGCTCCTCCGCAAATAATAAAGACAAGGCCACTTAGGCATAAATTAACACAAAGCAATAACGCGCCATCTATACATGTAAAATGAAAGGATTTAAAAGCACGAATGTTTCTTTTTTACATAATACAAACTTCTACAGCCCTTACTGCGATGAAAAATTATATATTTTTTTGTTATTTTCATGTAGACATATACCAAGATTTGTTTTGTATAATTGCTATTAATAATAAATAATATGTAAAGTTATATTGGTTACGGATTCAATCCTTCTTACTTACTTCAATTACATAACAGTTAATTCCTCTTGATATAAAAGAATTTGCGCCGCTAATTGTTTTGTATTTAAAAAACTTGTACAAGTTTCACAATTCTGAATAGGTCTTCCTATATATATTTTAAATCTTTCAACGGGTTTTATGGTAATTATACCATGATATAAATTGGAGTATCCATAATTCTATCATCAATTAACAAAAATGATTTTGACTACCTTAATGGCGTCGATGAGACAAAGCCAAAATGATAGGAGCTAACACTCCGACACGCGTGCATGGTTAGCTTATTTATTGATAAGTGAAAAAGAGATATGTTAGCCAATAATTATATCCGTGGAAGTAAAGACGTTTATAGATGGAAATTTTGAAGGGAGGCTATTAATCTATAAAGATAAAGTTCGCCTATCCTGTCTAGTTATAGCGTCTAGTTTTGACGTCTATTTTGACGGTAGAGGTGACCTTTATTTATATAAAGACATTCAGTTGAAATTTATTCTGATAGATGGCGAAGACCATCATTCAACGTTCAGTTACATTCCCATTAGATATATATTTTCATTGGACACTTTTTTCTGATTAAAAAATAAATTGCTCTAATGGCCCATGATCCTTGCAGAAGTCCAACCCTACCAGCGAGTGCAAGTAATCAAACGGGGCTCTGGTACATTTCTAAGTGCAAAGTCGAACTGATTTTCACATGTGTAAACATGTGGTGCACTTACAGTAAAAGCAGTCTCCTACTTCTACCCACCATGATTATCATGGTCTGTACCACATGTACTAGGGATAAGCAAAAAAATGTATTTTCAACATTTTCGTCTGAAATTTATATTTCTTTCTATAACCTATACAGATATTAAGAAAAAGATATACTGACATCTTGCAATTGAAATTTTATGATTACTTATGACTTTTGTCTTTATTGATTCAACAACAAAAGATATTTGTGACCAATATTCTGAAATAACAAAATAATCAACGATTACTTCATATTTTTTTCCTACAGATGGCGCAAGCCATCAGCAACTTATATTTATACGATCAAAGGAGATCATAAAGATAGAGGCTGCCTGGCCGGCATTACTATTTCTTCAAATTAAAGATACTTCGGTCAGTAAATCTTTTTTATTGTCTCGACGTTTCGACAAAAATATTTTGTCCTCGTCAGGAGCGAATAAAAATTAAAACATTAGGCAAAGCGATAGAAATTATTCTGACTAAAATCTAAATTTCTAACGCTTTGCCAAATCTTTTAATTTTTGTTCGCTCCTGACGAGGACAAAAGATTTTTGTCGAAATGTCGAGACAATAAAAAGATTTACTGGCCGAAGTGTCTTTTATTTAAAGAAATCAAAGGAGGTGTTTTTCTATCAATTTAACCGCATTAGACCATCACCAATTACAATTTCGCCATTTTATATAGAAATATTCAACAATCACATATTCCTTTTAACATGAATATATTAAAATATTTATATAAAATTGTTACTAATCCAATGAATTTAATGCATTTTTGACATTTATATTTAGTTTGATAAAGGAAATAGGAAATGCATTTATTGAATACATTAAAGCTATACATGCCTTTAATTATCCATAATAAAAAGCACTAATTCATGTCAGTAAATGAGTTACAAAATTATTTATAGAATTTTCGAACAAATAAGCTAAAAACACCTATATATACTTAATTTTTATATTAAACTCACAATACTTTTAAATTATTTGAAAGTTTTAAAAATCCTTTGGTTTCCTTGTGAGGTCTATTCGAACTAGAAACAATGGATAAGACGAATCTTTTAAAAGAAGAAATTTATCTTTTGGTTTGAATTAATACACGTTTGCTATAAAATTCTCCCTTTTTAAGTATTTCCTATACTCTTACAACTATATAAACAATATTGTAACAGAAATGAATTGGTTTCATTCCAATGGGATTCTTCTCAAGGATATATCTTCAAATCATCTGGCCCAATGCTTCTCTGGAACTTTTAAAGAATCCAACCGATTTCTAAAACCGGCTTTAGACTAAAAGTATTCTGCTAAGAAAAACTCAGATGCATTTTAAAGTAATTTAATTTATACGTTATTTTAATGCATTTATTAAAAGGTTGAGATGAATATTTATAGATTGCTATTACTTCTTGAAATTTTACAATAAATAAATGTATAAACACGTTGTTTAAATATAATAAATGTATTCGTATTACTGCCTGTTGGAAGAGGTTTTTGTCTGAAAGCTCTGTCTCTCTCTGTCATCAAGTTTATATCACTTTAATAAATTAACTTGTCATCGTTTGCTTTTATACCTTCTTTTAGCATAAATAGATATATAGTTAAACCTGTCTATAGCGAGCTCTCTTAGGACTCACTAAAATAGGGTGTAATAGAGAGGGAGTGCTATAGACAGGTCACTTTTAATGTAAATCACATCATACTACGTATTTAAAATCGGGCGCTATAAAGAGGAAGGCGCTATTTAGAGGGGGCGCTATAGACAGGTTTAACTGTATCTTAAAATTATTTTTAAACTTAAAATACTCGTATATGGATATTTTAAATCAATATAAATTTCTTCAGATTGTGCTCGATTTTATAAATTATGAAGTAAAAAACATAAAAAATATATATGCGCATGTAAAATATTTAAATGAATAATTACAATATTTTACTTATAATATACCTAAATTCTTTTAAAACATTTTTTAGCATTAAATGTTAAATTGATACATAAAACTATATATTTATACAGAATATAATTATTTATTTCATAAAAATCACACAGAAAAATCACAGACAATATATATTGAAGGAATTTCAAATGTTTTATAAATCTGTTAGATTCTGTGGAAGTTCCAAAGAAGCATTGGGCCAGATGATTTGAAGATCTATTCGAAAGAAGAATCCTATTGGAATGAAACCAATTCATGTCTGTTACAATATTGTTTATATGGTTGCAAGATCAATTTTTAACGCTTTGCCAAATGTTTTAATTTTTGTTTGCTCCTGACGAGGAGAAAAGAATTTTGTTGATACGTCGAGAGAGTAAAAAAGATTCACTGGCCGAAGTATCTTTAATTTGAAGAACTATGAATGCCGGCCAGGCAGCCTCTATCTTTACGATGGTTGCAAGAGTATAAGAAAAATTTGAAATGAAGAATATTGAAGCAAACGTGAATTAATTGAAACCAAAAGATGAAATTCTTCTTTTAAAAGATTCGTCTGACCCATTGTTTCTATAGTTCGACTCGACCCATCATAGAATCCAAAAGATTTTTAAAACCTTCAAAACATTTTAAATTATTGTGAGTTCAATAAAAAAATTGATTCTTTTATTATAGAAATAGGTAAATAATTTTGATTCGAAATGGAAATTTCATTGAATATATATAATTTTGCTATATAAATGGATAAAAACCTTTGGCAATAAGTTTGTTTATCATAAAAACCATGAACATTTCAACTCTGTAAAGTTCGGACAGTCATAGATAAGGTGAAGAGCAGTTTGTTCAGTTTCTCCACAGGAATAATTTGGTGTTTCTGATAGATCTCCTTTATGTAAGTATTTCTGGAATTTTCCGTGTGATGTGACGAATTGAATGACTATAAAATTTGGATGGAACTGTGTAGGAATGCTGTAAGGCATTTGATGCAGAGTAAAAATGTTTCTTTATTCTCAAATCTCAATGATTTCAGATGTCCTTATAATCCTGGTGTAATCAATGTGCGAGAGATTGAAACTTAAAGGTTTTTCGGCCTTTTTTGCTTATCTACCAAAGGTTTTATTTTACTTCCCAGGGTGACAGGTTGAATTTGAAGTGGTTATAAACTTTGTTTGGTTACTTGCACTCGCTGGTAGGGTTGGATCTTTGCAAGATCGGGGGCCTTTAGGACATTTTTTAAATTTGAATCTGAAGTGGTGTTGGGATTCTGTACAATTGAGTTTATGCCAAGTTTATTCTTTTTTTCCAACTCTTCGTTAAGGGGAACATCACTTAGCAGCGCATACTTAAGTATACTACTAAGTATAAACTAAAATTTCACGAATACTACATTTCTCACTATCAAATATATAGAATACACGCAATACTAATTACGATGCACTAGCTCGCCATCTGTTATCAAATTACAAAACTATTTTAGACGCTGAAAGCTTATGTCCATAGTTCATCTAAAATACCCATTCGAATAGTCAAGCATCAGTATCACTATAAAAGGAAGTTCCAAAAATGCAATATAACAGCGGTATGGTAGATTAAACTGGCGAAACCGCTAGGAGGGTTCACCACTGATGAGCCAGGCCCTCCCTTTAATTTTTCCATTGCAGTAAGGGCAGTAGAAATTGTTTAATTTTAAAAAGAATATTACGCGTCTAAAATAGTTTTGTAATTTGACACACAATACTAATATTTATTATTTCAAATAGCAATGGAAAATTTACCATTATATTTCAGAAAGGTATTTATTATATTTTATTAAATGAACATCAATTTTAATATTTATATTTTGCTATATTTTATAAACTTTAATTATTTCTTCCCTTGTATTTTATACATTTTGATTTGTTCTTGCCTCAAATAAATCGCTGTGTCATCCTGAAGTTTGTCTTTCCAAATTTACTACGTGTAATAATATTAAAAGTCTTTTTATAGAGAAGGAAATAACACAGAAATCAAATAACTAGATCTTACAGGAAGCTTGTTTCTGTTATATCCTGGATTGGGGATTTGTTTCTTGTTAATCTAGGAACTTGTTTCCTCACTTTCTCTTATATAACAAGTTGATTAGATGACAAAGGAATAAGTTAGTGATTGGTAATTTATTTAGTATGGCGCCAGTAATCAACAAATTTCAGTTGTACTATCTGGATATTAAACGACATGAAAATTATCCCGCATGTGTTTCTTTTAAACGAAAAATCAAAATTTATTTTTTTTAAGGAGAAATAACGATTATTTCTAACCTTAAGCTTAGTGGACATGGCATCTTCCCGGTAAGCGGAACACTGTGGGTTCGATTTCCATCCCTGGGCACTTTTATTTTTCCGTTTATCATTACTCTTCACAATTCATTCTTTCATACTTCATCCTTAAGATTATAAATAATCGTTATTTCTCCTTAAAAATAAATTACGATTTTTCGTTTAAAAGAAACATGCGGGATAATTTTTAAATGTCTTTTACAATCATAAGCCGTATTATATTGTATTATCAGGATATGCTTTTTTTTTCTTAATTTATCCACCTGACTTCAGTACAATTCCATTTTGTATTATTTTTCAGATATATAAATGTTGCTACGTAACTTACTTCTAGAAAAGTCAGTGGACGAGTGGGTAACACCCTTGTTTCCCGACAGCCATGAACCGTGTTCGAATCTTGCGTTAACATTCAGTTTAATATGTAAATAACCTTCACATATTATTCATTGGATAGTAAAAAGGCATATATTGGATTGAATAAAAGATTTATTTGCCAATATTTCAGCTGGCTGAACGCCAACCTTTATTGAGTCATTACATTACATTACAAAAATGTAAGGCTTCGATAAAGGTTGGCGTTCAGCTAACCGAAATATTGGCAAATAAATCTTTTATTAAATCCAATATATGCATTTTTACTATCTAATGATTTGAGTATGGATTGCTCTATATTCAGAACAATATTATTCATTGTTACAATTATCATAGACTAGGTTGTTCTTTTAGAGTGGTACCTAATAAAGTGATTTTGGAACAAGAAGTAATTTACTTCTATAAGTTATAAGCAGCCATCTTACATCTATAGCATCTTAAGTACAATATTTCATATTGAAGTGAATTTTTAGTAAAGGAGAATTGTTGAACGCACTTATGCAAGTTTTTAAACGGAGCATACAAGTGTCGACCACCTTTCTAAAATCAAATTTGAAATTATTTGAAAATGTTTAAGGCTTTGGTGGTAAAACATATCTCCCCACATTGCTGATTGTTGGTAGTAGTACATCAACAATTTTATCCTTAGTTTTGAATATGTTAATTCAACTTTAGGTTAGCACAACCTAATGAAGCCATCACTGCAAACATTTAAATTAAACTTTTAAAAATGAGTAGAAACCAACTTAGTGTTGCTTACTTAACACTAAAGTGGATACTAAGCATATTATCAACCAGCAGGTTACAAATTTTGGTGTAAACATTTGATGAAATTTTCATACAACTATAACCTTTCTAAAGATAGCTTACCCAATCTACATAATGCTATATAGGTTATAATGTAGCCACAATATGGAAGCCGATGTTGTCGGTCAAACCATTAGAAAAACATTAGGCCATTGTTTGATAGGTTAGGCTATGTAATAAACGTTTAAAATTTCCAACTAATCGTTAAAATACCCCTGTTTAGAAATTTAAATTAGATTTGATTTATTCTCCATATTAGGAGATTTAAAAGAGATTTTAAAAAAATGTATAATGACATCAGACATTGTAAAAACTGAATGTATATTTATAACATGTTGAAATTCTCTGTTTGTACAGTTTTATGGATATATTGTTTTTAAATTTATCTTAACCCAAAAAATATATAGTTGGATGGTAGTTAATAAAGATCAAATACAGTAAAACCCCTCTATAGAGAACCCTAATTTGGTCAGGCCCTTTCAGGGCAGTATAAGTTTGTATTATGTATAAAAGAAACATTCGTGCTTTTAAATCCTTTCATTTTATATGTATAGATGGCGCGTTATTGCTTTGTGTTAATTTATGCCTTACTGGCCTCGTCTTTATTGTTTGCGGAAGAGCATTGCTCGATGCAAATATTTGAATATAATTCTACTGTCCTATAAGCTTATGTCCATAGTTTACTTGAAAACCATTTTTGAGATTCCTCCCTTCAGTGCTGCATATATAAGCAGAATCGTCCAATACAGTATTAGAGCTCTTAGAAGCGGTCTGGTAGATTAAATTGGCGAAACCGCTGAAAAGGTTCACCACTGATGAACCAAGCCCTCCCAATATATTTTTTCATCGCAGTAAGGACAGTAGAAGTTTGTATCATATATAAAAGAAAAATCCATGCTTAAAAACTTTCATTTTATATATATAGATGGCGGGTTATTGATTTGTATTAATTTATAGTTTACTGAATTATAAACTAAATATATATAAAAAAATTAATCTCGTTATGAGGAAGGGGTCATCATATCCCATGTTCGTTTTAGCGGGGTTTTACTGTATTCAGAAAACTATATAATTTTAGTATCTTTTAGAACATTTATAATTATTATTGTTTTATCCTTGAAGGTTGGGAGGTGACCAAGAGTGAAGTGTCGAGGCTGAGGCAAAACGGACTCCAGTAATCTCGTTTATTGACATAAATTGACTGACTGCTAAAAACTGTCGCTATTTATATACAAAATTCTATGAAAACCATTATGCAAAACAGGATACACCTATCCCTCGATTTACACGGTAGATACGTTCCTGAGAAAAACGTGTAAATCGGGAAATAGGTGTACACAGAAATAAAAATAAAATGCATTGACAGGTTAAAATATGTAGTCAGCACATAAGCTCGGGATTCCTCGTGAGATGCGTACACAGCGCATGTGTTCAATCACAGTAGCATTTAGTATAGTGCGATAAAAACAAAAAAAAAACTTATTTGGAAAACCGTGCAAAGGCGAAAACGTGTAAAACAAGTACCGTATAAATCGGGGGATAGGTGTATTTGCATATCCATAATTCAATATGCAAATACACTACAATTATATAAGAAGTTTTTTGTTCTATATCTACATCAATATATTGTTTGGTCACGTAAAAAAAATGAGGCCAACAAAACAATTTATTTTGTTCAAAAACAATTGGCAACTTATTCACATGAAATAATGGAGAGAAACAATGAGAAAAAGCGAAAGTGTTGACTGTACATATTTCAAGCTACTATTTCTAATTACTATATGCAAAATATGACATCGAACGTGTAATTTTCATGTTTCCCAATGTTCAATTGCGTTATTTGTATATAATTTCAGATATACAGTAAACTCTCCAATAACGCGATTAATGTGTTCCGTGTTGTATGAAATCGCGTTATAGGAATTCGCGTTGTACGAAATAAAACTTGTATAACGCGAATGTTGTTAGGGTAAATTGTTTTATTTTATAACGCGTTATACGAAAATTCGCGTTGTATAAATAAATTTGTCGCAATTTTTTTATCGCGTTGTACGAAATCGCGTTGTAAAAACTAGCGTTATAGGAGAGTTAACTGTACACGCAATTATCCTAATTGTGGATATGGCGTGTCTCTCCCAACTGTTGAATAAATAAGTGTGATAAATAGATGCTCAGGAATAAACTTTGTAAATTAATAATCGATTAAATACTTTTAAAATATTCGGTCACATAATATAAATGTTTTTGTTTTGATATGAATCGATGCCAAAAATGATAAAAGTATTTATACACTCATAAGACAAAACTTGAAGAAGTGAAAAGTCTTTGATATCGACGGTGATTTTCTTTTTTATTAAAAGAAACGGAGGTAATTTTGTTCACACATGGTTATCTCGTGTGTATTCAATAAAGGTCGCTGTAATATCTTTCAAAGTTATTCTCTGAATCCTGATATGCATGCTAAAAGGTACATCTTCCTTAAGTTTTGTCCATGAGTGTATCTTTCAGAGTTATTGTCTGAATCCCGATATACATACTAAAAGGTACAACTCCCTTAAGTTTTGTCCATGAGTGTAACTTTCAGAGTTATTGTCTGAATCCTGATATACATGCTAAAAGGTACAACTTCCTTAAGTTTTGTCCATGAGTGTAACTTTCAGAGTTATTGTCTGAATCCCGATATACATCTAAAAGGTACAACTTCCTTATGTTTTGTCCATGAGTGTATATTTCAGAGTTATTGTCTGAATCCTGATATACAATGCTTAGATGGAGTTCTGCCGTCCAAAATGTTGATGTAAGCAGTTAGGATGTTTCTTTTGAAATATATATATGTTATATAAAAATATTTTATTTGATATTATATTTCATAGATTCAAATACTCTGTTAAATCGCCCGCCAGAGGTCACGCTTCCCCTAGAAAAACTTAATTGTTGTTGTTTCCCGATGGCCGACTCAAATCTTTTGTACATTATGTAAATAAGGTTTCATTTTTTTATTCTTACGCTTTAAGCCAGGCAGTACTTTTAATCAAATTATGTTTTTATATATCCTCTTAGCCCAATTAAAGATATCTCTGATCAAAACTATTTTTATTATTATACTTTCAAGATTTTTAACCACGACTGCATTACCATAGCATAATCCTAAAAATATTCTCAAAACAACAGAAATCACATTATTTTTTATTTTTATAACAATACAATCAATTCCTCTACAAGTAATTAATCTCATAACAGAAAATCTCATTTTTTATATTATACTAGTATATATATTAAAAATAAAGAAGGCATATCCTGACCAGGAGCACATGTGCTTTTCAGAAGGCTGAGCGCCATCTAGGGGAACAGAAATCAACTATTCATCGATTTAACCTGTTCCCTGATATTTGGCCAACCCAATTTCTTGATAAATCAAGAAAAGCCATCCACGAACGCGTTTCGCGCTGTTGGCGCTCGTCAGCGTGAAGCAAGCTGTACCACTGCGACCAAAAATATTTTTGGTCCCAAAGGCTTCTTTAAAAACCAAGAAATGGGTATTTAGGGCCAAACTTGCGTGAATACGCTTAACACATTAGAAAACAATAGAAAAAAAAAATAAATGTAATATTATAAAGAATATTGTCTAATAAATAATTATGTACCATGTTGGATATAATGTATTCTGTATGGATTCAAATAAAGATGGCAGTCAAAGGACGTGGAGATGGAAGAAGTAGAAGAGAAAAGAACGACAGATCCAAGTCGTGTATCTAGGTCACTTAGAACAAAGAGGCCCTCATATTCCAGAGTTGAATGTCCTGAGAGATTGGGATGTTAGGCAAAGCTCCTTCCCGACCAAATTCACCATCATGGCCGACAGAGACAGGGACCAATCAAAGGTCAAGCAGGGTCCCACATGACCCAAGCCGGGGGGTGGGGCAACCGGAGTTCGGTCGGTGTAACGTGTGTGTCAAGACGTGTGTGTGCATCTTCTAAAAGTAGTGCCTCGAGGTCCAAGATGTGAGTCATCTCAATCCAATTTAATCGCGAAAATCCTTCCATCTCCTCTCCCGAGCCGCCAATGATTAATATTCCGAGGTGTTTTGTGATTCATTAATCGATATAGTGTGCCGATTTTTCATCCACCGCCATCGATAACGACTGCCCAAACATACAAAACCCCATCCACTCCCGAGGATTCTCAGGACAAAGCACTTTATCACAGTGAAGTCGACAAGCATTTTTTTTATATTATATAAATATGCGACTCTGTTAATTATTTATTATCCTTTCAAGATGTAAAAGGCAAGAAGAGTAATTAGGATCAGACACATGTTTGTTACTCCCGTTCCACAACTTGGTAGAAAAGTTACGTCAACTCTGGTAGATGAATAATATATATATTGACCTCAAGAAATAATTAAGTAGATGCCGGGGGTATCTTTGTTCCTTCCATCACTTCCTGGAATATCATAATATTCTTTAGGGGGATTTATTTCTTAAGTCTTTATTTGTGACGGAATAGGAAATGCAGTGAGTGCAGAAATTCTCATGAGAGATACTCCTTAAAACTAGGATAATTCAGTATTAGAGGAATGTACAAGTTCCTTTTTTTCAAATAATACAATTTATGAACGAAATTTGACAATTTTACCGCAAATGTTTCTTTTGAACGAAAAATCGAAATTTATTTTAAGAAGAAATAACGATCAATTCCAACCTTAGGGATGAAGTATGAAAGGATGAATCGTGAAGGGTATTGATAAAAGGAAAAATAAAATGTCCTGGTATGGGGATCGAACCCACAGTGTTTTCAAAAGTTGTTTTACAACCATAAGCCGCATTATATTTTATTATAAATTACTATATATAATATTTACGAACGGAAAAATATGTCCAGGGTAGCCTATTGGATATGGCATCTGTCCGGTAAGCGGAACACTGTGGGTTCGATTCCCATCCCTGGATACTTTATTTTCCGTTTATCATTACTCTTCACAATTCATCCTTTCATACTTCATCCCTAAGGTTAGAAATAATCGTACTTTCTCCTTGGAATAAATTTATATTTTTCGTTCAAAAGAAACATTTGCGGTATAATTGTCAAAATGTCGTTCTACAATCATAAGCCGCATTATATCTATATATATATATAAATCAATGTTTGTATATTTGTTTGTTTGTTTGTATGTCCGGTATACAAATTCGCAGTAGTTCACTAATTCAAACCAAAATTTCCATACATAGGTAAAAAAAAATACGGGGAAGACGATAGGCTATTTTTAAAAAAATATATGAATCAATTATTAAAACTATATATTCAAATTATTCTACTTAGCTCACAAACAGCGCCCTCTATCAACGATTAAATTATTCTGATGCAAACAAATAGATAATGCTAATAACAAACAATTATAAAAAAATCTTATCTAAATATATATCACTCGGGTAGATATGCACACGAGTCAATCCCGGGGCGAAGCCTGGGTCACCCGTCTAGTTGTATTATAAAATACAATTTATCTACTGTCCTTACTGTTAAAATTGCTAAATATTTCCTAACAAATTCTTTATTGTGATAAAAACACTTTGGGAGGAACTGTCTCAACCCTTCTGTGTGTGTGCCGTATATAGTCATAATATGTATAACACTAGATGTAAACACAAAAAGTAAACAATAGAGGCATAAAATAATATTATAGCACAGTGTAGTATTAAATAAAAACATTAACCATCCAGGGAAAAGTTTCTTTTCAAAATATTTTTTATTTATAAAAATCTCTAAAGCTTTCGGGAAAGAAAGCCCTTCTACGGGGGAAAATATCTTACATCATTAAATAATACATCATTAATGATGTTAGATATTTTCTCCCGTAGAAAGGCTTTCTTAGCCGAAAGCTTGAGAGATTTTTAACTAAAAAAATATTATAAAAAGAAACTTTTCCCTGGAGGTTCAATGTTCTTGTTTTAATATTGATTCAAGAGATTATTTTATCGAACAGTGTTATATTAATTGTCTCAATATGAAGACTGTAAACATATAAACTATATTTTACACAAATAAATTTACTGGCAATGTGTTTCTTTTAAATATCATCAAATATTATCTCTACAGACCTTACTGCAATGATATGAGTTATTGAATGAGAAGGCTTGGCTCGTCCAAAAGCGTGCCAAAGCTGGTGTTGTGGCTTTGTCACCAACCCGAGGTCGCTTGTTTGCGGCGACGGTCAATAGATGGCGTCAGGTTTTGACGTCTATTTTGACGGGAGAAGCGACCTCTGAGCCAAGCCCTCTCATTCAATAACTCATATCATTGCAGTAAGGTCTGTAGAGATAATATTTGATGATATTTAAAAGAAACACATTTACCAGTAAATTTATTTTGTGTAAAATATTAACGATACATACCAATTAAATTTATAAATTTAATATAAACTATATAATATATAGCTTTTTATATAATACCAAGGTCAGTATTTGATGCTTTAACAAAATACAAGATAATTCAACAAATGACAAGGAAAGATCAAATATGCGACATTAACGCGCTGTGAGTGAAGAATTACAAAAACAATTATAAAATTCAGAACGAAATATTACAAAGAGATGACAATATATCCATATTTTGTTCACACTTGGTTATCTCGCGTGTCTTTAATAAAGATGACTGTCTAATGCATTGTTCTAATGCATATTTCAAGGTAGAAGTGTCTCTTTTATTATATAATATTTTATAGAGACAAAGGTCGTCTCTCTCCCGTCAAAATAGACGTCAAAACTCTGACGCCATCAACCGTCGCAGCAAACTAGCGGCCTCGGGTCGGTGACAAAGCCACAACACCAGCTTTGGCAAACTGAAAAGCGCCAAAGGCGTGCCAAAGCTGGTGTTGTGGCTTTGTCACCGACCCGAGGCCGCTAGTTTGCTGCGACGGTCAATAGATGGCGTCAGGTTTTGACGTCTATTTTGACGGGAGAAGCGACCTATGTCTCTATAGATCAATATCCTCTCGGAAAAATTCCCATCTATAATATTTTACATGTCTATAAAATCACAACATTGTTTCCATCATCTATTTTATAATGTACCATTATATAATTTATAGAGCGACGTGTTTAACAAGTTTTACCGCAAATGTTTCTTTTTGCAGAACAAAAAACCGTAATTTTAATTATTTTAAGGAGAAATAACGACTATTCCTATCCTTAGGGATGAAGTATGAGAAGATGAATTGTGAAGAGTAATGATGAACGGAAAAATAAAAGTGTCCAGGGATGGGAATCGAACCAACAGTGTTCCGCTTACCAGGCAGATGCCATGTACACTAGGCTACTCTGGACATATTCTCCCGTTCGTAAATTTTATATAAAATTAATTTATAATACAATATAATGCGGCATTGATTATAGAACGAGGTTAACGTTAACCTCGTTCTATAATCATAGGCGCATTATATTGTATTATAATTTATATTACGATGCACTAGCGCGCCATCTGTTATGAAAAATAAACTATTTTAGACGCGTAAAGTTCTTTTTGAAATTAAACAATTTCTACTGACCTTACTGCAATGGAAAACTTAATGGGAGGGCCTGGCTCATCAGTGGTGAACCTTCCCAGCGGTTTCGCCAGTTTAATCTACTATACCGCTGTTAGTTCATCTAAAATACCCATTCCAAGAGTCTAGCAACAGTATCACTATAAAAGGAAGATCGAAAAAATGCAATATAACAGCGTTATAGTAGATTAAACTGGCGAAACCGCTGGGAGGGTTCAACACTGATGAGCCAGGCCCTACTATTAATATTTTCCATTACAGTAAGTTCAGTAGAAATTGTTTAATTTCAAAAATAATCTTACGTGTCTAAAATAGTTTCTAATTTTCATCATAATTAATACTTAATTATTATTTATATAATATTTTAAACATTCTTTTTATATTTCACATGATATGTATAATACACACACACACACATAAGCCTTTTTATTGGGGCATCCAGCCCTATACATGATTCCCCTCTACGGGATTTAGGAAAGGAAGATATTTCAAAAGTAAAAACTTGAATACAAGAAGTAATAAGGAAAGAGAGAAGAAAGAAAAAACAAACAAAAAAAATATAACCATATATACAAAAAAATAAACATACAGAGCAAAAGGAACCGTACATGATTAAATATTTAAATTAAAGTACCAATGTTTAGAATATGTCAAGGTTAAGATATCATTGAGAGGGCTAGTGTGGAATCAGCCGCATTCAATCTTCGCTTTCCTCCTCCGAGCAAACCACGACATTCGGCGAATCCATCATTCTCCAACGGACATTGACTGCGGCCTTGTAGAATCTATATAAACCGAGGGAGAGACCCTGATCAACCATCAGTGTGTTCATCCAGCTGCAAATTTGTTGGCAGTCAGGTTGAGACCAGGGTAAGTCACCCAAAATTTATTGCCTCTGTTTCTCTAAGCAAGAGCATTCAAATATTATATGCATAATTTCGTCTTGGATTCTGTTTTTACACAGATCGCAAGTTAGAGTCAAATCAATATTCCAGCGCTTTGAACGATTTTCTGGGAAGATCGTCCAAAGGAGTCTCAGTTGTGCAAAAAATATTTTAATTGCTAGAGGAATAGTTGTGAATAAATATCGTTCTGCTGTTATTGAATTTTTTAGGTATTTGAAGTGACTGTGATGTGAAGTATTTAGAATTTTCTCCATGTCGTTTTGAATGCTTTGTTCGGTTGCTATTCGAATTATAGCAGGGATTTCAGTCAGTATTGCAGTGTAATCCGGACAACCCTTCAGGAACGAAAAACCGTTTGAATCTAAAATGGTTGACAGGTTTTCGACAAAGGTTAAACCAGCCCTTTGATTGCTGTGTAATGTCCAGAGGTGTGACAAACATGCCCGGGGCAACCTACTCTCTTCCATTTTCATAATCCTCACCCAAAATCTCAGGACCTGTTTAGTTATAATAACTTCCTGTGATACTCGTCCACACTCCATTCTTAGCATAAATCCCGGAGTATACTTTGGTAAATTTTGGTAGCGTCTTAGGAAAATATTCTGAACCTGGTCAACTACCTTTACTTGGTTGAGTGCCCAGCATGGATGATATGTATAATACATTTTAATTAGAGATAATTTCTTCGTTGATCTTACAAAGCAGAAGAACCTCAGCTGTTCCCATGATTTAGCTCATAACACAAACATACTGTATGAAGAGAAGCGATTTGCTTCTCAAAATAATTGAATAAATAAATATTCAAACATGCCATATAAGTATTCTTCTATTTATAAAACAATATATACTCTATAACAAAAAATAATCGACGCACCAAGAAGCAGTTGTCCGATTTATATGAAAATACGTATACAAAGAGGTTTCGACCAAACATGCAAATGATTGAAATTTGGTGGCCGAATTCTGCAAAGCAAGAGCTCCAGCGCATTTCCATGACACGCCGGGTGGCAGCCTGCATCCAGGCCAGTTCGGGTCCAACGACATTTTGACATTCTCAATTTGTGACGATGAAACTCTGAAATAAAACAATTAATTGTTCTGAAATTTTAATCGTTTTTTCCTCTATACATGCTCTTTACATACGCCAATTTTTGTCCTAATCTGACAATTCCTGGTGCGTCGATTTTTTTGTTATACAGTGTAGTTAAAATTTATAAATTTAAATGTCAATCAATCGATAAAATTTTTAACAAATAAATTTACTGGCAATGTGTTTCTTTTCAATAATATCATCAAATATTATAAATATAAAGATACAATATTTGATGATATTATTGAATAGAAACACATTGCCAGTAAATATATTAGTTACAAAAACAATATATATTACAAATCAATAAGAAGGTTTGTAATATTTAAAATCTATCTCAAACAAACTTGTAGAAAAAAAAAACTAACATTTGAGAAAAAAAAGAAGTTTTATAGAAAAAAAATCGTAGATTATTTTCCGAGCTCTCCATGAAGATTTATCTTTTCCAAAATCAATTGGAAATCCCATTAAAATATCTTTCTTCTAGCCATATGAAAATAATTTTGTGAAAATCCGATATTTTATTCAAAAAAAGACTCTGTGCATTAGTTTGGAATATATTTCTCAGAATAAAGTAATATTTCGGCTATCGGATCGTAAGTTGTGTTTTGGGGAAAATGTATATTTTACTCAACAATATATAACGTATCATATTTTAAAAATACACTAATATTGGATAAAACCAAATATTGCGAAAGAATAATATTCCTACCACAAATATAGGAATATATTTCGAATATATTACAGATAGGTTATCCTTTAATAAAGTTACGACATATATATATGTTATGAATATTTTGTTGTTGTTGTTAGATAAAGGGTTGATAAGACAAAGGATCGATAAGATAAAAGGGTTGAAGGTGCAGTCGTGATAAGAAAAAGATAATTATTTACCGTCAAGTAGCTTTTATTTTCAATTACTTGAGGAAATATTACACATTAGTTAGTTTCACATTATATAGAATTTATAAAGTTAATCCTATATTAGTGATTTAAAAGGATAGATATGTTAACTACGCATATTTACAACAAAACTGTACAACAAAACTGAAAGTCTTTCTAAAAACGATGATAACAAAAGTAAAATTATCAATGAATATAAAATAAAAATATATATATTTTAATATAGAAATATTCGAATTTTTAGATTATATAATATAAATATATATATAATGAAAGGATTTAAAACCACGAATGTTTCTTTTATGCATAATACTACTTCTACTGTCCTTTAAGCTTATGTCCATAGTCTTCTTGAAAACCATTTCTGAGATTCCATCCTTCAGTGCTGCGTTTATAAGCAGAATCGTCCAATACAGTATTAGAGCTCTGAGAAGTGGTCTGGTGGATTAAATTGGCGAAACCGCTGGGAGGGTTCACCACAGTGAGTTTTTCATCGCAGTAAGGACAGTAGAATTTTGTATTATGTATAAAAGAA
This sequence comes from Cordylochernes scorpioides, assembly GCA_030710605.1. Classification (NCBI taxonomy): domain Eukaryota; kingdom Metazoa; phylum Arthropoda; class Arachnida; order Pseudoscorpiones; family Chernetidae; genus Cordylochernes; species Cordylochernes scorpioides. The sequence goes on from CP092871.1 coordinate 14,960,041, forward strand.
ACATTCGTGCTTTTAAATCCTTTCATTTTATATGTATAGATGGAGCGTTATTGTTTTGTGTTAATATTACAGATAGGTTTACCTTTAATAAAGTTACGACATATATATATATATATATATATATATATATATATATGGCATAATCCTGACCTCTCACATGAGCATTTTATATAGTAGAATGCCATCTAGTCGAACAAAAATCAACTAAACGTTGGCTTATTCCATTTTATTTGGCGAAACCGCTGTGAGGGTTCACCACTGATGAGTCAGGCCCTCCCATTAATATTTCCATTGCAGTAAGGGCAGTCGATATTGTTTAATTTTTAAAAGAATCATACGCTTCAATAATAGTTTCGAATTTATTTTTTAATATATAAATAACTAATAAAATATTATGAAAAAGGCATCCCCTTATCGTGCAACTGAAAGTTGCTGATGGCTTGCGCCATTTATCAGAATAAATGTCAACTATTCACTTTGATTTTTAATTATTCCAGAATTGGCCGAATACCCATTCTTTATTAATCAAGAAAAGCTAACCACGGACGCGTTTCGGGCTATTGGCCCTCATCAGCGTGGTGCAAGCTGTACCTCAACGACCAAATAATTGGTCATTAAGGCATCCTGAAAAATCATGAAACGGGTAGTTAAGGCCTGAATTGCGTGAGAACGCTACACAATGTGAAAAATAGTACAAATGTAATATTTTACTGGGATAAGGTGCATATATCAAGAAAAAGGCATCTCCTTTTCGTGCAACTGAAAGTTGCTGATGGCTTGCGCCATCTTTCGGAATAAATATCAACTATTCTCGTTGACTTCTAATTATTCCAGAATTGGCCAATTAAGAATTCTTGATAAATCAATAAATAATTGTTGTGAAATATATAAAACGGGGAAGAGAAAGAAAGAGCTGATAATTACGAAGATTTTTCATTACTTAAAGGTATTTTATAAACAATAAGACAAGAGATTAAAGAAATTAAACTAAATAAAAGTATATACACCCTAGCAGCTCACGTGTATAAGATACCTGGCCTATCCAAGAAACCAAGCAATCTAACAAAGCTGTCATCGTATAGGTAGATATGAATTTAGCATAGACAGCATTGTATGTTGCACGCCTTTGCTGAGCCAGTGGCTTGATGAAGAGCGACCGCGTGAAAGCTAGCCTTCCAATTTCTGAATAAAATAAACAACAAATATCTTTAGATTTATTTGGTGGTAGTGGTGTCTTGTCCTTAGTTACTCCATGGAATGGGTGGGTGCCATTCCCCCATTAGTCAGCCACATTTCAGAGTTCCCTGTTCACTGTTACAGTAGCGGCTCGGGGCTCACGACACCGTACTTCGCCCTACAGTTATATTTAACAAATTATATTTATTTAATTCAAGTATATTATTATTTATAATACAATATAATGCGGCTTATGATTGTAGAACGATGTTAGACAAATTATACCGCAAATGTTTCTTTTAAACGAAAAGTCACAATTTATTTTAAGGAGAAATAACGATTATTTCTAACCTTAGAGATAAAATGAAAGGATGAATTGTGAAGAGTATTGAAGGGAAAAATAAAAGTATCCAGGGATGGGTATCGAACACACAGTGTTCCGCTTACCGGGATGATTATTTGCATCTCTATTTCAAGTGCACACATTACAACAATATGCAAATAATAACAAGATTATTTCAACGTAGAAATAACCTAGAATTTTCACTTTTCAATAAATACAGTAGAACCTCCCTGTAAAAGACAACACCTAATTGCAGAGCCAAAGTGTCCTTTAGATAGAGGTGTCCTCTTACCGGAGAGTTACTAAGTAGTAAAAATGATAATTTTGCAAATTAAAACTGTCTTTTATAGAGAGGTTTTTGCTAGCGGGGTGTCCGTTAAAGGGAGGTTCTATTGTATTAATCACATTTCGGAGACAAAAACCTCTATTCCCAATAAATAATATTTACAACAATTACCGCCTTCAGCAATGCAGTATTATTTATACAAAAGGCATTTAGCGAACAAAGCACACATTTGAGACTGTTTAAATGATCCGAGTGTTCTCTAATAATCTATTTTCCAATTAGCTGTCAAACGCACGTGGTGTTGTAGTTTTAATTGGTATTCGTATAGCATTCTCCCATTGATTTGCCCGCGAGGCGAAGTTAATAGGTTGGTCTTCTGACGTCATTGTTGGTTAACAACCTCTTCCCAAGTGTTTTATACTTAGTTTGAGAGTCTTCTTTTTAAACTTGTTCTTTAGCTCTCCCTCACTATTCATATTTCCACGTGGAAAATTAGGGAAGACAAAAACTTCAGGATGAGACAACAATTTATTTCAGGCAAGAACCAACTATGAGGGATAAACAAAAAATAAGCAAAAGAGGGAAGTGTACAAAGTATAGCAAAATATAAACATAAAAAAATAATAATACTCTGTTAATAAAATAATAAATACTTTGTTACAATATCTTTATTCGAATCTTTATGTAAAATTCTTCCTTATAAACACATGAATATACACTCATTGACAAAACCTATGGAAGTTTTACCTTTTATCATGTATATACACACCTACAGCTTTATTAAGACAACCGGTCTTATAGATTCACAGGAAGAAAACATAGATGGAGCTCCTATACTCTAGGCAGCACAGAATCAAAAAACAGCTTACAGGTCCGACGCATGTTTAGAATGTATTTACACATACAGCTTCATTAAGACAACCGGTCATATACAGATTCACCTCAGGAAGTAAGTATATATGGAGCTCCTATACTCTAGGCAGCACAGAACCAAACAGCAGCCTCCAGGTCCGACGCATGTTTAGCATGTATATTGGGATTCAGACAATATAATTCAGAAAGATATTTGATACACATTGACCTTTAGTGAAGACACACGAGATAACCAAGTGTGAACAAAATTGCCTCTGTCTCCTTAAAATAAACAGATAACCGGCGATAATATAGACTTTACACTTCCTTATATTTTGTCCATGACTGAATATATATATGTTATATAAAATAATATATAAAATGGTATTTTATTTTTAAATTATAATTTATAAAAAAATTACTCTGTTCAATCGACCGCCAGAGGTCGCGCTTTCCCTTTATATAACCCTTTGTTATTGTTTCTCGTTGACCGGCTCAAACCTTTTTGTAATTATGTAAATAATCTTATGTTTTCTTTATTATTAAGCCTTAATTCAGGCAATACCTTTCTAAATTTATGTTCCATAAGCTTAATTGAAGCTATATCTGATCTTAACTATTTATATTTCCAAGATCATCCACGACTACAAACCAATACCATTTATTACCAATGTACTCAATAGAACCAGCAATATAAAAAATCAACAGAATCAAATCTTTTTTTATAATATATATATTATAAAACAAAAAAATATTTCTGCTGTATTTTAGAATTGTTGAGATTATGCTATGGTAATGCAGTCGTGGTTAAAAATCTTGAAATAAAAATAATAATGGTTTTGATCAGAGGTTGCTTTAATTGAACTAAGGAATATATAAAATACATAATTTGGTAAAAGTACTGCCTGGCTTAAGGCGTAAGAATAAAAAAAAAATGAAAAGCTTATTCACATAATGTACAAATGTTTTGAGCCGGTCAACGGGATACAACAACAATGAGTTTTTATAGGGGAAGAGTAACCTCTGGCGGTCGATTTAGCAGAGTATTTGAATCTATGAAATTATAATTTTTAAAATAATATTTTTATATAACATATATATAGTTTAAACCACTTTTTGATGAATTCGACCGATTTCATAACCCCTCTCACAGGATGCTATATGAAATCGAAGCCACCCCTGTACTGAAGAGGGCCGAGACCATGGTATACAGGTTAAATTTTTGTCTGAATTTGCTAAAAACTGGAGTTGTGGCTTATTCTTTTATCTTCTTTAGTAAAGGAATATATCAGGGTGATGAACAATGCATCGTTCTGAACCATACTTAAAGGGATGGGTGTGTGGAATGGTTGCGTGATGTGTTGGTGTGGCTTAGGGAAAGGCCGCTGATAAAATTATAATTAAAATTAATTTATTTAAAGCCAGAAACATATAAAGAGAAAAGAAGTAACGGTTGAAGTAACGGCCGTTGGGAGCAGGCCTTGTTGTTTATGACGCCAGTGGCCAGCAAAAGCCTCGGATGACGTCAGGCCGCCACACTACTGCCCGTATGTGTAGTGAAGCTTTGTCCCAGTTCGCGTTCGCTGAAGCAAAGTGTGGTCGCCACAGGTGCTTCTTCTGGTATAAATATATATACGGTATAAATAAAAACAATGAAGAGTAAGAAAGAAACATAATGAGTAGAAGGAAATTTATATTTTATTTTTGAGGTGAATATTTTGAATGTATCTCAATAAATATTTTAAATGTTTAACGGCAAGATTTTAAAAAGGGAACCAAGTCTATAAATCGGCTTTTACACGTCATGTGCTTGTCCAAAAAAAAAACCAGATAACGAACCAGATATATTCTACAATATAAAGGAATAAAGTAAAATAGTAATATAAAACAGTAAACTTTTAAACTTTTTTCAAATAATATATGATTATATATTTCTTTTATATTTAGTAAATATACTCTTTTACAGTTGTTTTTTTCACTATTTCTATATATTATTTGTATGGTATACATAGCCCTACTTTCAAATTTCAAATAGAATTGAGAGTGTGGGTACAAAGAAAGGTTAAACAATTTAAGTAAAAAGTCGAAATATGGTAATGTTTGTAAAATTAATTGTTTCAGGCTTTGAACGAAAACACACAAGCTACACGTTTATTATACACTAAAGAAACATATTGTAAGAATATATATTTGATTCGATTTTGTAAAAGATAATTAGTTTTACGAAGTATCTTTACTAAGTGCAATCGTTTGGTAAAAATTTGAAAATATTTATTTATTAAGTAATTTATTTTCACCTCTCTTGAGTAAAATGACACAAAATATCTCATCGTAGATATAGAAATTATTATAGATGGAATATTTGCCGGGAGGAAATTGATCCATAGAAGCATAGGGCGCCTCTCTCCCGTCAAAATAAACGTCAAAACCTGACGCCCTCTATTGACGGTCGCCGCAACTAGCGCTAGTTGCGGCGACGGTCAATAGATGGCGTCAGGTTTTGACGTTTATTTTGACGGGAGAGGCGCCCTATGCTTCTATAGAATTTATTATGTTAATTATAAATGATTGTGAATTATTGAATAAAGGACAATTACTTACAATATTCTTATTGTTCTTTAAGAATGTTAAAAAAAAAGACATATAAATTTAAAAGAAGACAATGGAGGTGTTAAAGAGGTATAAAAATATGTTTATAATTACTAATAATAATAAAATATAGAATATTTTAAATATATATATTATTTATATTTCCTTTTATATATATAAACACAATCTTACCAACCTTTTTGAAAATTTGATAAATATCTTAATTTGAAAGTCTGACTATATTTGCTGCGCGCATGTATAATCCTTTTTTTTTGCTTATCCCTAGTACATGTGGTACAGGCCATGATAACCATGGTGGGTAGTTAGCGACTGCTTTTACTGTAAGTGCACCACATGTCTACACACGTGAAAAGCAGTTCGAATTTACATTTACAAATGTGCCAAAGCCTAGTTTGGTTACTTGCACTGGCTAGTGGGGTTGGACTTTTGCAAGAATCGGAACCATTGGAGCATTTTTTTATCAGAAAAAAGTGTCGAATTCGGGAATCGAACGAATCGTCGTAGCGGTCCAAAACCAACGGTTTAGACCATCCTTCCACCGAACCCTACATGTATAATCATGAAATATACCTTTAATATTCACTAACATTACTAAGATTTATCTAAACATTGTACCAGCTTAGTGAACATTATAAAAAAAACACAGAAGTTGATATATTTATTAGAAGAAGAAATACATTATAATTATCTTTATTAGTAAACGAAGCTGTTGTTCTCAACTTCTAGCGCCATCTTTTAGAGACAATACGAATTAAAACAACAACTTGATTAAAAAAAAATTGAGAATATCCTAAAATAAATAGAAAAATCATGCTTAAAAATTAACATAAATAAAACATATTCTTGAAGTTAAGAGATTTAAATTATATATTTTTCTTATTCGAGAGAAAAACTTCCTTTATAATAGCTTTCTTTTCAATATGAAGCAAGAAAATGATTATTCTTTGAGTGTGAAAGCTTGTAAAAATAGGATCTTACCCTCTACCATTTATTTGTTTATTTTCATTGTCGTCTGTTTTGGCATAAGTTTAATCTGGTTAGAACGATGTGGTAGATAATTTTGTTGCCTTAAATACGAAGTAATTAACTCGTTTTCTCTATATCTAAAAATTTTTAAGGTTAATAAATAATTTTATAAATCTTGAGAGTTGTCTTCCTAAACGATCCAACACAAAATTTCAATTATAGACGCGTATGATTCTTTTTAAAATTAAACATTTTCTACTGCCCTTACTGCAATGGAAAAATTAATGGACAGTAGAGATAGTTTATTTTAAAATATATATATATGTGTTGATGAGTTGCTGTCGACTTATCTGTGATGAGATCCTGTCGACTCATGTAATGAGGAGAGAAGAGGATTCCAGTAGCTTTTGTAGAGATCCTGTCGACTACTGAAATAAATGTTGAAGTCCTGGTAGCTCTTGTTGTACTGTGTTGACCGAGAGGAACAGTCAGGATGTAGAGTTTTCCAGTACCTCTCTGCACCTTGGAAGACCTTTAAAAGTTCTCACAAAATACAGGCAGTCGTGGTCGAGGCAGAGTGGAAAGCTGGGGATATCCACACAAAAAACGAAGACACAGTTGCACTAAGAAAGTTCCGTAAACAGATAAAAGTTGAGCCAGGAGCGAAAGATGGAGACATAGAAGTTTCTTACTCGTCTACATGATAGTTGAGATCGACATAAGGTACGACCGACGTGAGCTGACGCTAAGGGTGAACTAAACTCAACTGACTGAACTCTCTGAACTGTCAAGTCCCTGTAAGGTGATGATTTATAGGTTAAAGACGGGGTGACCTTATGTGACAGGGGCGTTTGAGAAAGGGCGCCTTTACCTGTCCAGGTGTGAGAGGGGTCTCTGCATTCCACCACATGTGACAGTGTGGGTGGCCTGTCGTGGGAATTGTGAATCTACCTGATTTATGAGTTCCATCTTTAGACTGTTGTTTTGGTAATACTATGCTCGATCTCTGCTTTAGCTCAACTCTTAAATCTATTACAGATTTTATTTATTTATCCACTTTGTACAAATTACATTACATAGGGTGATGTAAAGACACAGATTAATCATGCGCATAATTATTTATAGATGTGTTTCTATATACAACATGGCAATCTTGTTATAAGTTATCTACACAATATGAGGTTGTTGTTTTAAATTACCATATATACGCATCTATAATAGTTTCTAATTTTGATAACAGATGGCGCGCTAATGCATCATAACAAAATTTTAAATATAAGGAAAACAGGCAGTGGAGGATTCAAGTTGCTTTTGTGGTATTGAGGAACAAACCTCAAGACATTTACTGATCGATTGCCCAGCATTTCAAGATTATAGAATGAAGAATGAACTAGTTGTTTGTGAACTTAACGATTTGATTTCCGAAAAAAAAACATATTTAAGGTTCAATTCATTTTGTAAATACATTATAAACTTTCTACAAAATCTGGATCTCTAATATTTTCATGCGTTGAATAATGTAAATAACTTATGTAAATAAACTTTTCTTCTTGTTTGGCGCAAGTATCCCTTGCGGGATATAGCGCTTTGGAAATAAAATAATTGATAATTGATAAGAAAACTTTCATAGAATAAAATGAAAATAATAGAGGAAGTTTTCAATAAAATGTGTCAGTTTAGATCGAAAGTGTATTATTATTTACCTTCCAAACTATTTATGTCAAAAAAGACGTACCTGGATCTGTGAAAAAAAAAAATCTTCAAAAAAATTCGAGGAATTGCTTCCTCTTTATCAATTTAATGTACAATAAACTTAAAAGTAATTTACCAATTCTTGTAGATAAAATATTTTGAAAAATATTCTTTTCTTTCACACACATACAGATACAGATAGGCCTTTTTTAAATAAATATATTCAATGGATTGCCTTTTTATTCCAACCTATTGTTTTTTTTATATTTCATAATCTTATTTCTTTATTTCATGTAAACACACAGAGAGAATCTCTCTTATCACATTTAGAAGTGGAACTCATGGAACTCAAGAAATACAATTTTTAAAATTCAAAATGATTAGCAAAAATATTCTGGTATAAAAAATAAATATCGACATTTATTTCAACACACAAAACGCGATATACAGGCTAGAGATAATAATCGTATTTCTAAACTATAAAATATTATTTAACACAATTTGGTTTCAAGCTTTTGAAAGGTGTATATCAAAATTTGAAATGTTGTTAAACTTCAAAATTTTGTTAATAAATAATATAAAATTTGCCTATTAACATTTATATAATGTTTTGATATCACAAAATATCAGTATTAAACAATAAAATGTTATTTTAAAAGTGAAAATACTTTATAAGTAATAATCAAAAAATGGCATTATATATATTAAAATGCAAAATGTCCTTGATTATATCAATAATGTTTTTTTGAAATCAAAATGTTCGATTTCAAAAATATCCCTAATAAAATCAAAAATGTATAAAATATAAATAATGCCATTTTTCAATATTAAATTAATATATTTAACTAGTTTATAATAAAAAATATTATAAAATACTTTTTCTTTAATATAAAAGTTAATAAGAAAGTTGCAATCTCTCCCCCATATATATATCGATGAAGCTGTCAAGGGTCAATGGTCCGGAAGCGAGAAAGGAAAAAAAATCAATGAAGATATTAAACGATATCACATTAGCGCTCCAAACAAATTAGAGCTTACTCTCAACGTTAAAATTGATTGATTCCACATTTTTTATTATACAGTGTTGCCAGAGAGTGCATCGTTGAATAACTATGATAACCATGTTGTCGAATCTTATAGGTAGAAAATTTGCAGAAAACTCATTTCAAAGAGTTTGAAGTCGTTAAAAATGGCAGGTGCTGATAAAAATAAAATGTAATATTAGGAAATAAACTTTTTTCTTAAATGGAAATTTTGGAAGATGATGGATGGAGAATGTTAGCAACTATTATATTTCATGGAAGTATGAAGAGGCGGTATAAAATAGATTTCAAATAAAGAGATATTTATTTTATATATTTTTTTATATATTAGTTATATATAAGATACTTAAAATACGAACTTCACCAAGATTGTATTTCTATATATATTTTCACAGATTGATTTAATATTTTAAAAATATTTTTTGTCACATTTTATATATAAAAAATAAAACAGAATATAAGTATTATTCAAATTTTAAAAAAATCAGTCTAGAGTATCATATATATTGGAGTAAAAATATTTAACACGATGTTCACATTAAAAGGAAAATACTAAATACAATTGCGATAATATTTTTAAATTATTAATGTATATAGAATATAATAAGAAATGGTACAAACACTAATTATCTTATTTTATAGAGCCATGATGTTGTTAAAGATATTATATAGCGACTTATAAATACTTATAATGTGTTAGAATATGTTTAAAGTTTGCATAAGAAAGAAAGATAATTTAAATATAAAGTGAAAATGACAAAAGGTTTAACAGACGACAATCCTTTAAACTTATTTTATATTCAATAATTCGTTTTTCAATTTCATTCTTTTTGGCTATTCATCTGTCATGTACGTATTTAATATCAAAATTTTACTATGATCAAAGTTTATATTTAGAATCGTTTTAAATAGTAAAGATTTGTAAAAGCAAGCTTGCGCTGAAAAATATCATATTCTATTATAAATATTCGATTATACAATATATATTTTTATTCAACTTTACAAATTTCAATTATATATTTATATAAATCAAGAAATCAATTTATACTAATGATGTAAATATTGTACTATATATATATAGTACATAAAAATAAATCATATCAAGGTAAACAAAGTATAAGCCTCTACATCATCTGAGCCATGATCAAATATTATGATAGCAATAATCAACCAAGAATCCAAACATATCTCAAACAGCATAAGTTCTATATTTATTTTTCTAAAGTTGTTAATTAATTATAGAAAAAAGAAATAGACGACACTTTTCGCAATAAATTCACACAAATGTGTAGGGCGACAGGAATAATCTCTCTCTCTCTATATATATATATATATATCTATATATATAAAATTGAATGTCTGTGTGTGTGTCTGTGTGTGTGTCCTCTATGGATTCAAAAACCATACATCCAATCGCCGTGAAAATTTGGGATATTATTAGGCATATCCCCGGAAAGGTTTACGAAAAATAATTTCTTGAATATCTTAAATATCCTTAGAGTTATTTGCAGATTTGTAGCTTTAACTCGCAAGCGGGGGGCGGGTGACCTCCGGGAACTACGTCCATCTTCCATAAACGACCATGATTTTATTCAACTTATCGAGTATTTTTCAAGGGACCGGGAAAATATGTAGATAAAACGATGATTTTGTAATGTAGAAAATTAGGAAAGACAAAATTCAGGATGACACGGCACACAGGGACCGGGAAAAAATAATCACTTTATCGAGAGATTCACGACCATGATTTTATTCAACTTATCGAGTATTTTTCAAGGGACCGGGAAAATATGTTCACTAGATAAAACGATGATTTTGTAATGTAGAAAATTATGAAAGACAAAATTCAGGATGACACGGCACACAGGGACCGGGGGAAAATGTTCACTTTATCGAGAGATTCAAATTTACGAGTTTCAAATTATCAAAATATATCTTTTTTTTTATAAGTTTATAGAGAATTGTTTTAACAAATGTTCGTTAGACAAACCTTTACTCGGGTAAAACCTCGGGCGAAGCCGGGTACGTCCGCTATAGACAGGGTGGTCTGTTTAGACAGGTGGATGTATCACACAGCTGATAACAGGGTTGTCTAGGGTGGTCGCTATAGACAGGGTGGTCTGTATAGACAGGTGGATGTATCACACAGCTGATAACAGGGTTGTCTATAGTGGTCGCTATAGAGGGTTGCCGAAAGTGACCGCTATAGACAGGGTGGTCTGTATAGACAGGTGGATGTATCACACTGATGATAACAGGGTTGTCTAGAGTGGTCGCTATAGACAGGGTGGTCTGTTTAGACAGGTGGATGTATCACACAGCTGATAACAGGGTTGTCTAGAGTGGTCGCTATAGACAGGGACCTGTCTATACAGACCACCCTGTCTATAGCGACCACCCTAGACAACCCTGTTATCAGCTGTGTGATACATCCACCTGTCTATACAGACCACCCTGTCTATAGCGTACACCCTAGACAACCCTGTTATCAGCTGTGTGATACATCCACCTGTCTATACAGACCACCCTGTCTATAGCGACCACCCAAGACAACCCTGTTATCAGCTGTGTGATACATCCACCTGTCTATACAGACCACCCTGTCTATAGCGGTCACTTTCGGCAACCCTGTTATCATCAGTGTGATACATCCACCTGTCTATACAGACCACCCTGTCTATAGCGGTCACTTTCGGCAACCCTGTTATCAGCTGTGTGATACATCCACCTGTCTAAACAGACCACCCTGTCTATAGCGGTCACTTTCGGCAACCCTGTTATCATCAGTGTGATACATCCACCTGTCTATACAGACCACCCTGTCTATAGCGGTCACTTTCGGCAACCCTGTTATCAGCTGTGTGATACATCCACCTGTCTAAACAGACCACCCTGTCTATAGCGACCACTCTAGACAACCCTGTTATCAGCTGTGTGATACATCCACCTGTCTATACAGACCACCCTGTCTATAGCGACCACCCTAGACAACCCTGTTATCAGCTGTGTGATACATCCACCTGTCTAAACAGACCACCCTGTCTATAGCGACCACTCTAGACAACCCTGTTATCAGCTGTGTGATACATCCACCTGTCTATACAGAGCACCCTGTCTATAGCGACCACCCTAGACAACCCTGTTATCATCAGTGTGATACATCCACCTGTCTATACAGACCACCCTGTCTATAGCGACCACTCTAGACAACCCTGTTATCAGCTGTGTGATACATCCACCTGTCTAAACAGACCACTATTATTATATATATTATATATATATTATTATATATATAAATATATATATTTATATATATATAAATGAATGTATGTGTGTGTGTCTGTCCTTTATGCCTGACCAAACCACTCATTGGAACGCCATGAAACTTTGGGAACTTATTTAGTATAGTACTGGGAAGGTTTCTAGCAAAGAAAATTTTTGAAATAACTTTTCGCCTAAAAATAATCAAGATAAATAATCTAATTTATCTGTTATATAATTCAACAATCTGCTCTAAATATTATCATGATGATACGATGATTTTGTAATGTAGAAAATTAGGAAAGACAAAATTCAGGATGACACGGCAAATTATTTGAGACAAAAATAATGATACAATTCCAAGGCAAGATACTATTCCTTTAACTTCCAATTACCGAGGGAACCAATTAATATTGATTTTATTCAACATATCGAGTATTTTTCAAGGGACCGGGAAAAATGTTCACTTTATCGAGAGATTCAAATTTTCGAGTTTCAAATTATCTAAATATATCTTTTTTTAATAAGTTTATAGAGAATTATTTTAACAAATGTTCGTTAGACAAACCTTTACTCGGGTAAAACCCGGGCGAAGCCGGGTACATCCGTAAAATATATAAATATGTCTTACATATATAAAATTCAATTCTTTATAGAGAGGATGTTTGCTAGCATTTTTAAAATCAAATATTCGTTAGGCAAACTTTCGCTTGAGAAACACCCAGGCGAAGCCGGGTACGTCCGCTAGTAGAAAATAATTTAAAGAATTCAAATATATTCGTCTCTTCAAGAAAGGAAATATATAATATTTTAAAACAAATTAATAAACTATTCAAATGAAACGTAACGAAAAATATATTATATATTAAAATAGTGTATATCCCGCGAAAATGTGAAATTTATAATTCAATATATATATACGAATATAATATATAATAAAAAAAAGGTTCAACTAAAAAGAATGTTAAGAGAGAAAAGTTATATATACGTTTTAAAAATATATATATATATCTTTTTCGCAACGGAAAATTTCGAAGTGAATATTTCGCAAAATATATAATACTTTCTAAACATTTTCAGAATTCTTTTAGAAAGTACGTAATATTCTTGTAAAAATCAAATATATTTCTTATATTATAAATTAATTATTTTATCGAGATAGTGATTCATCATTAATGTAATTAAAGCTACTCGAGCGTACATGAGACGTCATGTATTCAATCGGTTAATTGGCGAATATGTAGGTACGCTACGAAGGAATCTGGAGTATTTAATCTATAATTTAATATAATTTGAATTCCTCTTATTAAAATGTCGAGAAATTGGTAGCATTTTTGGTACGCTCCTAAACCTAAATTTTAATATTTATTTTATCAATAAAATATAATTTAGGCACAATAAATCAAAATATGTAAAAAGATTTGTTAAGTCAGTATATACTCGTATTTAATATCGGCTAGAATAAAATAAACTAAGATTAAAATATATTTATTTTGTGAAAAATATAAGAATTTATACATCATATCAAGATATTTCACCCAATTATTCATTTTTATCATTTAAATATATATATATAAAGATTTAACATATATATATTTCCAAAGCACAGCTTGAATATTTATTTTCTGATTACATACTAAACATAACGCTTCAAAGTAATTTTTATTCCACCTTAAAAATACTGTAATAATAGAAAACAATAAAAATTGTGATAATAAAACCTTTATGCAAATATTAGAGAAATTTATTATAATTTATATAATAGTATACTATTTCGATCAACTAACTATATTTCTAATGCTTCATAGTATAAAGGCTAAATTTATATAATTATTAAAGGTTGTAAAATATGAAAATTAATGGATTCAATTTTTAAAAAGGAATAAGACACACATATTATATTTTATTTTTAAAATATGAATATTTGAAATATATTTTAATAATATCAACAAATATTGAACAACAATTTTGATGTATTTTTGAGCCCGTTGATAGTTATATGTTTTGTTCTGAAAATGTAATCAATTCATATTATATATTAATTGGGAGTTCACACATAATTTCATATATGAAAATTTGTGTTTAATAAGATAAATATATTTATATTCAAAAATACCTCTTTATATATATTTATGAGTAGGCATTTTCCGTTTCAATATTTTAACAGAACTTTCACATAAATCAATTATAAATTATTATATTATTTTAAATAGAGATAAATGGTAAAATATTTCATAAATCTATTTACTCTAAATATATATTTTCCGTTAATTCAGACAGACTTTCACATTTAAAAATTTGTTATGAATTATTATTTTAAAATAAAGATAAATGGTTAAATCGAAATATATATGTAAATATTTCAAAATTCTGATTAGTTTAAATATATATTTTCCGTTTCAATTCAGATAGAACTTTCACATTCAAAAATATATTATAAAATATTATATAAATAAAGATAAATGGTTAAATCGAAATATATGTGTAAATATTTCATAAATCTATTTACTTTAAATATATTTTTTTTCCGTTTCAATTCAGACAGAACTTTACATTTAAAAATTTGTCATAAAATATTATTATTTTAAAATAAAGATAAATGGTTAAATTAAAGTATATGTGTAAATATCTCATAAATCTTTTTACTCTAAATATATATTTTCCGTTTCAAATAAGACAGAATTTTCACATTTAAAAATTTGTTATAAAATATTATTATTTCAAAATAAAGATAAATGGTTAAATCGAAATATATGTGTAAATATTCCATAAATCTAATTAGTTTAAATATATACTATAAAATGCAAACTATTTTATAGTATGAGAGATATTCTCTTTGAAAATGGTGTCTAAGTAATATAAAAGGCAAATAACGATCAAATATTTGAGGCTAAAAAAAAAAAAACAGTCCAAAATAATTCTGAAAAGCAATATAAGCGCGCGTTAATATTTGATTAAATTTTTCTCTAAATTTATTCTTGTATAAAATTACTTGTGTTTCGAACACAAATAATTTTTTTAGGGAAAAATATTCAATACATTTTTTCATATATGAAATTTAGATACTGTTATCCACACAAATAAATAGAAATACGATTCCCAATATATTTTTCGAATAAAATAAAATATCTTTATATTTTGGGTTTTTTTTTAAACATTCAATATAATTTATTATATAAAAAATAATAATTTTTGCCTCTTTTTATTATTTTTTAATTTTTATTTTCATAGAGATTTAGTAAATAAATGGATAAAATTTCTCTCAAAGAAGGTGAGGACCACTTAGCAAAAGAGCTTACCTCTCGGTCGGCGTACTCCCGAAACTGACACTGGCGCCAGCGTCGCCAACTTTTCCTTTCTATCGATTTGTTGAGGAGCTCGGTTCGGAGTGCGATATGTCCTGCACTTACAGTAAAGTAACTTACCTCTGAGACCATTTAAATTTTTATTTATGTAAATAAATAAAGTGTAAATTGACTAATGACCATGCTATGAAATAAGAACAAGGCCGAAAGTGAACTGGTCTATAGTTGGTTACCATAAAATTTATTTCACCAACTTTTTCTCTTCTTTATCTGAAGCTGTAGCTATTTATTTATTCTATCTTTTCCATCACGGGGGGTGTTTTTTGAAATTTAATCATTTATAAATCTGAACTATTTTTGACGGGTATGATTCTTTTTAAAATAAATCAATTTTCTACTGCCTTTACTGCAATGATAGAACATAATGGGAGGGTCTGGCATTTTTCAGTGGTGAACCCTCCCAGCGCTTTCGCCAGTTTAATCTACCATATCGCTGTTATATTGCATTTTTCTGCTTTCCTATTATACCGATACTGGAGTTAGACTCTTGGGAAGGGTGTTGTTGTTGTTGTCGTGTCCAAAGAAGAATCTCAGATGTCTCCATACATCTCCATCACATCAGCAGCAATATCCACTATCTTGCTCTTCATTGGAAAATGGGTGCCGTTGCCACGTTTAGTCACCTTGGGAACGAGCCAGAATTTGGTTGAATATGTCGAAGGGTGTTTTAAATGAACTATTGACATACACTTTGAAGACAATAAAATACATATAATGTTAAAACTATACATTTAATTGACATATATCGATACAATTTCTAATATATATGTCGTAATTTTAACAAAGCTATGTAAGTAATAAAGTATGGCGCCTTTCCAGTCGTCTCAATTCTGCCATGGACCCCAGAGGAGGGGAGGATGACCCACATAAGTCACTGACCAATGAGAATCAATCCCCGGATATACGGGCAAAGGGAGAAAAAAAGGATGTTAGTCCGGCTGTCGACGGTTAAATTTACAGGTGATTTTCTGACAGGCCCGCTCAGTACTAGGTCCGTTGTCATCTCACGGCGGTCCTCGTGGCCGCCGTTTTGGCTCCTTTCTGCCCCCGCGGCTTCATGCAGGACGCCGAGCTTTCCTCTGTTAATCCTCAACTTTCCCCTGGCTCTGGTGCGACTTGAGACGTCCTGGAAGAGCGTCTTTTGATTCCAAACTTTGTCCTTACTGTCCCGTGAGGACTTCCCACTCTGCACGCCTTGCCACTCAACCCCGACTGCTTCCAACTCACTTGTTGGCTTACCCGGGTTTACGACATATATTTTGACAATGAGTTTATTTTTACATATATCATCTACAGAAAACCATAGACAGTTGTACTACAGGAGTACTGGGGGGTTACGTACAGATAATAATAATAAATAGGTGTTTATAGGTACTTCAAGTTTGAACGGCTGGGATGTTAGGAGGTATTCTAATCAATATTGGAGCATAATCCGATTCTGTGTTCCATGAACACCAAAGATACTGTTTCTGTTTAACGAACACCCCGATTTAATGAATATTTCTTTGAACTGTAAACTCCATTAAAATGTATAACTATTTAGCGTTATTATCTTTTTTCAACGATTAAATGCTTTGTTTGTAATTGTGTTTTCAAAAAGATATACAAAGATTTTAAAATGTATAACTACACTAATGGACCAATCTTAAAGAGGTTGTACCTTTCAGCATGTATTTCAGGATTAGGACAATAACTCTGAAAGATATTTGATATAGTGACCCTCATTGAAGACACACGAGATAACCAAGTGTGAACAATATTGCCTCTGTCTCTTTAAAATAAAAAGAAAAACAGACAACCGGGGACATCAAAGACTTTCCACTTCACAAGTTTTGTCAATGAGTGTAGAATTCTGAATTTCCACCCTGATTATTCTGATATATTTAAGAACGAAGCCAGTCTCAAACGTGCTATTTAACGTGGATGATGGCTTGCACCATCTATCGGAATAAATATCATATAATCGTTTTTTTTTTTTAATTCTCCATAGTATTGTGTCAAGCATTTCTAGATATGACAAGAAAAGCTAACAAGTTACTCGTTTCAAATTTTTCAGGACAATAAGCTCTTTTCCCTAATAATATGGAAAATAATAATAAAAAAGAAACACTTAATTATATTTTTGAAAATAGAACAATCCATAAATAAATCTTTAATTGAAAAAGCACATATTGATTCAAAATACGAGGTGTATTCAAAAAGTATCGCGAATTTTGAATTTTCGCGGGTTACGTATATTCGAATTTTGATCTTTTTGTGGCTTTATGTTGGTACTCATGTCTCTCACTTATGCCGACAAGCTCAGCCATTTTGAATGTTCACTTAATTGTTGACAGCTGCTTTGCCTTCAGGTGTTTTGGATCGTCTTCGATTTTTACCTATTAAAAAAATAGATCAAAGAACCTGTATCAAATTTTGTGTGAAAAACGAAATTAAGTGCGCGGATGCATTCCGAATGTTGACTGTGGCATACGGAGAAGCTACCTTGGACCGAAGCAACGTTTATCGGTGGTACAAAATGTTCTCAGAAGGCCGAGAAGATGTGAACGACGAAGAGCGTGCCGGACACCCGAGCACTTCAACAACAGACGAAAAAATTAATGAAGTGGAGAAAATGATATTGGCCAATCGTCGAATCACCGTTAGAGAAGTTGCTGAGGATCTAAACATATCGATTGGCTCGTGCCATTCGATTTTTATCAATGATTTGGGCATGAGACGGGTCGCCGCGAAATTCGTACCAAAATTGCTCAATTGCGACCAAAAACAGCATCGCATGAACATTGCTAATGAGATGTTGGACTCTGTCCGCGACGACCCAAATTTTCTCCAGAGGGTCATAACTGGTGACGAAGCGTGGGTTTATGGTTATGACGTGGAAACCAAAGCTCAATCATATCAATGGAAGCTGCCGCACGAACCAAGACCGAAAAAAGCGCGCCAAGTTCGGTCGAATGTGAAAGTTTTGCTGACAGTTTTCTTCGATTGCAGGGGCGTGGTGCATCATGAGTTCTTGCCACAGGGTAGAACGGTCAATAAGGAATATTACCTGCAAGTTATGCGCAATTTGCGCGAAGCAATCCGCCAGAAACGCTCGGATTTGTGGAAGAACAAAAATTGGCTTTTGCACCACGATAACGCCCCTGCTCACACATCGTTGCTTGTGCGCGACCTTTTGGCCAAAAACAACACACTAATGATGCCGCAGCCACCGTATTCCCCAGAACTGGCCCCCTGTGACTTTTTATTGTTCCGTAAACTGAAGAGGCCCATGAAAGGACGACGTTACGCTACGCTTGACGAGATAAAGACGGCATCGAAGGAGGAGGTGAAAAAGATTTTAAAAAATGATTTTTTGAAGTGCTTCGAAGATTGGAAAAACCGATGGCACAAGTGTATAATATCTCATGGGGATTACCTTGAAGGGGCCAAAATAGGTATTCATGAATAAATAAATAATTTTTGAAAAAACACAAAGGTCGCGATACTTTTTGAACACACCTCGTATCATTTATTTTACCAATATTCCAGTTGGCTGAACGCCAACCTTTATCAAGGTGTTATAACATTAATGTGTGTCAACCACAAACTCAGCGCCACATTCGGCGTGGCGCTGAGTTTGTTGTTGACACACATTAATATGTTATAACACCTTGATAAAGGTTGGCGTTCAGTCAACTGAAATATTGGTAGAACAAATGATATTTTAATTAAATATATGCCTTTTTTAATTAAAAATCTAATTATATATATATATATTCCAATCGATGTTTTTTTTTTTGCTTATCCCTAGTACACGTGGTACAAGCCATGATAATCATGGTAGGTAGAAGTAGGCGACTGCTTTTACTCTAAGTGCACCACATGTCTACACATGTGAAAAACAGTTCGACTTTGAACTTACAAATATGCTAGAGCCCCGTTTGGTTACTTACACTCTCTGGTAGGGTTGGACTTTTGCAAGAATCGGAGGCCATTGAAGCTTTTTTTTTAACCAGAAAATAGTGCCCAATGCGGGTATCGAACCCGGGTAGTAGTGGTCGAAAACCAACGGTTTAGATCATGCTTCCACCAACCCCCATCCAATATATGGTTAAATAAATCAATAACAGTTGAGGAAAAAATTATTAAATTGAACATCTGATTTTTCAAATATTTACATCTGTATTCTATTTATTGGAACAAAATTATATCAGAGATAATTTATTATTATAGAGTTTAAATTTTTTATAAATATTCCAAATATATCTCATTGTAAATAGCTCAACTTGATCAACTTTCTCTCTCCACGATACTAATTATTACAGATAACTTCATTAAATCAACTTCCATCATTGCTTAACATACTGTAAATAATTACCTTGTGGTTTCTTCTATCTGCTTATTTTGTTACTTATTTGTTTAATGTATATGTTTATTTAATGCTCTTTTTCCTAATTGTTTATTTTCTTTTTGACAATTCTGTTACCTACTCTACTACAATTATTGTAAATAGTTTCACGCGCAATTATCCAGATCGGATATAGTGTGTCTTATTTGCAAACTGGTAATAAAATAATATACTCGTTTTTGAATAATTCAATTGTTGAAATCTATTGTGTTGATATATTTTCAATTTCAAAATTTACCAAAGATACATTTTATTCCTTTTTTGTTAATCCAAAATCGGTAAAATATTCGTAAATATTATATTTTATTTTTCATTTTTTGATTTTTAACAATGCCCATTATGTTGATTTTCAGAATTATTTGAGAAATAAATATAAAATTGTAATATTTAAACTCATCCACATTTATAAATTTAACATTTCTTTTGTATGATATTCTTCTATTTTCTTGCAGTTATTTATGTATGTTATATAAAAATATTATTTTATTTTAAATTATAATTTAATAGATTCAAATACTCTGCTAAATCGACCGCCAGAGGTCACGCTTCCCCTATAAAAACTCGTTGTTTTATCCCAATGGCCGGCTCAAAACTTTTGTACATTATGTAAATAATCTTTTGTTTTCCTTATTCTATTCGCCTTAAGCCAGGCATTATTTTATCAAATTATGTTCTTTTATATATTCCTTTAGTTCAATTAAATTACTGATTAAAATTATTTTTATTATAATATTTTAAAGATTTCAACCACGAATGCATTAACATAGTATGATCTCAAGATATTCCAAAATTAAGCAGAAAATCTCATCTTTATTTATAACATGTATATATTTGCTTATCCCTAGTACACGTGGTACAGGCCATGGTACTCATGGTGGGTAGAAAAAAGCGACTGCTTTTACTGTAAGTGCACCACATGTCTCCACAAGTGAAAAGCAGTTCGACTTTGCACTTACAAATTTGACAGAGCACCGTTTCGTTATTTGCACTTGCTGATTGGGTCGGCCTTTTACAAGAATTGGGGGCCATTAGAGCATTTTTTAATCAGAAAAGAGTGCTCAATGCGGGAATCAAATCCCGAGTCGTAGAGGTCGAAAATCAGCGGTTTTGAACACCCTTCCACCGATCCCCTTGTTGCAGATATATCGATGGTGTTTTGTATCTTTTATCATTAAATTCAAAAATTTCCATTTTAAATTTTGTTACAATGAGAGATACACCGATATGTGAAGTCGATTAAACAGAATAAATATTTATTAAATAATAGAATGGGAGTTATTATTAATAATTGAAGAATAAAATAAAGTAAATAGAAAGGTTTTAGAAAAACGTGATCCAACAAGACTTCTTTAGAACGCGCTGCGCTAAGCGCTTACAATATTTACCACAACATCGAGGTCATGGGTCAAAAACAATATATAGAAATAATTAACTAATCACTGATAATATATCAAATTTCTGGAATTTAATGTATGAAAAGTTTAACAAACTTTTAGTATCTTTAGTCATTGATTTCTCCTTTTTTAGAATTTCATAATTGATGTAATTTAATTTTGGTGCCTTTTCACTGTATAATATAAATTTATATTTATAATTGTAAGTATATATCCTTCATTGTAGATATTTGCTATTTTATTTCAACTTTCAAATTAATTTCTCAATAGGCATATTTAATATGCATTTTAACGCTTTCGCTGGTATTAAGACGCTTGTGTGTGATTACACTGATAGATAAAACTTAAGGAAGTTGTACCTTATAGCATATATATATCGGGATTCAGACAATAACTCTGAGAGATTTTTGATGCACAGTGATATATACATATCACTGTGCATCAAAAATCTCTCAGAGTTATTGTCTGAATCCCGATATATATATGCTATAAGGTACAACTTCCTTAAGTTTTGTCTATCAGTGTTATGAGCTTTTATCAAGGGCCACTGCACGTCGGCATGTGACTAGGGAAATTTCCTCGGGAGCCTATAACACAGGGTCAAATGACATTTAAAATAATTTTATTGTCATCAAGTTCACAGTCTGCACTATTTTAAATATAAATTAAGAAAAAAGGGCATCTCCTTATCGTGCAACTGAAAGTTGCTGATAGCTTTCGCCATCTATCGGAATAAATATCAACTATTCTCGTTGATTTTTAATTATTCCAGAATTGGCCAAATACCCATTCTTGATTAATCAAGAAGAGCTAACCACGGACATGTTTCGGGCTGTTGGCCATCATCAGCGTGGTGCAAGCTGTACCTCAACGACCAGAAAATTGGTCATTAAGGCATCCTGAAAAATCATGAAACGGGTAGTTAAGGCCAGAATTGCGTGAGAACGCTACACAATGAGAAAAAATAGTACAAATGTGATATTGTACTGGGATAAGGTGCATAAAAAAATTAAGAAAAATTTAAATATTTAAATATATAATTCGTTCTACAATCATAAACCGCATTATATTGTATTATAAATTACTTTATACAATATTGTTACACCTTGAGATGTAGATGGTTTTTGTTCAGCGGTTTCCATTGTACCGTAGAATAAACCAGAACGAGTTCGCATTAAAATGCTAACGCTTTATTTTGGTAAGGTTACAAAAAGAATCAAGAACGCCGGCGCGAGGTCATTTAACGACACGAGCTCGCTGGCTGCACAATGTTAACAAAGAATAAACAAATCAACCTTGATTGGTTTAATAAGTTAAATTATTAATGAAAATATCTACATGAGTCGGCTGTGACAATATTTACGAACGGAAAAATATGTCCAGGGTATCCTAGTGGACATGGCATCTACCCGGTGAGCGGAACACTGTGGATTCGATTCCCATTCCTAGACACTTTATTTTTCCGTTTATCATTACTCTTCACAATTCATCCTTTTATACTTCATCCCTAAGGTTAGAAATAATCGTTGTTTCTCCTTTAAAATAAATTTCGATTTTTCGTTCAAAAGAAACATTCGCGGTATAATAGCAATTTTCGTTCTACAATCATAAGCCGCATTATATTGTACTATTAATTGTATATATCTATATGCATGATACTATGTACAATAACTATGGCACCTCTACCACCGCTGCAGAGTTTGGTTGAGAATCTACAGCGACACCACTTATTTCACGACCAACGATATAACACGTTGATGTATGATATCAAAATACAATATTTATTGTTGTTGTCGTCGTGTCAAATGAAGAGCCTGAGATGTCCCCACACATCTCTATCACAGCAGCAGCAATGTCCACTATCTTGGGTGTGTATACTTATTGTTGTTGTTGACGTGTCCAATGAAGAGCCTCAGATGTCCCCACACATCTCTATCACAGCAGTCGCAATGTCCTCTATCTTGGGTGTGTATACTGTATTGTTGTCGTATCCAATGAAGAGCCTCAGATGTCTCCATGCATCTCTATCACAAAGCAGCAATGTCCTCTATCTTGGGTGTGTATACTGTATTGTTGTTGTTGTCGTGTCCAATGAAGAGCCTCAGATGTCTCCATGCATCTCTATCACAGCAGCAGCAATGTCCACTATCTTGGGTGTGTATACTGTATTGTTGTTGTTGACGTGTCCAATGAAGAGCCTCAGATGTCTCCACACATCTCTATCACAGCAGCAGCAATGTCCTCTATCTTGGATGTGTATACTGTATTGTTGTTGTTTGCGTGTCCAATGAAGAGCCTCAGATGTCTCCATACATCTCTATCACAGCAGTCGCAATGTCCTCTATCTTGGGTGTGTATACTGTATTATTGTTGTTGTCGTGTCCAATGAAGAGCCTCAGATGTCTCCATGCATCTCTATCACAGCAGTCGTAATGTCCACTATCTTGAGTGTGTA
Source organism: Cordylochernes scorpioides (assembly GCA_030710605.1). Lineage (NCBI taxonomy): Eukaryota > Metazoa > Arthropoda > Arachnida > Pseudoscorpiones > Chernetidae > Cordylochernes > Cordylochernes scorpioides. The sequence goes on from CP092871.1 coordinate 14,983,874, forward strand.
TACTGTATTATTGTTGTTGTCATGTCCAATGAAGAGCCTCAGATGTCTCCATGCATCTCTATCACAGCAGTCGCAATGTCTACTATCTTGGGTGTGTATACTGTATTATTGTTGTTTTCGTGTCCAATGAAGAGCCTCAGATGTCTCCATGCATCTTTATCACAGCAGTCGCAATGTCCTCTATCTTGGGTGTGTAAAGCTGCTGCTCTGGGTTTATGTCAATTTTCGGCAAGGCTGCGGCCATTGCTGGATGTGAGAATATGTGGGTAGGTGTTAGGTACACACCAGGACAGTTGTTGCATGTCCTATAGGTTCTTGTGCCATCTGGATGTATTTATTATTCGGCTCAATATAAATTGTATTTTTAACTTTATTTGGAGGATCAGGGAAAATCAATTCCAAGAGAAAAAAAAATATTATAATCCGCAAAATTTGTTTTTCAATAATTTTTCATTAATAAATAGATTTCTATTAGTAATAAAATAATTTTATATATTGTTGGGAATATCAATAAATATCAAAAGAATTAATTTTAAATTTTAAAGTGCCCACAGAATAATCTGTGAGCGCTCTAACCCAAATGGAGATAATATGAAAAGAATAAATTTAATGGGGATGAATATTTTAAAGGATTATTTAATTTTATAAACGCTAATGTGTCTCTAATTTGTGGATATATATATCACATACAGAGAGATTTTCTTGTTGATTTTAGAGGATTATATATAGATTTATTGATCATTTGCTTGATCCCGGAATCCATGAGCATGTGACACTGCAGTCGTGGCAATATCACTAAAAATAGTTAAGATCATCAATTGCTTTAATTTAGCTGATTAAAAAATATATTATAAAGGACTGCGGCGTATGATTATAAAACAACACTTAAAGTTTCACCGCATAAGTTTCTTTTCTGTGAAAAATCAATATTTATTTCAAAGAGAAATATTTACTATTTCTAACTTTTTTGGATGAAGTATGAAAGGGTGAAAATATGAAGAGTAATGGCGAACGGAAAAATAAAAGTGTCCAGGGGCGGGAATCGAACCCACAACGTTCCGCTTACCGGGCAGATGCCATGTCCACTAGGCTACCCTGGACGTATTTTTCCGTTCGTAAATAATACTTAAAGTAACTTATAATACATTATAAAGGACTGCGGCGTGTGATTATAAAACAATACTTAATTTTTATTTTTCCGTTCGCCATTACTCTACATATTTTCACCCTTTCATACTTCATCCAAAAAAGTTATAAATAGTAAATATTTCTCTTTGAAATAAATATTGATTTTTCACAGAAAAGAAACTTATGCGGTGAAACTTTAAGTGTTGTTTTATAAAGAAATATATAAACATAATTTGATAAAAGTACTTTTTGTCTTAAGTCGAGTAGAACAAGTAAAAACAAAAACTTATTTACATATTTACAAAGGTTAGAGCCGGCCATCGGGAAACAACAACAATCGGTTTTATATAGGGAAAGTCCTGACATCTGGTGGTAGATTTAAACAGAATATTTGATTCTATGAAATATAATTTTTTTTAAAATAACATATATATGTATATTAATATAAATATATATGTATATTATTGTGTGTGGTTTGATGTATTTTTAATTTTAGAAATAAAACTATTTCAAGATATTTTTTGTTTGTCTACATATTCTTAAGAATATCTATATTTAAAATATATCCATCTAAAGAGACAAGAGTCGCCTCTCGGGTCAATATAGACGTCAAACCTAGACGCCATCTTTATTTCAGACGGTCAATATATGGCGTCTAGTTTTGACGTCTATTTTGACGGGAGAGGCGACCCTTGTCTCTTTAGATCAATTTCCTCCCGGCAAAATTCCCATCTATATTCTAGCCATAGAATTGGCCCAGCCACTTTGCCAGCTAAGCATCTCTTTGGCAGATTGTCAAGATTCCATTAGATCCCGTGTGGATCTCATGGAATAAAGTCCGCCCTAGACTGACGAGGGCCATTAGCCCGAAACCAAGGTCTCTAGGTGGACGCTTTTCAGTTTGCCAAAGCTGGTGTTGTGGCTTTGTTACCGACCCGAGGCCGCTAGTTTGCGGCGACGGTCAATAGATGGCGTCTAGTTTTGACGACTATTTTGACGGGAGAGGCGACCCTTGTCTCTTTAGATCAATATCCTCCCGGCAAAACTTCCATATATATATATATGTAAATATGTGAAAAAATAGTACAAATGTGATATTGTACTGGGATAAGGTGCATAAATTTAGAAAAAGGCATCTCCTTATTTGGCCAATTCTAGAATAATTAAAATTCAACGAGAATAGTTTATATTTATTCCGATAGATGGCGCAAGCCATCAGCAACTTTCAGTTGCACGATAAGGAGATGCCTTTTCTAAATATATAAAGGAAATCTAAAAATATTTTCACTTTATAAATATTTCTTTATATAAATTATTATAGTACTTGCTTATAAACTTATATACAATGTAAAAAGATGATGAAATAAAAAAAAAAGTTGAGTTCACCAGAAAAAAAACTTGCCCAACTCTAAGTGTATTTTAAAGATTATGTTTTGGCTAAGTGCCCATCCAAAAAAAAAAACTTTTTTTATCAATTTATCTAATAAAATTGACCGGGTCGCGGTCACAAACTGAATGACAGTTTTCCTTTTATTTTAAAGAAAAATGTCGAGAAAACTTTTGTGACGGTCGCTTGGGTAGTTGACATGACATTGCTCAGAGCTAGAAGTAAAATGATTGTATGTTATTGAACTAAGAATGTTTAACAGAGAATTCAAGAAATTTGAGCTAATATAAAAAAAACAGACGATGAAAGACACAGGTTCGCCTGTATTCTAATCAATAATATATAATCAAATTACGAAACTATTTTAGACGCGTAATATTCTTTTTAAAATAAAACAATTTCTACTGCCCTTACTGCAATGGAAAAATTAAAGGGAGGGCCTGGCTCATCAGTGGTGAACCCTCCCAGCGGTTTCGCCAGTTTAATCTACCATACCGCTGTTATATCGCATTTTTGGAACTTCCTTTTATAGTGATACTGATGCTTGACTCTTCGAATGGGTATTTTCGATGAACTATGGACATAAGCTTTAGGACAGCAGAATTACATATAATTATAAATATATAATATGCTTCGAGCAATCGCTCTTCCACTGATGAACCAGGCCCTCCCTTTAATTTTTCCATTGCAGTAAGGGCAGTAGAAATTGTTTTCTTTTAAAAAGAATATTACGCGTCTAAAATAGTTTCGTAATTTGATAACAGATGGCGCGCTAGTGCATCGTAATATATAATCTATTGGTGAATCATTATACCATGTTTTCTCCTGTTTAAAGGGTATTCGGTCCTGAAAGTAAGAGGGATGAAAGGTTTTACAAAAGATACTTATCAATGGAAGTCTGTTATGAGGTTGTCCTAAAAATTAATGTTTTTCTTCTTAAAAATAAAGATATTTCGGCCAGTAAATATTTTTATTACCTCTACGTTTCGACAAAAATATTTTTTCCTCGTCAGGAGAGAATAAAAATTAAAACATTTGGCCAATATAAAAAGAATATAAAATGGCATAATAAAAGATTTACTGGCCGAAGTATCTTTAATTTTAAGAACAATGAATGCCGGCCAGGCAGCCTCTATCTTTAATATAATTAAGACCAATTTTGGTCCCGAGGTTGTTTTTCTTATTACTTGGCGAATAATATTATTACGAAGAATACATAATAATACATAATACAATTACCACATATTCCCATCCCTTGACACTTTTATTTTTCCGTTTATCATTACTCTTCATAATTCATCCTTTCATACCTCATCCTTAAGGTTAGAAATAATCGTTATTTCTCCTTGAAAATAAATTTTGATTTTTCATTAAAAAGAAACTCATGCGGGATAATTTCAAATGTCGTTTTACAATTACTTTATATATTTATAATTTATGCAACTATTAAATTGTATCAAATCCTACAAAAAAGACCTCTGGGAAAACCCCAGGACTATAATAGAAAATCTGAGACAATGGAACCTAATGGAGATTGTTTAAACGACTTGAGGAATAAGTAACAACAACAACAACTTTATACATAATACAAAGACATTATATAAAATAAAAACTTCTACTGTCCTTACTGCGATGAAAAAATATATATTGGGAGGGCTTGGCTCATCAGTGATGAACCCTCCCAGCGGTTTCGCCAATTTAATCCACCAGACCGCTTTTAAGAACTCTAATACTGTATTGGACGATTCTGCTTATATACGCAGCACTGAAGGATGGAATCTCAGAAGTGTCAAGATCCCAGGTTTTTCCCTCCCTCGACGAGAATGGGTGCTTCTAAACCGCTTTAGGACAGGTCAGGGAAGGTGTGCAGAGCTGATGAAGATATGGGGCTACACCAAAGATCCAAATTGTGCCTGCAACGTCCCACAATCAATGTCCCATATACTAGATGACTGCCCGCTGTACAAATTAAATGGAGGAATCTCCAATCTCCATTCTGTCACCCCGGAAGCCCTGAACTGGCTGAAGGCCTTGCCTCTCAGACTTTAATGACCGATATGTCCTCACTTCTTTTTTCTAGATTTAATTCATTTTGTCTCCTCTCTAATTGTAAATACGCTGCTGTATCACCTCATAAGCATAAATAAATAAATAAATCAGAAATGGTTTTCAAGAAAACTATGGACATAAGCTTATACATTATACATAACAGCGAATAATATTGGTATTCCAATTTTTTGCAAGTGTTTACAAACTTTTGGGATAACCTTGTATTTTAACTCAATATTATTACAATGGATTATTTTATTGAATATTCAACAAAGCATAATTGTTTTATTAGTTAGTTTTTATCAACCTTCATCGATAGATTAACAAAGGTAATGATGATATTTGAAAAGTTGCATAACTCAGACTTGTTTTGACATTCTGCGGATTAGTATCGCTATATTTGCATATATTCGTTAATCAGGTTTATATTTACACATCCCCAAAAGCGTATATTAATAATTTCTCTAAACACCCCATACCCAGGAGTATTCGATAACAAAATCAGATAATGTAAGAAAAAACAATCTATGACAATAGTAAAGCGGGTTAGAGATAAGCTATCGACACTGTTAAGAGAGTTCACCACTATATAATGAACCTTTGTTTTTTGCTAATCCCTAGTATACGTGGTAAAGGCCATGATAATCATGGTGGGTAGTTAGCGACTGCTTTTACTGTAAGTACACCACATGTCTACACATGTGAAAAACAGTTGTACTTTGCACTTACAAATGTGCCAGAGCCCCGTTTAGTTACTTGCACTCACTGGTGGGGTTGGACTTTTGCAAGAACCAGGCGCCATTGGAGCATTTCTTTAATCAGAAAAAAGTGCCCAATGCGGGAATCGAACCCGGGTCGTAGCAGTCGAAAACCAACGGTTTAGACCATCCTTCCACCGACCCCTCTAATGAACCATGCCTCTTCCAAATATCAAATTTTGATAAATTCAGTTGAATTTCTGTGAATAAATGATTTTTGATGATAAAATAAAATGTAACAATAAAAATAGGTATCTATTTTCAGCAATATATAGATTAAAGATGAAGAAAATAGTATTATTTTAACAGGGTCTTATTATTGTCTTAAAGTTAACAATTGCAGAATGTTCCAGTAAATATCTGCCATTAACTTGTTTCTTTAAGATGTTTGTATATTTAATTAAAAAGGCATATATAGGCAGATCCAATATATACCTTTTTAATTAAAGATTTATTTATGGATTGCTCTATTTTTAAAAATATTTTTTTTTTGTATATGAAGTTAATTTTTTTATCTTCCTATAAATATGTTTTTGAAAATGGATAGAAAAGGATAAAAACACTCCAGAGATTTAGAAGTGGTAAGGAAGGCTTCGGTCCTAGAAAGAGGGGGGCTGGCGCGGCTCGAAAATTAAGATTGTCCAGCGCATCGGCATACCTATGCTACCTAATGCCGACTGTCTTTAACAAGCCCTAGGCTCTTTTTAAGCAGAGGTGCTCCTCCTGGAGTCAAAAGTCCGACATTTGAATGTCCTTGCTATGTAAAGTGATTTGGGACCAAACTGTCACGTCTATTTATGAGGTCATCAATCTTCCTTTAACTCTATTTTTCGGAAAACAAGTTACATATAATAAAGTTATTTTGATTTTATATTATATTTATATATAAATATATTGTGTACATACATTGTGTATATACATTAGCTTCTTTATTAAAACCTTTAAAAATAATTATAACCTTTTTTTTAAATTAGAAAACAATTTATTTTTTATATAATTGCTCACTCTCTCTCTGTGGCGAAGTGCCCCTGGATCTGCAGGCCCGGCTCTTCGGTGTCGGCCTCCATCCCGAGGCAGTGAAACTAAAAAGTGTAGCGAAGGCTACCATCTACAAGTACCATCTTGGTCTTGAGTTGGGTAACACCAGCCATCACATCGACCTGCCCACTCTGTGGGAAAGAACTCTCGCAGTCCATCGGTGGTGGAGTCTTTCCTGTGGTTGTCCACACCAATGAAGACCTTGTATATATATTTATATATATATGTATATTTATCAATTATATTTATCTATTTTTATCTATTTATTCGTTCTTTATCATTATATATAATATTATTTATTCATATTTATATTTATTCCGTATTTAACCATATATAATCTTTTATGGACATTGTAATAAATAAATTTCAATCTCTCTCTCTCTTGGAGAGCCATATTTACGAAATATTTGAATGTATTAATTTAATTATAATATAAAAACCTTATACGTTTTATAAGAGGAAGGCAAAGATATTTATTCTGAAGACAAACTAATTGTTATATAAAAACCTTCTAACATACAAGGTTGTCCCAAAGGTTCGTAAACACTTTCAATAAATGGAAATACCAATATTATTCCCCGTTAAGTATAATGTCTTTGTATTATGTATAAAGTAATTGTATTATGTATTGGGGCCGTAATAATAATATTAGCCGTTATGTATAATGTCTTAGTATTATGTATAAAGTAATTGTATTATGTATTGTTATGTATGTAATAATATTAATCCCCGTTATGTATAATGTCTTTGTATCATGTATAAGTAATTTTATTATGTATTATATTATGTATTCACCGTAATAATATTATTCGCCGTTATTTATAATAACTTTGTATTATGCATAAAGTAATTGTATTATGTATTATTATGTATTCTCCGTAATAATATTTTTCGCTAAGAAATAAGAAAAACAACGTTTTAAGGAAACCACGAACTTTTGGGACAACCTTGTAGAATGTCATGCAGACGAGAACAAGAAAAATACCACATTGGACGGTGTCCAAATGTCACTAAAATTGCCACCTACCGAAGTGTGGTGAATATTTCATCGTAGTGTGAGTTTTTCTAAAGTTGTAATTACCGCCTCGTTGATATTAATGAGCAGCCGAGAATGTCAGTCTGTGGATATTCGGTGAGCTCTGTAATGAACGGGTGTCAGGGCCGAATATATCTCATTGATTGGAACTGTCTCAAATACACTCATGGACATAACTTAAGGAAGTTGTAGCTTTTAGCATGTATATCGGGATTCAGACGATTACTCTAAAATATATTACAGTGACCTTGATTGAAGACACACGAGATAACCAAGTGTGTATACACTCATGGACAGTACTTGAATAAATTTTACCTTTTAGCATGTATATCGGGATTCAGACATATAACTCTGAAAGATACACTCATTGACAAACCTTAAGGAAGTTTTACCTTTTAGCATGTATATCGGGATTCGGACAATAACTCTGAAAATACACTCATGGACAAACCTTGAGGAAGTTGTACCTTTTAGCATGTATATCGGGATTCATACAATAACTCTGAAAGATTTTACAGTGACCTTTATTGGAAACACACGAGATAACCAAGGGTAAACAATTGCCTCTGTCCCGTTAAAAAAAAAAGATAACAGGCGCGACATCAAAAACATTCCACTTCCTTAAGTTTTGTCCATGAATGTATATTTTGCACGGATGCCCACAATGTGTATGTAGAATGTTTATTTTTGTGAAAGGTTTCCTCTCACAATGTAGAAATATATTTAATTTCGCTCTATATACATTCATGGATAAGACTTAAGGATGATGTTTATAGCTACTAGCATATTTATGTTATATAAAAGTGTTATTTTATTTTAAGATTATTATTTCTAGAACAAAAAAAAAACACTACTCTGTAAAGTCTACCACCAGATTTCGCGACTTTCCCTATATAAACCCATTGTTGTTGTTTTCCCGTTGGCCGGCTCAAATCTTTCTGTAGATATGTAAATATTGTTAAGAAGAGTTTGAAAGTACATTTTATTTTATCCATTATTGTAAATTTTCCTAACCTAATTTGCATATTTGCTTTCAATTTTCTTTGTTCGCCTGTTTTACATGTTTCTTATTTTTTTCACCATTATAAATTCCATCTTAACAATCATTAGATTAGATTTTTCCTCGACTTGTCCAGTGGACGGTTGTAAAATAAACAAAATAAACATTTATTTCCCGCTGTCTCCATGTTTCCTCGCGGCACCCCAGAACACCATCGCAACACTGGTGGAGATGCTGATCCTACCATCAAAAATGAAGCTACCTTAAGAAGAAGCCGTCGTCTACGAGGACAACCTCCAATGAGATCCTTCAGTGCATCTCCAACAAGACGCACCATTGTGAATCAAGATGACGCTACACCTTGCAACAACATTTTCTTCTGCCAGCCACCTCCTCCAAGTCTGGAAGTATTTGGCGGATACTCAGACGAAGATCCTTCAGAATGGCTGGAAGAAATCGAGTTGTTAGCAAGACAACAACGATGGCCAGACGATGTCATGCTGGCATATGCCCGGAGCTACATGGACGGACCTGCGAAGAAATGGGCAAAACTCAACAGCCCTCACATTTTTTCGGCCTGGAGTGTATTCAAAAAGGCACTCCTGAGAGATTTCAGGAGGGCAGATACTGCCAAATTTAAATTAATAATGGACCTGCAAAACAGAATCCAGCAGCCCAATGAGTCAACTCTGCGTTACGCCGAGGATGTCCTCAACCTCTGTAACAAGGTCAACCCCAAAATGACAACGGATGATAAATTATACTACATGAAGACTGGTCTAAACAAATACCTGTCACTCATTATGATGATAACACCTTGCAGCACGGTCAAAGACTTTTTGGAACTAGCGAGGCGAATAGATCAACATCTAGTGGATTTTGAGCAGCGAAGAAGCTTCAGGCAAAATAACCGCCCGACCAGACCATTCCCTCCTAGGAGAAACTACAACAACCAAACAGACCATAGTCGTGGTTTCGACATACCTCGATTCCAAAAAGGATCGTTCGCAAATGATAGAAGACCAATCGCAAGTGACAGTAGACCAACCTTCGCCCCAGGTAGATTCGAGAGGGCTAGACCTAATGACACAGGGATGGAACCGGTTGGAAACAATTATAGGAGCTCAGCACCAACCCCAACCAACAGAACCCCCGAGCAGTATCCCAGGAGGCAGACGTACACGACGCCCCCAAGTAACAGGCGTTATCAAAGACCATTATACCAGGATCGAAGAATATGCTGGAACTGCTCCGAACAGGGACACATATCGAGGTATTGCCCTCGTAACACTGAACGACCGACTTACAATATCAGACCAATACAGCGGCAATTTTCAAGAATCATGGAGAGAGACGAAACCAACTCTGTAAATGAGGACTATTTAAAAAATTGTAGAGGAATCGATGATTCGAGGCAACAGGAACCGGACTTTGATGTGAATAGCGAAGACGATTTTCCTACTTTGGGAGAAGCGTCAAAAAACTAACCCGACTGAATGGATTTCGGGCTTCTGGTGGTCGAATAAACTTGGTGATGAATCTTCAAAGAAATAAAACGACTCAGATAGAAATCAATGATTATACGGTTGAGGCATTAATCGACACCGGAGCGGTGGTTAGCTGTATTGACGAGGAACTCTCATATAAACTAAAATTAAAAGTTATCAAAGATAATAATTTGAATTTGAAAGCTGCAGGTGATCAGAAACTTAATGCAAAAGGAAGGTCAATGGTATCATTCAAGATGGATCAGGAAAAATATACAATTCAGATGATAGTGTTAGAAAAATGTAACCCCAAAATAATTCTGGGAGACGATTTCTTAAGCCATTACAAAGCCTTAATAAACTGCCGAAACAATACTTTATGGATTGAATCCCCAAATAATATGGACCAAGATGATACAAGTTTAAAATATGCTAGGGCAGTTGAAGATAGAATAATTCCTGAATTTAGCCTATGTCTGGTTAAGGGCTATTACGAACCAACTACTGATGACAAGGAAATATTGATAGAGAATCTCTCATCGCTAACATCGAAATATGGCCTGATAACAACAAGATCTTTGCTGAAAAATACAAGGTTCCCTGATATTTGGCTTTTGAACCCTTCTTCAAAACCTATAAAAATTCATCGGCACATGAAAATAGGGATAATATCGGAAGTAGACAGGATGTACAAGACAGACCATCGAGCAGTTTCCTCCATTGATCTTAATTTTGACATAAATCCCGATTTATCTTCCGAGGAACGTAATCAGGTTTTGATGCTACTCTACGAATACAAAGAAATGTTCGCCGCACCAGACGATTACAAAGGGAGAACTCACCTTGTCAGACATAAAATCAAAACAAACAGCGATATTCCCATAAGAAAGAACCCCTACAGAGTGTCTTTGAGAGAACGCGAAATAATTAATAATCAAATAGATAAGATGTTGAAAAAAGGTATAATTTCTCATTCATCGAGTCCATGGGCATCTCCTGTAATTCTCGTTAAGAAGAAAGACGGAACATTTAGATTCTGTGTGGACTACAGAAATTTAAACTCTATCACTGTTAAAGATCAATATCCGCTTCCTCGCATAGACGACTGCTTCGACTCTCTCCATGGATCTAGATACTTCACATCACTGGACCTGTGTTCAGGATACTGGCAGGTGGAAGTTGAAGAACAAGATCGGGAGAAAACTGCTTTTGTGACACCTGACGGACTTTACCACTTCAACGTCTTACCTTTTGGTTTATGCAACGGCCCAGCAACTTTTGAAAGATTAATGGATAATATATTGAGGACCCATAAATGGAAAATCTGCTTGTGCTACCTTGACGATGTGATAGTTTTCTCTGAAGATCTACCATCGCATTTGACAAGATTGAAGACCATTTTGGGATGCTTAAGAAAAGCAGGATTGACACTCAATCTTTCAAAATGCAGATTCGCTTATGAAGAGCTCCTTTTATTGGGGCACGTTGTGTCAAAAGAAGGAATTACACCCGATCCAGAAAAAATTGCGAGCATAAAGGATTTCCCAGCCCTCAAAACAATTAAGAATGTCAGAGCTTTTCTTGGACTATGTTCTTATTATAGAAGGTTCATTAAAGAATTCTCAAAAATAGCATATCCATTACAAATTCTAACTCGTAAAAACCAGCCGTTTGTATGGGGAAAAGAACAAGAATCATCTTTTCTAACTTTAAAAGAAAAGCTGAGTTCACCGGAGGTCCTAACTCATTATGATCCAAATAAACCCATAGGCCTCCACACCGACGCAAGCGATCAAGGACTTGGGGCAGTGCTCATTCATGTTGAAGACAATGGTAGAGAGCGTCCAATTTCATATGCCAGCAGAACATTGCAGAAGGCTGAGACCAACTATTCAACTACGGAAAAGGAATGCTTGGCTATTATATGGGCAATTGGGAAATTCAGGCCTTATCTTTACGGCCGTAAATTCATCGTTTATACCGATCACCATAGTCTCTGCTGGATGGCCAAAGCAAAAAAATTATCTGGACGTTTGGCGCGTTGGTCGTTGGAATTGCAAGCCTACGATTTTACTATAAATTATAAATCTGGAAAAACACATTTAGATGCTGATGGATTATCGCGGTGCCCAATTCCAGATAATATTAAAATTTTACAAATTAATTATAACACCGAAGACTACGACGCTTACATTAAGAAAATTAACAACATGATCGACCAACACCCAAACAGCTACGGAGAAAACTTCACCAAACATAACGGAAAAATTTATAAAAATAATCCTACCCCAACAGGCAACCCGTGGTTACTGGTCATCCCAAAGACCAAACAACTAGAACTCTTGGAACAGATGCATGATCATCCTACATCGGGCCACATGGGTATAAAAAGAACATACAGCCGAATAAAAGATAAATATTTTTGGCCTTCAATGTTCAAAACAGTGGAGAAATATGTTTCCAGTTGCCCTGAATGCCAGTTTCGTAAGACCCCATCCCAACAACCATCGGGACAATTGCAACCGATACCACCAGCGTCTAGACCGTTCGAACGAATAGGAATAGACCTTTTGGGTAGATTTCCCAAGTCCATCAACGGAAATAGGTGGATCGTTGTTTGCACAGACTATTACTCAAGGCATGTTGAAACAGCAGCGCTACCTCGAGGAACTGCCACAGAAATTGCCGATTTTTTCTTGAAAAAAATAGTACTAAGACATGGAGCACCGAAAATTTTAATTTCTGACCGCGGGAGTTCTTTCTTGAGCAAACTACTCACACAAGTTTTGAAAATTTGCAATACGATACATAAGAAAACGACAAGTTACCATCCACAGACAAATGGCCAAACGGAAAGAATGAACCGTACGCTGACAGATATGATATCAATGTACATTGACGAGAAGCACCAAAATTGGGACGAGATTCTCCCGTTTGTGACTTTCGCCTACAATTCCTCGGTACAAGAGACGACCGGCTATTCCCCATATTTTCTGATTCACGGAAGAGAACCGTTGACATTTCTGGACTCTACATTTGACTGGCCGGAAGTACCGCCTAAACCCGGAGACTTTGATGACTACATATCAAATCTCCTAACCATAGTTGAAGAATCAAAAAAGATTTCAATGGCTAGAACAATGGCACGGCAAGATAAATCCAAACATGTATACGACAAACATCGCAGAGAAGTTAACTTTTCACCAGACGACCTAGTACTGATTTGGACACCGATAAGAAAAGTTGGAAGAGCGGACAAACTACAAAAAAATTACATCGGACCATTCAAGATAATTAGGAAGACATCACCAGTAAATTATGAAGTAAAAGAAGTCACGGGAAGAGGCAAGAAAATTGTACATGTGTCAAGAATGAAACTGTACCGGACCCCAGACTTGAGGACAAGTCTTTTTCAAAGGGGGAGAGTAATGTTAAGAAGAGTTTGAAAGTACATTTTATTTTATCCATTATTGTAAATTTTCCTAACCTAATTTGCATATTTGCTTTCAATTTTCTTTGTTCGCCTGTTTTACATGTTTCTTATTTTTTTCACCATTATAAATTCCATCTTAACAATCATTAGATTAGATTTTTCCTCGACTTGTCCAGTGGACGGTTGTAAAATAAACAAAATAAACATTTATTTCCCGCTGTCTCCATGTTTCCTCGCGGCACCCCAGAACACCATCGCAACAATATGTAATATTTTATTTTTTTATATTCTTCACGCCTTAAGTCAGGAATTACTTTTATCCTCAATTATGTAAGAATGTCAATTAAAGTAAATTATGAATCAAAGTTGATTTTATTATTTTTACCAAAGCAATATCAATACCACAATACTAATGTATTCCAAAATCAAGCAATTAATCTCTCATCTTAAAACTTATTAATATAACATTATTATTATTATAAAGTAGAACGTTCGAATTTACATGTATGGTAAATCCACCGTTATATAAACAAATAAGGAATGGTTTATACAAGTACTTAGAATATGAAACTTCCTTAAGTTTTGTCCATGAGTGTATTATTAAATGACATTTTGCTTTTTATTTGTAGTCGATGATCGATTGATTCTTCAATCTGCTTATGCGACCAAGAAGATCACAACCCTGAGCATATTTTAATCCGGTGCCCACTTGTTGCTGATTTGAGAGTACAATGTCAAATGAACAGTTCTAGTTTAAGCCAAATGGTTTCCAGTAAAGAAGAATATAGAAAATTTAACAAATAATGTAGACTCTATCTCAAATGCCGTAGACTTGAATTATATTAAGAATTGAAATTTCTAGTTTTATTTAGTATATTTGTGCCACTGGTTTTGTGGTTGTAATTCTCAAGATATATTGGACTTTTGATAATATTGTTGCATCATGGCTAATGAACCTATTTTATTTTAATTTGTAATATTATTTTCATATACTCGTATATTAAATTCAAATTTATATTTTATATTTATTTACTTTATTAAACAGAATATATGTATTATAAACAGAATATATGTATTATAGAATCATCATTTGTATTTAGGTACACGGTGTGACTTCACTGCTCTCTTTGATTTGAGAAATAAATAAATAATTCTGGAGGCTACTTAAAGTGAAGTTATCTCATTATTCCCTTATATAAATTTGTAGGATGGTTGAAACACGCTCTGGTAAGATGCAAGACCCGGCACAGGAGAGAATCAAGGTTGAAGAGTCTGCCAAGCCGCAACCTGGTGCAACGATATGTATGTAAATAATCTTTATTTCTTGTATAATTTATTACTCTAAAATGTAAATTTAAATAACTTTCACTCTCTCTCTAAACCTATAAATAATTTGTATATATACTTAAAACTATGTACATAAAATAGATTAAACATTTACATTCAAATATCCACATAGGATATAGCATGTGTTTTGTAATAATAAATAAAAATAAATAAATAAAATGATTTTATTCGTTGAATTAATATATTTTTAAAAATCAGATAAACTCTGTTCCTTAAAATCACTAACGCAATTTCAGTATTGCATTCATGTGAAGAAATATTTCTCACTGTCTTATTATTATGCTTTCCATTACTACTGATATCAGAGTTTATATAGGATGTGATGTCAGAGCATAATGAACTGTTGTTTGTTTCATCTTGCCAATGTTCTTCTGCATTGATATACATTGATTTCTCAACAGTATATTCAGATACAAAATCTGATGAAATTCTATTCATGATAAAATTGTGAAAAAGTATTAAAATTACAATTATATTCTCATAATGAGTATATTTTTTATTTAATAAATATTTCTGATGGGATCAAGTCAATATTATAGTAAGCCCGTTGAAGAGCGATTAACGCTTGAAAGCTAACGTTTTTTTAAATAAAAAAGATACTCATTGTGAAAAAATATAATTGTAATTTTAATAATATGATGAATTGTTTGAACTTTCTGAAAACCCATTTGTGATGAAATATGCAAAGGATTGTTTCTTTTTAGATTTACTATTCATCAAAACATTTTGCTTTTTCAAAGAAAGGGCTATTGAAGTAATGTTAGAAATACCTCACAACAGAGTTCTACGCAAGTACAAAACATGACTGGATGTTTTACAAAATACAGATATAGGCGGAAATAGATATCAAATTGAGAAAACACGGATATTTGCTTGTCTGAAATGTCTATATATATATATATATATCATACATCTCGGTAATAACGAAATGGTTGCATATTGAAAATATTGTATTCTTGAGTTGAGAAATATATGTATGCAAATAAAAAACGGAACATCTTGGGGGTATCGAAAAATAGGTTTATTGCTTGCTATTTCGGCTGTTTTTATTTGAATGTTGAATTTTATGGAGGGCGATATATATAACATTGATTTAACCTGTTCCCTGATATTTGGCCAACCCAATTTCTTGATAAATCAGGAAAAGCCATCCACGAACGCGTTTCGCGCTGTTGGCGCTCGTCATCTTGGATTATACTGTACCACTATGATCAAAAATAATTTTGTTTCCAGAGGCTTCTTGAGAAACCAAGAAATGGTTATTTAAGGCGTAACTTGCGTAAATACGCTTAACATGTGAAAAATTAATAGAAAAAAAAAACAAAAGATAAAAAGGTTAGGTGTTGATATTAAAAATAAAAAAGGCATATACTGACCAGGAGCACTGCGGAGAAACTGAACAAACTGCTCTTCACCTTATCTACGACTGCCCGAACTTTACAGAAGTGAGACATCGATTGTTCCCTGATCTAAATGATTTAACTCTCTTACATCAGCCACTTTGTCTATATACATTTTATGAACTCTGTCGATTAATACATGTAAATTTGTAAATATTTAATTCTAAGTTTTAAATTGTTTGTTTTCTTTGTAATATGTACAAATACTTCAATATCGCGCCTGGTTGATTAAAAAATGAATACAAATATCGTAAAGAAAGAGGCTGCCTGGCCGGCATTCATAGTTCCTCAAATTAAAGATACTTTGGTCAGTAAAACCTTTTTATTGTTTCGACGTTTCGACAAAAATCTTTTGTTCTCGTTAGGAGCAATATTTCAAATTTTGTCCAACATTTTTGAATCTTTAAAAATCAATAAGCTTGAGGGATGAGTATCTTCAGCAAATAAATTTATTTCAAGCTTTCGGGCTCAACCGCCCTTCGACAGGAAAATTACGCTAAGTAGCGAAAAGTAGCGTAATTTTTCTGTCGAAGGGCGGTTGAGCCCGAAAGCTTGAAATAAATTTATTTGCTAGAGATATTCATCCCTCAAGCTTATTGATTTTTAACATTCTATTAAGGGATTAGCCTATTAATTTTTGAATCGTGCTTTAGATGTTGTACAAAATTTGAAATATCGCGTGAGAACGCTCTTGCAGCCTTAGAATAATTTTTAACGCTTTGCCAAATGTTTTAATTTTTGTTCATTCCTGACGAGGACAAAAGAATTTTGTCGAAACGTCAAGACAATAAAAAAGATTTAATGGCCGAAGTATCTTTAATTTGAAGAACTATAAATACAAATACACCTATCCCCCGATTTACACGGTAGATACCTTCCTGAGAAAAAAGGTGTAAATCGAAAATTTAAAATATTCGCGAAATTTTTATGCGAAGAAATACAGACACAGTGTGCGTGTGCAGCAATTCAGCACATAAGCTCGGGATTCCTCGTGAGATGTGTACACAGCGCATGTGTTCAATCACAGTAGCATTTAGTGTAGTGCGATAAAAACAACAACAAAAAAAACTTATTTGGAAAACCGTGTAAAAGCGAAGACGTGTAAAACAAGTACCGTGTAAATCGGGGGATAGGTGTAGTTTTAATATTTAGATGTTAACTCTAATTTTACTATTCAGATATTGGGAGATATGGAAAAAAAACAGAGTTTTTAGTATATAATGGCTAGAAGCGAGAATGTGTAAACAAAAGCTTCCATCGCCGTATTAAATAAGATCTGTGCTGAAGATAAAAGTTACTCTCGATAAACAGAAGCCAAGTAATGAAGGGGGGAGTGATCCATCACTGGCCAAAGCACCACCGTGTTCATTATAGAAAAGCAATTTCCGGACTATATCCTGCAATGTGTATGTATACCTCCGCTCAGAAATGAGGCTATTCCAATGCTGGGACAGGTTAATTGCTGGTTGGGCAGCTGTTCTCTAAGGATCTACTTTAGGTGTTCTGGAATCTACCGTTACTACATGTTTCTGTTATACTGTTGTAGACATCAAACTCGTCTTTATACTCAACTCTATATAAACATAGCGCTATCTGTAGAGAATTTCTGCAATTATTCAACGATCCTCATTTCTCGAGGACCACGCCATCACATCTCCTCAACGGCAAAACACAATATATGTATTCTTCGTTGATCGCGAAATACATGGCCTCACTGGAGACCTGCTGGCGATTCTCCACCAAACTCTGCAGTGGTGGTAGAGACGCCATGTACATTGTATCGTATATTTATATATGAAAAAACAATAGAAAAAAATAAAAGATAAGTGGGTCAGGTGTTGATATTAAAAATTAAGAAGGCATCTCCTGACCACGAGCACATGTGCTTTTTAGATGGCAGAGCGCCATCTAGTGGAGTAAAAATAAACTAAACGTTTATTTAGCTTACTCCGAATATTTGGCCAACCCAATTTCTTGATAAATCAAGAAAAGCCATCCACGAACGCGTTTCGCGCTGTTGGCGCTCGTCAGCGTGGAGAAGGCTGTAACCACTGCGACCAAAAAGATTTTTGGTCCCAATGGCTTCCCGAAAAATCAAGAAATGGGTATTTAAGGCCATATTTGCGTAAAGACGCTTAACACATGAAAAAACTATAGAAACAAAATAAAAGATAAGTGGTTCAGGTGTTGATATTAAAAATAAAGAAGGCATCTCCTGACCACGAGTACATGTGCTTTTTAGATGGCAGATTTTGCGCCATCTAGTGGAGCAAAAATAAACTAAACGTTTATTTAGCTTGCTCCGTGATATTTGGCCAACCCATAAATATATAAAGATATTTCTGTTGATTTTTGTTGAGTTTAGATTATCTTGAGGATACATGAGTATCATTATGATATTGTTTTTTGCAGTCGTGGGAATAATAAAATAGTTTTGATCAGAGATTTCTTTAACTAATCTATAGGAATATATAAAAACATAATTTGATAAAAGTAATGCCTGGTTTAAGGTAGGTAGAACAAGGAAAACAAAATATTATTTACATAATGTACAAAGATTTGAGCCGGCCATCGGGAAACAACAACAATGGGTCAATACAATTATTTTAATTTTCAATTGTCTAAAATGAACGATGTGTGATGATAATGGAACATATCTCAAGTGCATATGGCCATTATTGTCATATTTGTAGATAGCGTCTATCCTTTACTGTAAGTGCACTACATATCTACAAATATACCAGAACTCTTGCACAAACTTCATTATTTTACATATTAACTTGGAAAGAAATGGTAGATTATACATATGAGTTATAGTGGTACTTGTCATCTTAGAGACAATATCTAGAAATCCACTCTTCTCTATCTTTGATATTTCAGCATTAGTAAGAAGAGAATAATTTCATATATAGTAATTGGGTGGATCATTTTTAAGTGCAAAAATAGATGAATTATTTCTAAAAACAAATGAAACA
>CP092871.1:15003011-15034177 GCA_030710605.1 Cordylochernes scorpioides
CACTAGGCTTGTTAAAAATAGATAGTTTATAATTGTATGTTTTATAGATTTTCCCCTATTATTATTATGTATATATATATTTATTTTATTTTTGTTGCCTCTTTCTCTTAATGGGTGGAAAGGAATAAAGAATGGAAGGAGCAAAATTTGTAAACAAACAAGACATCGCCCCCCCATCCCATGCGCGAGCACCTATGCGCGGTGACGGGGAGAAAAAAGAAGAAAGGACAAACGGCAGCACCGGGGAAATATGAGCTCCCTGCCTCAGAAGGAATGAGTAACCACGTGTGAATGAAACAAAGAAGATAAAGAGAAGAGCGTCGTTATAGAATTGGGCACCAATTAAGTGGGTTGCGATATAGTTTCCTGTTATGGAACAGAAGAATTAATCTGGAAAATTATCTCAAGTGAAGAATTATTTCAAGTGAACTCTTGATCAAATTTATCGACAGAATTGAAAACAAGATTTGTTTTTTTTTTATAAAAAGAAGCTTAGATAAGTATTTGTAAACTTTGTTTGAAAAGGATTTTGCCTTTCCACCCCTAGTTATTTTGCTCTCTACATTATTTGTTTGTATGTATATTTAACTTGTATCACTTGTTTTGTTTATTCTAATTTTAAATATATCTAACCTTTTGGCCAATTTGATTATCACTTTTTTTATCTGTTTATTTATTTTTATTTTGGATGCCCAGTCATTTTTGATAAGCAAAATAAAATATATATTTAGGCCATTTTTGTTAAATTGTATTTCTACAACTTGTGCAAACACAACTGGTGAATCTCTATTTTCAATCTGGGTAAGATTGACCTTCCCCACGTATATATATATTTTTTTCAAATTCAACTAGGCTACCCTGGACATATTTTTCCGTTCATAAAGTTAATATATGATGCCAATATATATAATAATTGTATAAACGAATGCATGACAAAATCACCGCGAATGTTTCTTTTTTTTTTAAGGCAATTTCTTTTTAAGGCAATTATCGTTTTGCACAATTACTTAATCTTTTAAAATAAATAACAATACTTAAATGAAAATATGTTTCTTTAAATAAAATAAAATAAACTTTTAAATCGGTAACCTTTTTATGAGAACCTTTAAATATATATAAGTACCTTATAATTGTAACGAATAGTATTTTAATTAAAACATTTTAAAAACACACAGTTTGGAACGGGACGTTTCACAAGAGTGACATCCATGGCGCCAATTTATAATTGTAACGAATAGTATTTGAATTAAAACGTTTTTAAAATATATACGCACTCGGGTAAAACCCGGGCGTTGCCCGGGCCATTCGTCTAGTATTTCTTAAACAATAAGACAAGAGATTAAATAAATTAAACTAGATAAAATTACATACACCCTAGCAGCTCACGTGTATAAGATACCTGACCTATCCAAGAAACCAACCAATCTAACAAAGCTGTGATATATCGGTAAAGATGAAATTAGCATAGACAGCATTGTATGTTGCACGTCTTTGCGGAGTCAGTGGCTTGATGAAGAGCGACCGCGAGAAAGCTTGCCTCCCAATTTCTGAATAGAATAAACTAAAAATATCTTTATATTTATTTGGTGGTAGTGTCTTGTCCTTTGTTACTCCATGGAATGGGTGGGTACCATTGCCCCGTTAGTCAGCCACAGAGTTCCCTGTTCACGGTTACCGTAGCGGCTCGGGGCTCACGACACCCTACTTCACCCTACAGGGCAGTCCCTTACTCAGACATGACATTGGTGGTGGTGCCATTGCCCCGTTAGTTAGCCACATTTCAGAGTTCCCTGTTCACGGTTACCGTAGCGGCTTGGGGTACACGACACCGTACTTCGCCCTACAGTTATATTTAATAAATTATATTTTTTTAATTCAAATATAATATTATTTGCATCTATATTTCAAGTACAAACATAACAATATGCAAATCATAACAAGAGAATTACATCGTAAAAATGTCCTATAATTGTCACTTTTCAACAAATACAATAAAACCTCCCTGTAAAGGACAACACCTAATTGCAGAGCCAAAGTATCCTTTAGGGAGAGTTGTCCTCTTACCAGAGAGTTACTAAATAATTAAAATGATAATTTTGTAGATTAAAACTTTCCTTTGTAGAGAGGTGTCCTCTTACCGGAGAGTTACTAAATAGTAAAAATGATAATTTTTCAAATTAAAACTTTCCTTTGTAGAGAGGTGGCCTCTTACCAGAGAGTTGCTAAATAGTAAAAATGATAATTTTTCAAATTAAAACTGTCTTTTATAAAAGGTTTTCGCTAGCGGGGTGTCTGCTAAAGGGAGGGGATTAATCACATTTCGGAGACAAAAACCTCTATTCCCAATAAATAATATTTACAACAATTACCGCCTTCAGCAATGTAGTATTATTTATACAATAGGCATTTAGCGAACAAAGCACACGTTTGAGACTGTTTAAATGATCCGAGTTTTCTCTAATAATCTATTTTCCAATTAGCTGTCAAACGCACGTGGTGTTGTAGTTTTAATTGGTATTCGTATAGCATTCTCCCATTGATTTGCCCTCAAGGCGGAGTTAATAGGTTGGGTTTCTGACGTCATTGTTGGTTAACAACCTCTTCCCAAGTGTTTTATACTTAGTTTGAGAGTCTTTTTAAACTTGTTCTTTAGCTCTCCCTCACTATTTATATTGCCACGTGGAAAATTAGGGAAGACAAAAACTTCAGGATAAGACAACAATTTATTTCAGGGAAGAACCAACTATGAGCGATAAACAAAAGATAAGCAAAATAGGGAAGTGTACAGAGTATAGCAAAATATAAACATTAAAAAATAATACTCTGCTAATAAAATAATAAATACTTTGTTACAATATCTTTATTCAAATCTTTATTTAATAATCTTCCTTATAAACACATGAATATACACTCATTAAAAAAACCTATGGAAGTTTTACCTTTTATCATGTATATGCACATATACAGCTTTATTAAGACAACCGGTTTTATAGATTCGCAGGAAGGAAACATAGATGGAGCTCTTATACACTAGGCAGCACAGAATCAAACAACAGCTTACAGGTCCGACGCATGTTTAGCATGTATATATACACATACAGCTTCATTATAACAACCGGTTTTATAAATTCACCGCAAGAAATAAGCATAGATGGAGCTCCTATACTCTAGGCAGCACAGAACCAAACAGCAGCCTCCAGGTCCGACGCATGTTTATCATGTATATCGGGATTCAGACAATATAATTCAGAAATATATTTGATACACATTGAACTTTATTGAAGACACACGAGATAACCAAGTGTGAACAAATTTACCTGTCTCCTTAAAATAAACAGATAACCAGCGATATAAAAGACTTTACACTTCCTTATATTTTTTCCATGAGTGAATATATGTCATAATTTGTATAATTAGATGCCAACCTAATCCAAATATGTATGAAATGTATGATTTGTTTCAATAAAAAGAACAAAGGTAACACTGGAGGATAGAAAGGCCTAGAAAAGAGGCTTAAGAGTTAGCACAACCATTAGCAAAATTACATCCAATTTTATTTTCGCGGAACTAATAAAAGTTGAGTTGAACGAACTATTACTTCCTGGTCAGGTTAGGACATGTCTTAAGACAAAAGAAGTAGCGTAGACCAACCAGAGAGTAGTACCTCAGAAGGTCAGCCAATAGAAAACCGCCACGTCACACCTTTCCACCAATGGGAAGTAAGATAGGTCTTCGTGTTAAATCGAGAACCTAGTATTGTCAGTTATCGACTCGCTCCCATCGAGATAACATCTAGAGTTGTTCGTTCGCTCCCACAGAGTTCGGACCCAGTCATCGACTCGCTCCCATCGAGATAACACCTATAGTTGTTCGTTCGCTCCCACCGAGTTCGGACCTATAGTTGGTCTTTCGATCCCACCGAGATAGCACCTAAATCAATCACCGCCATGTGATCAGATAGTTAATAGTCAAAATCCGCTCCATCTTCTCCAAAGCCTTTCTTTCCTCCGACCAGTTGC
This sequence comes from Cordylochernes scorpioides, assembly GCA_030710605.1. Lineage (NCBI taxonomy): Eukaryota > Metazoa > Arthropoda > Arachnida > Pseudoscorpiones > Chernetidae > Cordylochernes > Cordylochernes scorpioides. Next base: position 15,007,031 of record CP092871.1, read on the forward strand.
CTTTTATTTCAACCCATCAAGTGTCCTGGCTTATTTCCCCTGTGTGTAAACCTTATCACTCAGCCACCACGACTGCGCCACCACTTCTACAAGCCTCAACCCCAAGAGTAAGGTTTCCAGCATAGAATATTACGATATATATATATGTAATATAAAAATATTATATATAATGTTATTTTTAAATTATAATTTATATAAAAGATTATTCTGTTGATAGTCCGCCAGAGGTCGTGCTTTCCCTTTATATAACCCATTGTTATTGTTTCTCGTTGACCGGCTCAAACCTTTTTGTAATTATGTAAATAATCTTATGCTTTCTTTATTATTAATCCTTAATTCAGGCAATACCTTTCTGAATTTATGTATCATAAGCTTAATTAAAGCTATTTCTGATCTTAACTATTTATATTTTCAAGATTATCCACGACTGAATACCAATACTATTTAATACCAATGTACTCAATAGAACCATAAATATCAAAAATCAACTGAATCAATTTTTTTTATAATATATATATATGTTATATTAAAATATTATTCTATTTAAAATTATTTTTCATAGATCCAAATACTCTGTTAAATCGACCGCCAGAGGTCATGCTTCCCCTATAAAAACTCGTTGTTGTTTTCTCCCGATGGCCGTCTAAAACTTTTGTACATTATGTAAATAATCTTTTGGTTTCCTTGTTATACTCGCCTTAATCCAGGCATTACTTTTACCAAATTATGTTTTTCATATATATATTCCTTAGCTTAAATAAAGAAATCACTAATCAAAACTATTTTCTATAATATCTGTTACCACGACTGCATTACCATAATCCTCAACATGATATAAAATTCAAGTATAAAATCTCTTTTCTATTCATATAAAAAATATATATATATACATTTTAAACACCTTTTTGATAAATTCGACCGATTCCATGACCCTTCTCGTAGGATGTTAAGAAATCGAAGCCGCCCCTGTACTGATGAGGGTCTAAGCCTGAAACCATGGTATACAGGTTGGCTTTTGTCTGAATCTGCTAAAACTGGTGTTTTAGCTCATTATTTATCTACTCTAGTAACGGAATATACCAGAATGATGAACAATGCATCGTTCTGATCCATACTTAAAGGGATAGGTGTGTGGGATGGTTGCGTGATGTGGTTTGTGGAAAGGCCGCTGATAAAATTATAATTAATTTATTTAAAGCCAGAAATATATAAAGAGAAAAGAAGTAACGGTTGAAGTAACGGCCGTTGGGAGCAGGCCTTGTTGTTTATGACGCCAGTGGCCAGCAAAAGCCTCGGATTACGTCAGGCCGCCACACTACTGCCCGTATGTGTAGTGAAGCTTTGTCCCAGTTCGCGCTCGCTGAATCAAAGTGTGGTCGCCACAGGTGCTTCTTCTGGTATAAATATATATACGGTATAAATAAAAAATAATGAAGAATAAGAAAGAAACATAATGAGTAGAAGGAAATTTATATTTTATTTTTGAGGTGAATATTTTGAATGTATCTCAATAAATATTTTAAATGTTTAACGGCAAGATTTCAAAAACGGAACCAAGTCTATAAATCGGCTTTTACACGTCATGTGCTTGTCCAAAAAAAAAAAACAGATAACGAACCAGATATATTCTACAATATAAAGGAATGAAGTAAAATAGTAATCTAAAACAGTAAACTTTTAAACTTTTTTTTTTATAATATATAATTATATATTTCTTTTATATTTAGTGTGTAAATATACTCTTTTACAGTTGTTTTTTCACTATTTCTATATATTATTTGTATGGTATACATAGCCCTACTTTCAAATTTCAAATAGAATTGAGAGTGTGGGTACAAAGAAAGGTTAAACAATTTAAGTAAAAAGTCGAAATATGGTAATGTTTGTAAAATTAATTGTTTTAGGCTTTGAACGAAAACACACAAGCTACACGTTTATTATACACTAAAGAAACATATTGTAAGAATATATATTTGATTCGATTTTTGTAAAAGATAATTAGTTTTACGAAGTATCTTTACTAAGTGCAATCGTTTGGTAAAAATTTGAAAATATTTATTTATTAAGTAATTTATTTTCACCTCTCTTGAGTAAAATGACACAAAATATCTCATCGTAGATATAGAAATTATTATAGATGGAATATTTGCCGGGAGGAAATTGATCCATAGAAGCATAGGGCGCCTCTCCCGTCAAAATAAACGTCAAAACCTGACGCCATCTATTGACGGTCGCCGCAACTAGCGCTAGTTGCGGCGACGGTCAATAGATGGCGTCAGGTTTTGACGTTTATTTTGATGGGAGAGGCGCCCTATGCTTCTATAGAATTTATTATGTTAATTTTAAATAATTGTGAATTATTGAATAAAGGACAATTACTTACAAAATTCTTATTTTTCTTTAAGAATGTTAAAAAAAAAAGACATATAAATTTAAAAGAAGACAATGGAGGTGTTAAAAAGGTATAAAAATATGTTTATAAAAAAATACTAATAATAATAAAATATAGAATATTTTAAATATATATATTATTTATATTTCCTTTTATATATATAAACACAATCTTACGAACCTTTTTGAAAATTTGATAAATATCTTAATTTGAAAGTCTGACTATATTTGCTGCGCATGTATAATCCTTTTTTTTTCTTATCCCTAGTACACGTGGTACAGGCCATGATAACCATGGTGGGTAGTTAACAACTGATTTTACTGTAAGCACACCACATGTCTACACACGTGAAAAGCAGTTCGAATTTACATTTACAAATGTGCCAAAGCCTAGTTTGGTTACTTGCACTGGCTAGTGGGGTTGGACCTTTGCAAGAATCGGAACCATTGGAGCATTTTTTTATCAGAAAAAAAGTGTCCAATTCGGGAATCGAACCCGGGTCGTAGCGGTCCAAAACCAACGGTTTAGACCATCCTTCCACTGAACCCTACATGTATAATCATGAAATATACCTTTAATATTCACTAACATTACCAAGATTTATCTAAACATAGTACCAGCTTAGTGAACATTATAAAATAAAAACACAGAAATTGATATATTTAGTAGAAGAAGAAATACATTATAATTATCTTTATTAGTAAACGAACCTGTTGTTCTCAACATTTAACGCCATCTCTTAGAGACAATACGAATTAAAAGCAACAACTTGATTTGAAAAATAAAAATTGAGATTATCTCAAAATAAATATAAAATCAGGTTTAAAAATTAACATAAATAAAACATATTCTTGAAGTTAAGAGATTTAAATTATATATTTTTCTTATTGAAAAAACTTCCTTTATAATAGCTTTCTTTTCAATATGAAGCAATAAAATGATTATTCTTTGAGTGTGAAAGCTTGTAAAAATAGGAACTTACCCTCTACCATGTATTTGTTTATTTTCATTGTCGTCTGTTTTGGCATAAGTTTAATCTGGATAGAACGATGTGGTAGATAATTTTTGTTGCCTTAAATACGAGGTAATCCTTTCTCTATATATCTAAAAATGTTTGAAGTTTAATAAATTAATTTTATAAATCTGAGAGTTGTCTTCAAAAACGATTCAACACAAAATTTTAATTATAGACACGTATGATTCTTTTTAAAAATAAACAATTTCTACTGTCTTTACTGCAATGGAAAAATTAATGGACAGTAGAAATAGTTTATTTTAAAAAATATATATATATACGCATCTATAATAGTTTCTAATTTTGATAACAGATGGCGCGCTAATGCATCATAACAAAATTTTAAATATAAGGAAAACAGGCAGTGGAGGATTCAAGTTGCTTTTGTGGTATTGAGGAACAAACCTCAAGACATCTACTGATCGATTGCCCAGCATTTCAAGATTATAGAATGAAGAATGAACTAGTTGTTTGTGAACTTAACGATTTGATTTCCGATAAAAAATCATATTTAAAGTTCAATTCACATTTTGTAAATACATTCTAAACTTTCTACAAAATCTGGATCTCTAATGTTTTCTTGCGTTGAATAATGTAAATAACTTATGTAAATAAACTTTTCTCCTTGTTTGGCGCAAGTATCCCTTGCGGGATATAGCGCTTTGGAAATAAAATAATTGATAAGGAAAACTTTCATAGAATAAAATGAAAATAATAAAGGAAGTTTTCAATAAAATGTGTCAGTTTAGATCGGAAGTGTATTATTATTTACCTTCCAAACTATTTATGTCAAAAAAGACGTACCTGGATCTGTGAAAAAAAAATTCTTCAAAAAAATTCGAGGAATTGCTTCCTTTTTATCAATTTGTTGTACAATAAACTTAAAAGTAATTTACTAATTCTTGTAGATCAAATATTTTGAAAAATATCATTTTCTTTCACACACATACAGATAGGCCTTTTTTATATAAATATACTAGCCGAATGACCCGGGCAACGCCCGGGTTTAACCCGATTAAATGCTTTTATTCAAATACTATTCGTTACAATTATAAATTGGCGCCGTGGATGTCATTCTTGTATAATATATAAATGAGTTTTAAAAATTGTAAAAAAAAAAATGCATCGGCCGGGAATCGAACCCGGGCCCCCCGCATGGCAGGCGAGCATTTTACCACGGAACTACCGATGCTTATAAGAAATGGCCATATTTGGGTATTTATTCCATTCACAAAAAGCAAACCGTGACAGAATTAAGAGAATTGATTGATGACTGATACTTGTATATTTTATAATTCAATGAATTTCCTTTTCATTCCAACCTATTGTTTTTTTTATATTTCATAATCTTATTTCTTTATTTCATGTAAACACACAGAGAGAATCTCTCTTATTACATTTAAAAGTGGAACTCATGGAACAAATGAAGAAATACAATTTTTTAAATTCAAAATGATTAGCAAAAATATTCTGGTATAAAAAATAAATATCGACATTTATTTCAACACACAAAACGCGATATACAGGCTAGAGATAATAATCGTATTTCTAAACAATAAAATATTATTTAACACTAAAATTTGGTTTCAAGCTTTTGAAAAGTCTATATCAAATTTTGAAATGTTGTTAAACTTCAAAATTTTGTTAATGAATAATATAACATTTGCCTATTAAACATTTATATAATGTTTTGATATCACAAAATATCAGTATTAAACAATAAAATGTTATTTTAAAAGTGAAAATACTTTATAAGTAATAATCAAAAAATGGCATTATATATATTAAAATGCAAAATGTCCTTGATTATATCAATAATGTTTTTTTGAAATCAAAATGTTCGATTTCAAAAATATCCCTAATAAAATCAAAAATGTATAAAATATAAATAATGCCATTTTTCAATATTAAATTAATATATAATTAACTAGTTTATAATAAAAAATATTATAAAATACTTTTTCTTTAATATAAAAGTTAATAGGAAAGTTGCAATCTCTCCCCCATATATATATCGATGAAGCTGTCAAGGGTCAATGGTCCGGAAGCGAGAAAGGAAAAAAAATCAATGAAGATATTAAACGATATCACATTAGCGCTCCAAACAAATTAGAGCTTACTCTCAACGTTAAAATTGATTGATTCCACATCTTTTATTATACAGTGTTGCCAGAGAGTGCATCGTTGAATAACTATGATAACCGTGTTGTCGATTCTTATAGGTAGAAAATTCGCAGAAAACTCATTTCAAAGAGTTTGAAGTCGTTAAAAATGGCAGGTGCTGATAAAAATAAAATGTAATATTAGGAAATAAACTTTTTTCTTAAATGGAAATTTTGGAAGATGATGGATGGAGAATGTTAGCAACTATTATATTTCATGGAAGTATGAAGAGGCGGTATAAAATAGATTTCAAATAAAGAGATATTTATTTTATATATATTTTATATATTAGTTAGATATAAGAGATTTAAAATACGAACTTCACCAAGATTGTATTTCTATATATATTTTCACAGATAGATTTAATATTTTAAAAATATTTTTGTTACCTTTTATATATAAAAAAAACAGAATATAAGTATTATACAAATAAAAAAATCAGTTTAGATTATCATATAAATTGGAGTAAAAATATTTAACACGATGTTCACATTAAAAGGAAAATACTAAATATTATTGCGATAATACTTTTAAATTATTAATGTATATAGAACATAATAAGAAATGGCACAAACACTAATTATCTTATTTTATAGAGCCATGATGTTGTTAAAGATATTATATAGCGACTTATAAATACTTATAATGTGTTAGAATATGTTTAAAGTTTGCATAAGAAAGAAAGATAATTTAAATATAAAGTGAAAATGACAAAAGGTTTAACAGACGACAATTTTTTAAACTTATTTTATATTCAATAATTCGTTTTTCAATTTCATTCTTTTTGGCTATCTATCTGCCATGTACGTATTAAATATCAAATATTTTTTTATGATAAAAGTTTATATTTAGAATCGTTTTTAAATAGTAAAGATTTATAAAAGCAAGTTTGCGCTGAAAAATATCATATTCTATCATAAATATTCGATTATATATACAATATATTTTTTTATTCAACTTTCAATTATATATTTATATAAATCGAGAAATCAATTTATACTAATGATGTAAATAATGTACTATATATATATATATAGTACATAGAAATAAATCATATTAAGGTAAAAAAAGTATAAGCCTCTATATCATCTGAGCCATGATCAAATATTATCATAGCAATAATTAACCAAGAATCAAAACATATCCCAAACAGCATATTCATTTTACTAAATATAGATGGAGATTTTGCCGGGAGGAAATTGATCTGAAGAGACATGAGTCGCCTCTCCCGTCAAAATAGACGTCTAAAACCAGACGCCATCTATTGACCATCAAGGCAACTAGCGTCCTCGGGTCGGTGACAAAGCCACAACACCAGCTTTGGCAAACTGAAAAGCGTCCACCTAGAGACCATGGTTTCGGGCTAATGGCCCTCGTCAGTTTAGGGCGGACTTTATTCCATGAGATCCACACGGGATGGAGATTTTGCCGGGAGGAAATTGATCTAAAGAGACATGAGTCACCTCTCCCGTCAAAATAGACGTTTAAAACCAGACGCCATGATCCCGTGTGGATCTAATGGAATAAAGTCCGCCCTAGACTGACGAGGGCCATTAGCCCGAAACCATGGTCTCTAGGTGGACGCTTTTCAGTTTGCCAAAGCTGGTGTTGTGGCTTTGTCACCGACCCGAGGACGCTAGTTGCGTCGACGGTCAATAGATGGCGTCTGGTTTTAGACGTCTATTTTGACGGGAGAGGCGACTCATGTCTCTTTATTTTTCTAAAGTTGTTAATTAATTATAGAAAAGAGAAATAGACGACACTTTTCGCAATAAATGTACACAAATGTGTAGGGCCACAGGAATAATAGAAAATAATTTAAAGAATTCATATATATTCGTCTCTTTAAGAAAGGAAAATATATAATATTTTAGAACAAATTAATAAACTATTCAAATGAAACGTAACGAAAAATATATTATATATTAAAATAGTGTATATCCCGCGAAAATATGAAATTTATAATTCAATATATATACGAATATAATATATCATAAAAAAAGGTTCAACTAAAAAGAATGTTAAGAGAGAAAAGTTATATATACGTTTTAAAAAATATATATATTTTTCGCAACGGAAAAATTCGAAGTGAATATTTCGCAAAATATATAATACTTTCTAAACATTTTCAGAATTCTTTTAGAAAGTACGTAATATTCTTGTAAAAATCAAATATATTTCTTATATTATAAATTAATTATTTTATCGAGATAGTGATTCATCATTAATGTAATTAAAGCTACTCGAGCGTACATGAGACGTCATGTATTCAATCGGTTAATTGGCGAATATGTAGGTACGCTACGAAGGAATCTGGAGTATTTAATCTATAATTTAATATAATTTGAATACCTCTTATTAAAATGTCGAGAAATTGGTAACATTTTTGGTACACTCCTAAAACCTCAATTAATATTTATTTATCTATAAAATATAATTTAGGCATAATAAATCAAAAGATGTAAAAAGATTTGTTAAATCAGTATATATTTAATATCGGCTAGAATGAAATAAACTAAGATCAAAAATATATTTCTCTTGTGAAAAATATAAAAATATAAGAATTTATACATCATATCAAGATATTTCACCCAATTATTCATTTTTATCATTTAAATATATATATATAAAGATTTAACATATATATATTTCCAAAGCACAGCTTGAATATTTATTTTCTGATTACATACTAAACATAACGCTTCAAAGTAATTTTTATTCCACCTTAAAAATACTGTAATAATAGAAAACAATAAATATTGTGATATTAAAACTTTTATGCAAATATTAGAGAAATTTATTTTATTTAAATTTATATAATAGTATACTATATTTCGATCAAATAACTATATTTTTAATGCTTCATAGTATAATGGCTAAATTTCTTTAATCATCAAAGGTTGTAAAATATGAAAATTAATGGATTCAATTTTTAAAAAGGAAAAGAACATACATATTATAATTCATTTTTAAAATATGAATATTTGAAATATATTTTAATAATATCAACAAATATTGAACAACAATTTTGATGTATTTTTGAGCCCGTTAATAGTTATATGTTTTGTTCTGAAAATGTAATCAATTCCTATTATATATTAATTGGGAGTTCACACATAATTTCATACATGAAAATTTGTGTTTAATAAAATAAATATATTTATATTCAAAAAGACCTCTTTATATAAATTTATGAGTATGCATTTTCCGTTTCAATATTTTAACAGAACTTTCACATAAATCTATTATAAATTATTATACTATTTTTAAATAGAGATAAATGGTAAAATATTTCATAAATCTATTTACTATAAATATATATTTTCCGTTTCAATTCAGATATAACTTTCACATTCAAAAATATATTATAAAATATTATATAAATAGAGATAAATTGTTAAATCGAAATATATGTGTAAATATATCATAAATCTATTTAATTTAGATATATATTTTTTCCGTTTCAATTCAGACAGAACTTTACATTTAAAATTTGTCATAAAATATTATTATTTTAAAATAAAGATAAATGGTTAAATTAAAGTATATGTGTAAATATCTCATAAAATCCTTTTACTCTAAATATATATTTTCCGTTTCAAATAAGACAGAACTTTCACATTAAAAAATTTGTTATAAAATATTATTATTTCAGAATAAAGATAAATGGTTAAATCGAAATATATGTGTAAATATTTCATAGATCTAATTAGTTTAAATATATATTATAAAATGCAAACTATTTTATAGTATGAGAGATATTCTCTTTGAAAATGGTGTCTAAGTAATATAAAAGGTAAATAACGATCAAATATTTGAGGCTAAAAAAAAACAGTCCAAAATAATTCTGAAAAGCAATATAAGCGCGCGTTAATATTTGATTAAATTTTTGTCTAAATTTATTCTTGTATAAAATTACTTGTGTTTCGAACACAAATAATTTTTTTTTAGGGAAAAATATTCAATACATTTTTCATATATGAAATTTAGATACTGTTATCCACACAAATAAATAGAAATACGATTCCCAATATATTTTTCGAATAAAATAAAATATCTTTATATTTTGGGTTTTTTAAAAACATTTAATATAATTTATTATATAAATAAAATTATTTTTTGCCTCTTTTTATTATTTTTTAATTTTTATTTTCATAGAGATTTAGTAAATAAATGGATCAAATTTCTCTCAAAGAAGGTGAGGACCACTTAGCAAAAGAGCTTACCTCTCGGTCGGCGTACTCCCGAAACTGACACTGGCGCCAGCGTCGCCAACTTTTCCTTTCTATCGATTTGTTGAGGAGCTCGGTTCGGAGTGCGATATAGTCCTGCACTTACAGTAAAGTAACTTACCTCTGAGACCATTTACATTTTTATTTATGTAAATAAATAAAGTGTAAATTGACTAATGACCATGATATGAAATAAGAACAAGGCTGAAAGTGAACTGGTCTATAGTTGGTTACCATAAAATTTCTTTCACCAACTTTTTCTCTTTCTTTAACTGAAGCAGGTAGCTATTTATTCATTCTATCTTTCCCATCACGGGGGGTGTTTTTTGAAATTTAATCATTTATAAATCTGAACTATTTTTGACGGGTAAATTTCTTTTTAAAATAAATCAATTTTCTATCACCCTTACTTCAATGATAAAACATAATGAGAGGGTCTGGCATTTCAGTGGTGAATCCTTCAAGCGGTTATGCCAGTTTAATCTACCATACCACTGTTATATTGTATTTTTCTGCTTTCCTATTATACCGATACTTAAGTTAGACTCTTGGGAAGGGTATTTTGTTGTTGTTGTGTCCAAAGAAGAGTCTCAGATGTCTCCATACATCTCCATCACATCAGCAGCAATGTCTACTATCTTGCTCTTCATTGGAAAATGGGTGCCGTTGCCACGTTTAGTCACCTTGGGAACGAACCAGAATTTGGTTGAATATGTCGAAGGGTGTTTTAAATACACTATTGACATAAACTTTGAGGACAATAAAATACATCTAATGTATAAATGTATACATTTAATTGACATATATCGATACAATTTCTAATATATATATCGTAATTTAAACAAAGCTATGTAAGTAATAAAGTATGGCGCCTTTCCAGTCGTCTCAAGTTTGCCATGGACCCCAGAGGAGGAGAGGATGACCCACATAAGTCACTGACCAATGAGAATCAATCCCCGGGTATACGGGCAAAGAGAGAAAAAAGGGATGTTAGTCCGGCTGTCGACGGTTAAATTTACAGTTGATTTCTGACAGGCCCGCTCAGTACTAGGTCCGTTGTCATCTCACGGCGGTCCTCGTGGCCGCCGTTTTGGCTTCTCTCTACCCACGCGGCTTCATGCAGGACGCCGAGCTTTCCTCTGTTAATCCTCAATTTTCCCCTGGCTCTGGTGCGACTTGAGACGTCCTGGAAAAGCGCCTTTTGATCCCAAACTTTGTCCTCACTGTCCCGTGAGGACTCCCCACTCTGCACGCCTTGCCACTCAACCCTGATTGCTTCCAACTCACTTGTTGGCTTACCCGGGTTTACGACATATATTTTGACAATGAGTTTCTTTTCACATAAATCATCTACAGAAAACCCCTGACAGTTAGCGCACGCTACAGGAGTCCGGGGGGTACGTACAGATAATAAATAGGTGTTTTTCGGTACTTCAAGTTTGAACGGCTGGGATGTTAGGAGGTATTCTAATCAATATTGGAACATAATCCGATTCTGTGTTCCATGAACACCGAAGATACTGTTTCTGTTTAACGAACACCCCGATTTAATGAATATTTTTTTGAACTGTAAACTTCATTAGAATGTTTAACATTTTAGCGTTATTATCTTTTTTCAACGATTAAATGCTTTGTTTGTAATTTTGTTTTCAAAAAGATATAAAAAGATTTCAAAATGTATAACTACACTAATGGACCAATCTTAAAGAGGTTGTACCTTTCAGCATGTATTTCAGGATTCAGACAATAACTCTGAAAGATATTTGATATAGTGACCCTCAATGAAGACACACGAGATAACCAAGTGTGAACAATATTGACTCTGTCTCTTTAAAAGAAAAAAAAAACAGACAACCGGGGACATCAAAGACTTTCCACTTCCCAAGTTTTGTCAATGAGTGTAGAATTATGTTTGTTACTTTCGTTGTGTCATATGTATTGAGCAGCTACGTTCTGTAAAGTAACCAAACTGTATTTCCACCCTGATTATTCTGATATTTAAGAACGAAACAAGTCTCAAACGTACTATTTAACGTGGATGATGGCTTGCACCATCTATCGGAATAAATATCATATAATCGTTTTTTTTAAATTCTCCATAGTATTGTGTCAAGCATTTCTAGATATGACAAGAAAAGCTAACGAGTTACTCGTTTCAAGTTTTTCAGGACAATAAGCTCTTTTCCCTAATAATATGGAATAATAATAAAAAAGAAACACTTAATTATATTTTTGAAAATAGAGCAATCCATAAATAAATCTTTAATTAAAAAGGCATATATTTGATCAAAATATAATTAATTTACCAATATTTCAGTTGGCTGAACGCCAAACTTTATCAAGGTATTATAACATTTTAATGTGTGTCAACAACAAACTCAGCGCCACGCCGAAGATGTTTTTTTTTTTGCTTATCCTTGTACACATGGTACAGGCCATGATAATCATGGTGGGTAGAAGTAAGCGACTGCTTTTACTGTAAGTGCATCACATGTCACTTTACAAATGTGCCAGAGCCCTGTTTGGTTACTTTCACTCTCTGGTAGGGTTGGACTTTCGCAAGAATCGGAGGCCATTGAAGCATTTTTTATATCAGAAAATAGTGCCCAATGGGGGTATCGAACTTTGGTCGTAGCGGTCGAAAACCAACGGTTTAGAACATCCTTCCACCGACCCCCATCTAATAGATGGTTAAATCAATCAATAACAGTTGAGGAAAAAATTATTAAATTGAACATCTGATTGTTCAAATATTTACATTAGTTTTCTGTTTATTCGAACAAAATTATATCAGAGAGAATTAATTATAATAGAGTTTAAATTTTTTATAAATATTCTAAATATAACTCATTGTAAATAGCTCAACTTGATCAACTTTCTCTCTCCACGATACTAATTATTACAGATAACTTCATTAAATCAACTTCCATCATTACTTAACATATTGTAAATAACTACCTCGCGGTCTCTTCTATCTGCTTATTTTGTTACTTATTTGTTTAATGGATATGTTTATTTAATGCTTTTTTTTAATTGTTTATTTTCTTTTTGATAATTCTGTTACCTACTCTATTACAATTATTGCAAATAGTTTCACGCGCAATTATCCAGATCGGATATAGCGTGTCTTGTTTGCAAACTTGTAATAAATAAATAAAATAATATACTCGTTTTTGAATAATTCAATTGTTGAAATCTATTGTGTTGGTATATTTTCAATTTGAAAATTTACCAAAGATACATTTTATTCCTTTTTTGTTAATCCAACATTGGTAAAATATTCGCAGTTATTAGATTTTATCTTTCATTTTTTGATTTTTAACAATGCCCATTATGTTGATTTTCAGAATTATTTGAGAAATAAATATAAAATTGTAATATTTAAACTCATCCACATTTATAAATTAAACATTTCTTTTGTATGAGATTCTTCTATTTTCTTGCAGATATATATTTATGTTATATAAAAATATTATTTTATTTTAAATTATAATTTAATAGATTCAAATACTCTGCTAAATCGACCGCCAGAGGTCACTCTTCCCCTATAAAAACTCGTTGTTTTATCCCAATGGCCGGCTCAAAACTTTTGTACATTATGTAAATAATCTTTTGTTTTCCTTATTCTACTCGCCTTAAGCCAGGCATTGTTTTATCAAATTATGATCTTTTATATATTCCTTTAGTTCAATTAAATTACTGATTAAAATTATTTTTATTATAATATTTTAAAGATTTCAACCACGAATGCATTAACATAGTATGATCCTCAAGATATTCCAAAATCAAGCAGAAAATCTCATCTTTATTTATAACATGTATATGGTAATTTAAACCAACAACCCTATATTGTATAATACGAGGGTTGTCCGTTAAATAAGTTCCACGGGGCACCACTGTCATGAGGATCGCTTTTAGGCTCGAGCCGACTGCACGGGCTCGTAGCTTGTTCTCCCCACTCCAATTTCCCACCAAGGACACGTCGCTGGTAAGCTTAGTCTTGGCTGAGCAGCCGTTAGTGATGGAGCTTCCCCTCGTGTCTCCCGCCAACTGTAATTCGCTTTTTGGCCGCAAAGAATAATTCGGCGAAGGACATTCATACTGAACTCTGTCAAGTGTATGGAGAAGGGTGTATGAGTCCGGGATGGTGCGCAGATGGGTCAGAGAATTTAAAAACGGCCGAACAAACGTCCACGATGAACCGCGTGCTGGACGGCCATCGGTTTCGGACGAAACCATTGCCAAAGTCGAAGCGGCAATTCTTGAAAATCGACGGGTTACTGCATGGAAGCTCTGCGATTTGGTTCCTGATATCAATAAAACCACCATCGACAAGATTTTGCGTGAATATTTAGGGTATTCAAAGGTCTGCGCAATATGGGTTCCGAAAATGCTGACTGAAGACCATAAACGGCAGTGGGTTGATGCGGCCCAGAAATTTCTCGATTGCCACAAAACTGACGGAGAGGAATTCTTGGATTCGATCGTTACTGGTGATGTGACCTGGGTACACTACACCACACCGGAGACAAAGGAGCAATCCAAGCAGTGGAAGCACACTTTTTCGCTGAAACCTCTAAAGTTTAAACAAACACTTTCTGCCGGGAAACTTATCGCTACCGTCTTTTGGGACCAAAAGGGTCTATTGTTGTGCGACTTTATGCGTCGGGGTACAACAATCAATTCCGACCGGTACTGTGAGACCTTGAAACAACTTCGACGCGCGATTCAGAACAAGAGGAGAGGGATGTTAACCAAAGGGGTGCGTTTTCACCACGACAACGCTCGGCCGCACACCGCCCATCAAACCACTGCCCTCATCGAAGAATTTGGATGGGAATTGGTGTCACACCCACCCTACAGCCCGGACGTAGCTCCTAGTGACTTTCATATCTTCTCCGAGTTGAATAAAAACCTGTGTGGAACCCAATTCCAGGACGATGACGAGTAGGAAGAAGCGGTTTTAGGCTTTCTACGCGGTCAGGCGGCAGAGTTCTTTGACTCTGGGTTCCATAAGTGGGTGTCCCGAATGCAAAAATGCGTCGAACGAAACGGGGAAAATGTAGAAAAATGAAAAAGTATGATATTTTCGAAAATGTATAGTTCAGGGCAAATCAACCTGTTTTTCTGTATGAAAAACCTCTGTGGAACTTATTTAACGGACAACCCTCGTACATATAACAAGATTGTCATGTTGTAATTAGAAACACATCTATAAATAATTTTACGCATGATTGACATGTTTTTTTGCATCACCATATGTAATGTACTTTGTACAAACTGAGGATAAATAAATGAAATTATGTAATAGATTAAGAGCTGAGCTAAGCAAGAGATCGAGAGAGAAATAGAAATCAACCTTAAAAAGGAATTCGGTAGCCCGTTGCCATCAAGGTCAAAGGGTGCAGAATGCTGCAGACGTTCAAAGTCCAAATTCTCACATGTCTCCCCCCTCGGCAAAGATATAAAACCTCGGTTTTAGCCCAACTTAGACAGTCAGACTTCACCGTCGGCGTGTGCCCTTGTTGGTTGCAGCCAGGTCCACCTCATCGACCATGTAAAACAGTAAAAAACCTTCTTTCTCCATCTTGCTCTTAGCTCGACTCCTATCTGTTCATGGAACTTTCCTACTACAACTGTGTCTCTTCGTTTTTTGGTGTGTGGACATTCCCAAGCTTTCCACTCTGCCTCGACCACGACTGCCTGTACTCTGTGAGAACTGTTAAAGGTCCTACAAGGTGCAGAGAGGTACTGGAAAAGTCTCCACGCCCTGACTGTCCCTCTCGGTTACTACAGGTTTGACCCTCGGTTACCACATGTATATATTTGCTTATCCCTAGTACACGTGGTAGAGGCCATGATAATCATGGCGGGTAGAAAAAAGCGACTGATTTTACTGTAAGTGCACCACATGTCTACATATGTGAAAAGCAGGTCGACTTTGCACTTGAAATTGTGCCAGAGCCCCGTTTGGTTACTTGCACTTGCTGGTGGGGTTGGACTTTTACAAGAATCAGGGGGCATTGGAGCATTTTTTTAAAATCAGAAAAGAGTGCTCAATGCGGAAATCAAACCCCGGGTCGTAGAGGTCGAAAACCAACGGTTTAGACCATCCTTCCACCGACCCCCTTGTTGCAGATATATTGATGGTGTTTTGTATCTCTTATCATTACACACACACACACACACACAAAGCCTTTATTAAGACATTAGTCTTATACAGATTATCCGTACAAGGTGCAATATCAGGAAAAGAGCAGCACAGGAAACCAGTAGTTCCGCAACTATATACAATTATTAGTAATAAGGAAAAGTAAGATTTAATATGAAAGGTCGACCCCTCGATGTTTCGTCATCATTCTGAGGTGTAAGAACAATAGCTTTCAAGTTCTATTTTCTCCCTCTTTACACCTACTGCCTTGTAAAAATTATATAGGGCCTGAGCAACTAGTCTGCTTGTTTGGGCACTGGTTAATGTTCTACCGCGTTAGGGTAAAGGTTCGAGCTGCAGTGAGAACTATAAATTAATAATTTATATTTTAATAAGTCCAAAAATTACATACAATTATAAGAGGCAGATGGAGTACAGTTTTTACTCCACCAGCGCCTAGAGTATTATATAATGGAAGGAAACGCCGCAGGTTGTAGCGACGCGCGGTAAACAGCCGGCTGACATCAGGCGGTGTTCGAAAAGTGCGCGCGCAGCCCACGGTGCGCGCGCAGGCCGGCTGGCCAGCTCGCAGAATTCCCGGCGTCCCATGCCAGCGTCGCCCGCTGGCATCCTCTTATCTCATGCCCCCCCTGGAGATTGGGACTTGGGACCGATCCAACGTAGTTGCTATAACGCGGGTTCGGTTCTCGGGTTCGAGGGGATAAGGTCTGCTGATGTTGAGCTGAGTTGGGTGGGGTGGTGTACGGTGGAGGCACGAAAGGTCGTAAGAATCTGCGATTACGGCGAAGAAGGCGTCCGGCGTCGGTCCGGATGAGGTAGCTGCGACCGCGTGGAAGTTGTTCGAGAACCTTAGCAAGGAGGGTCCAATGTTTTGTGCGGTGATCCTGGACAAGGACTATTGCTCCCACTTCCAAATGTGAGAGTGGCTTGGCGTTGCGATTGTATCGCTTCCGGAAGGAATGTTCTCTTACATTTTGCTGCAAGAGGTACTGGGCCATCTGGATCTGCTGGGGCGTGCCAGAGATGGTGATGACCCGTTCGTTGCTACCAGGTTGAGACTCATCTATGGTGATCCCCGCACCAGACTCGCGCCGGATCTTCCTGATGCGTTGACCACCTTTCCCAATGATGGCACCGGCGAGATCATTTGGTATAGTGACTTGTGATGAGCCTTTTTTCGGGACGACTACCATAGGATGGCACCAATCGATGGCTTCGCCGACGGGTACCTGTTCGATTATCCCTTTCGCCAACATGGTATCGAGTTGAGTTTTGACGGGGTCTCTCCAGTGAAAGGGAACGTTGTATGCCCGGTAGCGTTTGCAAGGAACGGCATCTTTAACTAGTTCGATAGACATGGGGGGTCCTTGCATGGGTTTTAACACTGTGTCGTCGAACGCTCTAGCATAATGGGTAAGGATAGACTGCTTATCGATCTCATTGGCTCTCACCGGGGTCGGCGGGAACGTTAGAACTTGTCCGTTGGTTATGGCATTGACGATCATTGAATGGGGCCAGTTATCCGGCAGAAGTCCTAAGGCTTTGCATCCGCTCTTGCTCAAGAGAGGGGCGTTCAGGTGCTTGCAGACTCCAACGGTAGTACTGTATGTTTTCCCGTTGAGATGCAGTGCCGCGACGAACGATCCACAAGGACTTAAGCTGACGCCGTTGGCTCCTACGCAAGGGACGTTCTTCGGGTTGAGTGCTGATCGGGTCTGCTCATCCAGTAACAGGAATTCTGATTCTGGGATTAGATCCAGATCTGACCCCGGGTCCGCCAGCCAACGGATTTGGTGTAACTTATGGTTGATATCGGTCGTAATGGTTATGAGTTCGTTGCGTACTCCAGCTGCAACAACTGTGTTTGAGGGTCCTGGTTGGGACTGATTGTTTCTGGTTGCGGGTGGCGGGATATTAGGTTTGGTTGTGGGTTTCCGTTTCAGTTGTCGGCAAACCCTTCCGTAATGCCCGGTGATGCCGCATTTGTTACACTCTATGTCTTTTGCTGGGCACTGGTCACGGCGGTGTCTTGGGTTCGCCCCACAACCGGAGCAGGGGTCGTTAGGATCATAGGGTTTTTGAAAGAAACGGTTGGCCTTAGGTGAGCTTTCAGACGAGCTGGCTTGTTGATGCTTGTAGGTTGATGGTGCACGTCTGGTTGCAATGAAGGCTTCGGGGGAGGTGGTTGGGGAGGGTGAAAGAGTCGCGCCCACGGCGGTAGCACTCTCATGTGCGATGCAAATTGAGAGGACTCGGTCCAGGGAGAGGTCGGAATTGTACTGCTCCGCCAGTACTTTTCGTTGGAGGTCTTTATCAAACAGGCCACATATTAACCTGTCACGGATACGGAGTTGCTGTTGATAACCAGCAAGGGCAAACGTTTTCCCACAAGCTCTTTTTGTGCATATTGTAATACACGGGTCGCCGCATGTGCTGCACTTAAAATCCAGCTCATGTGCACACGAGTCATCAAGAGCTTTAAGGGCTGCGAAGTAGCGATCCACCGATTCTCCGGTTTGTTGGTCCCTACGATGAAAATCTTGCCGATCAAGGAGGGGGTTTCGCTTCTTGCGTAGGTAGGCCTCGAGAGCATTCACGGCTTCATCGAGGGTGGTGGTGGTAGAAATATGAAGGCGGCCTGATTGCCAAAGGATGGTCCATTCGGAATGGAGGGCGGCACGCAAAGTCACTTGCTGTGTGGATAGCGGGAAGGTGGCTACTTGTTGGGCGTCCACGTAGTCGTTCCAACGTTGTTTCCAAACGCGGAAAGAAGACATCGTTAACTCCTCCGGGGAAGCAAGTTTAGGAAGCTGGATGATTTTTGTGGCGTGGTGAGGAGGAGCTCCTAATGGGACTGTCGGTGTCGGATTCCGAGTAGCCATCTGCTGCAACAGTGCGGCTATGGAACTGAGGATGTCGGTGCTGGTCGGCGAGGCAGGGTTCTCTGGAGGGGTTTGGGATGGTCGGCGATTCCTTCTTGAGGGCATCTTGATTACTAATTGTCACTGAGCTGTCACTTAAAAAACGGCTATAATTAACCGAATGTCGACTGCGCCATGTTCTACCGCGTTAGGGTAAAGGTTCGAGCTGCAGTGAGAACTATAAATTAATAATTTATATTTTAATAAGTCCAAAAATTACATACAATTATAAGAGGCAGATGGAGTACAGTTTTTACTCCACCAGCGCCTAGAGTATTATATAATGGAAGGAAACGCCGCAGGTTGTAGCGACGCGCGGTAAACAGCCGGCTGACATCAGGCGGTGTTCTAAAAGTGCGCGCGCAGCCCACGGTGCGCGCGCAGGCCGGCTGGCCAGCTCGCAGAATTCCCGGCGTCCCATGCCAGCGTCGCCCGCTGGCATCCTCTTATCTCAGTTAACATCATTTGGATTGACCTAAGTTGGCTGGTGTCTACCATTGAAAAGAATGTCCTTCTCTCCTCACTAATATCTTGGCATTCATAGATATAATGAAATAGTTCAGTTTCCATATTTTCTTTGCAGAGATCACAAATCTTATCACCCTCTTTGGAAATGTTTGTATGGTTTTCCTTGAAAAAAGAATATAGTATTCTCTGTTGTGCGATATAGCGTTTTACTGGGAATGGAAAGTTGCTAAGTAAATAGTTTTCAATTCGGAATGAACTGTGTAAATACTTATAGTGAGGGTAGAATTTAGAATTCTCTATTTTTGCCTGGTCACTTTGAATTGATTGTTCTATTGCAATTTTAGTTATTAAAGGTATTTCTTGCCGGATAATCCTTGCATCGTTGCAGTTAATTAACCAAGAAAATCCTGTTGAATTGAGTATGTTGGCCAAACTTTCCGCAAGTCCAATATATATATTTCTATTTCTTGATATCTCATATAGTTGAGCTAAGCATATATGGGGGAGTCGGCTGCTGTTCATTTTTAGAATTCTAAGCCAGAACCAGAGTGTAAGTTTCAGCACCGTAACTCCCAGTGACGTTCTTCCGCACTCCATACGTAGAATAAAACCAGGAGTATATCTGGGTAAATTTAGAAGCCTCCGTAAGAAATTGTCTTGTACCCTGTCAACCAAGTTTTTTTGGTTGTTTGCCCAATTTGGAGCTGCGTAGAGCAAGGTTGACAGAGCCATTGAGTCTAGAAGCTTGAGTGAGGATCTGATAGAATTGATTCTTGTTTTAGTCGATATTGCCCAGACCGCATTAATAGCATTTAGCGCCTTTTTTTAAAATGCTTTGCCGCCTGTTGAGTTGAGTTTGACGCTGTCAGCTGGTAACCCAGATACGTGTATTTAGATGTTATAGTGAGAGGCAGTTGTCCCCAAAACCAAACATCCGATCGGGCCTTTCGACCTCCATTTCTAAACACCATAACCTTTGATTTGCTCTGGTTCAGCGTTAAAAAATTATATTCGAAGTATTTTCTGAGTACATTGATCTTTTTTTTGTAAATTTATCTTGGATTCTCCGAGAAGTACGATGTCGTCTGCGAACAGAAGGAGATGTATATTTCCATAATTCGGTAAATAAATACTTGGCAAATCAGCGTCATCGTACAGAGAAACCAAGTCGTTTAGAAAAAGGATAAATAGATAAGGTGACAGGGGTTCATCTTGTAGAACACCAGCTTGTATTTTTATAAATTCTGTAAGTGATCCGTTCCATCTTATTGTTGCTGACATTTGATTATAATAGCTTTGTATAAGGCTGATAAATCGGATACTTAAACCGTAAACTGTCAACTTTTTCCAAAGCAGGGAGTGTGCTACTGTATCAAAGGCCTTTTTGACATCTACGAAGAAGGCATATAACTTCCTCCTTTTGCGGCTCAGCGTCATCTGTATCAGTGAGGTAAGGGTAAAAATATGGTCTTGGCAGGAATATCCACTTCTGAAGCCCGCTTGGTTTTCCGCTAAGATTCCCCTTTTTTTCAATCCAATTATTCAATCTTGTCTTTATTATGGATGTAAAGAGCTTTGATAAATTGGATAACAATGATATTCCTCTATAGTTTGATGGTATATTTGGGTCGCCATTTTTGAAAATAGGATGAATAATTGTTCTAGTCCACACTGATGGAACCGAGGATGTCGTCAATATTTTGTTATATATATTTGTTAATAGAATCAAATATTCGTCAGGTATCTCTTATCATTAAATTCAAATCTCTCCATTTTATATTCTGTCACAATGAGAGACACAAAGATGAGAAGTCGATTAAACAGAATAAAGATTTATAAAATAATATAATGGGAGTTATTATTAATAATTGAAGAATTAAATAAAGTAAATGGAAAAGTTTGGGAAAAACGTGATCTAACAAGACTTCTTTAGAACGCGCTGCGCTAAGCTCTTCCAATATTTACCACAACATCGAGGTCATGGGTCAAAAACAATATATAGAAATAACTGACTAATCACTGATAATATATCAAATTTCTGGAATTTAATGTATGATTAGTTGAACAAACTTTTAGTATCGTTAGACGTTGAAAATTCTCCTTTTTTAGAATTTCAACATGATGACATTCAATTTTGGTGCTTTTTTACTGTTTTATAAAAAAATTATATTTATAATTGTATGTATATACTCGTATACTTCATTATAGATATTTGATATTTTATTTCAACTTTCTAATTATATTCACAATAAGCATCTTCGTTATGCATTTTAACACTTTCGCTGGTATTAAGACGCTTGCGTGTGAATATGACCTTTGTTGTATATATATTAAACCAGCCGAATGACCCGGGCAACGCCCGTGTTTTACCCGATTGAATGTTTTTATTCAAATACTATTTGTTACAATTATAAATTGGCGCCTTAAATAAATGCATATATTAGTTAATAACTATAGCCTATGTGCTTTATCTGTCTAGGTACTGTTGGCTTCCGTAGGCGTCTCATACTGGTTACAAAAACTAAAAAGCGAGTGGGGGGGGGGGCAAAGGTGGCGTGATCGTAGTCAACCAATAGGAGGGCGCCATTCCAAAAAAAAAAAAAAAGCAAACAGTGACAGAGATGACTGATTAAGAGATGAAGAATGACGCTCGTAACTGTATATAGAATAATTGCTACCACAGAGTGTGTTTGAGCGCACAGGTAAATAGGCGCTAACCGAAAAGAAAAAAAAGTTCCTTTGTTTAATATTAGTTTCCCTTTTATATTTTATTCTCTCTCTTGTGATTCAATAAATATAATGGTTAATTAAAAATTATTGGAATCAGTTTCATTAAATATTCTAAGCAAAGTCAACAGCCTTTATTCAAGGGCCACTTGCACGCCAGAATGGGACCAGGGAAATTTCCTCGGGAGCCTATAACACGGTGCCCTTTGACAATTAAATAATTTTATTGACATCTTGTCAATACCTACAAAAGTGCACAGTCTGTACTATTTTAAAAAGATAAATATATATATATATATGTGACAATATAGTGATAATGTGGGGAAAGGGAAATAATCACGCCACAAATTGGTAGAGGAATTTGGAAGCCATCCGAGAGAGAGGGAGCGCCACCGCTGAACGGCCGTTTTTGTCGCACGCCCCCCCGCAAAACTGCCCAAAAATAGTCCTCAGGTGTTGACGGGCGGGCCCCATTTGCCTACCCTTTGGATGTCGCTGCTTTCTCAATTGACCGGACTTTACATCCCATCTCTCTCTGGGATGGCTCTAGGTTTGTTTTATTATTCCTGGAAGGGTATATATTATGACATATGGCCCCCGTTGAAGAAGGCTGAACATGGTTTGAATATACTTAAAGCTGGAGAAGCCAGGAATAGAGAAAATAATTTTACAGTTGAAATTAATTAAGGTTATGGTGACATAGTTTTATGTAAATAAAATATTGTATAGTACACAAGTAAATATTATTTACAAGCAATTTTACAACACCGGAGAGTTTGACATTTAAGGAAATCTTTGAAAATATCAAGGTTATAAAAGGCTATATACAACAAAATCTAATGTACTATAAGGTAAATGACATTGAGGAGTGTGAACAAGGAGAAGGGGAGTCACAAACACATGATGAAATTCTGAAGGTCATTAAGACTGGGGAACTCTACACTTTAAGATATTTTTCAGGCGGACATGGCAAGGGGAAACTTGGCCTGGGCTTTCTATGCTATAAGTGTAGAGTACGAGAAATGAGGTTGAGGTTGGCAATTGTGTGAGCTCAGGACTGAGGTAAATATAGGACTACATACAATGTTAGAACCTTGGCGAACAGAGCGAGGGGAAACTTGCCCTGGGCTATTCTACCTTATCTATGTAGTTACTTGTGTAGCGAGTCCGAGGGGAAAAGTCCCGTGTGTAGGTGAGGAAGTCGAATGGACTTATATTTAATCGGAGGAAAGTATGCGCGCACAGTGCCAAAAATTGGGACGAGGACTGCGTTGTCCGTTACAAGTGACAAGCTGCTCGGACACGAGGTGTTTGAACCGTCGTGGGAGCTTGTGCAAGGAGATGATTTCGCGGTGGGTTGAACGTAAAACCCATGTCTGAGCGAAATGATGACGGACCGGACAGAATCAGCGACGATGTTTAATGTACCTCCGTGGGAAATATCGGAGGTAGGCTATATCGTGCTGGTTTGGACAAGGGACAAACATAGATTTGAAGATAGGGTCCGTGTGGCGCGAGAAGAAGGGGCGAACTGTGTCGCTCGATGAAGATTGTTCAAGTGCGAACAAAGAGGAGTTGATAAATATCTAGCAGTTAGTCAATCTGCATCCTGTGACGAACACACCATTGGCTAGATGGTGTGGGTCGGTGGATATGCTAGAGATGAACTACGAAATATATTATCATAAATGAAGGGCGAAGATTAGGATTTTGAAATGACAATATAGAAGTTCGATAATTGATTAATCAATAATTCTCTATAAAAGGTTCTGAGCTGGTATAAGGTTAACAAAGTTGTAAGAATGAGAGAGGCATTCAGGGGAAGATAGATAAGAGTCACCAAGGGTTGGTTGTAAGCAAGGCTCACGTGATGGTTGAAATTCTTCGACGCCTGACTTACAGGGTGAATTTTGAGTCGTTTAGGGAAAGAAATTATTTTTCGTGAGCCGTGCTTACAAGTAGGAGAGGTCATATACAAATAGGTATACAAAGGTTTAGGTGCTGGAGGCATATTTTTATAGATAAATTGATTATGAAAAATCTATTGTTAATAGTAAAAATCGTAAGGCATTAATAGGTAGATTTCCAATTTTTTTTTTAAGTTACGTTAAAATGGAAATTATTTAATTAAAATGACGATTGTTAAATTCTACTGGTAAGGTAACTAATTAAATGAGTTACAAATATCTAGATAAATAGTATGGAGAATAAAATCATTGTTAATAGGCGTGGAGAGAATAAATGGAGCTAATTATGTAAATATTGGGACAATTTACAAGGAATGACTTATTTAAGAATGAATGGTAGGGGTTAAAACAATTCCACTTACAGGTTATGCTTGTTTAGAGAGCAGGTAAGTTCATTGAGCTTCGGGAGAGTTCTGTAGGTGACACTGTGCGTACCAGTGTTGTACATAACAGTAGCGGCAGGGATATGGCGGAGTCTTGTCCATGATGGTGGAAGGTGTCCTGCCCTGGCACGGTGGTCGTTCTTGGGCAGATCTAGTGCTGGAAGAAGTGTGTGGCAGTTCCATCTCCGTCGTAGGTGAATACTTCTTCGGAATCACGGTTCAAAGGTTGGCGAAGAAGGGGTTGAGGGCTCGAAGAGGAGTGGTTACAGTTGAGTTGGGTTTGGCCGATCATCGTGGCTTGGCTTCTTGTTTCTTCATACTCTGGTATATGAGGGATTTGTTTCCCGGTCAGGTCTTATCCTGTCGACTTTCAATGTGACAATATAGTGATAATGTGGGGAAAGGGAAATAATCACGCCACAAATTGGTAGAGGAATTTGGAAGCCATCCGAGAGAGAGGGAGCGCCACCGCTGAACGGCCGTTTTTGTCGCACGCCCCCCGCAAACTGCCCAAAAATAGTCCTCAGGTGTTGACGGGCGGGCCCCATTTGCCTCCCCTTTGGAATGTCGCTGCTTTCTCAATTGACCGGACTTTACATCCCATCTCTCTCTGGGATACCTCTAGGTTTGTTTTATTATTCCTGGAAGGGTATATATTATGACATATGTATATATGCTCTGAAAATAGAGCAATCCATACTTAAATCATATATAATAAAAAGGCATATAGTGGATTGAATAAAATATTTATTTGCCAACCTTTATCAAGGCATTACATTTTCGTAATCACAAACTCATATACACAAATATACACAAACTTATAACGCTATGCGGCGCTGAGTTTGTATATACAGAAATGTAATGCCTAGATAAAGGTTGGCGTTCAGCCAGCCGAAATATTGGCAAATATCTTATTTAATACAATATATGCCTTTTTACTATCTATTATATATATGCGTAACACTATGTACAATGAATATGGCGCCTCTACCACCACTGCAGAGTTTGGTGGAGAATCTACAGCGGGTCTCCAGCGACACCACGTATTTCACGATCTACGATATAACAAGGTGATGTATGATATAAAAAAACAATATTTATTAGACGAAAAACATGGTGAAGGAAGACGAGTTTCTTTTATTGAAAAATAGGTGCAAGTCTTCGGGCAAAAACCCTTAAACAGGCGAGCGCGACTTATATTTATTATTCGGCTCAATATTAATTGTATTTTTAACTCTATTTGGAGGTATCACGGGAAATTAATTCAAAGAGAAAAAAATATTTTATTATAATCCTCAAAATTTGTTTTTCAATAATCTTTCATTAATAAATAGATTTCTATTAGTAATAAAATAATTTTATTTATTGTTGGGAATAATAGTATAATTCATTTTGAATTTTAAAGTGCTCACAGAATAATCTGTGAGCGCTCTAACCCAAATGGAGATAATATGAAAAGAATAAATTTAATGGGGATAAATATTTTAAAGGATTATTTAATTT
Organism: Cordylochernes scorpioides; assembly: GCA_030710605.1. Lineage (NCBI taxonomy): Eukaryota > Metazoa > Arthropoda > Arachnida > Pseudoscorpiones > Chernetidae > Cordylochernes > Cordylochernes scorpioides. The sequence continues at coordinate 15,032,974 of CP092871.1, forward strand.
TATAAACGCTAATGTGTCTCTAATTTGTGAATATATATATATAAAACGACATTTGAAAATTATCCCGCATGTGTTTATTTTAAACGAAAAATCAAAATTTATTTTAAGGAGAAATAAAGATTATTTCTATCCTTAGGGATGAAGTATGAAAGGATGAATTGTGAAGAGTAATGATAAACGGAAAAATAAAACTGTTCAGGAATGGGAATTTTTATTTTTCCATTCATCATTACTCTTCATAATTCATCCTTTCATACCTCATCCCTAAAGATAGGAATAATCGCTATTTCTCCTTAAAATAAAATTTGATTTTTCGTTTAAAAGAAACACATGCGGGATAATTTTCAAATGTCGTTTTACATTCAAAAGCTGCGTTGTATTATATTGTATGATATATATTATATAAATAAAAAAAAGATAGATAAGATTTCTGTTGTTTTGGATCATATTGATGATTATGCTATGGTGGTGCAGTCGTGGCATGAATCTTCTTGAAAGTAAAATAATAAAAATAGTATAGATTAAAAATTGCTTTAATTGAGCTATAAGATAAACATAATTCTGTAAAAGTACCGCCTGGCTTAAGGCGTAAGAATAAAAAAATGAAAAGATTATTTACATAATTACAAAGTTTTGGGTCGGCCAACGGGGAAATACAACAACGAGTATTTATAGAGAAAGCGTGACCTCTGGCGGTCGATTTATACAGAGTATTTATATCTATGAAATTATAATTTTAAATAAAATATTTTAATATAACATTTTAAATAATATCTTAATATAACATTTTAAATAATATCTTAATATAACATATCAAATAATATATTTTAATATAACATATATATATGTTATATTAATAATGAGATTTTCTGTTGATTTTGGTTATCTTGAGGATTATGCTATGGTAATGCAGTCGTGGTTAAAATCTTGAAAATATAAAAAATATATATATAGTTTTGATAAGACATACAGTGGACCCTCGGTTTACGAGCACCTTGGAGTACGAGCTTTTCTCTACGAGCAAAATTTTGCTGCAAAATTGTTCTAGCAAGAAGAATTGCCCGAGTTTCAATTATTAAAAATAAGAAATTAGTTTCGCACTACGAGCGTTTTGGAGTACGAGCATGGCTCTGGAACTGGAACGGATTGTGCTCGCAAACCGAGGGTCCACTGTATATTGCTTTAATTGAACTAAAGGAATATA
>CP092871.1:15034277-15127096 GCA_030710605.1 Cordylochernes scorpioides
TTCCAAAGCTTTTTCCCCTTTGGATTTCCAACATATTTCCGCTCCAATTTTTATAATACCCAGTTTATAACGAACCATGGAAATTTTAAGGGATTTTGATCAAAAATTGGCGCGATTGAAGACTAGCTGTCATTGTGGCAACGAATTCCAGGACTCAAGACACCTACTGCTGGAATGCCCACTCTTCTTCACCGCTAGACAACAGACAAATCATGTTGTAGATCTATATCAATTTGTAAATAGCAGAGAGAATTATCATAAGTTTAACTTTTTTTTTTTTTGCTTATCCCTAGTACACGTGGTACAGGCCATGATAATCATGGTGGGTAGTTAGCGACTGCTTTTTACTGTAAGCGCACCACATGTCTACACATGTGAAAAGCAGTTCGACTTTGCACTTACAAATGCCAGAGCCCCGTTTGGTTACTTGCACTCGCTGGTGGGGTTGGACTTTTGCAAGAATCGGGGGCCATTGGAGCATTTTATTAAAAGAAAAAAGTGTCCAATGCGGGCATCGAACCCGGGTCCTAGTGGTCGAAAACCAAACGGTTTAACCAGCCTTCCACCGACCCCCCTACTATTTTTGTAAATATATTTATGATTTTCTTTCAAACCTGAAAGGTTCAAGTTCCTAATATATATATATTTTTTTCTCTTTTTGTTTCGATTACTTTTTTTGTGTGTAATATATTTATGACTGTTTCTGTTTAAAAAAATGTAAATCGACGCAATTATCCCTAGCCGGGATATCGCGTTTGTGTGTTGAAATAAATAAATAAATTGGGTGGTTTCCTGTGTTAAAGTAGAAATTACGGATGTTTATACGTTACAATACTCTTGTTATAAGCCGCATTATATTGTATTATAAATTACTTTATGTATTATTTACGAACGGAAAAATATGTCTATGGTAGCCTAATGGATATGGCATCAGCCCGGTAAGCGGAACATTGTGAATTTGATTCCCATCCCTGGACACTTCATTTTTCCATTTATCATTCCTCTTCACAATTCACCCTTTCATACCTCATTCCTAAGGTTAGAAATAATCGTTATTTCTCCTTGAAATAAATATTGATTTTTCGTTGAAAAGAAACATGCAGGATAGTATTTCAAATGTCGTTTTACAATACTCTTTTGTTTGCATAGTATTTTAGTATAGTCTATGTTAATTAACATCTGTCTGTATAGCGCGGCCTTGTTTGATTGTTAGTCAGGCTAGCGGTTATTGGATAGGTCAGGTCGACGTGAGCTGCTGATGTACATATAATTTGTCCTTATTTTATTGTTTTATATCTTTAAGTAATAAAGGATCTTTCTCTTCATCTACGAATCTATAATTTTTCTCAACATCCTGTTGATGGGAACATCTCAGGCATACATAGATAGGAATTCTACTTTACACATGAAATCTTCCACAGCGAAGAAACAGTTTAATCAAGAAAAAATCTACATTTTATCATATTTTTCATATTATCACGAAATTTACATATTGTATACAAATATAGATAAAGAATTCTTCCTAGATTGAAATTAGACCAAAAACATGGTGAAGGAAGACGAGTTTCTTTTATTGATGCATAGGTGCAAGCTTTCGGGTAAAAACCCTTCAACAGGCGAACGCGACTTATAAAAACTATGGTACAAATGGTAGGAAGGAATATACATATATATACAAACATATTGTATGTTTGTAAATAGAGAATATTTTCAAAGCAATTGTTTAGCTAATATGCAAATTAGAGACATTTTTATTTCTTATTTTTTCAAGGTTATTGAATACAAAAAAATATTTCAAGATAAAATTATAAAAAGCGTTAAAATACTAATACTACAAATATTTTTATATACAACGATTTTATTTTTATCATTTAATAAAAAAAGAAACAAATATTTGTCAATTTTAAATTTTTTTAAATACATTTTTGGAATTTTTATTAAATCCAAGTACGATTGCACTGTACGCAACATAAGATTTGATTGAGACAATATCACTTTATCTTAAAATATATAGGGACATTATATACCTGATTATGTATACCTATATATAAGAATTGAAATCAATTTACCTTTCTCTTCACGAAAACAATAATCTTCTGGTATATTATTTATTTCCATTTTGAGGACCCTGATAGTTTTAGAATTATTTATAAGACATATAAAGATTTTTATAAGACATTTATAAAATATCAACAATAAAAACACTTATAATTCAGGTGTGTAAGAATAAATGAATGTAAACAAGATGATGATAAATTAATATTAACAGTCAATGGTCAATATTTAATATATCATATTCATAGAAAATTTTAGACTTAATATTTAAAACTGACAAATTGGAAGAATTCTTGGTGGATTTATTTGAGGAAATGATTGTTATAAACATTAGGGAATTAATAAAATAATTATATGCAAATATTTTTCCAAAAATAGACTTTCAAAACAATTTCTTAATATGTTTGTTTAATACCAAAAACGTTTCTGTTAATAAAGCAAACTCAAATTACGACAAGTTTATATATTTTATAAAATTGAAATTTCTTATATTTAATTACAAATCGATTTATCTAACATTGCTCTTTTTCGAAAGGAATTCCCCAATACTAGGTATCAGGCGTTCTGAGAGATGACACTTGCGAAACCGCTGGTAGGGTTCTCCGTCGATGAACCAGGCCTCCCAAAATTGTATTGAAAATATAATATATACATATATAGACCTGCCAAGCCCTCATGAAGAAGATATCTTCTATATATATAAAAATGAATGTTTGTATGTTTGTTGGTCTGTATGTCCGGTATACAAATTCGCAGTAGTTCACTAATTCAAACCAAAATTTCCATACATAGGTAAAAAATAACGGGGATGACGATAGGCTATTTTAAAAAATATATAAATCAATTATTGAAACTATATATTCAAATTATTCTAAATAGCTCACGAGCAGCGCCCTCTAGAACGCGGTGGATCTGATGGCGGGGCGCGCCCATTCGCTGCCTGCGAGCACGTGGCTTCCCTGTGCGCGCGCATGCGCCGGGAAGCCACTTGCTCGCCGGCAGCCGACGGGAGCAGTCACTTGCTCGCCGGGAGTCAACGGGCGCAGACATTTACTCGCTGGCAGCCAACAGGCACATGTTTATTGTGTTTGAATAATACATTTAATCATGTAAACCCGGGCGTTGCCCGGGTCATTCGTCTAGTCTCAAATGAAAGAAGACATCCACCGCAGTTACTTGAAAATATCCCTGGCCATAGTACTAGTTCTTGAGATTGACGACGTAAGTCTCCTGCTGCGCATCGGGTCGATGCTCTTTATAGAAGGAGAATATGTGACGAAGAAATAATTCATTATTTAATTTAATTATTCAATGAGAATATTTAAAACAGATTTATTACCTCATATTTGTAAAATCATCATTTAGTTACCTAGCTTGCTTGCTCGATATTCTCTAGCTGTAGATAGTTTTGTTAATTTGTTAATAATTGTCGACTGGTCGTGGTGACGTCATCAATAAATACTTTCATACCTTCAGATATACAAAGTCTTGATTTATACGCTACAATATTAATATATAATAATATATATTAAAATCAAAAAAGGAATATCCTGATCGCGTTCACATGAACCTTTAGATAGCAGAGCGTTATTTAGTGGAACAGAAATAAACTAAACATTGATATACCAAAAGAGGAACCTCTCCCTTTAATTGTACATCAGAACAATGCACTGTTCATCACCCTAGTGAAAGCCTTTACTGGTGATGATAAAAAATGAGTTACAACACAGGTTTTGACAAATTTAGACAAAAGGGAGAGGTGTCTCTTTTGGCACTTGAATATCATCCTCCTTCAACTTTATATTATATACTAATATATATAGTAAAAATACATATATTTTATTGAACAAAATATTTATTTGTCAATATTTCGGTTGGCTGAATGCCAAACCTTCATCAAAGCATCACATTTTTGTATACACAAACTCAGAGCCGCATAGTGTTATAATATCACAGTTGAAATCATTTTTAAAATACAAAGTAGGTGAGGAAAATTTTATGCATGAAAAAAATTATCATAAAAATTACAATCAGAAAAAGTTAAATATCTTAAAATATTAAAGGAAAAAAAATGAGGTCTATCTTATATTTTAAAAGATTTAAATGATTTAAGTATGGATTGCTCTATTTTCATAACAAATATATATATTAAAATAAAAAAAGCATATCCTGACAACGTTCATAGGAACTTTTAGATGGCAAATTTATGTACCAAAATAGGCCCTTCTCTCTTTATATGTGCATCAGAAACGATGGCACTATTGTATCACCCCTGTAGAAAACCTCACAAGTGATGATAAGGAATGGCCACAACACCAATTTTGACAAATTCATACAAAAAGGCTAACCTGTATACCATAAGTATATATATTTTTTGAGAATAGAACAATACATGAAATAAATCTTTAATTAAAAAGGCATATATTGGATCAAAATATCATTTATTTTACCAATATTTCAGTTGGCTGAACGCCAACCTTTATCAAGGTGTTATAATATATTAATGTGTGTCAACAACAAACTCAGCGCCACATAACATCAACAGAATTAAGTTTTTAAATATTTTTGCTTATATTCAAATTGCTTATATTCAAATCAATTTTTTTTTCTCCCTATTGAATATAAGCAAATATATTTTTAAAAATTAATTCTGTTGACGTTATGTGGCGCTGAGTTTGTTGTTGACACACATTAATATGTTTTAATACCTTGATAAAGGTTGACGTTCAGCCAATTGAAAAATTGGTAAAATAAATGATATTTTGATCCAATATATGCCTTTTTAATTGAAAATATAAGTATATATATATTTTATAATCTAAAATGCAAATATTTTAATTTTTAAAACATATATTTTATTTTCATTCATTGACTGTTCTACATTTTTGACCATAGATTTAGAATATAACACTTTGAAATGGTTTTGGGGTGAGCGGCAACTGTCTGTTACTACGAAATATCTATACTTGGGATATCCGCTTACAAGTGCAAATTCACTAAACAAGGTAGCGTCACACTACAAGGGCAAAGCCCTGGCAGCAATTGGCGCTGTGTGGCAAGTTCTGGCAAAATCCAAGATGAACTCTCTAAATGCGGCAATGAGATTACTTGATTCGACGGTCTTGCCTCACATGCTATACGCCGCACCCTGCTGGGCACTCAACCAAGTAAAGGTAGTTGACCAGGTTCAGAATATTTTCCTAAGACACTACCTAAATTTACCAAAGTATACTCCGGGGTTTATGCTAAGAATGGAGTGTGGACGAGTATCACAGGAAGTTATTATAACTAAACAGGTCCTGAGATTTTGGGTGAGGATTATGAAAATGGAAGAGAGTAGGTTGCCCCGGGCATGTTTGTCACACCTCTGGACATTACACAGCAATCAAAGGGCTGGTTTAACCTTTGTCGAAAACCTGTCAACCATTTTAGACTCAAACGGTATTTCGTTCCTGAAGGGCTGTCCGGATTACACTGCAATACTGACTGAAATCCCTGCTATAATTCGAATAGCAACCGAACAAAGCATCCAAAACGACATGGCGAAAATTCTAAATACTTCACATTACAGTCACTTCAAATACCTAAAAAATTCAATAACAGCAGAACGATATTTATTCACAACTATTCCTCTAGCAATTAAAAGATTTTTTGCACAACTGAGACTCCTTTGGACGATCTTCCCAGAAAATCGTTCAAAGCGCTGGAAGATTGATTTGACTCTAACTTGCGATCTGTGTAAAAACAGAATCCAAGACGAAATTATGCATATAATATTTGAATGCTCTTGCTTAGAGAAACAGAGGAAAGAAATTTTGGGTGACTTACCCTGGTCTCAACCTGACTGCCAACAAATTTGCAGCTGGATGAACACACTGATGGTTGATCAGGGTCTCTCCCTCGGTTTAAATAGATTCTACAAGGCCGCAGTCAATGTCCGTTGGAGAATGATGGATTCGCCGAATGTCGTGGTTTGCTCGGAGGAGGAAAGCGAAGATTGAATAGGGTGATTCCACACTAGCCCTCTCAATGCTATCTTAACCTTGACATATTCTAAACATTGGTACTTTAATTTAAATATTTAATCATGTACGGTTCCTTTTGCTCTGTATGTTTTTTTTGTATATATGGTTATATTTCTTTTTGTTTGTTTTTTCTTTCTTCTCTCTTTCCTTATTACTTCTTGTATTCTAGTTTTTACCTTTGAAATATCTTCCTTTACTAAATCCCGTAGAAGGGAATCATGTATAGGGCTGGATGCCCCAATAAAAAGGCTTGTGTGTGTATATAACACTTTGAATATTTGTTGTAAATATGTATAGTTAACCTACCTATTGTTTTTAAATTCACGAATATAGAATTCATTTTATAAATTATATATTACTGTGAAAAATAATTGTATGTGTAATTTGCTTTAAGTAATTCAAAATAAAAACTACTTGATAAGTAAATAATTTATTTCTTATTTTCACGACTGCACCTTTTATTATTATTATTATTGCGTATGATATTGTTTTTTACAGCACAATACAACAATGTTGGCAAGTTTCTCTAGAGTGGAATGTCGAGGTGACGAATCCACTCCAGGGCCTCCTCTGTGCACCGGTGGATATCCCCAAGTGTTCCCTGGAAGAATCTTCGAGGACAGTCCCTTAGGATAATTAATATATCTTTTTCAACAACAAAACAAAATATTCATAACGTATATATATATAGAAGCAATGGGCGCCTCTCCCGTCAAAATAAACGTCAAAACCTGACGCCATCTATTGACCGTCGCCGCAACTAGCGGCTCTAGGTGGACGCTTCTCAGTTAGCCAAAGCTGGTGTTGTGGCTTTGTCACCGACCCGAGGCCGCTAGTTGCGACGACGGTCAATAGATGGCGTCAGATTCTGACGTTTATTTTGACGGGAGAGGCGCCCATTGCTTCTATGGATTAATTTACTCCCGGCAAAATCTCCATCTATATATATATATCTCCTTTTTTATATTAATAATTTAAAGCTACTACGTATCATATGTTAAGATTAAATAAAAGTAAAATGGAATAAGATAGTTACAGAAAATATTGTAAATACATCGAAATGAAATAAGAGAAATATATCTGTCCACTGATTGGTCTCATCCAACAACAATATTTAAGAAATCAATCATCTTTTTAATCTGAATAAGCCATAAGAATTGATAGAAAGAAATACATACAGAGTTTAAAAAGTCAATCAAATTAAGAAAACAAAAGTCCCCTCTGAAAACATGAATAAATATTACATTGTGTAATTTGAATAAAACGAAAGCTAAAAAATGAAAGGTTTTCAGCCAATAAATAGAGAAATGAATTAAATTTGAAATGGGAGCAATGACTTCTGGTTATACCATTCCCCAGTATCTGAATGTCTTTGTTCTTAATGTTGGACAATTTGATATTTTATACATTCAGAGCTTTTTCTTGTTGAATATAAGGTTGCCCCATAAATTCGTGTTTTTTCTTATTACTTGGCGAATAATATTATTACTGCGAATACATAATACAATTGAAATTAGAAACTATTATAGACGCGTATGATTCTTTTTTAAAATAAAACAATTTCTACTGCCCTTACTGCAATGGAAAAATTAATGCGAGGGCCTGACTCATCCGTGGTGAACCTTCCCAGCGGTTTCCCCAGTTTAATCTACCATTTAAACTGCCGAAGCTGCTGGGAGGGTTCACCACTGATGAGCCAGGACCTCCCATTATTTTTCTTTTCATTGCAGTAAGGACAGTAGAAATTTTTTATTTTTAAAAAGAATCATACGTGTTTATAATAGTTTCGAATTTTGATAACAGATGGCGCGCTAATGCATCATAATACAATTACTTTATACATAATACAAAGACATTCTATATACAGTTACGAGCGTCATGCGTTCTTAATTCTTCATTTTTCATCTCTGTCACCGTTTGCTTTTTTTTTTTTGGAATGGCGCCCTCCTATTGGTTGGCTACGATCACGCCACCTTTGCCCCCCTCCCCCCCATCATGCCCCTCCCCCACTCGCTTTTTCGTTTTTGTAACTATTGAGTTGGAGCGGGTCGCTCCTTAAATAAATGCATATATTAGTCAATAACTAAATGGAATCCTCTCTTTCATTTTCCCAGTAAGAGACGCCTACGGAAGCCAACAGTACATAGACAGATAAAGCACATAGACTATAGTTATTAACTAACATATGCATTTATTTAAGGCGCCAATTTATAATTGTAACAAATAGTATTTGAATCAAAACATTCAATCGGGTAAAACACGGGCGTTGCCCGGGTCATTCGGCTAGTTATACATAACGGCGAATAATATTGGTATTTCAATTTTTTGCAAGTGTTTACGAACTTTTGGGAAAACCTTGTATATGTAATAAATATTTTATGAAAAAGGCAACTCCTTATCGTGAAACTGAAAGTTGCTGATGGCTTGCGCCATCTATCGGAATAAATATCAACTATTCTCGTTGATTTTTAATTATTCCAGAATTGACCAAATACCCATTCTTGATTAATCAAGAAAAGCTAACCATGTACGCGTTTCGGGCTGTTGGCCCTTATCAGCGTGGTGCAAGCTGTACCCTAACCTTAAATATTGTTATATGGGACCACAAGTAACCGATACGTGATTAGAAATGGTTGTTTTTTACTTTTTATTTATATATTTATTATACATTATTTTGGTATTGCAAGATTTTATTCATTATAATTTATTATATTATTTTGTTTTCATTGAGTATACAGTAGACTCTCCTATAACGCGTTTAATGTATTCCGTGTTGTATGAAATCGCGTTATAGGAATTTGTGTTGTACGAAATAAAACTTGTATAACGCGAATATTGTTAGGGTAAATTGTTTTATTTTATAACGGGTTATAGAAAATTCACGTTGTATAAATAAATTTGTCGCAATTTTTTTATCGCGTTGTAAAAACTCAGTTATAGGAGAGTCTACTGTATATTATTTTGGTATTTCAAGATTTTATTCATTATAATTTATTATATTATTTTGTGTTTTCCATTGAACCTAGTCTGTTTTTAATATAATGTATTAACAGGTTTCATCTATTATAAGATATTTGAACTATTTTTGATGCTCATGTTTCTTTCTTAAAAAAAAAAGATTTTTATATTGTTTTTACTGCAATGATAATATAATAGGAGGATCTAGCTTATCAGTAGTAAGTTTACAGCCTCAGGAATGTATACACACAATGAAAGAGATAAATAAAAGACACCAATAATAGTTTGTAAACTAATTGGTGTTTCTCGGGTTGACAAATAAAAGCTATAAAAAGGTTAAAAAAAAAACACACTAAAGTGTTATTAATAAGAACATTTATATTATGATGCATTAGCGCGCCATCTGTTATCAAAATTCGAAACTATTATAGACGTGTATGATTCTTTTTTTTTTAATAAACAATTTCTACTGCCATTAATTTTTCCATTGCAGTAAGGGCAGTAGAAATTTATATCACAATTTGCCGCATTATGGCTTATGATTGTAAATTTACAATCATAAGCCGCATTATATTGTATTATAAATTATGTCTAGGGTAGTCTAGTGGACATGGCATCTGCCAGGTAAGCGAAACACTGTGGGTTCGATTCCCATCCCTGGACACTTTTATTTTTCCGTTTATCATTACTCTTCACAATTCACCCGTTCATACCTCATCTCTAAGGTTAGAAATAATCGTTCTTTCTCCTTAAAAATAAATTTCGATTTTTCATCAAAAGAAACTCATGCGGGATATTTTCCATATATTGCAGTAAGGATAGTAGAAATTGTTTATTTTTAAAAAAAGAATCCTACGCGTCTATAATAGTTTCGAATTTTGATATATAAGAACATATATAGGTTAATTGGAGTGTAGTGTATAAAATTCAAAGAACCGTCCAATACGGTATGTAAGAAACAGTCAGGTAGATTAAAAAGGTGAAACCGCTGTGGGAGGGTTCACCACTGATGAGCCAAGCCCTTCCAATAACTTACATCGTATTAAGAACAGTAGAAGTTTGTTTTGCGTGTAAAAAAAACATTCGTGCTTAAATACCCTTATTCCATATATACAGTATATTGTTGCTCCAAGTTGCAGCTTTGCAGGGTCATCGATATTCATCGTTAAAATAAATTTCGATTTTTGTTCAAAAGATATATTTTCGGGATAATTGTCAAAATGTCGTTCTACAATCATAAGCCGCATTTTATTGTATTATTAATTTATATAAAACATGATTTTTCAACCATAATTACTTGAATATTGAAAAACCATTGACGTGACCTCCTTGTAACAATCGCTGCAGTTAAACTTGCTATTGTAAACTGAGTAGGATAGATAGAAACAACCAAATATATAATTCATAGTTTCAATTTTCCCCCGGCATATATCATGTCGTCTTGAATTAGACCTGCAATATGTTTTATTTTGGAGCGTGGATTCCATTTGATTTATTCCGTCCTCCATATTGGTCTGGACTTACAAAGCCATCAATCTAACTGTCCACAATTCCTCGTTTTTATATTATTTATATATTTCCTACAGAACTCCATATATATTTATTGGTTAGTCGAATAAAGGAGGAAATAGTTGCGCAATACATCTACAAATAGCAACACACATACTAAACAAATAAAATCATCTTTATTATAAATATACATTTTCATCAAAATTCGAAACTATTTTAAACGCGTAAGATTCTTTTTGAAATTAAACAATTTCTACTGCCCTTACTGCAATGGAAAAATTAATGAGAGGGCCTGGCTCATCAGTGGTGAACCCTCCCAGCGATTTCGCCAGTTTATTATATCCCAGTTTATGGGAGGGTTCACCACAGATGAGCCAGGCCATCCCATTAATTTTTCCATTGCAGTAAGGGCGGTAGAAATTGTTTAATTTCAAAAAGAATCTTAGGCGTTTATAATAGTTTCGAATTTTGATAACAGATGGCGCGCTAGTGCATCATACATCTTCATGCAGCTTGAGGAACTAAACTATACTACTATATGACTTGATTTACATCAATGTAAATAATAAGTTATCAAATTACAAAACTATTCTAGACGGGTAATATTCTTTTTAAAATAAAACAATTTCTACTGCCCTTACTGCAATGGAAAATTAAATGGAGGGCCTGGCTCATCAGTGGTGAACCCTCCCAGCGGTTTCGCCAGCTTTATCTACCATACCGCTGTTATATTGCATTTTTGGAACTTCCTTTTATAGTGATACTGATGCTTGACTCTTCAAATGGGTATTTTAAATGAACTATGGACATAAGCTTTTAGGACAGCAGAATTACATATACTTTTTTCCATTGCAGTAAGGACAGTATAAATTATTTTATTTTAAAAAGAATCTTACGCGTCTAGAATAGTTTTGTAATTTGATAACAGATGGCGCGCTAGTGCATCGTAATATAAATAATAAGTTACTTTAGAGTATATCTCATTGTAAATAGCTCAACTTGATCAACTTTCTCTCTCCACGATACTAATTATTACAGATAACTTCATCAACTTCCATCATTGCTTAACATACTGTAAATAACTAACTTGTGTTTTTTTTCTATCTGCTTATGTTGTTGCTTATTTGTTTAATATATATGTTTATTTAATGCTCTTTTTTAAATTGTTTATTTTCTTTTTGATAATTCTGTTACCTACACTACTACAATATGAATTAATGTAAATAGTTTCATGCATAATTATCCAGATCGGATATAGCGTGTCTTGTTTGCAACTGGTAATAAATTAAAAAAAAATAAAAACATGTGAAAAATAGTACAAAGGTGAATTTGTACTTGGTTCAGGTGGATAAATTGAGAAAAAGGGGCATTTCCTGATCGTGGAACTAAAGGTTGCTGATGGCTTGCGCCATCTATCGGAATAAATTTATTTATTTAAATTAACGATTAGTTGATATTTATTCCGATAGATGACGCAAGCCATCATCAACTTTTAGTTGCACGATCAGGAAATTCCCCCTTTTCTCAAATAAAAACATGTTTATATTCAATATTTCCTCGCTTCTGCGACCGCGTCACCCAATACCAAACTATAGACTACGCCTACTCGGACCACCGTGCCATCCTGATCCAAGTAGGAGACCCAGCTCCTACAAGACTTCCCTGCATCGGCAAGCTGCTACGGTCAGACCTGTTCTTCGATCGAATCGAAACGTTATTCGATGAAGTGTTGGAAGACCTAGCAAATCTCTCACCCGCGATGTTATGGGAACAATGGACCAGGATCAAGGCAGATCTGGTCACGGAGATAAGATCACTCGCGCCTGCCGTTGCCCAGTCCGGCGGTGGATACATCGAGAGAGCAAGCCTCTTCCTGAGGCGGAGACTGGAGGACGACACTGACCGCTCCGACTATCCTTCCTTGTCGGACCTCGGGCGTTCCCTCCGAGCCAGACGTCGCTCTCCCTCCACCTTCACCGACGACGACGGCAACGCCATATCCGGGGGCCAGCTTAGGCGTTTCCTTCTGGAGCGCTTAAGCAGGTGCTTCGCTCAGGATCCAAGCTCGGAAGAAGCCATCGCCGAATTCCTAGCTGAAGTGACTCCCCTGGAGTTCGACGAGTGGGACCAGCTCTTTCTCGCTGACATCTCCCGCGACCCGATAGCGGCAGCCATCCACCGCCTGCCAACGGCCGTGCCTCGGGATGGCACGGTTTACCCTGCGAGTTTGTCAAAGCCTTTTAAGAATTCTTCGCCGAAGTTCTTTGGCAAGTCTTCGAGGCTTCTCGACTCCGCGGGGCCTTACCTCCATCCTCAAGGCGCAGCAAGGTTATCCTGCTGCCGAAAGTGCACGGTGGTCCGGGTCTACAGGCATTCCGGCCAATCAGCCTGCCAACGACCGACTACAGGGTTCTCAGCGGCGTGCTCATGGCCCGTCTGCGACGTCATCTGCCAGACCTGGTGCCCCAATGTCAGACCTACGCCGTTCCAGGACGATATCCTCCTGGAACATCGCGCGAGTGTCTGACAAAGCCGCCGGGGCATCCAGACATGACACGATGGGGCTGCTGGAGAGAGCCATCGCGAGGTGGTCACCCTTCACCCGCGCATCCTGTTCGCCCTGCTGGAGAAGCTAGGCCTTCCATCTACCTTCCTAGGGCGAATTGCTGTCCTCTACGGAAAAGCAGACGCCTCCATCCGGGTCGGAGATGTCTACACCAAGGCCTTCCCGCTTCTCAACGGGGTGAGGCAAGGCTGCCGTCTCAGCGCCGCGCTCTTCAGTATCGGAGTTGGAACTCTACTACGCCGCGTCGAGAGGACCTTGGGCCGCGGCAACGTGGTCGCCTATGCGGACGACATCGTACTCTTTATCAGGGACGACGCTCAGTTTGAGCTCGTGTCCCTGATCTTCGAAGAGTTCCGCATGTTGCCGGGGTGGCTGTCAACTTCACGACGAGCTGCAAGCTCTGGTGCGGTTTCTGGAAGCACCGGACGGAATCTCCTCTGGAAATCTCTTGGAAGTCCGAGTCACTGACCGTCCTAGGCTGCACCATCACCACCAGAAACACCGTCGCCTCCCAGGCCTCACACCTGATGGGGCTGCTGGAGAGAGCCATCGCGAGGTGGTCACCCTTCACCCGCGGCCTGTCGCTGGTGGGTCTGCTCGCGCGGCCAACAGCCTGGTCCTGGGTTCGATCCTGCACCACCTCCATGGCTACCTTCCACCTGAAACCACCATCGCCGGCTGCAGGCGCGGTTGGCGCGCTCCGTGTGAGGTACGAGCAGAGTACTGTTGCTCCCCGGGCGCATCCTGGCTCATCCAGATGGTGGCGTCGGCCTGCTTGACATCGCGGGCCAGCTTCGACTCGCCTGCCTGAAGAGGGTTCAGGCCTCACTTTGCGGCGCTCCCAACGGCTACTCTTGGCTGGTCCGCAGCCGGGAGTGGCTGACACCGCCGGCTCCTGACGTCTGGCTCTCGCCTAGGAGAAGGAGACTGCTGAGCCTGTGAAAGGCCGCCTCAAGTATCCTTGAGATAGACCACATAGTTCTGCAGCCCGCCATCCTGAGGTCCCTGCGCCTTCGAGGCGACAACAGATTCCTGCGGCCGCCAGAACTGCTGGCTCCCGAGCGCTGGCTACAGGCGACTGTCGGGGACTTCTCCGATGGTACCCCTGCGCCTGGACGCGCAGCATCTGGGCATTGTACTCGGCACGTCTCCAGGTGAATCCTACTGCAGAGCTGGCTGCCCGGTGGACCCCCACCGTGGATGTGCCCCGCTCCATCCCCTGGGCCGACCTGCGTCGGAACTGCTTCTCGGGGCACGACGCAGATATCGCCCTACGACTGGCCCTCCACGCCCTACCCCATCCTGACCATCCTGCCTCGAGGCGTGCCACATGTGCCTGGTGTGGACGGGTCGCTGACACACAGATTTTAGAGTTGCCGAGCCGTGTGACCCCTGCTCCGGGAGGTATTCGCCTCCTGCGAAGAGCCCAGGATCTGCAGGCCTGGCTGTTCGGCGTCGGCCTCCATCCCGAGGCAATGAAGCTAACAAGTGTGGCGAAGGCTACCATCTACAAGTTCCATCTGGGTCTTGAGTTGTGTAACGCCAGCCATCACATCGACCTGCCCACTCTGTGCGAAAGAACTCTCGCAGTCCATCGGTGGCGGAGTCGTTCCCGCGGTGGGCGCCACCAATAAAGAACTTATATATATTTTTGTATATTTATCAAAATATTGTTTTTATATTTATATCTATTTATTCTCTCTTTATTTATCATTATATAATATTATTTATTCATATTTATATTTATTCTGTATTTAACCTTATATAATATTATATGGACATTGTAATAAATCAGTTTCAATCTCAATCTCTCTCTCTCTAGAATTTCAAATATACAAACAAGACTGTCCTAATTCAAAAACATAATAATAGAAATTGGATTAGAAAAGAGATTGATTTTAGAAAAAATAAAATTGAAGAAATAAGGAGGAGAGGAAGATCTGCAGTGAACTGGTTAGAAAGAGTCAAGAAACTTACAGGAAGGACACTAGATGAGCTATGAGTGATGATCACTAATAGATCAAATTGGACAATATTTGTCCATATAGTCACAAAGGTAGACTTGATGGACTCTAACAAAATAAATTGTTTCAATGAACTGGATATAAGTGGTGATAAGAAAACTACTGGAAGGTCACTAGATGAGCTATGAGTGATGGTCACTAATATATGAGATTGGACAATATTTGTCCATATTGTCACTTAATAAGCGTTAAAAAACAATAGTTAAACAATAGTTCTATATTCCCAGACAACTCCATTGTTACCATAATTGATCTTAGCGAGATTGCGACATAATCGAAATGGAGGTAATCCAAGTTTTGAGTCTTCTTTGGCAGTTTAGCGTGTTCCTAGTGACCGAGGTTGTACCTCTTGTGTGGAGTTGGGTTAGGCTTATTGTCCTAAATGTTGTGTTTGTGACACATGTTGTGTTGTATATATGTTATAACGTATTGGCTTTCGCACACATATGCTTTGTAAATTTTTTATGGCTTGTTGGTCCTGCACTAACCTATGTAGACAGTGCTATTGTAGCATTTGTTCTTTGGCTCGTTCCAAAGTGGTTGTTTTACCTGTTGGTGAACTGTAGTTTCATGTTTTGTCTCTACCTGTTTGTCAGGGTCTTTTAGAGTGTTTTTCTTCATTTTTAAGGATAGGGAAAGAAAATTCATTTTTTGAATTACCCCCATTCCGATTCACCAGGCCTTCGCCTTTTGGCCTATAAGGTAATTGACGAGCTCTTTAAATTTCAACATGAAATCTCTTGATGTTCAATTATATTCCAAGAAAAATATGAATTGATATTAATGAAAATGAAATCAAGTTCTATCAGATAAAGAAAAAAAATTGATTTATGCTATTCATCAATAGAAAATAAATATTTTCCGATTAAAATAAAATGAAAGATGATGATTAAGCTCTTTTGATATCCTAATTACTTGGTACTCAGATAAGATTTATTGGCACATTTTTAATGCTCAATGAGTATTTAATTTTAATCAAAATAAATAATGATTTTCAAACTTATATATATATAAAATTGATTTTTTAGATGAACCTTCATAGATGATACTAAAAGAAAAATTTAATGAATTGATTATGTTTGAAAATATCTATAATACAATTTATAATAATGAAAATATCTCTATAAGAGAAAGATGGTTCACTAACTTAGACGTTGTGTACAGGGCCTTCCTTTGGCACCACGTGGGGGGATTCTGTCTGCGGCCATGTGGCCACTGTGCGGCGCTGATGATTTGCTGCGTCCTGTTTCTCTGGCGCCGCCGAAAGGACGCGCCCACTGTCCCTGGCGCCGATGATTTGCTCCGCCCTGTCTTCTTGGCGCTACTGAAATGACGCGCCCACTGTCTCTGGCGCTGATGATTTGCTCCGCCCTGTCTTCTTGGCGCTGCCGAAATGACGCGCCCACTGTCTCTGGCGCTGATGATTTGCTCCGCCCTGTCTTCTTGGCGCTGCTGAAATGACACGCCCACTGTCCCTGGCGCTGATGATTTGCTCCGCCCTGTCTTCTTGGCGCTGCCGAAATGACGCGCCCACTGTCTCTGGCAGTGATGATTTGCTCCGCCCTGTCTTCTTGGCGCTGCCGAAATGACGCGCCCACTGTCCCTGGCGCTGATGATTTGCTCCGCCCTGTGTTCTTGGCGCTGCCGAAATGACGCGTCCACCTTCCCTGACGCCGATGATTTGCTCCGCCCTGTGTTCTTGGCGCTGCCGAAATGACGCGCCCACTGTCCCTGGCGCAGATGATTTGCTCCGCCCTGTCTTCTTGGCGCTGCCGAAATGACGCGCCCACTGTCTCTGGCGCTGATGATTTGCTCCGCCCTGTCTTCTTGGTGCTGCTGAAATGACGCGCCCACTGTCCCTGGCGCTGATGATTTGCTCCGCCCTGTCTTCTTGGCGCTGCCGAAATGACGCGCCCACTGTCTCTGGCATTGATGATTTGCTCCGCCCTGTCTTCTTGGCGCTGCCGAAATGACGCGCCCACTGTCCCTGGCGCTGATGATTTGCTCTGCCCTGTGTTCTTGGCGCTGCCGAAATGACGCGTCCACTGTCCCTGGCGCTGATGATTTGCTCCGCCCTGTGTTCTTGGCGCTGCCGAAATGACGCGTCCACTGTCCCTGGCGCTGATGATTTGCTCCGCCCTGTGTTCTTGGCGCTGCCGAAATGACACGCCCACTGTCCCTGGCGCCGATGATTTGCTCTGACCTGTGTTATTGGCGCCGATGAAATGACGCGCCCTGTGTTTCTGGCGCTGAAGATGTGTTACTCCTTGAGTTCTATAACTTGATCTCTCTCCCCCCCCCCCTTCTCCCCGCCATGCCCCCAGCACAGTCGATGAGTGACTGCTCCATTCAGTATAACGCAATCTCGCACTGTCGCAATCAACGTGGTGTCACCATCGTTCCCCACCTTGCCCATATGTGCCGCTTCTTTCATCTCACGGCATTCCTAGGAGCCTCAAATCTCTCATAGCCCCATCCCACGTATTGATCCATGGTCCAAAGGATCCCTACATCTCAATGACCCAGTCCCATGTCCATCTTCCCATGACCCTGAAATTGTGTTGCAACTTCATTTTTTGAAGGATTAATCTCGAGCTCAAATAAAGAACCACATTTTAAATATATTATCTTTATCAATTAAAACCACAAAACACACCTTCACCCTTTCTAATGTAACCAATAAACAATAAAAGCACTTTTTAATATTAATTAAGAATTAAAATTAATCATTCGCAAAATAAATATATACGACACCAATTTATGACAACGACTACCTCCTGACTGAATGGTGTCAACATTACATCCAGTTAGGTAAAGTATTGAGGAAACTTAGGGAAAACAAATACCTATACAATCGATAAAGTGAATGCAAACATTTTTCACCTTAGTTTATTTACAAAATGTGTAACCTGGTTTCACACAAAGATGGCGACACGTGTGTTGTTGTCACAGGGTTGTTGGTGACATCTTCAAACAATACCACACACAATACCTCATCACATTTATTTATTATCCACCAAGGCACGATATTGAAAGTCCAGGGTAGCCTAGTGGACATGGCATCTGCCCGGTAAGCGGAACATTGTGGGTTCGATTCCCATCCCTGGGCACTTTTATTTTTCTGTTCGTCATTACTCTTCATAATTCATCCTTTCATACCTCATCCAAAAAGGTTAGAAATAGTCGATATTTCACCATGAAATAAAAAATTTGATTTTTCGTCGAAAATAAACTCATTCGGTGTAACCGCAAGCGTCGTTTTACAAACACTAGCCGCAGTGTATTATATACGATATTGAAGTATTTGCGTCCCACCAATCACTTTGTTTATATACATTTTATGAACTCCACCCCGCCCCCCCCCCCCCCCCCCCCCCCCCCCCCTTCTCCCCACCATGCCCCTGGCACAGTCGATGAGTGACTGCTCCATTCAGTATAACGCAATCTCGCACTGTCGCAATCAACGTGGTGTCACCATCGTTCCCCACCTTGCCCATATGTGCCGCTTCTTTCATCTCACGGCATTCCTAGGAGCCTCAAATCTCTCATGGCCCCATCCCACGTATTGATCCATGGTCCAAAGGATCCCTACATCTCAATAACCCAGTCCCATGTCCATCTTCCTGGCCCTACCACCTTCCCATGACCCTGAAATTGTGTTGCAACTTCATTTTTTGAAGAATTAATCTCGAGCTCAAATAAAGAACCTCATTTTAAATATATTATCTTTATCAATTAAAGCCACAAATTACATACCCCTATTCTAACATAGCCAATAAATAATAAAAGTTATTTTTAATAATAATTAAGAATTAAAATTAATCCTTCGCAAAATAAATATATACGACACCAATTTATGACAACGACTACCTCCTGACTGAATGGTGTCAACATTTCATCCAGTTAGGTCAAGTATTGAGGAAACATGGGGAACACAAACACCTATACAATCGATAAAGTGAATGCAAACATTTTTCGCCTTAGTTTATTCACAAAATGTGTAACTTGGTTTCACACAAAGATGGCGACACATGTGTTGTTGTCACAGGGTTGTTTGTGACATCTTCAAACAATACCACACACAATACCTCATCACATTTATTTATCATCCAACAAGGCACGATATTGAAGTATTTGTGTCCCACCAACCACTTTGTTTATATACATTTTATGAACTCTGTCGCTTAATGCATGTAAATCTGTAAATATTTAATTCTAAATTTCAGTTTGTTTGTTTTTTTTCTTGTGTTGTCCTCGTTAGGAACAAATAAAAATTAAACCATTTGGCAAGGATGCTATTGTTACGTCGTACCCAGATGTTGTTTGTGTTCTTTCTCTCCTCAGTATGCAACAAAGATACACACGTGAGTTCGAAGGGATGCAGTTAAGGTTAGCGCTTTATTATGGTTCTAAAAAGAAGAACAATCAGTGAGTCTTGCCTTCAATCCCCGTCAGAAGAATCCTTGGTTCTGTGGATGTCACTCTTATGAAGCTTCTTGCTCCACACTACAAGTCCAGCCTGGACTACACCGTCTTGTAGACCGCTCCGATGTCATTCTCTCCTGGCACCACCTTGTAGGATCATCCACACGCCCGGAGGCAAGTCCCCGTAGCCAACTTGCCGCCTCTTCTGTCACCGCAGATGTCACCAGACTCTGTCCTTCCCGTCACAGGAATGCTGTTTTTAGCGCCTGCCACATGGCAGCGGGGGTAGCTGGAGTCCACCCCTCTTTCCACAACTTTACTCTGGTATCTTGGCCTTGTTATCCATGTAACAATAATTTATATATGCTATAATGGGCATGCATGATAAAATGAGATATAATAGATAAATAAACTTTGTCTTCCTCGTATAAATATTGTGGTCAAAAATGTAAATTTAAGTAATTTTCACACACTATCTGTGTCTAATACTAGAAACTTTGTATTTTGAAACACTATGTATATAAAATAGTTTATAACATTCAAACGTAAATATCCACATAGGGTATACAGCGTGGGTTTTATAATAAATAGATTTTAAAAATAGGTTTGTTGGGATTAGAAGAAAGAAATTGTGTAGTATGACCTGCAGAAACTGGGCGAAACTGTCAATGGGCATCGCTACTGACAACAACTGATCAATTTGAACCATGCATTGCTCGACAAACGGTCAGAATGGGAAACGTTTTAAAATTTTTATTTATTTATCCTAAGTACACGGGGTACATGCCATGATAATCATGGTAGGTAGTTATCAACTAATTATACTGTAAGTGCACCACATGTCTACACATGTGAAAAGCACATGGGAAACGTTAAACGAAAGAGTGAGATTACAGCACGCGTGATAACACTAAGTGCAATATACTGCCACCGTCAAAACATTGAAATAGAATCTGCTACCCACCATATTCACCAGACCTAGCCCCTTTGTATATACAGATGTCTTATAGTTTTATAATAATACTAAAAACTATACAGACCTTATTGCAATTATATAAGTTATTGAATGAGAGGGCTTTGCTCATCAGTAGTGAACCCTCTCAGCGGTTTCGCCAAATTAATCTCTAGACTGCTATAAGTTCCCTAAACACCCTTAAGCTACCGTCCATAGAAAATACAGGGTATATCCCAATACCACTCCAATACAATAATAGAGAGGTCTAGAGATTAATTCGGCGAAACCGCTGAGAGGGTTCACTGCTGATGAGCCAAGCTCTATCATTCAATTACTTATATCATTGCAGTAAAGTCTGTAGAGATAATATTTGGTGATATTATTGAAAAGAAACACATTGCCTGTAAATTTATTTGTTACAAATTATATCGATAGATGGCAATTAAATTCATAAATGTAATTTACTAAAAACTCTGTTAGTGTATTATATATATGGATATGTGCGTGGTGATATTGGAATCTGATTACTGAAATATAACAGATATATTAAAATATTTATTGACTTTTTGCATTTTTGATTGAAAATAAATAAATATATGAAACAAAATTATACTAACAATTATAATAAAGGTAATTAACAATCATTAGATATTAATAGAATTGAAACGCACATGTTTTGAAAACAAACAATTTGGTAATGATAAATAAATAAAGTGAAATTTAAAGGCAAAAAATCTACGAATCGAAAATTGAATAAATTAAAAAATAAACATAACTACTAATATTTGGAGAATAAAATAAGTGAGACACAGGAAGTAAAAAATAACGAAAAGTTTGGTATATACGTGGGCCATCCAATAAATAAGTTTCCCTTTTTTTTTTTCTGCGAACGAAACGTTGTAAAAATTAGTTAGTATAGAAGAAATGGTCACTAGGATGCGTTGGAAGCTGGTGACCTTCAAAATCACGCTACTCGTACGCGCAAGTCCGTAGCGCTTCAGTTTCCATGGAGCTACCACTGGTGAACGTGTCCACTTGCGAACTCCGTTCTGTAATTCGTTTTTTCACGGCGAAAAATTAAACTGCGGTCAATATTCATCGCAATTCAGTGTCAGTGTATGGTGAAGAATGTATGAGCATCCAAATGATTCGCCGATGGCGTTCATGGTTCTTAGATGGACGTCAAAACGTGCATGATGACGAGCGAAGCGGCAGCCCCGTTACTGCTACAGACAATGCAGCCGTTGCTGCTGTTCGGAATGTGGTGGAAGCAGTTCGCCGAGTCACCATTGACGAAATAATGATTCGACTGCCTCCTGGAATCGAAATTAGACGCTCTTCGATTGGAACAATCATGTCAGATGTTTTGAATTTTCTCAAAGTCTGCACAAGATGGGTCCCGCGTTTGCTCTTGGAAAATCACAAGCAACAACGGATGGAGGCAGCCCGAGCTTTCCTGGAAATGCATCAACGAGATGGAGATCAACTGTTTTCCCGCATTGTCACTGGAGATGAAAGCTGGGTGCATCATTCAACTCCAGAAACAAAACGTCAAAGCATGGTGTGGAAGAAGCCTGAGGAAAGTGCACCAAAAAAGGCGAAGGTCACAATCTCTGCAGGCAAAGTTATGGCTATGGAAAACTTCAAATGTGAAATTTTCATACATCCACCTTAATCTCCAGAACTTACCCCAAGCGACTTCCATCTTTATCAAGCACTCAAGTGGCACCTTGGAGGCAAGCACTTTGCGAATGATGACGAAGTGCAGGCGGAGGCGAACCACTGGCTACGAAGACAGGACACGGCTTGGTACAACAGTGGTATCAAAAAATTGCTACAACGGTACCAAAAATGTTTGGACAGAAATGGTGATTATTTAGAGAAGTAGTCTATGAGTTGTATAATAAAAATAAAATAACTGCATAATTGTAAATAATATCGTTTATTTGTTAAAAAATAAGGAAACTTATT
Organism: Cordylochernes scorpioides; assembly: GCA_030710605.1. Taxonomy (NCBI): domain Eukaryota; kingdom Metazoa; phylum Arthropoda; class Arachnida; order Pseudoscorpiones; family Chernetidae; genus Cordylochernes; species Cordylochernes scorpioides. The sequence goes on from CP092871.1 coordinate 15,056,766, forward strand.
TATTGGATGGCCCTCGTAGATTGCTATGTATAGTTCAGTATCTTTGGAGTAGATTACTTAAAACCTTACAACTGAAAACTCTGTTAGTGTATTATCTATATAGATTTTTAAGCTCGGAGAATCTGTATAAGACTAAAAGGTCTTAATAAAACTTTTTATTGTTTGTTGTTATATAGATTTTTATTATGATGCATTAGTGCGCCATCTGTTATGAAAATTCGAAACTATTATAGACGCATATGATTCTTTATAAAAATTAAACAATTATACTGCCCTTACTGCAATGTGAAAACATTTATTCATTGCAGTAAGGGCAGTAGAAATTGTTTAATTTTTATAAAGAATCATACGCGTCTATAATAGTTTCGAATTTTCATATAGATTTTTAAAAATATTTATGTAAATTTAAAAGTTTATTTTGATTTGTATTTTAATTTCTATAAAAATGTATATGTAAATGATTTTGAGTATTTATATATCATCTTTTCCCCAACTTTATAGCTATGCTACTTGTAGAAGGACTATAAATGTCTGAAAGCTCGACATATACCAGGTCTATTAGTATGAAACGCGAAAATTTTCAGTGAATTCAAAAGTTCACCAATTCCATACAACAAAATATTTTTTATTCAAAGTAATTGCCCTGATTAGCTATACACTCGGACCACCTTTCAGGAAATTTTCGAATTCCTTGTCTGAAAAATTCTATTCCTTTTGAGTCGAACCAGTCAACAAGCCATTTTCGGAGTATGTCTGAGTTCGAAAATTCCTGTTTTTTAGGGCGTGTCCTAAAGATGTGAAAAGGTGGTAGTCCGACGGCGCTAAGTCTGGTGAGTACGGCGGGTGGGGTAAGAGTTCCCAGCCCAAGTCTTTTATGGTGTTTTTGACCACTGTAGCGTTGTGGGCTGGAGCGTTGTCATGCTGCAGTATCAGCTTGTTGTGCTTTTCACGCAATTCCGGTCTTATTTCATTCAATGCCTCTCTCAAACTGTGCATTTATTGTTCGTAGCGACTAGTATTGACCGTTTCGCCAGGTTTCAGGAGCTTGAAATATACTACGCCGGTCTGGTCCCACCATACGCAAAGCATTGCCTTTTTTCCTAAGCGATTGGGCCTAGGCTTCTGTTTTGGAAATTGGCCAAGCAGGCCCCACGACTTTTGGCGCATAGGATTGCTGAAGTGGATCGATTTCTCATCAGAAGTTATGATTCGGTGCAAAAATGACTTCTTTCATGCCAGGCGAGCAGCCCTTCGCAGGTTACCAGACGCCGTTCTTGCTGCCTTTCGCTCAACTCGTGGGGGACCCATCTGGAAAGCTTTTGGGTCATTCTGAGGCTGTTTAAACGCAGGGAAACAGCACCTTGAGACACCTGGAGCTGTTTCGCGAGTTTCTCCTGCGTTTGGGTGCTGTCCTCATCCAACAAAGCTTGCTGTTCAGCGTCCTCGAACTTTTGGTGCGGTTTTCCACATGGTTCATTATTAAGTTCGAAATCGTCTCTTTGGAATTTCTTAAACCACCTGTAACACTGCGATTTTCTCAGAGCGTGGTCGCCGTGAACTTCCTCGAGCATTCTGTGGGCTTCAGTGGCACTTTTCTTCCAGTTGAAGGCGAACAACAAAACTTCCCGCAAATGGGCACTTTTTGGCTCGGAAATCACCATTTTCCACGGGCTCCAGAAATTTTCCACGATTTGAATTTTTCTAAAACTCTACGCATGCTGATGCCACGTGAGTCAAAAAACAAAATGCCTTCAACAGCGCCACCGTCGGCTCAAATAAAGTTGCACAGCGCCCTCTGGCAGCCATTTTCGCGTTTCATACTAATAGACCTGGTAAATAAAGAAACTCATTACTAACGTTTTATTTTGTATTTTTCTTAAAATTTATAGTAATTTTAATTCTCTTTCAAATCAATACAGTCTAATTCGTCTTTCAAGAAAGCAGAGCACCGTTTGGTTACTTGTGTTTACTGGTAGGGTTGGATTTATACAAGAATTGGAGGCCAAGCAGAAAAATGCTCAAAATGGGATTCAATCATCGGTAATGGTTGCTGAAATCAACGGTGTGTTCTGTAGTACTATACCAACTCCCTGCAAATTACCTGATAACGATACTATTCGCTAGCTTGTTGTAATTAGATAATTGGATTGTTGAAGAACCTTATGCCTCGGCTAATGGACCGAAAGGTCTCGGAGGCCATCTACTTCTAGGGTGTTGAAGAGCATTGACTCGGAAGCTAGGGTTTATTAAATGACTAAAAGATACTTGCTGAAAGATCATCTTAAACAATAATAGAGATCCTGAATATAGAGGCTGCCTGGCCAGCATTCATATTTCTATAAAAAAAATAGACACTTCGGCTAGTTAGAGTTTTTTTTATTTTTCTCAACGTTCGACAAAAATCTTTTGTCTTCGTCAGAAGAAAAAAATAAAATGAAGCATTTGGCAATGCGTTAAAAGAACAATTTTTAACGCCTTGCCAAATGCTTCATTTTATTTTTTTCTTCTGACGAAGACAAAAGATTTTTGTCGAAACGTTGAGAAAAATAAAAAACTCTAACTGGCCGAAGTGTCTATTTTTCATAGAAATAATAGACTTATTGTGTACTTAGAGTCCAAGCAAATCATAATCATTACTTCATGGAACTAAAACGACCTTCAAGGAATGAACTAGCACTAAAATGTTGCTTAGATATATACAAGGTGTGTCCAATAAGTTCCCGGACTGGGTCCATAAAAAAATAAATAAATGAAAAATGTGAATAAATTTGACAGTTTATTATAGAAAAATATCTGGCAACACGGTGGTACCAATATCGAGGCGGTACGTGCGCGAACGCCAAAGTTATTCTAATTTATTTAAAGGTTACATCTTGCGCTGCGGCGATTTTACGATGGAACAAAAATTGAAGCAGAGTATTTGCATAGAAATTTGTGTGAAACTTCAAATATCAGCAACCGAAACTTTTAAAATGCCTAATAAAGCATTCCCCAATGACCCCCCAAAAAGAACAACTGTTTTTGAATGACATTCTAGATTTAAAGCTGGCAGAATTTCTATTGAAGATGATCCTCGGCAAGAACGCCCAAAATGGGCAAAAAATCACGATTTGATAAAAGAAAATCCTCGAATCACTTTGCTGGAGCTAGAGCAAGACACAGGCATCTCTAAAACAACGATTGGAAGGATCGTAACCAAAGATTTGAAGCTCAAAAAGACTCCTGCAAAATTCATCCCAAGATTCCTCACTAATGAGCAAAAACTGTGTCGGCTTGCAACCTGTGAGAACATGTTGAAAATGACAAGAACGGATCCGGAATGGAAAGACAAGATAATCACAGGCGACGAGACAAGGTCTATGACTATGACCCTGAAACCAAGCGTCAATATGCCGAGTGGAGAGGTCAGGGTGAGCCTAGACCAAAAAAATCCAGGATATTGAAATCCAGAAACAAGGTGTTGCTGGTCGCTTTTTTGGATAACAAGGGCATTGTTCATCACGAGTATCTTCCTGCAGGCCAAACGGTTATTAAGGAAATGTATTTGGACATTCTTCGCCATCTAAGGGAAGCGATTCGAAAAAAAAAAATGCCAGAAAAATGGCCTAATGGTGACTGGATCCTACACCATAACAATGCCCGCCCTCACACAGCGCACTTGGTGATGAGTTATTTTGGCTAAAAACGGGACAGAAATCCTACCTCAACCACCCTATTCCCCAAACATTGCACCAAATGACTTTTTCCTGTTCCCCAAACTTAAAGCAGTTCTAAAAGGAAGACATTTTGACACCAGGGAGGACATAATAGAAAAATCGCTGTTGGCATTGAAGAGCATTCCAAAAGAGCTCTATAAAAACTGTTTCGACAATTTGGGGAAACGATGGCGCTGGTGCGTTGAAGCAAGGGGGGATTACTTTAAAAAGTTTTAATAATTATTTTTAAAAAAATATCTTACCTTTTTTTTTTATGGACCCAGTCCGGGAACTTATGGGACACACCTTGTATTACTATAAAAATAGATATATCCCGGGGCACATACTAAGATTGGAAACTGGAAGAATCTCACTTACTGCTACCGCCACAAAATTAACATTGAAATACTGCATGAGAATACTGGAAATGGACGAGTACAGACTGCCAAAATTATGCTGGAACAAACTGAAAGAAGTACATCAAATGTCAAAAAACTCTATGGGATCATACAAAACCGTTAATGATATAATCAATTGTTGTGGTCAGTTATGGATGAACTATAATAGACCTATTGCGTACTTAGAGTCCAAGCAAATCACAATTATTGCTACATGGAACTGAAACGACCTTCAAGGAATAAAATACCACTAAAATGTTGCTTATATATATTACTATAAAAATAAAGAAAGCATATCCTGACCAGGAGCACATGTGCTTTTCAGAAGGCAGAGCGCCATCTGGTGGAACAGCGCGAAACGCGTTCGTGGATTGCTTTTCTTGATTAATTAAGAATTTGGGTTGGCCAAATATCAATGATTAGTTGATTTCTGTTTCACCAGATGGCGCTCTGCCTTCTGAAAAGCACATGTGTTCCTGGTCAGGATATGCCTTTTTTTATTTTTAACATGACCTTTTTATTTTTTCTATTGTTTTTCACATATATCACTATTAAAATAAAAATGCATATTTTATATAATTTAATTTTTAAAACACATTTGTTGGCACTCGTCAGCGTGGAGTCAGGATATGCTGTTTTTTTATTTTAATATCAACACCTGACCTTATTTCTCTTATCTTTTCGTGTGTTTAAGCGTATTTACGAAAGTTTGGCCTTAAATACCCATTTTTTGGTTTCTCAAGAAGCCTCGGGACCAAAAATATTTTTGGTCGCAGTGGTACAATCTACTCCAAGCTGGCGAGCGACAACAGCGCGAAACGCGTTCGTGGATTGCTTTTCTTGATTAATTAAGAATTTGGGTTGGCCAAATATCAATGATTAGTTGATTTCTGTTTCACCAGATGGCGCTCTGCCTTCTGAAAAGCACATGTGTTCCTGGTCAGGATATGCCTTTTTTATTTTTAACATGACCTTTTTATTTTTCTATTGTTTTTTCACATATATCACTATTAAAATAAAAATGCATATTTTATATAATTTAATTTTTAAAACACATTTCGATGAGGTTACACACCTATATTATTCTAGGAAATCTTGCACTTCTCGTGCATCACACAGATAATAGGCTTACAAGGAGTTTGATTTCCTAGAAGAAGTTAGACGAACAGCCTCGTCGCAATATGTTTTAATAAATATTATTGATAAAAATATGCATTTCTCTTAATTGTCTTAAAATGGATTGCTCAATTTTGAACAAATATTACTATTTATTGTGTCTATATATATATTACTTTCATTTTTGTTTATATTTAAAACTGCTTCTAAATAACTTTTTCCTACTGCGATATGAGAATATTTTGTTGAAAGGATTTGCTTGGCTCATCAGTGGTGGGAACACTTAGCGGTTTCGCAAGCACAATCTCTGAACTGCTCTGATATTGTATAAGAATGTTCAGCTCATTTTGGAACAGAATGTGTTCTCATTATGAACAAATAGGTGTGAATAATTAATTTTCAAATAGAAGTTTCGAGTATAATCCTTATTGAATCGGGACTGAAATTAACACTAATTAACAAAAAATATAATTTAGTGAAGTAACCAATATCAAAGGTTGACTTAAAGGCCACTAAAACATACATTGTTGCAATGAACTGGATAGAAGTGGTGACAAGAAAGCTACTGGAAGGTCACTAAATGAGCTGAGTGTGATGGTCACTAAGAGATGAGTTTGGACAATATTTGTCCATATAGCCACCAAAGTCGACTTGATTGACTCTAACAACATATATTGTTGCAATGAGCTGGATAGAAGTGGTTACAAGAAAGCTACTGGAAGGTCACTAGATGAGCTATGAGTGATGGTCACTAATAGATGAGATTAGACTATATTTGTCCATATTGTCACTTGATAAACCCTAAAAAACCATAGTTAAACAATAGATCTATATTCCCAGAAAACTCCATTGTTACCATAATTGATCTTAGCGAGATTGCGACATAATCGAAATGGAGGTAATCCAAGTTTTGAGTCTTATTTGGCAGTTTAGCGTGTTCCTAGTGACCGAGGTTGTACCTCTTGTGTGGAGTTGGGTTAGGCTTATTGTCCTAAATGTTGTGTTTGTGACACATGTTGTGTTGTATATATGTTATAACGTATTGGCTTTCGCACACATGTGCTTTGTAAATTTTTTATGGCTTGTTGGTCCTGCACTAACCTATGTAGACAGTGCTATTGTAGCATTTGTTCTTTGGCTCGTTCCAAAGTGGTTGTTTTACCTGTTGGTGAACTGTAGCTTCATGTTTTGTCTCTACCTGTTTGTCAGGGTCTTTTAGAGTGTTCCTTTTTTGTCATTTTTAAGGAGAGGGTTAGAAAATTCAATTTTTGAATTACCCCCATTCCGATTCACCAGGCCTTCGCCTTTTGGCCTATAAGGTAATTGATGAGCTTTTTAAATTTCAACATGTAATCCCTTATCGTGAAGATAGAGGCTGCCTGGCCGGCATTCATATTTCTTGAAAAAAGACACCTCGGCCAGTATAAATCTTTTTATTACCACGACGTTTCGACAAAAAGCTTTTGTCCTCGTCAGGAGCAAATAAAAATTAAAACATGTAGCAAGGCGATAAAAATTGGTCTACAATTTATACTTACCCTTTATAACTACTTTTTTAAATTTAAAAACAAATTGTATTGCAGCGGAATATCTTCATATACATTTAAAGTTCTTTTCCCCATTTCCCGTGATACCCACCCCTCTAAAAATAATCTTTCTTTTTTAAATTTTATATTCCTATGAAATATCTCAATATCATTCCAATCTGGCCTATGTCCTGAATATAATGCATGTTCCCCAATTTTGCTTAACGCCCTTCTCCCCATTAAACCCTGTTGGTGTTCTTTAATCCTAGTCTCTAAATTACGGCCTGTTTCTCCTACGTAAATTTTGTCACATTGTGTGCATTTAATTCCATAAATTACATTACTTGGTTTTGATGTACCTATGTTATCCTTCATTATTCTATTTCTAGTTAAAAATTCCCTTTTTGTCCCCGTACTATACCAAATATTATATTTAAATTTTCTCAAAATTCTAGATATTTCGTTATCTATTTCTCTCAGATATGGAATAATTATATTATTGCAATCATCTTTATTCCTATTTGAATTTGGCCTATCTATTTCATATCTTCTAATCCATTTGTTTGTGAAACCAACTGGATAATCAGATTGTTCTAGTTCTGCTCGAATTTTCATTATCTCTTTTTTATAAATATCTCGGTCTGTGCATACTTGTTTGGCTCTTTGTACAAGAGATTTTATCACCTGTCTTTTATGCATCATAGGATTATTGGAGTTAAAATTTAGATGTATACCACAGTCTGTTGGCTTTCTGAAAACGCTGGTTAAAATTGAACCATCTTCTTTGCGAGTTAGTCCTACATCTAAGAATGATAAAAATCCCTCCTTTTCTATTTCAACCGTGAATTCTATTCCTCTTTCTAAATTATTCAACATGACCATGATTTCATTAAGATTTTCTTTGCGGATCACTGCAAAAACATCATCTATATATCGGCCCCAGATTCTTATTCCCTCAATCAAGATTGCCTTTTTATCTACTGATGCCATTACGATGTCAGCAATGATCATGCTTGTAGGGCAACCCATAGCAGTGCCGTCTTTTTGCTTGTAAAATTTATTCCCATATCTGAAGTAAATATTATCTAAACATAACCTAAAGCCTTCTATCATTTCGTTGATTTCTAATCCCTTGTTTTCGCAATCTTGTCTCTTCACCTCAAAATATTCCCTTATTTCTTTTAGAGCTAGAGTTCTATTGATATTGGTGAAAAGTGATTTGACATCAAAGGATACCATTATTTCATGGTCATTTAACTTCAAAATTTTAGCGATATCTAAAAGCTCTTTCCTATTTCTAATCTCTAACCCGGAAATTTTACTTGTACTCGGTATCTGTTTTTTAAGCCAGTCCGCTAAACGTCTGGTGGGGGCCTTGAATCCTGACACAATGGGCCGTAGGGGAACTCCTTCTTTATGGATCTTTGGTAGTCCTTTGAAGAGAGGTGCGGCAACATCTTCTAGCTTCATTTTTCTTTTATCAATGTCTTTAGACTTCATGTTTTTGATGAATTTTGATATTTTGAGTTTTATCTTTTTAGTAGGGTCTTCGCGAATTTCTTCATATGTATTATTATCATTGAGAAGGCTCCTTATCTTATCATTGTAATCTTCTCTCTTCATCACGACTGTCTTGCCTCCTTTATCTGCTCTAGTTATAACTATGTCGTCATCATTTTTTAATTTCTTTATAGCCTCCCATTCGGAGCGTTTTGTCTTCTCTAACTCAAATTTATTTTGGTTTTTTGTTGTCCTTGATATAACATTTGAAATTTTGTTTCTAATATTAATTCTATCATTTTCATTCAGATTCCTAATCCCATTTTCAATGTTAGAAATTAATCTAATGTAATCAGTTTTGAGAGGCATAGGTCTATAGTTTGACCCTTTATCAAGAAGCCTCAGCTGCTCTTCAGTTAAATCCTTTCCTGAGATGTTGCATACTCTTCTAGGATCGACCTTCTTGATTCTAGGAGCCCATCTGTCCAGTTTGTTCCTCATTGTGATCATTAGCCGTTCTTCTATTTTCTTTATCCCTCTCTGTATACTCTCTTCAAGACTTTTCATGTAATTTTCATCAAATAATTCTGAAATAGCACTTCGCTGACTCGCCAATAATTGCCTCTGTATATGTACCATTCTGTGAGATTCTTGGATGCGTGCCTTGACGAACTGAAGACTTGCTCTTCTAGCAATCTGTCTTCCAAAGGAAGTTCTAACCAGCGCTTTTACATTCAGGCTCGGAGGAATGATATTGAGATCTTTAATACGGTGATTAAAATATAAAGAATGTTTAGTCTTTGCAAACTTGATCATAGTCTTCTCTAGTTGCCTTGCCATCTTGAATACCTCGGGACCAAAATTGGTCTTGATTATCGTGAAGATAGAGGCTGCCTGGCCGGCATTCATATTTCTTGAAAAAAGACACCTCGGCCAGTATAAATCTTTTTATTACCACGACGTTTCGACAAAAAGCTTTTGTCCTCGTCAGGAGCAAATAAAAATTAAAACATGTAGCAAGGCGATAAAAATTTTTATCGCCTTGCTACATGTTTTAATTTTTATTTGCTCCTGACGAGGACAAAAGCTTTTTGTCGAAACGTCGTGGTAATAAAAAGATTTATACTGGCCGAGGTGTCTTTTTTCAAGAAATGTAATCCCTTGATTTTAAATTATATTCCAAGAAAAAATATGATCTGATATTAATGAAAATGAAAATCAAGTTTGATGAGAAAAAGAAAAAGATTTGATTTATGCTATACATCAATAGAAAAGAGCCATTTCCTGATATAGAAATGAAAGAAGATAATGCTCTTTTGATATCAAAATTACTGCGTACTCATATAAGAATTATTGCTAATTTTTAATGCTCAATAAGTATTTGAATTTTATTCAAAATAAATAATGATTTTCTAACTTAAAATTGATTTTTTCGATAATTCTTCATAAATGATACCGAAATAAAAGTCTAAAGAATTTTGAATATATTTAAAAATATCATTAAAAAAATATCTATAATACAATTTATAATAATGAAAATATCTCTATAAGAGAAAGATGGTTCACTAACTTAGACGTTGTGTACAGGGCCTTCCTTTGGCACCACGTGGGGGGATTCTGTCTGCGGCCATGTGGCCACTGTGCGGCGCTGATGATTTGCTGCGCCCTGTTTCTCTGGCGCTGCCGAAATGACGCGCCCACTGTCCCTGGCGCTGATGATTTGCTCCGCCATGTCTTCTTGGCGCTGCCGAAATGACGCGCCCACTGTCCCTGGCGCTGACGATTTGCTCCGCCCTGTGTTCTTGGCGCTGCCGAAATGACGCGCCCACTGTCCCTGGCGCTGATGATTTGCTCCGCCCTGTGTTCTTGGCGCTGCCGAAATGACGCGCCCATTGTCTCTGGCGCTGATGATTTGCTCCGCCCTGTGTTCTTGGTGCTGCCGAAATGACGCGCCCACTGTCTCTGGCGCTGATAATTTGCTCCGCCCTGTGTTCTGGCGCTGCCGAAATGACGCGCCCACTGTCTCTGGCGCTGATGATTTGCTCCGCCCTGTGTTCTTGGCGCTGCCGAAATGACGCGCCCACTGTCTCTGGCGCTGATGATTTGCTCCGCCCTGTGTTCTTGGCGCTGCCGAAATGACGCGCCCACTGTCCCTGGCGCTGATGATTTGCTCCGCCCTGTGTTCTTGGCGCTGCCGAAATGACGCGCCCATTGTCTCTGGCGCTGATGATTTGCTCCGCCCTGTGTTCTTGGCGCTGCCGAAATGACGCGCCCACTGTCTCTGGCGCTGATGATTTGCTCCGCCCTGTGTTCTTGGCGCTGCCGAAATGACGCGCCCACTGTCCCGGCGCTGATGATTTGCTCCGCCCTGTGTCTCTGGCGCTGCCGAAATGACGCGCCCACTGTCCCCGGCGCTAATGATTTGCTCCGCCCTGTCTTCTTGGCGCTGCCGAAATGACTCTCCCACTGTCCCTGGCGCTGATGATTTGCTGCTCCCTGTGTTCTTGGCGCTGCTGAAATGACGCGCCCACTGTCCCTGGCGATGATCATTTGCTCCGCCCTGTGTTCCTAGCGCCAATGAAATGACGCGCCCTGTGTTTCTGTCGCTGAAGATGTGTTACTCCTTGTATTCTATATCTTGATCTCTATCCCCCCCTCACCATGCCCCCAGCAGTCGATGAGTGACTGCTCCATTCAGTATAACGCAATCTCGCACTGTTGCAAGAAACGTGGTGTCACCATCCATCACCACCTTACCTATGTGTGCCGCCTTTTTCACCTCACGGTATCTCCAGAAGCCTCAAATCTCTCATGGCCCCATCCTACGTATTGATCCATGGTCCAAAGGATCCCTACATCTCAATAACCCAGTCCCATTTCATTCTTCCTGGCCTTGCGACCATCCTATGACCCTGAAATTGTGTTGCAACTTCATTTTTTGAAGGATTAATCTCGAGCTCAAATAAAGAACCACATTTTAAATATATTATCTTTATCAATTAAAACCACAAAACACACCTCACCCTTTCTAACGTAACCAATAAACAATAAAAGCACTTTTTAATATTTATTAAGAATTAAAATTGATAATTCGCAAAATAAATATATCACGACACCAATTTATGACAACGACTACCTCCTGACTGAATGGTGTCAACATTTCATCCAGTTATGTCAAGTATTGAGGAAACATGGGAAACACAAACACCTATACAATCGATAAAGTGAATGCAAACATTTTTCACCTTAGTTTATTCACAAAATGTGTAACCTGGTTTCACACAAAGATGGCGACACTTGTATTGTTGTCTTAGGGTTGTTGGTGACATCTTCAAACAATACCACACACACAATACCTTATCACATTTATTTATTATCCACCAAGGCACTATATTGAAAGTCCAGGGTAGCCTAGTGGACATGGCATCTGCCCGGTAAGCGGAACATTGTGGGTTCGATTCCCATCCCTGGACACTTTTATTTTTCTGTTCGTCATTACTCTTCATAATTCATCCTTTCATACCTCAATCAAAAAGGTTAGAAATAGTCGATATTTCACCTTGAAATAAAAAATTTGATTTTTCGTCGAAAAGAAACTCATTCGGTGTAACCGCAAGCGTCGTTTTACAAACACTAGCCGCAGTGTATTATATACGATATTGAAGTATTTGCGTCCCACCAACCACTTTGTTTATATACATTTTCTGAACTCTGTCACTTGATACATGTAAATTTGTAAATATTTAATTCTAAATTTCAGTTTGTTTGTTTCCTCTTGTGTTGTTCTCGCTAGGAACAAATAAATATTAAACCATTTGGCAAGGATGCTATTGTTACGTCGTACCCAGACATTGTTTGTGTTCTTTGTCTACTCAGTATGCCACAAAGATACACATGTGAGTTCGAAGGGATGCAGCTAAAGTTAGCGCTTTATTATGGTTCTAAAAAGAAGGAATACAATCAGTGGGACTTGCCTTCAATCCCCGTCAGAAGAATCCTTTGCGCCGTGGATGTCACTCTTGTGAAGCCTGGAATACACTGTCTTGTAGGTCGCTCCGATGTCATTCTCTCCTGGCACCGCCTTGTAGGATCATCCACACGCCCGGAGGCAAGTCGCCACGTCTTCTCCTTGCCGTAGATGTAACCAGACTCCCGGTCAGTCCATACGGCCACACGCCCGGAGCCCACTTCCCGTAGCCAACTTACCGCCTCTTCTATCACCGCAGATGTCACCAGACTCTGTCCTTCCCGTCACAGGAATGCTGTTTTTAGCGCCTGCCACATGGCAGCGGGGGTAGCTGGAGTCCACCTCTCTTTCCACAACTTTACTCTGGTATCTTGGCCTTGTTATCCATTGAACAATATTTTATATATTCTATATTAGGCATCCATGATAAAATGAGATATAAAAGATAAATAAACTTTGTCTTCCTCGTATAAATATTGTGGTCAAAAATGTAAATTTAAATAATCTTCACACACTATCTGTCTCTAATACTAGAAACTTTGTATTTTGAAACACTATGTATATAAAATAGTTTATAGCATTCACACGTAAATATCCACATAGGATATACAGCGTGTGTTTTGTAATAAATCAATTTTTAAAATGGGTTTGGTGAGATTGGAAGAAATAATTTGTGTAGTATGACCTCCTGAAACTGAGGAAACTGTCAATGGGCATTGTTATTTACAACAACTGATCGATTTGAACCATGCCTTGCTCGAAAAACGGTCAGAATTGGAAACGTTTTGAAATTTTTATTTATTTATCCTAAGAACACGGGGTACATGCCATAATAATCATGGTAGGTAGTTAGCAACTGCTTTTACTGTAAGTGCATTACATGCCTATACATGTGAAAAGCACATGGGAAACGTTAAACGAAAGAGTGAGATTACAGCACGCGTGATAGCACTTGTGGTGTGTCAATTTACTGGTCCAGCGATGGCTCAGAAAGTCTCTCAAAGTTAGTGTTTATTGGAGTTTCTTGTTGGCTATATTTATATGGGAAGACCAAAAGCACAGAAGACCGGAATGTACGTCTGGTCCTCTCTCCGGATTCCTCCGCTGTGCTGGTGATTTATGGCGGCCGCCTGTTTATTTATCTTGGCGGCGGCGTCGGCGGGGTGCTGCATCCCTGGTCCCCACAGTACTCCCCCTCCAGTGGCGTATTCACGATTTGTGCACAAAGTGGTTAAGTACAATATATATACATCATATAGGCAAGAAAATAAAATAAGGAGAAATATAGTCTATTGCTCTTTAAATCTCACGGGTTTCTTGATTATTCTCCCCGATCTTGTCCTAGTCAGGTCTGGTGCTGATCCTGTTCCTTGGAATTCTGTGTACTTCTCCACATCTGGTGGGTCAGGATTCTGTTGGCACGATGTAGAAGGCAGCGCTCCCGACGCGATGGGTCTTGGTGCAGTAGGGTGTTCTGCAGTTATATTGTCCGAATCTGCCAGTAAGTATGCAGGTCGCAATCGGTCAATCGATGTGGTAACATTTTTTCCTTTCACTTTGAGTGTGAAATACTTGTCTGTTCTTTCAAGGACTGGGAAGGGTCCCTCATATGGTGGTTCCAGAGGTTTCTTCACTCGATCTGTCCTGATAAATACATGTGAACATGTTTTCAGATCTTTATGAACAAATACTTTAGTCTTCGAATGATGTTTTTCATTTAAGGGTTTGAGCAATTCCATTTGCTTTTGAAGCTGTTGAACAAATTCTTCAGCATGCAGGTGATGTTTAGAATCATCAAAGAATTCGCCAGGCAGTCTGATGGTTTTGCCATATACCATCTGAGACAAAGAATGGTTGGTATCTTTGTTGATAGCACAGCACGCAAGCCTAGGAGAACTGTTGGCAGCGTTTCTGTCCACTTAATACTATTGTGGGCACGAATGGCAGTTTTAATGGTTCTATGAAGCCTTTCAATATTCCCGTTACACTGAGGGTGGTACGCCGTGGAATGACGAAGTTTGATACCACACAGCGTTGTTAAATCTTTGAAAAGCTGAGAAGTAAACTGCTTTCCTTGATCTGATATCACTGTATGCGGTGCTCCAAATCTAACAATCCAGTTTTCGTAGAACGCTCTCGCTACCGTTTCAGACTTCATATCTGGTAGCGGAACAACTTCCATCCAGCTGGTGTACCTGTCGATGCAGGTCAGACAGTAGATGTTACCATTCGATGGAGGTAAAGCACCAATTAGATCTATGTGGACAACACTAAATCTTTCATCCACTTCTTGATATTTGCCTATTTCTGATTTTGTGTGTATCGACACCTTGCACTTTTGGCAGTTGACACAAGCTTGAGCCCATTTTCTAATGTCTTTATTCATATTGGGCCATATAAATCTTGATGTTAATTGTTTAGTAGTAGCTTTGATGCCTGGGTGTGAGAGTTCGTGGAAGTTCCTAAAAACCATCATTCGGAATTTAATTGGAATGAATGGTCTAATATTATTGGTAGACACGTCACACCATAACAAATTGCCTGATTGTAGTGGGCATTGCTTAAATTTTAGAGAAGTATTCTTTGAAATCAGGTTTTGTAGTTCTGAATCACCAGTTTGTTCTTTGGCGATCTCTTCATAGTCGATAGTTGTGATAGCATCAACTCTGGACAGAGCATCGGCGACTATGTTGTCAGTACCTTTTATGTACTTGATGTCAGTAGAGAATTGGGAGATGTATTGTAGATGTCTTAATTGTCTAGGAGAAGCTTTCTCATTTTTTTGTTTGAATGCGTAAATTAAAGGTTTGTGATCAGTCAAAATTGTAAATTCACGTGCCTCAAGCAGGTGCTTGAAGAATTTGATGGACAAATATATTGCGAGAAGCTCTCTATCATATGTACTATAATTGCATTGAGCAGGATTTAATTTTTTAGAGAAATATGCTATTGGTTTCCAATTATTATTGTCAAGCTGTTGGAGAACTGTCCAACTGCCCGATCTGAAGCATCTGTACAGAGTGAGATAGGCAGTTCAGTATCGGGGTAGGCTAACAGTGCTGTATTAGCTAGGGCTTGTTTGCATTTTTCAAACTGAACTTCAGCTTCTTCAGTCCATTTTATTTCGCTTCTATCCTTTTTCTTGGCTCCCCTCAAGTATTCATGAAGGATTGCCTGAGTCTCTGCGGCATTGTTCAAAAAGGTACGATAAAAGTTTAGCATACCCAAAAATATGCGTAATTCATGAACTGTTTTTGGTTTCTTATATTCTAGAATAGCTTTAACCTTTGTTGGGAGTGGTTTCACACCGTGAGAGGTAATTAGGTATCCTAGAAAATCAATTTCATGTACTAGGAATTTAAATTTAGAAAGATTGATTCTCAATCCATAGGAATTTAGTCTGCTGAATAAGGTTTCAAGGTGGCTATAATGCTCTTCTTCCGTTTTAGAGGCTACCAGAATATCATCTAAGTAGACAAATGCAAAGTCCAAGTTTCTTAAGACTTCATGCATGAATCTCTGAAAGGTAGCAGTAGCATTTCTAAGACCGAAACTCATTACATTAAATTCGAATAGCCCAAAAGGAGTAATGATGGCAGTCTTTGGTTTATCCTCTTCAGCAATTGGAATCTGATAGAATGCCTTGCATAGGTCTATTTTTGAGTACACACGAGTATCTTTTAAGATGTGGTGGAAATCGTCCAGTCTAGGGATTGGATAACGATCTGGAAGTGTAACTGCATTGAGTCTTCTATAATCACCACAAGGTCTTAGTGACTCGTCCTTTTTTGAAACTAAATGTAGTGGACTCGCCCAAGGAGAATTTGAGGGTCTAATTATTCCATTATTCAACATATATTGAAATTCTGCCTTAGCAAGAGTTAATCTCTGTGAATCTAGACGACGGGCTTTTGAGTGAATTGGCTGACCTCTTGTAGGAATATAATGCTTAACGCTATGTTTTGCTTCTACAAAATCTGATGGTGGCCTACATAGGTTAGGATATTTGGTTAGGATAGCGCTGACCTTGGATGATGAATTTAGAGTGCTAATATTTCCCATGTGTGAGATTGACTGAATGACGCCTCTTATGGAAAGATTAGTTATCCCATCAATTAGGCGTTTATTTTTTATATCAATAATCAATCCAAAGTTGTTCAGAAAGTCTGCTCCTATTATTGCTCTGTTGGTATTGGCGATTACAAAAGGCCATTGAAATTGACGTCGAAGTCCGATATCCAAATTTCTAACCTTTGTTCCATAGGTAACAATTTCTGTACCATTGGCTGCATATAATTTATAATCAGAACTAGGCATTCTATTTTTATCCTTTGGAGGTATTATAGATATATCAGCACCACTGTCCACCAAAAAGCGCAATCCTGTGATTTTGTCCGTCACAAATAATCGGAGATTGCGACAATCCTGAATGCCGGCAGAAGAGCTTGTCGCTACTCTGTCCGCCGGTTGGAGTTTTCCGACTCATTCCAACTGCACGGAGACCTGCATTTATTTTGCAAGCAATTAGGACCAAATCTAAAATGGTAATAGCAGTATTTCCCTTTTGGATCGAAAGATCTTTGAGAATTACTTCTCGGTCTTGACTCAGTCCTATTTTTGGATCGAGATCTAGATCTATCCAGTCTCAATTCGGACACCTGCCGTTCAAGATCTTCCAATTTGGCAATCAAGCGATCTGTTGATGAAGAAGGCACTTCCGTATCATATATTTCTTTGGAAGAGTTTATTTCATTTATTTTATCGGCCATTATGGCCAATTTGCTAATGTCCTCTTCGCTTACAATAAGTATATTCTTTATGGATGTGGGCAGTTTATCGAGCCATAAAGTTTTTATTAATTTGTCAGAGATATCTGGGGTAGCGAGGGATCTGAGCTTTTGTAGTAACTGGCTCGGCTTCATGTCTCCGAGCTCAATACCTGAAATTAACTTTTTAATTCTCAACCCTTCACTTTCTCTGAACAATTCAAGTAGTCGTGATTTACATTCAGAGTACTTGTTGTCGCTTTTGCTATTAATTATGTCCCAAATGTTTTCTATATATTTAGGTTCTAATTGGGAGATCAAATAATTAAATTTAGTGTCTTCCTGAATAATTCCACCTATTTTGAACTGTGCTTCTACCTGGAAGAACCATATTTCAGGTTTTTCAACCCAGAAAGGCGGTATTTTAACACTAACTTTGCATATTTCTGAGGTATCGCTAGGCTTATTTTCTGTTTCCATTTTACGTAAATTTAAATTCGACACAACAGCTTAGAGATAAAGTTAAAAATAGAAATATTGAGATAAAATAACAAGGAAGATAATATAAAAACTTATCTTAGTCTTGAGATGATATCCCGATATCCTGGATGATGCTTCTTTTCAAGCTTGAATCACTTTTTGCATTTCTTTATCTCTTGAGATCTTCATATGCTTTTTCTTTTCAATCACGTCCGGCTCACCAAAGTGGTGTGTCGATTTACTGGTCCAGCGATGGCTCAGAAAGTCTCTCAAAGTTAGTGTTTATTGGAGTTTCTTGTTGGCTACATTTATATGGGAAGACCAAAAGCACAGCAGCCCGGAATGTACGTCTGGTCCTCTCTCCGGATTCCTCCGCTGTGCTGGTGATTTATGGCGGCCGCCTGTTTATTTATCTTGGCGGCGGCGTCGGCGGGGTGCTGCAACCCTGGTCCCCAAACACTAAGTGCAATATACTGCCACCGTCAAAACATTGAAATGGAATCTGCTACCCACCATATTCACCAGACCTAGCCCCTTTGTATATACAGATGTCTTATTGTTTATAATAATACTAAAAACTCTACAGACTTTGCTGCAATGATATAAAATTATTGAATGAGAGGGCCTGGCTCATCAGTAGTGAACCCTCTCAGCGGTTTCGCCAAATTAATCTCTAGACTGCTATAGGTTCACTAAACACCCCTAAGCTGCCGTCCATAGAAAATACAGGGTATATCCCAATACCACTCCAATACAATAATAGAGAGGTCTAGAGATTAATTCGGCGAAACCGCTGAGAGGGTTCACTGCTGATGAGCCAAGCTCTATCATTCAATAACTTATATCATTGCAGTAAGGTCTGTAGAGATAATATTTGATGACATTATAGAAAAAAAAACACATTGTCAGTAAATTCATTTGTTACAGAGACAAACCCTCTCATTCAATAACTTATATCATTGCAGTAAGGTCTGTAGAGATAATATTTGGTGACATTATTGAAAATAAACACATTGTCTGTAAATTCATTTGTTACAGAGACAAACCCTCTCATTCAATAACTTATATCATTTCAGTAAGGTCTGTAGAGATAATATTAGATGATATTTTTGAAAAGAAACACATTGTCAGTAAATTTATTTGTTACAAATTATATCGATAGATGGCAATTAAATTCATAAATATAATTTACTAAAATCTCTGTTAGTGTATTATAAATATGGATATGCGTGTTTATATTGGAATCTGAATACTGAAATATAACAGATATATTAAAATATTTATTGACTCTTTGCAAGTTTTGATTGTAAAAAATAATTAAATATGAAACACAAAATTATACTAGCAATTATGATGAAGGTAATTAACAATAATTAGTAGTTATTAGAAATCAAAAGAACATGTTTTGAAAACAAACAATTTGGTGATGATATATAAAGTAAAATTTAAATATAAAAAAAATCTACGATTCGAAAATTGAATAAATTAAAATATAAACATAACTACTAATATTTGGAGAATAAAATAAGTGTGACATATGAAGTAAAAAATAACAAAAGGTTTGGTATATAGATGGCTATGTATAGTTCAGTATCTTTGGAGGAGATTACTTAAAACTTTACAACTGAAAACTCTGCTAGTGTATGATCTATATAGATTTTTAAACTCGGAGAATCTGTATAAGACTAAAAGGTCTTAATAAAACTTTTTATTGTTTGTTGTTATATAAATTTTTATTATGATGCATTAGCGCGCCATCTGTTATGAAAATTCGAAACTATAATAGACGCATATGATTCTTTTTAAAAATTAAACAATTTCTACTGCCCTTACTTCAATGTGAAAACATTTTTTCATTGCAGTATGGGCAGTAGTGTTTGTTTAATATTTATAAAGAATCATTCGCGTCTATAATAATTTCGAATTTTCAAATAGATTTTTAAAAATATTTATGTAAATTTGAAAGTTTATTTTGATTTGTATTTCAATTCCGGTGAAAAAATGTATATGTAAATGATTTCGAGTATTTATATATCATCGTTTTATCAACTTATATCAAGCTTTGTTACCTGTAGAAGGAATGTAAACGTCTTAAAGATCGTCATACAAATGTAGAAACATATCACTAACCTATTTTGTGTTTTTCTCAAAATATATAGCAATTTTAATTATATTTCAAATCAAAAGAGTCTAATTAATCTTTTAAGATAGCAGAGCACCGTTTGATTACTTGTGTTTACTGCTAGGGTTGGATTTATACAAGAATTAGAGGCCAAGCAGAAAAAAATGCTCAAAGCGGGATTCGATCCTCGGTCATGGTTGCTGAAATCAACGGCGGGTTCTGTAGTACTATACCAACTCCCTGCCAATTACCTGATAACGATACAATTCGCTAACTTGTTGTAATGAGAATATTGGATTCTGTCTTCCTAAGGAAACAGCAGTCATTGATTTCCAGACTTAAGTCTGGTCATCTACGGACAATGACTTTCCAGAATGGTTTTAAGGTTTTCCCACTATGTACTAAGTGTCAACCTGCAACCCCAAAACACATCAATGACTGTATTGGATCATCCAATGATGAGTTCTACTCACCCCCAGCAGACACCATCGATAAGCTCTACAACCTCGATACCTTAATTTTATAAGAAAGAAGAATAATATTGGACTGTTAAAAAGCCTTGGCTCGAAAACTAGGGTTTTTTAAATGACCAAACGGTACTTGCTGAAAAATAATTTTAAACAATAATAGACCTATTGTGTACTTAGAGTCCAAGTAAATCACAATTATTGTTACATGGAACTAAAACGACCTTCAAGGAATAACCTAGCATTAAAATATATTGCATATATATTACTATAAAAATAAAGAAGACATATCCTGACCATAAGCACATGTGCTTTTCAGAAGGCAGAGCGCCATCTGGTGGAGCAGAAATCCTCTAAACATTAGCCTGTTCCCTGATATTTGGCCAACACAATTTCTTGATAAATCAAGAAAACCTTCCACGAACACGTTTCATGCTGTTGGCGCTCGTCAGCGTGGAGTCAGGATATGCTTTTTTTATTTTTAATATCAACACCTGACCTTTTAATTTTTATTATTTCTCTTATTTTTTCATGTGTTAAGCGTATTTACGAAAGTTTGGCCTTAAATACCCATTTCTTGGTTTCTCAAGAAGCCTCGGGACCAAAAATATTTTTGGTCGCAGTGGTACAGTCTACTCCAAGCTGGCGAGCGACAACAGCGCGAAACGCGTTCGTGGATTGCTTTTCTTGATTTATCAAGAATTTGGGTTGGCCAAATATCAATGATTAGTTGATTTCTGTTTCACCAGATGGCGCTCTGCCTTCTGAAAAGCACATGTGTTCCTGGTCAGGATATGCTTTTTTTATTTTTAACATCAACACCTGACCTTTTTATTTTTTCTATTGTTTTTCCACATATATCACTATTAAAATAAAAATGCATATTTTATATTAATTTAATGTTTAAAACACATTTCGATAAGGTTACACACCTATCTTATTCTAGGAAATCTTGCACTTTTCGTGCATCACACAGGTAATAGGCTTACAAGGAGTTTGATTTCCTAGAAGAAGTTAGACGAACAGCCTCGTCGCAATATGTTTTAATAAATATTATTGATAAAAAATATGCATTTCTCTTAATAGTCTTAAAATGGATTGTTCAATTTTGAACAAATATTACTATTTATTGTTACTATATATATTACTTTCATTTTTGTTTATATTTAAAACTGCTTCTAAATACCTTTTTCTACTGCGATATGAGAATATTTTGTTGAAAGGATTTGCTTGGCTCATCAGTGGTGGGAACACTTAGCGATTTCGCCAGCACAATCTCTAAACTTCTCTGATATTGTATAAGAATGTTCAGCTCATTTGGGAACAGAATGTATTCTCATTATACAAATTGGTTTGGAGAATTAATTTTCAATTACAAGTCTCGAGTATAATGCTTATTGAATTGGGACTGAAAATAACACTAATTTAAAAAAATAATTATCAATATAAACACACTCATGGACAAAACTTAAAGAAAGCTGTACCTTTTAGCATATATATAGGGATTTAGACAATAACTGGAAAATATTGGCCCATATAGTCATCAAAAG
The DNA here is from genome assembly GCA_030710605.1 of Cordylochernes scorpioides. Taxonomy (NCBI): domain Eukaryota; kingdom Metazoa; phylum Arthropoda; class Arachnida; order Pseudoscorpiones; family Chernetidae; genus Cordylochernes; species Cordylochernes scorpioides. The sequence goes on from CP092871.1 coordinate 15,078,353, forward strand.
TTGTTTTAAAGGACACTAACAACATACATTTCTGAAATGAACTGGCTATAAGAGGTCAAAAAAGCTACTAGAGGTCACTAGATGAGCTGAGAGTGGTGATCCCTAACAGATCTAAATTGACATTATTTGTCCATGTAGTCACAAAAATATACTACACGGACGCAAACAACAAATATTGTTGCAATGAGCTGGATAGAAGTGGTAACAAGAAAGCTACTGGAAGGTCACTGAATGGGCTATGAAAGATGGTCATTGATAGATCAAATTGGACAATATTTGTCCATATTTTCACTTGATAAACTATAAAAAACAATAGTTAAACAAGAGTTATATATTCTCAGACAACTCCATTGTTACCATAATTGATCTTAGCGAGATTGCGACGTAATCGAAATGGAGGTAATCCAAGTTTTGAGTCTTCTTTGGCAGTTTAGCGTGTTCCTAGTGACCGAGGTTGTACCTCTTGTGTGGAGTTGGGTTAGGCTTATTGTCCTAAATGTTGTGTTTGTGACACATGTTGTGTTGTATATATGTTATAACGTATTGGCTTTCGCACACATGTGCTTTGTAAATTTTTTATGGCTTGTTGGTCCTGCACTAACCTATGTAGACAGTGCTATTGTAGCATTTGTTCTTTGGCTCGTTCCAAAGTGGTTGTTTTACCTGTTGGTGAACTGTAGCTTCATGTTTTGTCTCTACCTGTTTGTCAGGGTCTTTTAGAGTGTTTTTCTTTTTTCATTTTTAAGGATAGGGAAATAGAATTCAATTTTTGAATTACCCCCATTCCGATTCACCAGGCCTTCGCCTTTTGGCCTATAAGGTAATTGATGAGATTTTTAAATTTCAACATGTAATATCTTGATTTTAAATTATATTCCAAGAAAAAATATGATCTGATATTAATGAAAATGAAAATTAAGTTTGATCAGAAAAAGAAAAAGATTTGATTTATGCTATACATCAATAGAAAGAATTATTTCCTGATTGAAATAGAAATATGAAGATGATAATGCTCTTTTGATATCAAAATTACTGCATACTCATATAAGATTTATTGCTAATTTTTAATGGTCAATAAGTATTTGAATTTTATTCAAAATAAATAATGATTTTCTAACTTATAAAATTGATTTTTTCGATAATTCTTCATAGATGATACCGAAATAAAAGTCTAAAGAATTGTGGATATATTTAAAAATATCAAATAAAAAATATCTATAATACAATATATAATGATGAAAATATCTCTATAAGAGAAAGATGGTTCACTAACTTAGACGTTGTGTACAGGGCCTTCCTTTGGCACCACGTGGGGGGATTCTGTCTGCGGCCATGTGGCCACTGTGCGGCGCTGATGATTTGCTGCGCTCTGCCTTCTTGGCACTGCTGAAATGACGCGCCCACTGTCCCTGGCGCTGATGATTTGCTCCGCCATGTCTTCTTGGCGCTGCCGAAATGACGCGCCCACTGTCCCTGGCGCTGATGATTTGCTCCGCCATGTCTTCTTGGCGCTGCCGAAATGACACGCCCACTGTCCCTGGCGCTGACGATTTGCTCCGCCCTGTGTTCTTGGCGCTGCCGAAATGACGCGCCCACTGTCCCTGGCGCTGATGATTTTCTCCGCTCTGTGTTCTTGGCGCTGCCGAAATGACGCGCCCACTGTCTCTGGCGCTGATTATTTGCTCCGCCCTGTGTTCTTGGCGCTGCCGAAATGACGCGCCAAATGTCCCTGGCGCTGATGATTTGCTCCGCCCTGTGTTCTTGGCGCTGCCGAAATGACGCGCTCACTGTCCCTGGCGCTGATAATTTGCTCCGCCCTGTGTTCTTGGCGCTGCCGAAATGATGCGCCCACTGTCCCTGGCGCTGATAATTTGCTCCGCCCTGTGTTCTTGGCGCTGCCGAAATGACGCGCCCATTGTCTCTGGCGCTGATGATTTGCTCCTACCTGTGTTCTTGGCGCTGCCGAAATGACGCGCCCACTGTCTCTGGCGCTGAGGATTTGCTCCGCCCTGTGTTCTTGGCGCTGCCGAAATGACGCGTCCACTGTCTCTGGCGCTGATGATTTGCTCCGCCCTGTGTTCTTGGCGCTGCCGAAATGACGCGCCCACTGTCTCTGGCGCTGATGATTTGCTCCGCCCTGTGTTCTTGGCGCTGCCGAAATGACGCGTCCACTGTCTCTGGCGCTGATGATTTGCTCCGCCCTGTGTTCTTGGCGCTGCCGAAATGACGCGCCCACTGTCTCTAGCGCTGATGATTTGCTCCGCCCTGTTTCTCTGGCGCTGCTAAAATGACGCGCCCACTGTCCCTGGCGCTGATGATTTGCTCCGCCCTGTGTCTCTGGCGCTGCCGAAATGACGCGCCCACTGTCTCTGGCGCTAATAATTTTCTCCGCCCTGTCTTCTTGGCGCTGCCGAAATGACTCTCCCACTGTCCCTGGCGCTGATGATTTGCTGCTCCCTGTGTTCTTGGCGCTGCTAAAATGACGCGCCCACTGTCCCTGGCGCTGATGATTTGCTCCGCCCTGTGTTCCTAGCGCCAATGAAATGACGCGCCCTGTGTTTCTGTCGCTGAAGATGTGTTACTCCTTGTATTCTATATCTTGATCTCTATCCCCCCCCCCCTCACCATGCCCCCAGCAGTCGATGAGTGACTGCTCCATTCAGTATAACGCAATCTCGCACTGTCGCAAGAAACGTGGTGTCACCATCCATCCCCACCTTACCTATGTGTGCCGCCTCTTTCACCTCACGGTATCTCCAGAAGCCTCAAATCTCTCATGGCCCCATCCTACGTATTGATCCATAGTCCTAAGGATCCCTACATCTCAATAACCCAGTCCCATGTCCATCTTCCTGACCCTGCCACCTTCCCATGACCCTGAAATTGTGTTGCAACTTCATTTTTTGAAGGATTAATCTCGAGCTCAAATAAAGAACCACATTTTAAATATATTATCTCTATCAATTAAAACCACAAAACACACCTTCCCACTTTCTAACATAACCAATAAACAACAAAAGCACGTTTTAATATTTATTAAGAATTAAAATTAATCATTCGCAAAATAAATATATCACGACACTAATTTATGACAACGACAACCTCCTGACTGAATGCTGTCAACATTTCATCCAGTTAGGTCAAGTATTGAGGAAAAACATGGGGAACACATTTGGCAAGGATGCTATTGTTACGTCGTACCCAGACATTGTTTGTGTTCTTTGTCTACTCAGTATGCCACAAAGATACACACGTGAGTTCGAAGGGATGTAGCTAAAGTTAGCGCTTTATTATGCCTCTAAAAAGGAGAACAATCAGTAAGTCTTGCCTCCAATCCCCGTCAGAAGAATCCTTGGCGCCGTGGATGTCACTCTTGTAAAGCTTCCCGCTCCGCACTACACGTCCAGCCTGGACTATAACGTCTTGTAGGCCGCTCCGATGTCAGTTTCTCCTGGTACCGCCTTGTAGGATCATCCACACGCCCGGAGGCAAGTCGCCACGTCTTCTCTTAGCCGCAGATGTCCCAGACCCTGCCCTTCCCGTCACAGGAATGCTGTTTATGGCGCCTGTCACATGGCAGCGGGGGCAGCTGGTATCCACCTCTCTTTCCCCAACTTTACTCTGGTATCTTGGCCTTGTCATCCATGTTATAATATTTTACATATTCTATATTAGGCATTCATGATAAAATGAGATATAAGAGATAAATAAACTTTGTCTTCCTCGTATAGATATTGTGGTCAAAAATGTAAATTTAAATAATTTTACACACTATCTCTCTCTCTGATTCTAGAAACCTTGTATTTTGAAACACTATGTATATAAAATAGTTTGAACATTCACACGTAAATATCCACATAGAATATACAGCGTGTGTTTTGTAATAAATATATTTTAAAAATAGGTTTGGTGGGATTATAAGAAAGAAATTGTGTAGCATGACCTGCAGAAACTGGGCGAAACTGTCAATGGGCATCGCAACAGACAACAACTGATCAATTTGAACCATGCATTGCTCGACAAACAGCCAGAATGGGAAACGATAAACGAATAAGTGAAATTACAGCACGATAACACTCCGTGCCACTATTTCCAGCGTCCAAGATACCGTCAAAACATTGAAATAGAATCTGCTACCCGCCGTATTCACCAGACCTAGCTCCTTTGTAAACAGAGAAAAATATTTATCACCCAGGTTCCTGGAGCACAGAACGCCAACTACCCGGGGAGTCCAGCTCACTATTATGGACAAGTTCAGAGCCCTTTTACTCGCGTCTTGTTTGTTTGCTGAGTTGAACCAGTTGGCCAAGAAGTTCCATGCTCAGGTCGAATCTGGCTATAGATGTAGGATTGAGATCGGTTAGTCCAATGTGCGTCGTTTGAAAGTTCTCAGTCCAAGGTCTTCGTTGATTATCCTGGATAAGGTTCTTGGAGCTAAATTCATCTGCTTTTCTAAGATCTTTTATTTGCGGCGTGGATTTTTATATTAATTATATATTTCCTACAGAACTGTAGATATATTTTTTGGTTAGTCGAATAAAGGAGAAAATAGTTGCGCAAAACATCTACAAATGGCGACACACATATACTAAACAAATAAAAACATGTGAAGTACGAAAATGAATTTTTACTTGGATAAGATGGAAAAATTGAGAAAAATAGACATTTCCTGATCGTACATCTAAAAGTTGCTGATGGCTTGCGCCATCTATCGGAATAAAAACCGAGGAATGAATATATTTATTTAATACACAATAAAATCCTAAATAATTGCAATTAGATATTCAATGAATGAAAGGAAGAAAAAATTGCAACGAGTTTCTTTATTCTAAATGTTGGCGAGCTTTCAGGCGTTAGCCTATCTTCAGGCCGATTTCGCAAAAAATATATATATATATACAAATAACACAAAATCTAAACTATATATAAGGTGTAGAACTAATCCTACCGCGCGCGCGCGCGGCGCGCGCGGAAGTAAATTAAACAAATTGTAATAAAATATATTGTATACAACGATACATGCAAATATGCCGAAAACTTTAAATTAAAAATAAATTCTAAAAATTAAAAATAAATTCTAAAACTATGAAATTTGAGATACGCTAAAATTGCATAAAAAGGACTAAAATAAGTCTTGGCAATTACAATAAGGCAAAAATAAACAAACCGACTATGTATTTATACAACTAACATAATTCTATTCCAACTCTCCGGGTGAGAAACCATGAATTTAGCTATGGGATATATGAAGGTACTGCTGCGGTATATCGATCCTTCTGTTGTAGAGGCCACTTCTGGGGCCTCCACAAAGTCACCCACAGAATCAAAGAAAAGCCGGTGGACAATGAAGCGGTCTTCGAGAATTCTTCTCTGTTAAAAACCAGCCCATCTCTTCACCTTCTTTTTTTTATTCCTTTTTTTTTTATAACATATAGTACTATAATAAATTTTCCTTTTATTTTAAATAAGCAGTTATTTTTGGGCTTTCTATTTTTAATTAATATTTTTAAATTAATATTTAGAAAGATAATTTTTTTATAATTTTATTTTTTTAAATGTCTTTCTTATCACAGATAAAGATTTATTTTTTATTTTTTTAATTTTTGTTTGGTCACCCTGGGAGGAAAAAGTTAGTGGCAAGCAAGTTTTAGGGGGGGCGGGAACTGGGCAGTAATAGATAAGATAGTGGAGGGAAGCTTGTAAAAATGTAGTCCTAAAAGAATTAATTTTTTTATGGAGGGGTTTCCAGCCTTCCAACAAAAAGAAGCACTAAAGTTAAGTATTTTCTCTTATAATGAAATTTTTTTTTCTTAAACATATATATATATATATGTAAACTTTCCGCTCAATCGTCATTGCATATTTATTTATATTTTTTTCTTATCTTTGTGTTTTTCTTTTGGCCGAAAGAGATAAATAAATATATAATGTAAATTTAACCAGAGTTTATGTCCCTCCTTCCTTTTTAACCCCAGTGCGTACAGGATACACGCAATCTACATGTCTTTTTATAGCAGGATGTGTTATTTTTTTTGTGAACTCCCTGAGAAAGAAAGAGGCTCATGGATATCAGACATAGCGTAGGATATCACCTCTTCACTGTTAATGCTCTTTTTATAGTTCGAAATCAAGGATTCAAGAATAAGTATATTATATTTAGAGAATATATTCCGGAAGTAACACTTGACATCTTGTAAGTTAAAATGATGGCCAGTAGAATCCTCATGTTGATAAATAAGAGATCTGCTATCTTGGTTCCTTACGTTCCTGATATGTTCTTTCACTCTGGTGCCGACTTTTCGGCGCGTTTCCCCCACGTAAGAAGCGGTACATTGTTGGCAAGATAATGAATAAACTGCATTTTGTTGGTCACTCGGTTCTGTCTTAACCTGAGATTTCGTAATTGGATGTCTGACTATTTAGCCGATGGCTCGAGAGCCTACTAAAATAGGCCTAATCCCAAATTTCTTCAATACCTCTGCTAGCCTTTGATTAGTAGGGGAATACTGCAAATAGCAATTAGTTCGATATACCTGCCGGTAGATAGGCTAACGCCTGAAAGCTCGCCAACATTTAGAATAAAGAAACTCGTTGCAATTTTTTCTTCCTTTCATTCATTGAATATTTATTTAAATTAACGATTAGTTTATATTTATTCCGATAGATGGCGCAAGCCATCAGCAACTTTTAGTTGCACGATCAAGAAATGCTCCTTTTTATCAAATAAAAAACATGTTTACATTCAATAAACCTTCGCTGTATAACAGTTTCATTTAGTATGAAGAAGGGGTTCGGTGGAAGGATGGTCTAAACCATTGGTTTTCGACTGTTACAACCCGGGATCGAATCCCGAATAGAGAACTTTTTTCCAATTAAAAAAATGCTCTAATGGCCCCCGATACTTTCAAAAGTCCAACTCCACCAGCGAATGCAAGTAGCCAAACGGGGCTCTGGCACATTTGTAAGTGCAAAGTCGAAAAGCTTTTCACATGTGTAGACATGTAGTTCACATACAGTAAAAACAGTCGCTACCTACTCACCATGATTATCATGGCCTGTACGACGTGTACTAGGGATAATAATAATTTAAAAATAAAGCCATTAAAAATGAAGCCATCAAAATTATTCGTAATAATTTTGTTTATACTTGAAATATTTATGTAAATAATATTATAATTGAGTTAAATAAATTTAAAATATTTGCAGAGTTTCTTTATTAAGGTATCGGGAGGCAAGCTTTCGCGCGGTCGCGCTTCATCAGGCCATTGCTGCTGCTGTGATAGAGATGCATGGAGATATCTGAGGCTCTTCGTTGGACACGACAACAAAAACATTATATTCAATTGTGCTATTTCAATATTATTACTATCTACCTATTGGTGTATCTGTGTCAGATCCCTAAGATCTCCAATTGTATTTATAATTTCCCGTATATAACGATATTCTAGAGAGATATATTTATAACCCAAGGAGCGCAGAACGCCAACTACCCGGGGAGTCCAGCTCACCAGTATGGACTAGTGTTGAGCGCTTTTACTCGTGTCCTGTTTTGATTGATGAGTTGAACCAGTTGACCAAGAAGTTCCATGCTGAGGTTGAGTCTGGCCATAGATCTAGGATTGAGGTGGGTCAGTCCAAGCAGGATAGCTGTTTGCATCCTATGTCTCAGGTATGCTGAACAGCTGAAAAGAAGATGATCGACTGTCTGTGGCTCTTCGGAGCAGTGGATGCAGGTAGGGTCTGTTTCTGGATGCACACGTGTAATGTCTGCCAGTACATGGCCATTGCTGTTGAGGACGGTCTTCTTCTTTCTTATCTCCACTCAATCATATTGGGATATCAAGTTGTGACCCTTGATGGTATCTGTTTGACAACCATCATTACTGGGTGGAGTAGAAATGGGTCTGCCTTTGTCATTAAGGCTGGGAGCACTACTCAGTGGCAGGTCGAATTAGCTCCAAAAGAAATGGCCACCTCTGACATGAGGAACAGATGCCATGTGCAGCTGCTCCTATCATGGAAAACAGACATCCTGTATCCCTGGATTAAGTGCCCTTACAGGGTACTATCAACCGGGCAAGCTGAACCCAGGTTTTTAGTGAGCTTGTTACTGCTCCCCCTCCTCCTTTTTTTCCAGGCTTGGGACCGGCAAAGGCGCGGTTTTGAGGATGGCGTTAACGATATCCTACCTTTAATGTGCTCTTTGGTGAATATCCTCAATACCAGTATAAATATATTTTACTGCGTATGGAAAATTTTGATCAGAAGAAAGTAATTTTAAAATATATAAATTTCCATTCTCTCTGGGATATATATACATCAACACATTTGTATATTCTATCATTTTAATTAGTGTGCAAATATATTTTCGTTAAGATTTAGGATGCTAATAAATTAAGTTGTATATGCTGGAAGTGAACGTTTTATAAAGGATGCTAAGAGGTTTTGGCTAATAATAATGTATCACCATTTCTTTTTGTTGTAGTTGAAAAGTGAAAAATTGAATGAATGAAAAACAAACTGTATTGACATCTAGTCAACAATGATACAAAAAGGTTCCAATAAAATTACAGCTATAAACAATAGAATTTATACAAATATTTACATCTGACTCGAAGCCTTCTCCAAAGAGACGTCAAATCAAGGGTTACAAGCCACCCTGAATTTAGATAGACCTTTGGTTATAATGGAGTTTTTGTCTCCAACATGTTCAATTGCCATGTTGAGGAATTCGCAGAGAATTATCTTGTTTTCTGTCGAGAGTGTCTTGGAGAGTACCTCCATGAAATAAAGTGTGCGTAATGAAGAAACTATATTAAGCTGTCTATATAGCTACTATCCCATTTTAATATATAAGTATTAATAATGGGTATTTATTCGTATTTATTCAATTTTGTAATTAACCATATAAAATCTTATATTTAAAAAATAAGGCTTATTTTGGATTGTAATATGATTATTTATTAATCCGATATTTCGATGGACCAATCGTCCATCTTTTACGAGGGTACGTCTTGCAAGCTTATTGGGCGATAAACCATCTAATATATACATTTTAAACATTTGTTGCAACTTGCAACATTTGTTTAAAATGTATATTATTATTTATTTAAGTAACCCAGGTTCCTGGAGCGTACAAAAGTCGCCAACTACCCGGGATGTCCTTCTGACCTAAGTCTTATTGGATTTATATACAATGCCAGTGGAAGTCCAATTAATGAGGTGTCGCCAGGCAGATTTTTTTCTTGGGAGATTTTCTAGGGATGCTGGACATATGTTGGTGATACCTAGGAGAGTGGCTGTCTGGAATCATTGGTATTGGAAGGTTGGGCAAGTGAAGAGGAGGTGGTCTACGGTTTGGTCTTCATCTTGGCAGTGGGGACAAATTATGTCTTCTTTCGATACCGTTGCAAGGTCTGCCTGAATGTAACCATGGCCGGTCAAGATTGTTGTGGAGGTAGATCCATGCTTGATGTTTCGAAGCATTTGGAGGAGTAGTTTCGGGGTAGCAGCAAATCTTCGTAGATTTCTGGTGGAGTAATTTTGGATGTAGAGGTCTGTCCACATTTTGAGGGCTATCTGTTCTTTTTTACCGCGCGCGACGCTCTTTGGGAGGGTGGTAAGGGATAGTGGCAGATTAGAATGTGCTGCAGCCTTTGCCGCCTGATCCGCCAGTTCATTTCCTGGAATACCGCTGTGGCCTTTGATCCAGCAGAGTTGCACATTTGGTGAAAAATGCAGGTTGTAGATTATTTCCGCAATTAGTTGTGTTCTTGGGGGCCAAGACCTACATATGGCTGATAGAGCTGATTGGCAGTCTGAGGCAATGATAAAGTGTTCTTTCGGGAAATTCATGGTGATTTTTGTTGCGTAAAGAATGGCAAGCACTTCAGCTTGGAACGCTGAGCACTCCTGCTGAAGTTTAAGTTGTATGGTTTGTAGAGGAGGTGGTAGGATGACTCCAGCCCCAACTCCTTCTGATGATTGGGATCCGTCTGTGTAAATGGTGGTGACATTTAATTGTAGTGATTTGGTAAAATAGATTATCTTCCGTAATGGAGGATAGGGTAAAAAGGGAGGACTTGGGCGTGATTCGTAGTGGCCCGTTTTCAAAGTTTTTAAATATTCTATGTGAGCCTTTATAGAGATATCGAGTGGAGGACAACCCGTCAATCCGTCAATGAAATAGCTGGTATTGTCGGTGTGCATGGACCACCTCTTATTATTGCTTTCGCATATTTGTAGTGGAGACTACATAGCTTGCGAGCCCCATTTGTGTCACATGCACGTTTTCGCCAGACACCAGAGCCATACAGTAGCGAAAATGTATATATTAGATGGTTTATCGCCCAATAAGCTTGCAAGACGTCCGTGGCTCACCTGAAGCACGCGACCTGCTGCGTGCTTCATAACAAAAACCCTCGTAAAAGATGGAGGAATGGTCCATCGAAATATCGGATTAATAAATAATCTTATTACAATCCAAAATAAGCCTTATTTTAAAATATATATATATATTATGGAGTGCTCTATATTCAGAATAATCTTATATGGATATTGTAATAAATGAGTTTCAATCTCAATCTCTCTCTCTCTCTAGAACCTCAAATATACAAACAAAGACTAACCTAATTCAGAAACATAATAAGAGAAATTGGATTAGAAAAGAGGCTGATTTTAGAAAAAAAAAAGAAGAAATAGGGAGGAGAGGAAGATCTGCAATGAACTGGTTAGAAGGAGTCAAGGAAGCTACAGGAAGGACACTAGATGAGCTGAGAGTGATGGTCACTAATAGACCAAATTGGACAATATTTGTCCATATAGTCACCAAGGTTTACTTGATGGACACTAACAACATATATTGTTGCAATGAGCTGGATAGAAGTGGTTACAAGAAAGATACTGGAAGGTCACTAAATGAGCTGAGAGTGATGGTCACCAACATATCAAAATGGGCAATATTTGTGCATATTGTCACTTGATAAACCCTATAAAACCATAGTTAAACCATAGATCTATATTCCCAGACAACTCCATTGTTACCATAATTGATCTTAGCGAGATTGCGACGTAATCGAAATGGAGGTAATCCAAGTTTTGAGTCTTCTTTGGCAGTTTAGCGTGTTCCTAGTGACCGAGGTTGTTCCTCTTGTGTGGAGTTGGGTTAGGCTTATTGTCCTAAATGTTGTGTTTGTGACACATGTTGTGTTGTATATATGTTATAACGTATTGGCTTTCGCACACATGTGCTTTGTAAATTTTTTATGGCTTGTTGGTCCTGCACTAACCTATGTAGATAGTGCTATTGTAGCATTTGTTCTTTGGCTCGTTCCAAAGTGGTTGTTTTACCTGTTGGTGAACTGTAGCTTCATGTTTTGTCTCTACCTGTTTGTTAGGGTCTTTTAGAGTGTGTTTTTTCATTTTTAAGGATAGGGAAAGAAAATTCATTTTTTGAATTACCCCCATTCCGATTCACCAGGCCTTCGCCTTTTGGCCTATAAGGTAATTGATGAGCTCTTTAAAATTTCAATATATTATCTCTTGATATTAAATTATATTCAAAAAAAAGATATGATCTGATATTAATGAAAATGAAAATCAAGTTCGATTAGAAAAAGAAAAAGATTTGATTTATGCTATTCATCAATAGAAGAGAACTATTTCCTGATTGATATAGAAATGAAAGATGATGATAAAGATCTTTTGATATCCAAATTACTTCGTACTCATATAAGATTTATTGGCACATTTTAAATGAGTATTTAAATTTTAATCAAAATAAATAATGATTTTCAAACTTATATATATATATAATTGATTTTTTCGATGATTATTCATAGATGATACCGAAATAAAAGTCTAATGAATTGTGAATATATTCAAAAATAACTATAATACAATTTATAATAATGAAAATATCTCTATAAGAGAAAGATGGTTCACTAACTTAGACGTTGTGTACAGGGCCTTCCTCTGGCACCACGTGGGGGGGTTCTGTCTGCGGTCATGTGGCCACTGTGCGGCGCTGATGATTTGCTCCGCCCTGTTTCTCTGGCGCTGCTGAAATGACGCGCCCACTGTCCCTGGCGCCGATGATTTGCTCCGCCCTGTTTCTCTGGCGCTGCTTAAATGACGCGCCCACTGTCCCTGGCGCCGATGATTTGCTCCGCCCTGTTTCTCTTGCGCTGCTTAAATGACGCGCCCAGTGTCCCTGGCGCTGATGATTTGCTCCGCCCTGTCTTCTTGGCGCTGCTGAAATGACGCGCCCACTGTCCCTGGCGCTGATGATTTGCTCCGCCATTTCTTCTTGGCACTGCAGAAAAGACGCGCCCACTGTCCCTGGCGCCGATGATTTGCTTCGCCCTGTCTTCTTGGCGCTGCTGAAATGACGCGCCCATTGTCCCTGGCGCTGATGATTTGCTCCGCCCTGTCTTCTTGTCACTGCTGAAATGACGCGCCCACTGTCCCTGGCGCCGATGATTTGCTTCGCCCTGTCTTCTTGGCGCTGCTGAAATGACGCGCCCACTGTCCCTGGCGCCGTTGATTTGCTCCGCCCTGTGTTCTTGGCGCTGCTGAAATGACGCGTCCACTTTCCCAGACGCTGATGATTTTCTCCGCCTTGTCTTCTTGGCGCTGCCGAAATAACGCCACCACTGTCCCTGGCTCCGATGATTTGCTCCGCCCTGTTTCTCTGGCGCTGCCGAAATGACGCGCCTCTGTCTCTGGCACCGATGATTTGCTGCGCCCTGTGTTCCTAGCGCCAATAAAATTACGCGCCCTGTGTTCCTGGCGATGAAGATGTGTTACTCCTTGTGTTCTATATCTTGACCTCCCACCATGCCCCTGGCACAGTCGATGAGTGACTGCTCCATCCAGTATAACGCAATCTCGCACTGTCGCAATCAACGTGGTGTCACCATCGTTCCCCACCTTGACCATGTGTGCCGCCCCTTTCACCTCCCTAGGAGACTCAAATCTATCATGGCCCCATCCTACGTATTGATCCATAGTCCTAAGGATCCTTACATCTCAATAACCCAGTCCTATGTCCATCTCTCTGGCCTTGCGACCTTCCCATGCCCCATGGCATTGTGTTGCAACTACATTTTTGACGAATTCATCTCGAGCTCAAATAAAAAAAAACACATTTTTAATATATTATCTTCCTCAAATAAAACCACAAAACACATCCTCACCCTTTCTAACACATAACCAATAAACAATAAAAGTTATTTTTAATATTCATCAAGAATTAAAATCAATCATTCATATATTATATATATATCACGACACTAATTTATGATAACGACTACCTCCTGACTGAATGGTGTCAAAATTGCATCCAGTTCGGTCATGTATTGAGGAAACATGGGAAACACAAACACCTATATAATCGATATATATATATATATATATATATTATAGTATATCTAAGGTTCAGCTATTACCCTATCTCCGTTCCAACCTAAAATTTCTTTCTATTTGGTCGAAGAGGTATGGTTTGGCAGTAATGGAGTAAGGGCCGAAACTGCTGCTCAGGTCTTCATCTGAAGAGGCCCACCTGAGTACCATCCTCTTTCCATCTGGTCTAACCTTTATGGTTTTCAATTGGTCTAACCCTTAAGGTTTTCATCCTTCCTAATTTAATATATTATCTTATATCGTGTCCTCCACTTTTACACTAGATTGTCTTTAAAATAAGCTTATATATAAAAAAAAAAAAATTCCCAAAAAAAAAAAAATTACAAAAATCTAACTTCTCTCATCAAGAGAGAAAATAGAGCAAAAAAATACTTTTCTCTCTCTCTCTAATTAGCTTTATTTTATATTTGGAAAATTATTATCATGGTTCTGTCTTTGCTCTTCTCTTTAAAACTTTCTCTTCGCTTATTCCTTTTTTCACCCAGCCTATGACGCGTAACTGCCGATGCTTTGCTGGTGTTACCTTTTTTTTTCTCTTTTTTTAAAAATATAATCTAACTAATTATTTATTACAAAAAAATAAAAAACAAACCTCACACATTTAAATTAAATTTAAAAAAGTTATTAATCTTAAAATTTTCATAACTATACTATTTGATACAGAATTAGCTTGCTGTTCTGACTCAAAATTAATTCAAAATCTGTTGTTCTTAATAGTTTACTTTTCCTCTATTTTCCAAATATAAAAACAATTACTATTAATATATATATATATTTAAAAAAAGGCATATTTTGACCACGTTCACAGGAACCTTTAGATGTCAAAGTTATGTACCAAAATAAGCCCTTCTCTCTTTATATGTACATCAGAAACGATGGCAATATTGTATCACCCCAGTAGAAACTTTACTAGTGACATTAAAGAATGAGCCACAACACCAATTTTGGCAAATTCAGACAAAAAGCCAACCTGTATATCATAAGTATATACATTCTTTTGAAAATAGAACAATCCATGAAATAAATCTTTAATTAAAATGCATATATTGGATCAAAATATCATTTAATTTACCAATATTTCAGTTGGCTGAACGCCAACCTTCATCAAGGTATTAAAATATATTAATGTGTGTCAACAACAAACTAAGCGCCACATAACGTCAACAGAATTAGGTTTTTAAAACATTTTTGCTTATATTCAAATCAATTTTTTTTCTCCCCATTGAATATAAGCAGATATATTTTAAAAGCTTAATGCTGTTGACGTTATGTGGCGCTGAGTTTGTTGTTGACACACATTAAATATGTTTTAATACCTTGATAAAGGTTGGCGTTCAGCCAATTGAAATATTAGTAAAATAAATGATATTTTGATCCGATTAATGTCTTTTTAATTGAAAGAAAAGTATATATATATATGTTATATAAATATATTATTTTATTTAAAATTATATATCATAGATTCAAATACTGTTAAATCGACCGCCAGAGGTCACGCTTTGCATATAAAAACTCGTTGTTGTTTTTTCTTGATGGCCGGCTCAAATCTTTGTACATTATGAAAATAATATTTTGTTTTCCTTGTTCTACTCTCCTTAAGCCAGGCATTACTTTTATCAAATTAGGTTTTATATATATTACTTAGCTTAAATAAAGAAATCTCTAATAAAAACTATTTTATAATTCCCACGACTACAAAACAATATCGTAACATACTCATGTATACCAAAATCAAGCAACAAAAAACTCATTTTTCATATTTATAACATATAATATATTATTTTTATATTAATCATTTGAAGCTTCTTAGTATCATATGTTAAGATTAAATAAAAGTTGTTACTCAGACCTTCACTTTATCATCATCGGGGTGACGTCACACACTACGCTTCAGACTTTTCTGTTTTGATTTTTCGCTCGCTTGTTTTTAAAATATTTGTATTGGAACAAGTCGTTCCTTAAATAAATATATATATTAGTTTATATCATATAGGATGTCCTCGTAACTACAAAATAAGTAAGTACAAAACAACTTGGAATCTTTAAATAGAAACATCGTATTTTTGCTAAGCCTATCAAAAGTAAAATAGAATAGCATAGTTATAGAAAATATTGTAAATATATCGAAATGAAACAAAATAGATATATCTACCTACTGTTTGGTTTCATCCAACAACAATATTTAAGAAATCAATCTTCTTTTTAATCTGAATAAGGTATAAGAATTGATAGAAAGAAATATATACAAAGTTTAAAAAGTCAATCAAATTAAGAAAGAAAAAGTCCCCTCTGAAAATATAAATAAATATTACATTGTGTAATTTGAATAAAACGAAAACTAAAAAGTTCCAGCCAATAAATGGAGAAATGAATTAAATTTGAAATGGGAGCAATGACTTCTGGTTATACCATTCCCCAGTATCTGGATTTTTTTGTTCTATATGTTGGACAATTTTATATTTTATACATTCAGAGATTTTTCTTGTTAAATAGAAGGTTATCCCAAAAATTCATGTTTTTTCTTATTACTTGGCGAATACATAATACAATTAAAATTCTAAACTATTATAGACGCGTATGATTCTTTTTTAAATAAACAATTTCTACTGCCCTTACACTAATGGAAAAATTAATGGGAGGGCCTGGCTCATCAGTGGTGAACCCTCCCAGCGGTTTCCCCAGTTTATTCTACCATTTAAACTGCCGAAACCGCTGGGAGGGTTCACCATTGATGAGCCAGGCCCTCCCATTAATTTTTTCCATTGCAGTAAAGGCAGAAGAAATTGTTTTTTTTTTTTAAAGATTCATACGTGTCTATAATAGTTTCGAATTTTGATAACAGATGGCGCGCTTATGCAACATAATACAAATACTTTATACATACTTTCCATACCTCATCCTCAAAGTTAGAAATGTCGCTATTTCTCTTTGAAAATAAATTTCGATTTTTAAAAGAAACATTCGCGGTATAATTTTAATTTTCGTTTTACAATCATCAGCTGCGTTATATTGTATTTTAAATGTTACTTTAAATATAAGTTATGAACGGAAAAATACGTCCAGGGTAGCCGAGTGGACAAGGCACCTGCCCGGAAAGCAGAAGGGTGTGGGTTCGATTCCCGCCCCTGGACACTTTTTATTTTTCCGTTCTCCATTACTCTTCATGTTTCACCTTTCCATACCTCATCCTCAAAGTTAGAAATGTCGCTATTTCTCTTTGAAAATAAATTTCGATTTTTAAAAGAAACATTCGCGGTATAATTTTAATTTTCGTTTTACAATCATCAGCTGCGTTATATTGTACTTTATACATAATACTAAGACATTATACATTACAGTGAATAATATTGGTATTTCAATTTTTTTGCAAGTGTTTACGAACTTTTAGGACAACCTTGTATATGTAATAAATATTTTATGAAAAAGGCATCTCCTTATCGTGCAACTGAAAGTTGCTGATGGCTTGCGCCATCTATCGGAATAAATATCAACTATTCTCGTTGATATGTAATTATTCCAGAATTGGCCAAATACCCATTCTTGATTAATCAAGAAAAGCTAACCACGGACGCGTTTCGGGCTGTTGGCTCTCATCAGCGTGGTGCAAGCTGTACCCTAACCTTAAATATTGTTATATGGGACAACACACAAGTAACCGATACGTGATTAGAAATGGTTGTTTTTTACTTTTTATTTATATATTTATTATACCTTATTTTGGTATTTCAAGATTTTATTCATTATAATTTATTATATTATTTTGTTTTCATTAAGTATACAGTAAGCTCTCCTATAACGCGATTAATGTGTTCCGTGTTGTATGAAATCGCGTTATAGGAATTCGCGTTGTACGAAATAAAACTTGTATAACGCGAATGTTGTTAGGGTAAATTATTTTATTTTATAACGGGTTATACGAAAATTCGCGTTGTATAAATAAATTTGTCGCAATTTTTTATCGCGTTGTAAAAACTCGCGTTATAGGAGAGTCTACTGTACATTATTTTGGTATTGCAAGATTTTATTCATTATAATTTATTATATTATTTTGTGTTTTTCATTGAACCTAGTCTGTTTTTAATATAATGTATTAACAGGTTTCATCTATTATAAGATATTTGAACTATTTTGATGCTAATGTTTCTTTCTTAAAAAAAAACAATTTTATATTGTTTTTACTCTAATGATAATATAATAGGGGGGTCTGGCTCATCAGTAGTAAGTTTACAGCCTCAGGATTGTATACTAACAATGAAAGAGATAAATAAAAGACACCAATAATACATTGGCCGCAAAATTAAAGGAACAACATATTTTTTCATTTATCTCAAATTTTATTGAGCATTTATCGATTAATTTTTTTAAACAAATAATTATTCCATTATTGATTAGAATACCCGAAATCAAAGAATTCTAACACGTATTTTATGCAAATTACCCGGTCAAGCAATGATCTTCTTGCAGTCAGTGCATAAATATATTGGATATTGTTGTTAATATGGGGTGTGATTGCCTTCAACTGATAGACAGGCTCTACATCGGTGACCCATACTAAGAATTAGGGAGTTTATCAGCTCCTGTTGAATCAACGCCCACTCTTGTGTTAAGGCTGTTTCTAGCTCATGAGTGCTTCTAGGAGGGGGTTGGAGGGATGAGATCCGCCGTCCTAGGGTGTCCCATACATGCTCAATGGGATTTAGGTCTGAGGATCGAGCTGGCCAATTCATCCGAGCAATTGCATGGTTTGGGAGAAAAGTGTCGACCACACCAGCCCTATGTGGACGGGCATTATCATCCATTAGAAGAAAGTTTTCTCCCATTTCCAATGCTTGAGGCATAACATATGCTGCCAAGATCTCGTCCCGATACCTCTGTCCAGTC
The DNA here is from genome assembly GCA_030710605.1 of Cordylochernes scorpioides. NCBI lineage: Eukaryota > Metazoa > Arthropoda > Arachnida > Pseudoscorpiones > Chernetidae > Cordylochernes > Cordylochernes scorpioides. Next base: position 15,096,656 of record CP092871.1, read on the forward strand.
AGGGTTCCTTGCCGAAAAATATGGAGTGCTGTGCGACCGCCCAAGAAGATTCCAGCCCAGATCATAAAACCTTGGCTTCTGTAGGGATCCCTTTCAACCATATTCCGAGGAATATTTCTGGTTACTACCTCTCTCCAGACAAATACACAACGAGAATCGCTGTTTAGAGAAAATCTGGACTCATCAGTGAACATTAAACGCCTCCATTCATCTGGATTCCAGGCGACATGTTGTCTGCACCAAAGTTTCCTTGCTCTCTTTTCAGGTGGTGTCAATGGCACACAAATTATGGGTCGTCGAGCATAGAGGCCCTTCTTGTGAAGCCTTCTGCGTATTGTATCAGTTGATACTAAGACTCCTGTAGCTGCATGGGGGTCACTTCGTAGTTGCGATGCTGCCATTCTTCTATTGCGACCCACAAAGAGACTCGGATAACGGTCTTGATTTAACGTTGTGACCCTTGGCCGTCCTTGTCCGAGTGTTCTGGCAACATTAGCTGCCTGATATTTTTCCAAAGCCTTGAGACAACGTTTCTTGTCACTCCAAGCCATCTTGCTACTTCTGCCTACTTCCATCCTTCCAATAGCTTGCCATTTTCTTTCTTGTGATAAATGTTGCCTATAATGAAAAAATTAAAAACAAAAAGGTTCATTAAAAATCTAGTGGAGCGTAAAATTAGGACGCTTTGAGAAAGACTCAGGCACGTGCTGGAGGCGGAGTCAACGTAGACGGTGGTATTTTGCATATTGGGAACAACTTTATTTGTTTTTTAGTTTTACATACTCTCTTAATTCATGGAAGCTTTTGAATATACCAAAACTTGGTATATATCCCTTAAAATAACTTTTCTTTATCTCAAACATGTGTTGTTCCTTTAATTTTGCGGACCAGTGTAGTTTGTAAACTAATTTGTGTTCCTTGGGCTGACAAATAAAAACTATAAAAGGCTTACTTAAAAACACTAGGGTATTATATATAATAACATATATAGGTTAATTGGAGTGTATCGTATATAATCAATGAACAATACAGTATAAATGCTCTAAGAAGCGGTCTGGTAGATTAAATAGGTGAAACCGCTGGGAGGGTTCAGAATTGATGAACCAAGCCCTTCCAATAACTTTCATCGCAGTATAAAAAGTCGAAGTTTGTTTTGAGTGTAAAATAAACATTCTTGCTTAAATACCTTCATTCCATATATACAGTATAATGTTGCTCCAATTTGCAGCTTTGCAGGGTCATCGATATTATCGTTAAAATAAATTTCGATTTTTGTTCAAAAGAAACATTCGCGGGATAATTGTCAAAATGTCGTTCTACAATCATAAGCCGCATTTTATTGTATTATTAACTTTTATAAAACATGAATTTTCAATAAAAATTACTTGAATATTGAAACACCATTGACGTGACCTTCTAAGAATAATCGCAGAAGGTAAACTTGCTATTGTAAACTGAGTAGGATAGATAGAAACAACCAAATATATAATTCATAGTTTCAATTTTCCCCCGGCATATATCATGTCGTCTTGAATTAGACCTGCAATATGTTTTATTTTGGAGCGTGGATTCCATTTGATTTATTCCGTCCTCCATATTGGTCTGGACTTACAAAGCCATCAATCTAACTGTCCACAATTCCTCGTTTTTATGTTATTTATATATTTCCTCCAGAACTGTAGATATATTTATTGGTTAGTCGAATAAAGGAGGAAATAGTTGCGCAATACATCTACAAATAGCAACACACATACTAAACAAATAAAATCATCTTTATTATAAATATACATTTTCATCAAAATTCGAAACTATTTTAAGATTCTTTTTGAAATTAAACAATTTCTACTGCCCTTACTGCAATGGAAAAATTAATGTGAGAGCCTGGCTCATCAGTTGTGAACCTTCCCAGCGGTTTCGCCAGTTTATTATATCCCAGTTTATGGGTTCACCACTGATGAGCCAGGCCCTCCCATTATTTTTTCCATTCAGTAAGGGCATTAGAAATTGTTTCATTTCAAAAAGAATCCTACACGTTTAAAATAGTTTCGAATTTTGATAAAAGATGGCGCGCTAGTGCATCATACATCTTCATTCAGCTTGAGGAACTACACTACTATGCGACTTGATTTACATCAATGTAAATAATAAGTTACTTTAGAATATAACTCATTGTAAATAGCTCAACTTGATCAACTTTCTCTCTCCACGATACTAATTATTACAGATAACTTCATTAAATCAACTTCCATCATTGCTTAACATATTGTAAATAACTACCTTGCGATTTCTTCTATCTGCTTATGTTGTTGCTTAATTGTTTAATGCATATTTTTATTTAATGCTCTTTTTCCTAATTGTATATTTTCTTTTTGACAATTCTGTTACCTACTCTACTACAATATGAATTAATGTAAATAGTTTCATGCATAATTATCCAGAACGGATATAGCGTGTCTTGTTTGCAACTGGTAATAAATTAAAAAAAAAAAAAAAAACATGTGAAAATAGTACAAAGGTGAATTTGTACTTGGTTCAGGTGGATAAATTGAGAAAAAGGGTATTTCCTGATCGTGCAACTAAAAGTTGCTGATGGCTTGCGCCATCTATCGGAATAAATTTATTTATTTAAATTAACGATTAGTTGATATTTATTCCGATAGATGACGCAAGTCATCATCAACTTTTAGTTGCACGATCAGGAAATTCCCCCTTTTCTCAAATAAAAACATGTTTATATTCAATATACCCTCGCTTCTGCGACCGCGTCACCCAATACCAAACTATAGACTACGCCTACTCGGACCACCGTGCCATCCTGATCCAAGTAGGAGACCCAGCTCCTACAAGACTTCCCTGCATCGGCAAGCTGCTACGGTCGGACCTGTTCTTCGATCGAATGGAAACGTTCTTCGATGAAATGTTGGAAGACCTAGCAAATCTTTCACCCCCGATGTTATGGGAACAATGGACCAGGATCAAGGCAGATCTGGTCGCGGAGATAAGATCACTCGCGCCTGCCGTCGCCCAGTCCGGCGGTGGATACATCGAGAGAGCAAGCCACTTCCTGAGGCGGAGACTGGAGGACGACACTGCCCGCTCCGACTATCCTTCCTTGTCGGACCTCGGGCGTTCCCTCCGAGCCAGAGAAGGCGGCAACGCCATCTCCGGGGGCCAGCTTAGGCGTTTCCTTCTGGAGCGCTTAAGCAGTCGCTACGCTCAGGCTCCAAGCTCGGAAGAAGCCATCGCCGACTTCCTAGCTGAAGTGACACCACTGGAGTTCGACGAGTGGGACCAACTCTTTCTCGCTGACATCTCCCGCGACCAGATAGCGGCAGCCATTCACCGCCTGCCAACGGCCGTGCCTCGGGATGGGACGGTTTACCCTGCGAGTTCGTCAAAGGGGCCTTACCTCCATCCTCAAGGCGCAGCAAGGTCATCCTGCTGCCGAAAGTGCACGGTGGTCCGGGTCTACAGGCATTCCGGCCAATCATCCTGCCAACGACCGACTACAGAGTCCTCAGCGGCGTGCTCATGGCCCGTCTGCGACGTCATCTGTCAGACCTGGTGCCCCAATGTCAGACCTACGCCGTTCCAGGACGATATCCTCCTGGAACATCGCGCGAGTGTCTGACGAAGCCGCCGGGGTATCCAGACATGACACGCCGCTGGCTGTCATCTCTTTGGACCTGAAGTCGGCCTTCGACACCCTGAGCAGGAGCTACCTGATCGCCCTGCTGGAGAAGCTAGGCCTTCCATCTACCTTCCTAGGGTGAATTGCTGTCCTCTACGGAAAAGCAGACGCCTCCATCCGGGTCGGAGATGTCTACGCCAAGGCCTTCCCGCTTCTCAACGGGGTGAGGCAGGGCTGCCGTCTCAGCGCCGCGCTCTTCAGTATCGGAGTTGGACCTCTGATACGCCGCCTCGATTGGACCTTGGGCCGCGGCAACGTGGTCGCCTATGCGGACGACATCGTACTATTCATCAGGGACGACGCTCAGTTTGAGCTCGTGTCCCTGATCTTCAAATAGTTCCGCATGTCCTCCGGGGTGGCTGTCAAATTCACGAAGAGCTGCGGGCTCTGGTGCGGTTTCTGGAAGCACCGAACAGAATCTCCTCTGGGAATCTCTTGGACGTCCGAGTCACTGACCGTCCTGGGCTGCACCATCACCACCAGAAACACCGTCGCCTCCCAGGCCTCACATCTGATAGGGCTGCTGGAGCAAGCCATCGCGAGGTGGTCACCCTTCACCCGCGGCCTGTCGCTGGTGGGTCGTGCTCGCGTGGCCAACAGCCTGGTCCTGGTTTCGATCCTGCACCACCTCCACGGCTACCTTCCACCTGAAACCACCATCGGCCGGCTGCAGGCGCGGTTGGCGCGCTTCGAATGGGGTACGAGCCGAGTCTCGTGGCTCCCCGGGCGCATCCTGGCTTGTCCAGATGGTGGCGTCGGCCTGCTTCACATCGCGGGCCAGCTTCGACTCGCCTGCCTGAAGGGGCTTCAGGCCTCACTTCGCGGCGCTCCCAACGGCTACCCTTGGCTGGTCCGCAGCCGTGAGTGGCTGACACCGCCGGCTCCTGACGTCTGGCTCTCGCCTAGGAGAAAGAGACTGCTGAGCCTGTGGGAGACCGCCTGATGTATCCTTGAGCTGGACCACCGGGTTCTGCAGCCCGCCATCCTGAGGTCCCTGCGCCTTCGAGGCGACAACAGATTCCTGCGGCCGCCAGACCTGCTGGCTCCCGAGCGCTGGCTACAGACGACTGTCGGGAACTTCTCCGATGGCACCCCTGCCCTAGCGCGCTCCTGGACGCGCAGCTTCAGGGGGCCTTCTGCCAACGTCTCCTGCGGAAAAACGCCAGCTCCAGCTATCATGCGGAATACGAGGCGGAGACCATCGTCCTGCGGGGATCGGCGACCCCCATTACATGCCTCACCAGCCAGAGACCCGCCGGGCATTGGACTCGGCACGGCTCCAGGCACATCCTACTGTAGAGCTGGCTGCCCGGTGGACCCCCACCGTGGATGGGTCGCTGACACACAGAATTTGGAGTTGCCGAGCCGTGTGACCCCTGCTCCGGGAGGTATTCGCCTCCTACAAATGGGAGATAACTCTCGCAGTCCATCGGTGGCGGAGTCTTTCCCGCGGTGGGCGCCACCAATGAAGACTGTATATATTTTATATATATGTATATTTTAAAATTATTTTTATATATTTATATCTATTCATTCCTATATTTATCATTATATAATCTTATTTATTCATATTTATATTTATTCTGTATTTAACCTTATATATTATTATATGGACATTGTAATAAATCAGTTTCAATCTCAATCTCTCTCTAGAATTTCAAATATACAAACAAGACTGACCTAATTCAAAAACATAATAAGAGAAATTGGATTAGAAAAGAGGTTGATTTTGAAAAAAATAAATTGAAGAAATAAGGAGGAGAGGAAGATCTGCAATGAACTGGTTAGAAAGAGTCAAGAAAGCTACAGGAAGGACACTAGATGAGCTGAGAGTGATGGTCACTAATAGATAAAATTAGACAATATTTGTCCATATAGCCACCAAAGGTCGACTTGATGGACACTAACAACATATATTGTTGCAGTGAGCTGGAAAGAAGTGGTGACAAGAAAGCTACTGGAAGGTCACTAGATGAGCTGAGAGTAATGGTCACTAATAGATCAAATTGGACAATATTTGTCCATATTGTCACTTGATAGACGCTAAAACAATAGTTAAACAATAGTCTTATATTCCCAGACAACTCCATTGTTACCATAATTGATCTTAGCGAGATTGCGACGTAATCGAAATGGAGGTAATCCAAGTTTTGAGTCTTCTTTGGCAGTTTAGCGTGTTCCTAGTGACCGAGGTTGTACCTCTTATGTGGAGTTGGGTTAGGCTTATTGTCCTAAATGTTGTGTTTGTGACACATGTTGTGTTGTATCTTTGTTATAACGTATTGGCTTTCGCACACATGTGCTTTGTAATTTTTTTATGGCTTGTTGGTCCTGCACTAACCTATGTAGACAGTGCTATTGTAGCATTTGTTCTTTGGCTCGTTCCAAAGTGGTTGTTTTACCTGTTGGTGAACTGTAGCTTCATGTTTTGTCTCTACCTGTTTGTCAGGGTCTTTTAGAGTGTTTTTATTTTTTGTCATTTTTAAGGATAGGGTTAGAAAATTCAATTTTTGAATTACCCCCATTCCGATTCACCAGGCCTTCGCCTTTTGGCCTAAAAGGTAATTTATGAGCTCTTTAAATTTCAACATGAAATCCCTTGATGCTCAATTATATTCCGAGAAAAAGATGATCTGATATTAATGAAAATTAAAATCAAGTTCGATCATAAAAAGAAAAAGATTTGATTTATGCTATTCATCAATAGAAAATAACCATTTCCTGATTGATATAGAAATGAAAGATGATAATGCTCTTTTGATATCCAATATTTCGTACTCAAATAAAATTTATTGGACAATTTCAATGCTTAATGAGTATTTATATTTTTATCAAAATAAATAAAGATTTTCAAATTTGTGTGAAAATATTTTTTTCGATAAAATAAAAGTTTAATGAATTTATTATGTTCAAAAATATCTATAGTACAATTTATAATAATGAAAATATCTCTATAAGAGAAAGATGGTTCACTAACTTAGACGTTGTGTACAGGGCCTTCCTTTGGCACCACGTAGGGGGATTCTGTCTGCGGCCATGTGGCCACTGTGCGGCGCTGATGATTTGCTCCGCCCTGTTTCTCTGGCGCTGCTGAAATGACGCGCCCATTGTCTCTGGCGCCGATGATTTGCTCCGCCCTGTCTTCTTGGCACTGCCGAAATGACGCGCCCACTGTCCCTGGCGCCGATGATTTGCTGCGCCTTGTCTTCTTGGCGCTGTTGAAATGACGCGCCCACTGTCCCTGGCGCCGATGATTTGCTCCGCCCTATCTTCTTGGCACTGCCGAAATGACGCGCCCACTGTCCCTGGCGCCGATGATTTGCTGCGCCTTGTCTTCTTGGCGCTGTTGAAATGACGCGCCCACTGTCCCTGGCGCCGATGATTTGCTCCGCCCTGTTTCTCTGGCGCTGCTGAAATGACACGCCCACTGTCCCTGGCGCCGATGATTTGCTCCGCCCTGTTTCTCTGGCGCTGCTGAAATGACGCGCCCACTGTCCCTGGCGCCGATGATTTGCTCCGCCCTGTTTCTCTGGAGCTTCTGAAATGACGCGCCCACTGTCCCTGGCGCCGATGATTTTCTGCGCCCTGTTTCTCTGGCGCTGCCGAAATGACGCGCCCCCTGTCCCTGGCGCTGATGATTTGCTCCGCCCTGTTTCTCTGGCGCTGCCGAAATGACGCACCCACTGTCCCTGGCGCCGATGATTTGCTCCGTCCTGTATCTATGGTGCCGATGAAATGACGCGCCCTGTGTTCCTGGCGCTGAAGATGTGTTACTCCATGTGTTCTATATTTCGATCCTCTCCCTCCACCTCTCCCCCAGCAGTCGATGAGTGATTGCTCCATTCAGTATAACGCAATCTCGCACTGTCGCAATCAACGTGGTGTCACCATCTTCAAGTGACCTTGCCCATGTGTGCCTCCCCTTTCACCTCACGATATCCCTAGGAGCCTCAAATCTCTCATGGCCCCATCCTACATATTGATCCATGGTCCTACATCTCAATAACCCAGTCCCATGTCCATCTTCCTGGCCCTGCGACCATCCTATGACTCTGGCATTGTGTTGCAACATCATATTTGAAGGATTCATCTCGAACTCAAATAAAGAACCACCTTTTTAAATATATTATATTTATCAATTAAAACCACAAAACACACCCCTCCCTTTCTAACATAACCAATAAATAATAAAAGTACTTTTTAGTATTCATTGAGAATTAAAATTAATCATTCACAAAATAAATATATCACGACACCAATTTATGACAACGACTACCTCCTGACTGAATGGTGTCAACATTTCATCCAGTTAGGTCAAGTATTGAGGAAACATTGGGAACACAAACACCTATACAATCGATAAAGTGAATGCAAACATATTTCGCCTTAGTTTATTTACAAATGTGTAACCAGGTTTTACACAAAGATGGCGACATATGTGTTGTTGTCACAGGGTTGTTTGTGACATCTTCAAACAATACCACACACAATACCTCATCACATTTATTTATTATCCACCAAGGCAAGATATTGAAGTATTTGTGTCCCACCAACCACTTTGTTTATATACATTTTATGAACTCTGTCACTTGATGCATGTAAATCTGTAAATATTTAATTCTAAATATCAGTTTGTTTGTGTTTCCTCTTGTGTTGTCTTCGTTAGGAACAAATAAAAATTAGGGCATTTGGCAAGGATGCTATTGTTACGTCGTACCCAGACATTGTTTGTGTTCTTTGTCTACTCAGTATGCCACAAAGATATATACGAGAGTTCGAAAGGATGCAGATAAAGTTAGCGCTTTATTATGTCTCTAAAAAGGAGAACAATCAGTGAGTCTTGCCTCCAATACCCGTCAGAAGAATCCTTTGCGCCGTGGATGTCACTCTTGTGAAACTTCCCGCTCCACAATACACGTCCAGCCTGGACTACAACGTCTTGTAGGCTGCTCCGAAGTCAGTCTCTCCTGGTACCGCCGTGTAGGATCATCCACACGCCCGGAGGCAAGTCTCCTTGCCGCAGATGTCCCAGACTCTGTCCTTCCCGTCACAGGAATGCTGTTTTGGCGCATGTCACATGGCAGCGGGGGCAGATGGAGTCCACCTCTCTTTCCACAACTTTACTCTGGTATCTTGGCCTTGTTATCCATTGAACAATATTTTATATATTCTATATCAGGTATCAATGATAAAATGGGATGTAATAGATAAATAAACTTTGTCTTCCTCTTATAGATTTTGTGTGGTCAAAAATGTAAATTTAAATAATTTTCCCCTCTCTCTCTGATACTAGAAACTTTGTATTTTGAAACACTATGTATATAAGACAGTTTGAACATTCACACGTAAATATCCACATAGAATATACAGCGTGTGTTTTGTAATAAATAGATTTTAAAAATAGGTTTGGTGGGATTATAAGAAAGAAATTGTGTAGTATGACCTGCTGAAACTGGGCGAAACTGTCAATGGGCATCGCAACTGACAACAACTGATCAATTTGAACCATGCATTGCTCGACAAACGGCCAGAATGGGAAACGATAAACAAATGAGTGAAATTACAGCACGATAACACTCGGCGTCATCTATTTCCAGCGTCCAGGACACCGTCAAAACATTGAAATAGAATCTGCTACCCGCCGTATTCACCAGACCTAGCTCCTTTGTAAATAGAGAGAAATATTTATCACCCAGGTTCCTGGAGCACAGAACGCCAACTACCCGGGGAGTCCAGCTCACTATTATGGACAAGTGCAGAGCCCTTTTACTCGCGTCCTGTTTGATTGCTGAGTTGAACCAGTTGACCAAGAAGTTCCATGCTCAGGTCGAGTCTGGCTATAGGTGTAGGATTGAGATCGGTTAGTCCAATGTGCGTCGTTTGAAAGCTCTCAGTTCAAGGTCTTCGTTGATTACCCTGGAAACGGTTCTTGGAGCTAAATTCATCTGCTTTTCTAAGATCTTTTATTTGCGGCGTGGATTTTTATATAATTTATATATTTCCTACAGAACTGTAGATATATTTATTGGTTAGTCGAATAAAGGAGGCAATAGTTGCGTAAAACATCTACAAATGTCGACACACATATACTAAACAAATAAAAACATGTGAAGTACGAAAATGAATTTTTACTTGGATAAGATGGAAAAATTGAGAAAAATAGACATTTCCTGATCGTACATCTACAAGTTGCTGATGGCTTGCGCCATCTATCGGGATAAAAACCGAGGAATGAATATATTTATTTAAATTAACGATTAGTTTATATTTATTCCGATAGATGGCGCAAGCCATCAGCAACTTTTAGTTGCACGATCAGGAAATCCCTTCTTTTACTCAAATAAAACATGTTATTATTCAATAAACCCTCGCTGCTGTATAACAGTTCCATTTAGTATAAAGAAGGGGTTCGGTGGAAGGATGGTCTAAACCATTGGTTTTCGACTATTACAACCCGGGATCGAATCCCGAATAGAGCACTTTTTTCCAATTAAAAAAATGCTCTAATGGCCCCCAATACTTTCAAAAGTCCAACTCCACCAGCGAATGCAAGTAGCCAAACGGGGCTCTGGCACATTTTAAAGTGCAAAGTCGAAAAGCTTTTCACATGTGTAGACATGTGGTACACTTACAGTAAAAACAGTCGCTTACTACTCACCATGATTATCATGGCCTGTACGACGTGTACTAGGGATAATAATAATAAAATAAAGCCATCAAAATCATTCGTAATAAGTTTGTTTATATAAGAAATGAAAGTATTTGAAGCAAATATGTTTATTTTTTCTCGAAAATCAAACTTCTACTGTCCTTACTGCGATGAATAAAGCTACGATACAATATTAGAGACCAAAAAAGCAGTCTGGTAGATTAAATTGGTTAAACCGCTGGGAAGGTTCACCACTGATAAGCAAAGCCCTCCCAATATTTTTTCAACGCAGTAAGGACAGTAGAAGTTTGATTTAAAAAAAAAGAGAAACATTCGTGTATTAAATATTTTCATTTCTTACGTATAGACAGCGTTTTATTGTTTTATATAAGTTTGTTTATTATCAAAAACCGCGAGCTTTCCTACTTTCGTTCTTTATCAGGCAAAATTAAATCTAAAAGTGAACACATAAAGGCGGAATATACATTATTTGTCTAAATATACATTATAAAAAGGATATGATAAAACAATCCTTTTACGAAAGGTTGTGATATATTTATAATATTATATAGCAATTTCATTATATTCAACTATGATTTCAATAATTATACCTTCCAGATATTGGTGTATCTGTTTTCGATCCTTAAGATCTCCAATTGTATTCATAATTTCCCGTATATAACGATATCCTAGAGAGAGAGAGAGATATTTAAAACCCAGGTTCCTGAAGCACAGAACGCCAACTACCTGGGGAGTTCAGCTCACTAGTATGGACTAGTGTTGAGCGCTTTTACTCGCGTCCTGCATCCACGTGTGCATCCAGAAACAGACCCTACCCGCATCCACTGTTCAGAAGAGCCACAGACAGTCGATCATCTTCTCTTCAGTTGTCCAGCATTCCTGAGACATAGGATGCAAACAGCTATCCTGCTTGGACTGACCCACCTCAATCCTACATATATGGCCAGCCTTCCAGACTCAACCTCAGCATGGAACTTCTTGGTCAACTGGTTCAACTCAGTAATAAAAAAGGACGTGAATGGTGCTTATCTTGAGTGGTGCAAGTTAAACACCACTCACGTCCTGTTTTGATTGCTGAATTAAACCAGTTACCAGAAATTTCCATGCTAAAGTTTATTCTGGAAGGCTGGCCATAAATCTAGGATTGAGGTAGGTAAGTCCAAGCAGAATAGCTGTTAGCATCCTATGTCTCAGGAATGCTGGACAGCTGAAGAGAAGATGATCGACTGTCTGTGGCTCTTCTGAACAGTGGATGCAGGTAGGGTCTGTTTCGGGATATACACGTGTAATGTCTGCCAGTACATGGCCATGGCCCTGAGGATGGTCTTCTTATTTCTTATCTCCACTCAATCATATTAGGATATCATGTTGTGACCCTTGATGGTGTCTGTTTGACAACCATCATTACTGGGTGAGGTAGAAATGCGTCTGCCTTTGTCATTAAGACTGGGAGCACTACTCAGTGGCAGGTCGACTTATCTCCAAAGGAAATGGCAACCTCTGACATGAGGAACAGATGCCATGTGCAGCTGCTCCTAACATGGAAAACAGACATCCTGTATCCCTGGATTAGGTGCCCTTACAGGGTACTATCAGCCGGGCCAGCTGAACCCAGGTTTTTAGTGAGCTTGTTACTGCTCCCCCTCCTCCTTTTTTTCCAGGCTTGGGACTAGAAAAGGCGGAGTTTTGAGGATGGTGGTAACGATATCCTACCTTTAATGGGCTCTTTGGAGAAGATCCTTAATATACCAGTATAAATATATTATACTGCATAGGAAAAATTAGTATCTTAGTTACTCGGGGGTATATATATACATTAACCCATCCTTATAGTCTATGATTTTAATTAGTGTTCCATATTTTCATTAAAACTTAGAATGCTAATAAGGTTAGTTGTATATTCTAGGAGTGGACGTTTTATAAAGGATGCTAAGAGGTTTTGGATAATAATAATTTATCACCATTTATTTTTGGTTGTAGTTGAAAGGTGAAATAATGAATGAATGAAAAACAAACTCTATTGACCACTAGTCAACCATGATACAAAAAAGTTCCAATAAAATTACAGATATAAACAATAGAATTTATACAAATATTTACATCAAACTCGAAGCCTTCTCCGAAGGAACATCAAATCAAGGGTTACAAGAAACCCTGAATTTGGATAGACCTTTGGTTATAAAGGAGTTTTTGTTCCTAACATGTTGAATTGCCATGTTGAGGAATTCTCAGAGAATGATCTTGTTTTCTGTCGAGAGTGTATTGGAGAGTACCTCCATGAAATAAAAGTGTGCGTAATGAAGATATTATATTGAGCTGTCTATATAGCTACTATCCCATTTTAAAATATATTTAAGTATTTAATAATAAGTATTTATTCGTATTTTTATTCAATTTTGTAATTAACCATATATATTCTTATATGGATATTGTAATAAATCAGTTTCAATCTCTCTTTATCTCTCTAGAACAGGCCTGGCCAACCCGCGCCCATTTAACTTTATATTTCTTTTCAACTTTCATTTCTCATCTGTATATTCAAAAACAGAAAATATATTGATATAATTATAATAATTTTTATTCAAAATATGTCCCACAATTTTTAAAATACATATTTGATTTCATAAAAAGGAAGAAAAAAGTTAGGAATAATGGTAATTAATAGAGAAATATATTTTTATTTTAAATTGTTTTTATTATTTTTATTTTAAAAAGGCAGCCGAAAAATAATAAATGAAAATATTAAGCATCAAGGAAGTATTAAGCTTTTTTTAAATACATTTTAAAGTTAAAATTTTGATATAGTTAAGGTTTTTTTTTTACCTTGTTTACGATTCCGTGCGGCCCGTGGCGTCATTTAAGTTGGCCAGGGCTGCTCTAGAAACTCAAATATACAAACAAAGACTGACCTAATTCATAAACATAATAGGAGAAATTGGTTGATTGGTAGAAAAGAGGTTGATTTTAGAAAAAGATTGAAGATATGAGGAGAGGAAGATCTTCAATGAACTGGCTAGAAGAAGTCAAGAAAGCTACCGGAAGGTCACTAAATGAGCTGAGAATGATGTTCACTAACAGATCAAATTGGACAATATTTGTCCATATAGCCACTAAAGTCGACTTGGTGGACACTGAAAACAAATTTCTGCAATGAGCTGGATAGAAGTGGTGACGATAAAGCTACTGGAATGTCACTAGATGAGCTATGAGTGATGATAACTAATAGATCAAATTGGACAATATTTGTCCATATAGCCACCAAAAGTCGACTTGATGGACTCTAACAACATATATTGTTGCAATTAGCTGGATAGAAGTGGTTACAAGAAAGCTACTGGAAGGTCACTAGATGAGAGTGATGGTCACTAATAGATGAGATTGAACAATATTTGTCCATATTGTCACTTGATAGAGGCTAAAACAATAGTTAAACAATAGTTCTATATTCCCAGACGACTCCATTGTTACCATAATTGATCTTAGCGAGATTGCGAAATAATCTAAATGGAGGTAATCCAAGGTTTGAGTCTTCTTTGGCAGTTTAGCGTGTTCCTAGTGACCGAGGTTGTACCTCTTGTGTGGAGTTGGGTTAGGCTTATTGTCCTAAATGTTGTGTTTGTGACACATGTTGTGTTGTATATATGTTATAACGTATTGGCTTTCGCACACATGTGCTTTGTAAATTTTTTATGGCTTGTTGGTCCTGCACTAACCTATGTAGACAGTGCTATTGTAGCATTTGTTCTTTGGCTCGTCCCAAAGTGGTTGTTTTACCTGTTGGTGAACTGTAGCTTCATGTTTTGTCTCTACCTGTTTGTCAGGGTCTTTTAGAGGGTTTTTTTTAATTTTTAAGGATAGGGAAAGAAAATTCAATTTTTGAATTACCCCCATTCCGATTCACCAGGCCTTCACCTTTTGGCCTATAAGGTAATTGATGAGCTTTTTAAATTTCAACATGTAATCTCTTGATTTTAAATTATATTCCAAGAAAAAATATGATCTGATATTAATGAAAATGAAAATCAAGTTTGATCAGAAAAAGAAAAAGATTTGATTTATGCTATATATCAATAGAAAAGAGCCATTTCCTGATTGATATAGAAATGAAAGAAGATGATAATGCTCTATTGATACCCAAATTACTGCGTACTCATATAAGATTTAGTGCTAATTTTTAATGCTCAATAAGTATTTGAATTTTATTCAAAATAAATAATTATTTTCTAATTTAAAATTGATTTTTTCAATGATTCTTCATAGATAATAAGGAAAGAAAAGTTTAAAGAATTGTGAATATATTCAAAAATATCTATAATACAATTTATAAAATAAAAGGACTTAAAAGCGCGAATGTTTCTTTTATACATAAAACGAACTTCTAAGATTCCATCCTTCAGTGTAGCATATAAAAGCAGAATGATCCAATACAGTATTAGAGCTCCGAGAAGCGGTCTGGTGGATTGAATTGGCGAAACCGCTGGGAGGGTTCACCACTGATGAGCCAAGCCCTCCCAATATATTTTTTCATCGCAGTAAGGACAGTAGAAGTTCGTTTTATGTATAAAAGAAACATTCGCGCTTTTAAGTCCTTTTATTTTATATGTATAGATGGCGCGTTATTGCTTTGTGTTAATACAATTTATACTAATGAAAATATCTCTATAAGAGAAAGATGGTTCACTAACTTAGGCGTTGTGTACAGGGTCTTCCGTCGGCACCACGTGGGGGGATTCTGTCTGCGGCCATGTGGCCACTGTGCGGCGCTGATGATTTGCTCCGCCCTGCCTTCTCGGCACTGCTGAAATGACGCGCCCACTCTCCCTGGCGCCGATGATTTGTTCCGCCCTGTGTTCCTGGCGCTGCTGAAATGACGCGCCCACTGTCCCTGGCGCTGATGATTTGCTCCGCCCTGTTACTCTGGCGCTGCTGAAATGACGCGCCCACTGTCCCTGGCGCCGATGATTCGCTCCGCCATATCTTCTTGGCGCTGCTGAAATGACGCGCCCACTGTTCCTGGCGCTGATGATTTGCTCCGCCCTGTTTCTTTGGCGCTGCCGAAATGACGCGCCCACTGTCCCTGGCGCCGATGATTCGCTCCGCCATATCTTCTTGGCGCTGCTGAAATGACGCGCCCACTGTTCCTGGCGCTGATGATTTGCTCCGCCCTGTTTCTCTGGCGCTGTCGAAATGACGCGCCCACTGTCCCTGGCGCCGATGATTTGCTCCGCCCTGTCTTCTTGGCGCTGCTGAAATGACGCGCCCACTGTCCCTGGCGCTGATGATTTGCTCCGCCCTGTGTTCCTGGTGCCGATGATTTGCTCCGCCCTGTTTCTCTGGCGCTGCCGAAATGACGCGCCCACTGTCCCTGGCGCCGATGATTTGCTCCGCCCTGTCTTTTTGGCGCTGCTGAAATGACGCGCCCACTGTCCCTGGCGCTGATGAATTGCTCCGCCCAGTGTTCTTGGCGCTGCTGAAATGACGCGCCCACTGTCTCAGGCGCTGATGATTTGCTCCGCCCTGTGTTCCTGGTGCCGATGATTTGTTCCGCCCTGTCTTCTTGGCGCTGCTGAAATGACGCGCCCACTGTCTCTGGCGCTGATGATTTGTTACTCCTTGTGATCTATATCTAGATCCCCTCACCATGCCCCTGGCACAGTCGATGAGTGACTGCTCCATTCAGTATAACGCAATCTCGCACTGTCGCAATCAACGTGGTGTCACCATCATTCCCCCCCTTGCCCATGTGTGCTGCCCCTTTCACCTCACGGTATCCCTAGGAGCCTCAAATCTCTCATGGCCCCATCCTACGTATTGATCCATGGTCTTAAGGATCCCTACATCTCAATAACCCAGTCCCATGTCCATCGTCCTGGACCTGCGACCTCCCATGACCCTGACATTGTGTTGGAACTCCATTTTTGAATATTTCATCTCGAGTTTGAATAAAAAAAAACACATTTTTAATATATTATCTTTATCAATTAAAGCCACAAATTACATACCCCTATTCTAACATAGCCAATAAATAATAAAAGTTTTTTTTAATATTAATTAATAATTAAAATTAATCATTCGCATAATAAATATATCACGACACCAATTTATGACAACGACTACCTCCTGACTGAATGGTGTCAACATTACATTCAGTTAGGTCAAGTATTGAGGAAACATGGGGAACACAAACATCTATACAATCGATAAAGTGAACGCAAACATTTTTTGCCTTAGTTTATTTACAAAATGTGTAACTTGGTTTTACACAAAGATGGCGACACGTGTGTTGTTGTCACAGTTTCAGTTTCTCCGAAAGAACAATTTGGTGTTTCTGATAGACCTCTTTTATGTAAGTAGTGCTGGAATTTTCCGTGTGATGTGACAAATTAAGTGACTATAAAATTTGGATTGAACCCTATAATATCATATACTGCAATGAAGAAATATTTTCCAACATAGATGTCGAGATTTTAACGTTATATTAAAAAAAAGCAATTGAAGAAAGCTTTGCTTCAACTTTCAAAAAATGTTGCTGGAGTAGATCGTTTTTTAGGAAGAGAGAGAATATGGTTTTACGGGTTAATTACCAAAGTGAAAGATTTTTGAGCCCAAAAATAATGTAGCAAGCCGACAAATCGCCATGCACTGTAGCAAAGTACCAAGGTGCTGCACGCCACCAAGGTTGATGAAAAAAGGTTAGATTCCCCAGGCCAGGGAAGTCAAGAGAGAGACAGGTGTTGATTAGACAAGAAGAATAAAAAACGGGAATAATTCTTCTTGTGGAAGCCTACGGCAATATCCATCGATAACCACCTGAGGAGATAGGTTTCTACGCCCCAGAAATAACCATATTCAACTTTGAAGACAAAGAACGTTCCAGAAGATCAAAAAACAATTGAAGACGTCGAACTACAGGCGTTATTGGGTGAAGATGGCATAAACGCAAACACAATATCTCAATTTGAGAAGGTATTAAACATAACTCGCTAAGATATTGGCAAACGTTTACAAGCCATGAGGAAAAATTCAAAGAAGGGAAAATGGGCGTCGTTGATTTAGATATGAATGGGAAACCGAAGAGTATTTCTGAAATTTTGCTTTTTCGGCATGGGAGAAACAATTTTATGGATCAAACAAGGCCACGAGAAGTGGGTATATTCAGAGAATATCAAATATATAAAATTTTAGTGTGTCGATTTATTAGTTTAGCGATGGTCCATAAAAGTATTTCAAAGTTAGCGTTTAATTGGTATTACTTATTAGCTACATTTTATGAGAAGTCGATAAAGAAAGACAAAAAGACAACACTCTAGAATGTCTATTGGGTTCTTATTGACTTCCGCCGATCTGCCGCACCACACAGCGGTGGTCATCTCCTATTTCAGGGCCCCACTTGTATGTTTGCCGTGGTCTGTCATCCCAGCAGGCAGGAAGGAAGTCTCAAGGCCCCCACAGTACTCCCCTTCCAGTGGCGAAGTCACGATTCGGTTAACAAAGTGGTTAATTACAATATATATACATCATCAATGTAGGCAAGAAGAAACTAAGGAGAAATATAGTCTATTGCTCCTTAAATCTCACGGGTTTCTTGATTATTCTCCTCGATCTTGTCCGAGTCAGGTCTGGTGCTGATCCTGTTCCTTGGAATTCTGTGTACTTCCCCACATCTGGTGGGTCAGGATTCTGTTGGGACGATGTAGAAGGCAGCGCTCCCGACACGATCGGTCTTGCTGCAGTAGGAATTTTGAAGTTAGATTGTCCGAATCTGCCAGTAAGTAAACAGGTCGCAATCGGTCAATCGATATGGTCACATTTCTTCCTTTCACTTTGAGTGTGAAGTACTTGTCTGTTCTAACAAGGACTGGAATGGGTCCCTCATATGGTGGTTCCAGAGGTTTCTTCACTCGATCTGTCCTGATAAATACATGTGAACATGTTTTCAGATCTTTATGAACAAATACTTTAGTCTTCGAATGATGTTTTCATTTAAGGGTTTGGGCAATTCCATTTGCTTTAGAAGCTGTTGAACAAATTCTTCTGCATCCAAGTGATGTTTAGAATCATCAAAGAAATCACCAGGCAGTCTGATGGGTTTTCCATATACCATTTGAGACAAAGAATGATTGCTATCTTTGTTGATAGCAGCACGCAAGCCTAGGAGAACTGTTGGCAGCGTTTCTGTCCACTTAATATTATTGTGGGCACGAATAGCAGTTTTAATGGTTCTGTGAAGCCTTTCAATCTTCCCGTTACACTGAGGGTGGTACGCCGTGGAATGGCGAAGTTTGATACCACACAGCGTTGTTAAATCATTGAATAGTTGAGAAGTAAACTGCTCTTCTTGATCTGATATCACTGTATGCGGTGATTCAAATCTAACAATCCAGTTTTCGTAGAACGCTCTCGCTACCGTTTCAGACTTAATATCTGGTAGCGGAACAACTTCCATCCAGCTGGTGTACCTGTCGATACAGGTCAGACAGTAGATGTTGCCATTCGATGGAGGTAAAGGACCAATTAGATCGATGTGCAAAACACTAAATCTTACATCCACTTCTTGATATTTGCCTATTACTGATTTCGTGTGTATCGACACCTTGCACTTTTGGAAGTTGACACAAGCTTGAGCCCATTTCCCAATGTCTTTATTCATATTAGGCCATATAAATCTTGATGTTAATTGTTTAGTTGTGGCTTTGATGCCTGGGTGTGAGACAAATGGACAAATATATTGCGAGAAGCTCTCTATCATATGTACTATAATTGCATTGAGCAGGATTTAATTTTTTAGAGAAAAATGCTATTGGTTTCCATGTATTATTGTCAAGCTGTTGGAGAACTGATCCAACTGCCCGATCTGAAGCATCTGTACAGAGTGAAAGAGGCAGTTCAGCATCGGTGTAGGCTAACAGTGCTGTATTAGCTAGGGCTTGTTTGCATTGTTCAAACTGAACTTCTGCTTTTTCAGTCCATCCCAGCATGCTGGAAGGAAGTCTCTCGGCCCCCACAAAATCTTGACTTTCAACTCGCGGAGCATCATCATCGACGGCATAGACAAATCGCTACGGGAAGAAGAGAGATAATGATTTATTATGGTATATTAATTTCTATTGATTGATCAAAAACATAAAATAATTTAGTTTTAGAATTAAAAGACTTGGCTTGTAAATATTTTTATTATCTGGACGTTTAGATAAAATTCTTTTGTCCTCGTCAGGAACAAATAAAAATTAACGCATTTGGCAAGGCGCTAATTTTTATTTGTTCCTGACGAGGACAAAATATTTTTGCCGAAACGTCGAGATAATATAAAATTATTACTGGCTGAAGTGTCTTTTAATTCTAAAATTATGAATCCCGGCTAGGATACTTTTATCTTCATGATAAAATAAGAAATAATACGTAAATAAACTTTGTTGTAACAACACACTGCCCTGATGATATGTTTCTTGTTTTATTTAAACGATCTCAAGTTTTCAGGTATTATAAACCATTCTACAGTAATATAACACTCGTTGTATACTCCTGTAGAATGGTTATGATACCTGGAAACTTGAGAGATAATTTAAATAAAGCAAGAAACATATCCTCGGAGGCAGTGTGTTGTTATAATTTATATTTCAGAGGATTCTATCTTCCGATTTTGCAATAAACTTTGTCTTTCTTGTAATTGTGCTCAAAAATGTATATTAAAATAATTTTTCACTCTCTCTCTACCTAATACCATCATCCAGCGGCCCCCTGACCTGCAGAGCTGGATCTTCGGGCGAGACCTGGAGGACAACGCCTTGGCCATCATGGCATCTGCCAAGACCCGCATCTACAAATACTTCTTGGTCCTGGAATTTGCGGGGGGTCCAAGAAGACCCTCTCCTGGTCTGGAGGAGGACTCTATCGAGATGGTGGAGCCTTCCTCACTCATAATTCATTGTGAATATTCCCATTATTCTTCATTAATTTTGTAAATCATAATTGACAAGATGGCAATAAAAGGTGTTTCAATCTCAAATCTCTCTCTAATGCTAGAAACTTTGTATTTTGAAACACTATGTATATAAAATAGTTTGAACATTTACACGTAAATATCCATATAGACTATACAGCGTGTGTTTTGTAATAAATATAAATAATAATGGTTTGGTGGGATTAGAAGATAGGAATCGTGTACTATGTCCTGCTGAAACTGGGCGAAACTGTCAATGGGCATCGTTACTGACAAGAACTGATCAATTTGAATCATGCATTGCTCGACAAACGGCCTGAATGGGATATGTTTAGCGAAAGAGTCTCTTCTTTCTTCCTTATCTCCACTCAATCATATTAGGATATCAAGTTGTGACCCTTGATGGTGTCAGTTTGACAACCATCATGACTGGGTGAAGTAGAATGCATCTGCCTTTGTCATTAAGACTGGGAGCACTACTCAGTGGCAGGCCGACTTAGCTCCAAAAGAAATGGCCGCCTCTGACACGAGGAACAGACGCCATGTGCAGCTGCTCCTAACATGGAGTACAAACGCTATTCATCTTGTATCCCTGGAGCCCTTACAGGGTACTATCAGCCGGGCCAGCTGAGCCCAGGTTGTTCAGCGAGCTTGTTAATGCTCCCCCTCCTCCTTTTTCATCCGGGCTTGGGACCGGAAAAGGCGGAGTTAGATAGCGAAAGAGTGAAATTACACAATACGATAACACTCCGTGCAATCTACTGCGTTCAAAACATTGAAATGGATTCTGCTACCCGCCGTATTCACCAGAACTAGCTCCTTTGTAAAAAAAGAGATATTTATAACTCAGGTTCCTGGAGCGCAGAGCGCCAACTACCCGGGGAGTCCAGCTCACCAGTATGAACTAGTGTTGAGCGCTTTTACTCGCGTCCTGTTTTGATTGATGAGTTGAACCAGTTGATCAGAGATGTTCAATGTTGAGGTTGAGTCTGGGAGGCTGGCCATAAATATAGGAATGAGGTGGGTCAGTCCAAGCAGGATAATTGTTTGCATCCTATGTCTCAGGAATGTTGGACAGCTAAAGAACATATGTATATACAGTTGTCTTATATAGTTTTATAATAATATTTAAAAAATATTTTTATGTGATAATCAAAAATTTTATTTTGATTTGTATTTTACTTTTTGTAAAGATATATATTTTATAATTGATTTTAAGTATATTTATATGTCATAATTTTCTCAATTTCATAGCTATGCTTCCTCTGTAGTAAGACAATAAATGTCTGAAAGCTCTTCATACGAATAAACAAACTCATTACTAACGTTTTATTTTGTATTTTTTCTTGAAATTTACAGCAATTTTAATTCTCTTTCAAATCACAAAATATCTAAGTCTACTTTCAAGATAGTAGAGTCCCGTTTCTTTCAAGATAGTAGAGTCCCGTTTCTTTCAAGATAGTAGAGTCCCGTTTCTTTCAAGATAGTAGAGTCCCGTTTCTTTCAAGATAGTAGAGTCCCGTTTCTTTCAAGATAGTAGAGTCCCGTTTCTTTCAAGATAGTAGAGTCCCGTTTCTTTCAAGATAGTAGAGTCCCGTTTCTTTCAAGATAGTAGAGTCCCGTTTCTTTCAAGATAGTAGATTCCCGTTTCTTTCAAGATAGTAGAGTCCCGTTTCTTTCAAGATAGTAGAGTCCCGTTTCTTTCAAGATAGTAGAGTCCCGTTTCTTTCAAGATAGTAGAGTCCCGTTTCTTTCAAGATAGTAGATTCCCGTTTCTTTCAAGATAGTAGAGTCCCGTTTCTTTCAAGATAGTAGAGTCCCGTTTCTTTCAAGATAGTAGAGTCCCGTTTCTTTCAAGATAGTAGAGTCCCGTTTCTTTCAAGATAGTAGAGTCCCGTTTCTTTCAAGATAGTAGATTCCCGTTTCTTTCAAGATAGTAGATTCCCGTTTCTTTCAAGATAGTAGATTCCCGTTTCTTTCAAGATAGTAGAGTCCCGTTTCTTTCAAGATAGTAGATTCCCGTTTCTTTCAAGATAGTAGAGTCCCGTTTCTTTCAAGATAGTAGAGTCCCGTTTCTTTCAAGATAGTAGAGTCCCGTTTCTTTCAAGATAGTAGAGTCCCGTTTCTTTCAAGATAGTAGATTCCCGTTTCTTTCAAGATAGTAGAGTCCCGTTTCTTTCAAGATAGTAGAGTTCCGTTTCTTTCAAGATAGTAGAGTTCAGTTTCTTTCAAGATAGTAGAGTTCAGTTTCTTTCAAGATAGCAGAGCCCCGTTTGGTTACTTGTACTTACTGGTAGGGTTGGATTTATACAAGAATCGGAGGCCAAGCAGAAAAAGTATTAAAAGCGGGATTCGATCCTGGGTCATGGGAGCTGAAATCAACGGTGGGTTCTGTAGTACTATACCAACTCCCTGCCAATTACCTGATAACTAAATTATTTGTCAGCTTATTGTAATTATATAATTTAGCTGTTAAAGAGCCCTGGTTCGAAAGCTAGGGTTTTTTAGATGACCAAACGGTACTTTCAGATAGATAATTATAAAACCTCAATAAACCTATTGTATTATGATGCATTAGCGCGCCATCTGTTATCAAAATTTGGAACTATTATTGATGCGTATGATTCTTTTTAGAAATAAACAATTTCTACTCCCTTACTGTAATGGAAAAACTAAAGGGAGATCCTCCATTGGCAGAAAGGACAGTAGAAATTGTGTATTTTCAAAAAGGAATCATACTTTCTATAATAGTTTCGAATTTTGAGATCTATTGTATACCTAGAGTGCAGACAAATAATTATTATTGTATATGGAACTAAAACGGCCTTAAAAATAAACTAGATTTATCTGATTTCCTAGAAGAAGTGATAGGCGAACAGCCTTGTCAAAATGTTTTTAATAAATAAAATTGATTAAAATATGAATTTTTTAAATACTGGAAGGACACTAGATGAGCTGAGTGTGATGGTCACTAATAGATGAGTTTGGACAATATTTGTCCATATTGTCACTTGATAGACGTTAAAAAACAATAGTTAAACAATAGATCTATATTCCCAGATAACTCCATTGTTACCATAATTGATCTTAGCGAGATTGCGACATAATCGAAATGGAGGTAATCCAAGTTTTGAGTCTTCTTTGGCAGTTTAGCGTGTTCCTAGTGACCGAGGAGTTGGGTTAGGCTTATTGTCCTAAATGTTGTGTTTGTGACACATGTTGTGTTGTATATATGTTATAACGTATTGGCTTTCGCACACATGTGCTTTGTAAATTTTTTATGGCTTGTTGGTCCTGCACTAACCTATGTAGACAGTGCTATTGTAGCATTTGTTCTTTGGCTCGTTCCAAAGTGGTTGTTTTACCTGTTGGTGAACTGTAGCTTCATGTTTTGTCTCTACCTGTTTGTCAGGGTCTTTTAGAGTGTTTTTTTTTCATTTTTAAGGATAGGGTTAGAAAATTCATTTTTTGAATTACCCCCATTCCGATTCACCAGGCCTTCACCTTTTGGCCTATAAGGTAATTGATGAGCTTTTTAAATTTCAACATGTAATCTCTTGATTTTAAATTATGTTCCAAGAAAAAATATGATCTGATATTAATGAAAATGAAAATCAAGTTTGATCAGAAAAAGAAAAAGATTTGATTTATGCTCTACATCAATAGAAAAGAGCCATTTCCTGATTGATATAGAAATGAAAGAAGATGATAATGCTCTATTGATACCCAAATTACTGCATACTCATATAAGATTTATTGCTAATTTTTAATTCTCAATAAGTATTGGAATTTTATTTAAAATAAATAATGATTTTCTAACTTAAAATTGATTTTTTCGATAATTATTCATAGATGATACCGAAATAAAAGTCTAAAGAATTGTGAATATATTTTAAAATATCATATAAAAAATATCTATAATACAATTTATAATAATGAAAATATCTCTGTAAGAGAAAGATGGTTCACTAACTTAGACGTTGTGTACAGGGCCTTCCTTTGGCACCACGTGGGGGGATTCTGTCTGCGGCCATGTGGCCACTGTGCGGCGCTGATGATTTGCTGCGCCCTGTTTCTCTGGCGCTGCCGAAATGACGCGCCCACTTTCCCTGGCGCTGATGATTTGCTCCGCCATGTCTTCTTGGCGCTGCCGAAATGACGCGCCCACTGTCCCTGGCGCTGATGATTTTCTCCGCTCTGTGTTCTTGGCGCTGCCGAAATGACGCGCCCACTGTCTCTGGTGCTGATGATTTGCTCCGCCCTGTGTTCTTGGCGCTGCCGAAATGACGCGCCCACTGTCCCTGGCGCTGATGATTTTCTCCGCTCTGTGTTCTTGGCGCTGCCGAAATGACGCGCCCACTGTCTCTGGCGCTGATGATTTGCTCCGCCCTGTGTTCTTGGCGCTGCCGAAATGACGCGCCCACTGTCTCTGGCGCTGATGATTTGCTCCGCCCTGTGTTCTTGGCGCTGCCGAAATGACGCGCCCACTGTCCCTGGCGCTGATGATTTTCTGCGCCCTGTCTTCACGGCGCTGCTGAAATGACGCGCCCACTGTCCCTGGCGCTGATGAATTGCTCTGCCCTGTGTTCTTGGCGCTGCTGAAATGAGGCGCCCACTGTCCCTGGCACTGATAATTTGCTCCGCCCTGTTTTCTTGGCGCTGTCGAAATGACGCGCCAACTGTCCCTGGCGCCGATGATTTGATCCGCCCTGTTTTCTTGGCGCTGCCGAAATGACGCGCCCACTGTCTCTGGCGCTGATGATTTGCTCCGCCCTGTGTTCTTGGCGCTGCCGAAATGACGCGCCCACTGTCCCTGGCGCTGATGATTTTCTGCGCCCTGTCTTCACGGCGCTGCTGAAATGACGCGCCCACTGTCCCTGGCGCTGATGAATTGCTCTGCCCTGTGTTCTTGGCGCTGCTGAAATGAGGCGCCCACTGTCCCTGGCACTGATAATTTGCTCCGCCCTGTTTTCTTGGCGCTGTCGAAATGACGCGCCAACTGTCCCTGGCGCCGATGATTTGATCCGCCCTGTTTTCTTGGCGCTGCCGAAATGACGCGCCCACTGTCTCTGGCGCTGATGATTTGCTCCGCCCTGTGTTCTTGGCGCTGCCGAAATGACGCGCCCATTGCTCCTGGCGCTGATGATTTGCTGCCCCCTGTTTATCTGGCTCTGCCAAAATGACGCGCCCACTGTCCCTGGCGCTGATGATTTGCTCCGCCCTGTGTCTCTGGCGCTGCCGAAATGACGCGCCCACTGTCTCTGGCGCTAATGATTTTCTCCGCCCTTTCTTCTTGGCGCTGCCGAAATGACTCTCCCACTGTCCCTGGCGCTAATGATTTGCCCCGCCCTGTGTCTCTGGCGCTGCCGAAATGACGCGCCCACTGTCCCCGGCGCTAATGACTTGCTCCGCCCTGTCTTCTTGGCGCTGCCGAAATGACTCTCCCACTGTCCCTGGCGCTGATGATTTGCTTCTCCCTGTGTTCTTGGCGCTGCTGAAATGACGCGCCCACTGTCCCTGGCGCTAATGATTTGCCCCGCCCTGTGTTTCTGGCGCTGCCGAAATGACGCGCCCACTGTCCCCGGCGCTAATGACTTGCTCCGCCCTGTCTTCTTGGCGCTGCCGAAATGACTCTCCCACTGTCCCTGGCGCTGATGATTTGCTTCTCCCTGTGTTCTTGGCGCTGCTGAAATGACGCGCCCACTGTCCCTGGCGCTGATTATTTGCTCCGCCCTGTGTTCCTAGCGCCAATGAAATGACGCGCCCTGTGTTTCTGTCGCTGAAGATGTGGTACTCCTTGTATTCTTTATCTTGATCCCCCCCCCCCCCCCCCCATGCCTCTGGCACAGTCGATGAGTGACTGCTCCATCCAGTATAACGCAATCTCGCACTGTTGCAAGAAACGTGGTGTCACCATCCATCCCCACCTTACCTATGTGTGCCGCCTCTTTCACCTCACGGTATCTCCAGAAGCCTCAAATCTTTCATGGCCCCATCATACGTATTGATCCATAGTCCTAAGGATCCCTACATCTCAATAACCCAGTCCCATATCCATCTTCCTGGCCCTGCCACCTTCCCATGAACCTGAAATTGTGTTGCAACTTCATTTTTTGAAGGATTAATCTCGAGCTCAAATAAAGAACCACATTTTAAATATATTATATTTATCAATTAAAACCACAAAACACACCTCCACCCTTTCTAACATAACCAATAAAAAATAAAAGTCCTTTTCAATATTAATTAAGAATTAAAATTAATCATTCACATAATTAATATATCACGACACCAATTTATGACAACGACTACCTCCTGACTGAATGGTGTCAACATTTCATCCAGTTAGGTCAAGTATTGAGGAAACATGAGAAACACAAACACCTATACAATCGATAAAGTGAATGCAAACATTTTTCGCCTTAGTTTATTTACCAAATGTGTAACCTGGTTTCACACAAAGATGGCGACACGTGTGTTGTTGTCACAGGGTTGTTTGTGACATCTTCAAACAATACTACACACACAATACCACACACAATACCTCATCACATTTATTTATTATTTATTATCCAACAAGACACGATATTGAAGTATTTGCGTCCCACCAACCACTTTGTTTATATACATTTTATGAACTCTGTCACTTGATGCATGTAAATCTGTAAATATTTAATAATAAATATAAGTGTGTTCGTTTCCTCTTGTGTTGTCCTCGTTAGGAACAAATAAAAATTAAACCATTTGGCAAGGATGATATTGTCACGTCGTACCCAGACGTTGTTTGTGTTCTTTGTCTACTCAGTATGCCACAAAGATACACATGTGAGTTCGAAGGGATGCAGTTAAAGTTAGCGCTTTATTATGTCTCTAAAAAGGAGAACAATCAGTGAGTCTTGCCTCCAATCCCCGTCAGAAGAATCCTTTGCGCCGTGGATGTCACTCATGTGAAGCCTGGACTACACTGTCTTGTAGACCGCTCCGATGTCATTCTCTCCTGGCACCGCCTAGTAGGATCATCCACACGCCCGGAGGCAAGTCGCCACGTCTTCTCCTTGCCGTAGATGTAACCAGACTCCCGGTCAGTCCATACGCCCACACGCCCGGAGCCCACTTCCCGTAGCCAACTTACCGCCTCTTCTATCACCGCAGATGTCCCAGACTCTGCCCTTCCCGTCACAGGAATGCTGTTTTTGGCGCATGTCACATGGCAGCGGAGGCAGCTGGATCCACCTCTCTTTCCCCAACTTTACTCTGGTATCTTGGCCTTGTCATCCATGTTATAATATTTTATATATTCTATATTAGGCATTTATGATAAAATGAGATATAGTAGATAAATAAACTTTGTTTTCCTTGTATAAATATTGTGGTCAAAAATGTAAATTTATATCATTTTCACACACTATCTCTCTCTCTAATACTAGAAACTTTGTATTTTGAAACACTGTATATAATATAGTTTGAACATTTTTACACGTAAATATCCACATAGGATATACAGCGTGGGTTTTGTAATAAATAGATTTTACAAATAGGTTTGGTGGGATTATAAGAAAGAAATTGTGTAGCATGACCTGCAGAAACTGGGCGAAACTGTCAATGGGCTTCGCAACTGACAACAACTGATCAATTTGAACCATGCATTGCTCGACAAACAGCCAGAATGGGAAACGATAAACGAATGAGTGAAATTACAGCACGATAACACTCCGTGCCAACTATTTCCAGCGTCCAAGATACCGTCAAAACATTGAAATAGAATCTGCTACCCGCCGTATTCACCAGACCTAGCTCCTTTGTAAATAGAGAGAAATATTTATCACCCAGGTTCCTGGAGCACAGAAAGCCAACTACCCGGGGAGACCAGCTCACTAATATGGACAAGTGCAGATCCCTTTTACTCGCGTCATGTTTGTTTGCTGAGTTGAACCAGTTGACCAAGAAGTTCCATGCTCAGGTCGAGTTTGGCCATAGATGTAGGATTGAGATGGGTCAGTCCAATGTGCATCGTTTGAAAGCTCTCTGTCCAAGGTATTCGTTGATTACCCTGGAAACGGTTCTTGGAGCTAAATTCATCTGCTTTGCTAAGATCTTTTATTTGCGACGTGGATTTCGACGAATTCTTTCGCGAATGGCTTTATAGCTGCTTGCGTTCGTTGCACGCGCTGTCGACCAGATCTTTCAAGGTCATTAATAGTGCCAGCCTTGTTGAACCTTTCAATGGTTCGATAAACAAATTGACGCGTAATATTCAAATTTTGTAAAAGTTTAAAAATGGATGAAGGACTTTGGCCTACCTTGTGTAAGGCTATTACAGCTATACGGTTTCTTTAACACCCCAATCCATTATCAAAAAACAAATATATTCCGATTTTTTTCTAAACACGTGTGCACGAGATATTCAAATAACAACTACTGTATTTTGAATACTTCACGCAGTCAAATTAAAATTTTGATCACTGATTTGGTTTTGTAATGGCTATGACTAGGTATGGCTATGGCTAGACTAGGTATATATATGTTACAATGAAATCCATGCAACCATGATATTAAACCATGAATGTTATAAAAATGTAGGGTAACTTGCTTCATATAAGTCAAAAGATTGTTTGTAAATGGCCTGAAATTTCTATACAGTATAGAAATGAAGGACTGACAAGTCCGATAGGTTTGCAAAGAAACTTAGCACAGGAAGCTTTATATGTTTTATTATAATATAGGTTATATGTAAAACACTCAAGTTTCGAGTAAATACATAGAGACTTTATGCAAATAAGTTTATAAAGACCAGATGATGTTTTTAGCATCCTCGTTATTGTCAAACAAACATGTAATCAACACAAGTTGCCCTACATTAAGCTCTAGCAGGTCCACTTAATGTAAAATCAATGTGTGAAATTCATTAGGGAGTTCTCTTTAGAATTTTATTATCCGAATTTATAGAACACCATTTAGGGAACTCTTGCAGTATCCTCCATCAGGTAACTGTTCACAAGTATCATGAAGAGATTCAGTTAAAAGAGAATCTATATATTGAATTTAGAAATAGAAAATGGCGTTAGAGATTCCTGGGAAACTGGCGTTCGATAGAGAATCAATCCATTATCCATATACGAAAAGAATGATATTTTGATAAATTTATTATTACATAGCAATAAAGTGCCCATTGCTTTTGATGTAATAGAGATGCATGGAGACAACTGAGGCAGTTGATTGGACACGACAACAACAACAATACAGTATACACTCCCAAGATAGTGGACATTGCGACTGCTGTGATAGAGATGTATGAAGACATCTGAGGCTCTTCATTGGACATGACAACAACAATAAAGTATACACACCCAAGATAGAGGACATTGCGACTGCTGTGATAGAGATGTATGGAGACATCTGAGGACCTTCATTGGACACGACAACAACAACAATACAGTATACACACCCAAGATAGTGGTCATTGCGACTGCTGTGATAGAGATGTATGAAGACATCTGAGGCTCTTTATTGGACACGACAACAACAACAATTAGAGTATACACACCCAAGATAGAGGACATTGCGACTTCTGTGATAGAGATGTATGAAAACATCTGAGACTCTTCATTGGACATGACAACAATAACAATACAGTATACACACCCAAGGTAGTGGACATTGCGACTGCTGTGATAGAGATGTATGAAGACATCTGAGGCTCTTCATAGGACACGACAACAACAACAATACAGTATACACTCCCAAGATAGAGGACATTGCGACTGCTGTGATAGAGATGTATGAAGACATCTGAGGCTCTTCATTGGACACGACAACAACAATACAATATACACTCCCAAGATAGTGGACATTGCGACTGCTGTGATAGATATATATATGGAGACATCTGAGGCTCTTCATTGGACATGACAACAACAACAATACAGTATACACACCAAAGATAGAGGACATTGCGACTGCTGCGATAAAGATGTATGGAGACATCTGAGGCTATACATTGGACACGACAACAATAACAACAATAAAGCGTCATCTCTATACAACAAATAAAAACATTAAGACGTGATTGTTTCTTTTCACAAATACATCAAATTTATACTGTCCTTATTGCGATGGAAAAATATTGGAGAGCTTGGCTCA
>CP092871.1:15127196-15138044 GCA_030710605.1 Cordylochernes scorpioides
TATTTTTCTAATCGAACTTGATTTTCAATTTCATCAATATCAGATCATATTTTTTTTTTGAATATAATTTAATATCAAGAGATAATATATTGAAATTTTAAAGAGCTCATCAATTACCTTATAGGCCAAAAGGCGAAGACCTGGTGAATCGGAATGGGGGGTAATTCAAAAATTGAATTTTCTAACCCTATCCTTAAAAATGAAAAGAAAAACACTCTAAAAGACCCTGACAAACAGGTAGAGACAAAACATGAAACTACAGTTCACCAACAGGTAAAACAACCACTTTGGAACGAGCCAAAGAACAAATGCTACAATAGCACTGTCTACATAGGTTAGTGCAGGACCAACAAGCCATAAAAAATTTACAAAGCACATGTGTGCGAAAGCCAATACGTTATAACATAGACACAACACAACATGTGTCACAAACACAACATTTAGGACAATAAGCCTAACCCAACTCCACACAAGAGGTACAACCTCGGTCACTAGGAACACGCTAAACTGCCAAAGAAGACTCAAAACTTGGATTACCTCCATTTCGATTACGTCGCAATCTCGATAAGATCAATTATGGTAACAATGGAGTTGTCTGGAAATATAGATCTATTGTTTAACTATTGTTTTAGCGTCTATCAAGTGACAATATGGACAAATATTGTCCAATTTGATCTGTTAGTGATCATCACTTTCAGCTCCTCTAGTAACCTTCCTGTAAATTTCTTGTCACCACTTCTATCCAGCTCACTGCAACAATATATGTTGTTAGCGTCCATCTAGTCGACCTTTGTCGGCTATATGGACAAATATTGTCCAATTTGATCTGTTAGTGATCATCACTTTCAGCTCCTCTAGTAACCTTCCTGTAAATTTCTTGTCACCACTTCTATCCAGCTCACTGCAACAATATATGTTGTTAGCGTCCATCTAGTCGACCTTTGTCGGCTATATGGACAAATATTGTCCAATTTGATCTGTTAGTGATCATCACTTTCAGCTCCTCTAGTAACCTTCCTGTAAATTTCTTGTCACCACTTCTATCCAGCTCACTGCAACAATATATGTTGTTAGCGTCCATCTAGTCGACCTTTGTCGGCTATATGGACAAATATTGTCCAATTTGATCTGTTAGTGATCATCACTTTCAGCTTCTCTAGTGTCCTTCCCGTAGCTTTCTTGACTCCCTCTAGCCAGTTAATTGCAGAACTTCCTCTTCTCCTTATTTCTTTAATTTCCTTTCTAAAATAAACTCTTTTATAATCCAATTTCTCTTCTTATGTTTCTGAATCAGGTCAGTCTTTGTTTGTATATTTGAAATTCTAGAGAGAGAGAGAGAGATATATATATAATATAAATATATATATATATATATATTTTTTTAAAGGCTCATTTTGTATTGTAATAAGATTATTCATTAATCCGATATTTCGATGGACCAATCGTCCATCTTTTACGAGGGTTTTTGTTATGAAGCACACAGCAGGTCGCGTGCTTCAGGTGAGCCACGGACGTCTTGCTAGCTTATTGGGCGTTAAACCATCTAATATATACATTTTAAACAAATGTAAATTTAAGCTTGCAAGACGTACCCTCCTTAAAGATGGACGATTGGTCTATCGAAATATCGGATTAATAAATAATCTTATTACAATCCAAAATAAGCCTTATTTTTTAAATATAATATTATATATGGTTAATTACAAAATTGAATAAATACCTATTATTAAATACTTATATATTAAAATGGGATAGTAGCTATATAGACAGCTTAATATAGTTTCTTCATTACCTACACTTTATTTCATGGAGGTACTCTCCAAGACACTCTCGACAGGAAACAAGATCATTCTCTGCGAATTCCTCAACATGGCAATTAAACATATTGGGGACAAAGACTCCATTATAACCAAAGGTCTATCCAAATTCAGGATGGCTTGTAACCCTTGATTTGATGTCACTTCGGAGAAGGCTTCGAGTCTGATGTAAATATTTGTATAAATTCTATTGTTTATAGCTGTAATTTTATTGGAACTTTTTTGTATCATGGTTGACTAGTGGTCAATACAGTTTGTTTTTCATTCATTCATTATTTCACTTTCCAACTACAACCAAAAAATAAAATGGTGATAAATTATTATTAGCCAAAACCTCTTAGCATCCTTTATAAAACGTTCACTCCTAGCATATACAACTAACTTTATTAGCACTCGAAATTTTAATGAAAATATGGAACACTAATTAAAATGCTAGACTATATAAATGAGTTAATGTATATATCCCAGAGATAATGAACAATTTATATATTTTAAAAATACTTTCTTCCAATCAAAATTTTTCCATACGCAGTAAAATATATTTATACTGGTATTGAGGATCTTCTCCAAAGAGCCCATTAAAGGTAGGATATCGTTAACACCATCCTCAAAACTGCGCCTTTGCCGGTCCCAAGCCTGGAAAAAAGGAGGAGGGGGAGCAGTAACTAGCTCACTAAAAACCTGGGTTCAGCTGGCCCGGCTGATAGTACCCTGTAAGGGCTCCTAATCCAGGGATACAGGATGAGCAGCGTTTGTACTCCATGTTAGGAGCATCTGCACATGGCGTCTGTTCCTCATGTCAGAGGCGGCCATTTCTTTTGGGGCTAAGTCGGCCTGTCACTGAATAGTGCTCTAAGTCTTAATGACAAAGGCAGACGAATTCTACTTCACCCAGTCATGATGGTTGTCAAACAGACGCCATCAAGGGTCACAATTTCATATCCTAATATGATTAAGTGGAGATAAGAAAGAAGAAGAATACCATCCTCAAGGGCCATGGCCATGTACTTGCAGACATCACACGTGTATATCCCGAAACAGACCTTACCTGCATCCACTGTTCAGAAGAGCTACAGAGAGTCGATCATCTTCTCTTCAGCTGTCCAGCATTCCTGAGACAGCTATTCTGCTTGGACTGACCCACCTCAATCCTAGATTTATGGCCAGCCTTCCAGAATAAACTTCAGCATGAAAATTTCTGGTCAACTGGTTTAACTCAGCAATCAAAACAGGACGTGAGTGGTGTTTAACTTGCACCATTCTAGATAAGCACCACTCACGTCCTGGTTTAATTGCTGAGTTGAACCAGTTGACCAGGATGTTTCATGCTGAAGTTGAGTCTGGCCATAGATGTAAGATTGAGGTGGGTCAGTCCAAGCAGGATAGCTGCTTGTATCCTATGTCTCAGTAATGCTGGACAGATGAATATAAGATGATCGACTGTGGATGCAAGTAGGGTCTGTTTCTGGATGCACACGTGGATGCAGGACGCGAGTAAAAAGCGCTCAACACTATTCCATACTAGTGAGCTGGACTCCCCGGGTAGTTGGCATTCTGTGCTTCAGGAACCTGGGTTTTAAATATCTCTCTCTCTCTCTCTCTAGGATATCGTTATATACGAGAAATTAAGAATATGATAGTTGAATATAATGAAATTGCGATATAATATTATAAATATATCACAACCTTTAGTAAAAGGATTGTTTTATCATATCCTTTATAATGTATATTTAGACATAGAATGTATATTTCGTCTTTCTTTGTTCACTTTTAGATTTAATTTTGCCTGATAAAGAACGAAAGTTGGAAAGCTCGCTGTTTTGTCAATACAATAACTTATGCAAATCAATAACGCGCCATCTATACGTAAGAAATGAAAATATTTAAACCAAAGTTTCCTTTTTTTTAAATCAAACTTCTACTGTCCTTACTGCGATGAAAAAAATATTGGGAGGGCTTTGCTTATCAGTGGTAAACCTTCCCAGCGGTTTAACCAATTTATTCTACCAGACTGCTTCTTTGGTCTCTAATATTGTATCGTAGCTTTATTCATCGCAGTAAGGACAGTAGAAGTTTTATTTTTGTGAAAAATAAAACATTGGTGCTTCAAATGCTTTCATTTCTTATATAAACAAACTTACGATGTACTAGAGCGCCATCTGTTAACAAATTATAAAACTATTTTAGAGGCGTATTATTCTTTTTAAAATAAAACAATTTCTACTGTCCTTACTGCGATGGAAAAATTAAAGGGAGGGCCTGCCTCATCAGTGGTGAACCCTCCCAGCGGTTTCGCCAGTTTTATTCTACCATACCACTGTTATATTGCATTTTTGGAACTTCCTTTTATAGGTGACTGTTGTAAGACTCTTGGAATGGGTATTTTAGAAGAACTATGGACATAAGCTTTTTAGGACAGCAGAATTAAATATAATTATAAATATATAATATGCTTCGAGCAATCGCTCTTCCGCAAATATCAAATTGTGTCTTTTATTAGAACAATAATGTTACGATGTACTAGAGCGCCATCTGTTATCAAATTATAAAATTATTTTAGAGGCGTAAAAAGCTTATGTCCATAGTTCTTCTAAAATACCCATTCCAAGAGTCTTACCACAGTCACCTATAAAAGGAAGTTCCAAAAATGCAATATAACAGCGGTATGGTAGATTAAACTGGCGAAACCGCTGGGAGGGTTCACCACTGATGAGCCAGGCCCTCCCTTTAATTTTTCCATCGCAGTAAGGACAGTAGAAATTGTTTTATTTTAAAAAGAATAATACGCCTCTAAAATAGTTTTATAATTTGTTAACAGATGGCGCTCTAGTACATCGTAACATTATTGTTCTAATAAAAGACACAATTTGATATTTGCGGAAGAGCGATTGCTCGAAGCATATTATATATTTATAATTATATTTAATTCTGCTGTCCTAAAAGCTTATGTCCATAGTTCTTCTAAAATACCCATTCCAAGAGTCTTACAACAGTCACCTATAAAAGGAAGTTCCAAAAATGCAATATAACAGCGGTATGGTAGATTAAACTGGCGAAACCGCTGGGAGGGTTCACCACTGATGAGCCAGGCTCTCCCTTTAATTTTTCCATCGCAGTAAGAACAGTAGAAATTGTTTTATTTTAAAAAGAATAATACGCCTCTAAAATAGTTTTATAATTTATAAACAAACTTATTACGAATGATTTTGATCTCTTTAATTTTTATTAATATTATCCCTAGTACACGTGGTACAGGCCATTATAATCATGTTGAGTAGTGAGCGACTGCTTCTATTATAAGTGAACCACATGTCTACACTTGTGAAAAGCAGTTCGACTTTGAACTTACAAATGTGCCAGAGCCTGTATGGTTACTTACACTTGCTGAGGGGTGCAAGAATTCTTTTGAAAGAATCGGGGGCATTTGGAGCATTTTATTTTATTAGAAAAAAAGTGCTCAATTCGGGATTCGATCACGGGTTGAAGCGGTCGAAATCCAATGGTGTAGAGCACCCTTCCACCGACCCCTCTTCTTTATAATAAAAGGAAGTGTTGCACAGTGAGGGTATATTGAATATAAACATGTTTTTATTTAAGAAAAAAGGGGAATTACCTGATCGTGCAACTAAAAGGTGCTGATGGCTTGCGCGATCTATCGGAATAAATTTATTTCGGTTTTTATTCCGATAGATGGCGCAAGCCATCAGCAACTTTTAGTTGCACGATCAGAAAATTCCTCTTTTTCTCAATTTATCCATCTGATCCAAATACAAATTCACCTTTGTACTATTTTTCACATGTTTTTATTTGTTTTATTTATTACCAGTTTCAAATAAGACACGCTATATCCGATCTGGATAATTGCGCGTGAAACTATTTACAATAATTGTAGTATTGTAGGTAACACACAGAATTGTCAAAAAGAAAATGAACAATTAAGAAAAAGACCATTAAATTAACATATACATTAAACAAATAAGTAACAACATAATAAGATAGAAAAAAACGCAAGGTAGTTATTTACAGTATGTTAAGCAATAATGGAAGTTGATTTAATGAAGTTATCTGTAATAATTAGTATCGTGGAAAGAGAGAGTTGATCAAGTTGAGCTATTTACAATGAGTTAAATTCTAGAGTAACTTATTAATTATTTTTATTGATGCAAATCAAGTCGCATAGTAGTGTAGTTCCTCAAGCTGAATGAAGATGTATGATGCACTAGCGCGCCATCTTTTATCAAAATTCGAAACTATTTTAAACGTATAGGATTCTTTTTGAAATTAAACAATTTCTAATGCCCTTAATGAATGGAAAAAATAATGGGAGGGCCTGGCTCATCAGTGGTGAACCCTCCCATAAACTGGGATATAATAAAGTGGCGAAACCGCTGGGAAGGTTCACAACTGATGAGCCAGGCTCTCCCATTAATTTTTCCATTGCAGTAAGGGCAGTAGAAATTGTTTAATTTCAAAAAGAATCTTAAAATAGTTTCGAATTTTGATGAAAATGTATATTTATAATGAAGATGATTTTATTTGTTTAGTATATGTGTCGCTATTTGTAGATGTATTGCGCAACTATTTTCTCCTTTATTCGACTAACCAATAAATATATCTACAGTTCTGTAGGAAATATATAAATAAAATAAAAACGAGGAATTGTGGACAGTTAGATTGATGGCTTTGTAAGTCTAGACCAATATGGAGGATGGAATAAATCAAATGGAATCCACGCTCTAAAATAAAACATATTGCAGGTCTAATTCAAGACGACATGAAATATGCCGGGGGAAAATTGAAACTATGAATTATATATTTGGTTGTTTCTATCTATCCTACTCAGTTTACAATAGCAAGCTTAACTTCTGCGATTGTTCCCAGGAGAGTTCGCGTCAATGGTTTCTCAATATTCAAGTAATTTTGGTTAAAAATTCATGTTTTAAATAAACCAATAACGCGTCCTCTTATATCATTGCATCAGTTTTGATGCGCCCTACATTTATTCAAATTATTCTATGACTAGACGGGTGACCCGGGCTTCGCCCGGGATTGACCCGTGTGCATATCTACCCAAGTGATATATATTTAGATAAGATATTTTAAAAATAATTGTTTGTTATTAGCATTATCTATTTGTTTGCATCAGCATAATGTATGTATACATAAAGTATGTGTATATATATACACCTTAATAGTACAAGGGCTACATACCTATACTTTCGATATTTGCGGACCTATAATGAGGTATTGTTAACAATAGATTATTTAAGGAGCGACCTGCTCCAACACAATAGTTACAAAAACCACAGAGCGAGTGGGGGGGGGGGGGGGGGCAAAGGTGGCGTGATCGTAGTCAACCAATTGGAGAACGCCATTCCAAAAAAAAAAAGAAAACGGTGACAGAGACGAAAACTGATTAAGAGATGAGGAATGATGCTCGTAACTGTATATAGAATATTCAATATTTATTTAAGACAGATTATTTACAATCATATCATTCCTTTTTATAGTTTCATTGCTTTTGTAATATTGTTATTGTAATACAATATAATACGGCTTATGATTGTAGAACGACATTTTGACAATTATCTCGCAAATGTGCCTTTTGAATGAAAAATCGAAATTTATTTCAAGGAGAAATAACGATTATTTCTATCCTTAGGGATGAAGTATAAAAGGATGAATTGTGAAGAGTAATGATAAACGGAAAAATAAAGTGTCCAGGAATGGGAATCGAATCCACAGTGTTCCGCTTACCGGGCAGATGCCATGTTCACTAGGCTACCCTGGACATATTTTTCCGTTCGTAAATATTATATAAAGTAATCATTACTCTTCACAATTCATCCTTTCATACTTCATCCCTAAGGTTAGAAATAATCGTTATTTCTCCTTAAAATAAATTTTGATTATTAAGTCAGAAGAAACATTTGCGGGATAATTGTCAAAATGTCGTTCTATAAATCTTTAACGCGAGATTTATATTTTTGCATCAATTTTAATGCGCCCTACATTTATTTATGGGATGGTTGCGTGCATGTTGGTGTGGCTTGTAGAAAATCCTCTGATAAAATTATATTTATTTTTTATAAAATAAATTTATTTATTTAAAGCCAGAAATATATAAAGAGAAAAGAAGTAACGGCCGTTGGAAGCAAGCCTTGTTGTTGACGACGCGCGTGGCCAGAGTCCCGGATGCCGCCCGCGCATGCGTAGTCAGATTGTAACTCGCGGTGGCCGAGGCCGTCACACTACTGCCCATATATTTAGTGAAGCTTTGTCCCAGTTCGCGCTCGCTGAAGCAAGTTGTGGTCGCCACATATACAAAATATTCTATGATATTTAATATTTATTTTAAAACAGATTATATACAATGGTATCATTCCTTTTGATAGTTTCATTCCTTTTGTAATATTGTTATTGTACATATATCTTGATTGGTTATTGGAGAGAGAGAGAGGACCTAGACGAAGACGGCGGATCACGACCTACGAGGAAGAATAAATAAACACAATAACTTTAAAAAGTCATTTACTTTTATTTACTTTTCTTTATTTGATTTAAGTATGGAAACCCACTCGGTGTATAACACTAAGAAAGAGGAAATCAAGGGAAAATTTGGGAATAATTAATTTATTATAAATGGTATTTACCTTTTAGTTCTTCAATAAAATTATATACAAGAGGTATTTATAGGGAGAGGGAGAACAACTTATCTCAAGGTAAAAATAATAATGAGAGTGGTCAGCCACCGTCCCGTTTTCCTTATTTGCCGATAAGATTCCGAGAACCCCTCACACCTGTGGTCGTCTCCCCGGAGTCCAGTGATGATTGACAGCTGTCCCATGGAGCTTCTTGTGACCGGAGTTGTAAAGCTACTTGACAATATAGTGGTAAATGTGTTGAGGAGAGAAATAATCACACGACGAGTTGTTAGAGCAAAATCATCCAGGCAGCCAGCCGAGAGAGAGCGAGCGAGACGTTATCAGCTGAACGACTGTTTTCCCTGTGTACACAACCGGGGGGGGGGGTTAACCAGGATAGTCGCCAGGTGGTGACGCCCCCCTCAGGAATGTGGCCAAAAAATGGTCGTTAGTTAGTTGTCTAAAGTGTCTCGCTTTAGCGGCCCATTTCTCTCTCGTTGGTGATAAAAATTACATTTTTTAAGGTTAAGTTGGAGATTTTTCTCTAAACAGAATTTAAAGAAAAGTCGAAGGTGCGTAAGGTGTTGTTCTGAGGAGTCAGAAAAAATAACGAAGTCGTCATAATAATGGGCTATGAAAGAGAGGTGGTGTTTGTGAATCAACTGGGTAATCACACGTTCGAAAATTTGGGGTGCTGATTTGAACCCAAAGGGTAAGCGTTTGAAATTATATTGCCCTTGTTGAGTCACGAAAGAGAGTAGTGGTTGACTCTCCTCCGCGATGGGGATTTGATAGTATGCATTGCTTATGTCAACGGTGCTAAATACTCTGGCTTTCGACAGGTTATCCAGTACCGTTTCTATCAATGGCAAAGGATGCAAATCCGAGGGTACTAGTTCGTTCACGCGACGGAAGTCAATGCAGAGACGCATGGTGTTATCGCGTTTGCGAACGAGTGTCACAGGAGAGGAATATGGGCTAGAGGAGGGGGTGATTATGTCATGTTTTAGAAGTTGAGATATCTGGTCCTGAATTTCCTTCTGGTAGGCATAGGGAGTTCGGTATGGTCGGAGGGAAATAACCTTATCAGAAATAATTTTGAGTTTTACAGGGGTTATGTTGAGTGGTAATACATTGAATTTATTGATAGGGAAAATATCTTTAAAAGAATACAATAATTTCTGATAAGGGATAGTCAGTTCTGGGCGTTGTTCGATAAATTCTTTAATCATTAATTCTCTAGAGGCGCATGGGCTGGTAGGAATGCTATTAAGGTTGTAAGGGTGAGAGGGGCATTCAGGGGAAGGTTGATAAATATTACTAAGGGTTGTTTGTAAGTAAGGCTCACGTGGAGGTTGAAAATCGTCAACGCCTAAGTTAACCGAGTGAATTATGGGTCGTTTAGGGTTAGAAGTTATTATTCGCGGGCCGTGCTTACAAGTGGGAAGGTCACATACAAAATGGTGCAAATGTTTAGGTACTGGAACACTATTTTGAAGTATCAATTGATTATGAAAATCTATTGTTAATCTTAAGAATTGCATAACATGAATAGATAGGATACCATGTTCAAGGAGTGAATTTAAAATATAAAATGTTTCATTAAAATTAAAATTATTAAATTGTATTGGTAAGGTAACTAATCCGATTGGTTTGGCATGACTAGATATAGTACGGATAATAACATAATTGTTAATAGGGGTGGAACAAATGAAACTATTAACATTTTTAATATATTCAAATTGGTTTAAACTAATTATGGAAACTGTTAAAATGGCAATTCTCTCGGATTTCATGATATAATTGTTTTGACCAGTGACCGGTTACTCTGTGGTGTGTTGCGGTGTATATATAGATGGATGTCTTGGTTAGTGAGTTAGTTGTGTTATCTTACCGTGATCGGTTTAATAAAATCCTCCGGTGTTCAGTGCCCTCTCATATCTTCCTCCTTTTTCCAACAGGTTATGGGCCCAGGATTACTTTAAAGAAATTGTAGCATCAAGAAAGTATTCAAAATGTCAAGCCTTTATCAAATAGAAAAATTAAATTCTGAAAATTACGAGACATGGAAGATGCAAATGAAGATGATTCTAATTCATTCCGAACTTTGGGATTATGCAAATAGCATAAGAATCAAGCCTGAAACCGAAGTAGAATCCAACGAATGGGAGAAGAATGACCAGAAGGCGCTAGCAACTATAGTCCTAAGTTTAAGTCCTCCAGAAATAATACACGTGAAGAGATGTAAAACTTCTGCAGAGGCATGGAAGCTTTTAAATGAAGTGCATCAGCCAAAAGGACCTGCAACGAAGGTGTTTCTTACGAAACAGTTGATCCTCTTGAAGATGAATCCTAATGAAAGGCTGCAGGACTACCTTAACAAGTTC
>CP092871.1:15138144-15193715 GCA_030710605.1 Cordylochernes scorpioides
TGGAGTTAACACACTGTTTACTTCAGAACTTTGGATGAAACTATAGAATTAACTAAATGTATCATAGAGTATATTAAATATATAAAAAAAATCTCTCTCTCTCTCTCTCTCTTTTGATGATGATGAAGTAGTGGCCGCGGTTCTACATAGCTCTGACAGAGAAACACTTCCCGATGAACTCTCCTATAAAAATAGGAAAATTCTGTACGAATTCCTCGGAGATGCAATCGAGCACGTTGGGGACAAAAACCCCTTTATACGCACGGGCCTTTCCGAACTCAGGGCGGCCTTGAACATTTGACATTGTCCAGACTCTCTTCAGAGAAGGCTCATGTCTGATGTAAATATATATTTATATATTTTCTATATTATAACTCTAAAATTGACACTATATAATAATATATGAATGATTAATAAATCAGTTTCAATTTCAATCTCTCTCTTTTATATATAAAATAGAGTAATAATAAAAAAAAAATAAAAACGGGCGTGTTTTAAAAGAATATAGATACATTAAGTGAGTTTTGAGTTATTTTTATACGACGTTTCGGGGACTTAATATGACCTTTTTTGCTTATCCTCCTAATACACGTGGTACAGGCCATGATATTCATGGTGGATAGAAGTAGGTAGCTTCGACTTTGCATTTACAAATGTGCCAGAGCCTCGTTTGGTAACTTGTACTCTACCCTACTTGTACTAGGGAAAGATATACGAAATTCAATACATTCTGCAGACTTTTTATTATAAATAGACAGCTTCATGCACCTTAAGGAAATACACTACTATGTGACTTGATTTACATAATTTTGAATAATTAATGAGTTACTTTAGAATATAACTAATTGTTAATAGCTCAACTTGATCAACTTTCTCTCTCCACGATACTAATTATTACAGATAACTTCATTAAATCAACTTCCATTATTGCTTAACATATTGTAAATAACAACCTTGTGGTTTCTTCTATCTGCTTATGTTGTTGCTTATTTGTTTAATGCATATGTTTATTTAATGCTCTGTTTCTTAATTGTTTATATATTTTATATTTGACAATTCTGTTACCTACTCTACTACAATATGAATTACTGTAAATAGTTTCACGCGCAATTACTCAGATCGGATATAGCGTGTCTTGTTTGCAACTGGGAATAAATAAATTATATTTCTACTAGACGAATGGCCCGGGCAATGCCCGGGTTTTACTCGAGTGCGTATATATTTTAAAAACGTTTTAATTCAAATACTATTCGTTACAATTATAAATTGGCGCCATGGATGTCACTCTTGTGAAACGTCCCGTTCCAAACTGTGTGTTTTTAAAATGTTTTAATTAAAATTCTATTCGTTACAATTATAATTTGAT
This sequence comes from Cordylochernes scorpioides, assembly GCA_030710605.1. Lineage (NCBI taxonomy): Eukaryota > Metazoa > Arthropoda > Arachnida > Pseudoscorpiones > Chernetidae > Cordylochernes > Cordylochernes scorpioides. The sequence goes on from CP092871.1 coordinate 15,139,511, forward strand.
TGTATAAGAAACATATTTTCATTTAAGTATTGTACTTCATATAAAAAAGATAAAATAATTGTGCAAAACGGTATATACGATATATAACCATCAAAATAAATAATGAGCCTATCGTTCAAATATAAAATTCGAATAAATATAAATGAGATACTAAAAATTAAATACCTATTTAATAAATATCATATTTTATTCTTATATTAAAATATTTATTCTTTTATTCTTAACTTTATGAACGGAAAAATATGTCCAGGGTAGCCTAGTGGTCATGGCATCTGCCCGGTAAGCGGAAGGTCGTGGGTTCGATTCCCATCCCTTGACACTTTTTTTATTTTATCCATTCTGACCAAATTCTATCCGTGAACTTCACACAGTGAACTTCACACAGATAGAATAAGGCAATTATATAAGTAGATATAAGTATAATAATAATAATTATTATTATTATTATCATTGGATAATGATAATGATCATAATGATGATGCGCGCGTTGATGACCAAAATCTATCCGTGAACTTCACACAGTGAACTTCACACAGACAGAATAAAGCAATTATAGAAGTAGATTATATATATATCAATGCATTATTAATATATATATATATTATTTTGGATAAAAGGTATCTCCTGAAAAAATAAACTTTTATCCGGCAGAGTTTCCTCACCACTCTGGAAGTACCTGCCTCGGCGCGTTACCCTTTTTGGCGGTTCACCCCCCAGGAGCCCTAAATGGTCCTGAGAAGTCCTATTCCACTTCTAGCTTTTACTAACCCCACCATCGGATCTGACCTGATGGCGCCAGCAAAGCTAGGGCCCTAGAACTGACCAATTGTTGAAGACTCGTGTCCCAGGAAACTGAATAATTTTACAAACTAAAATAAATTTGATATAAATTCTAAATATGTTATAAGCTATGAAAATAAGAAATTCATGTTCACAATTTCATATGATGTTGGGATATGATTGAATTATAATTCCAGAAAATGAAACATTTTTTACAAAGTTAATTTAATGGTTCATCTATGATAGAGATGATATCTGACAAGATTCTCAAGAAACATTATTAAGATTATAAGATTGATTATATTTGATGACTGTGTTGGTGAGATATTCCTACATGTAGTTCTTGAAGTTCTGGTAGCTGGATAGCATCTAGCAATTAGACTCTGTTTCTTGAAATTATTTTCTATACGGCGACTTGATAATATCAGTGTAATATTAATAACACATTCAAAGTGATTGTCGTAAAGATAGAGGCTGCCTGGCCGGCATTCATTGTTCTTCAAATATAAGACACTTCGACCAGTAAATATTTTTATTGTCTGGCCGAAGTGTCTTTTATTTGAAGAACAAAGTGATTGTGTATGTGTAAAAGGTATATTTTGTTTTTACTTCTCGTACATACAGTACTGGTCATGAAAATCACGGTGGTAAGAGGTTTGTGACTACTCATACTTTAGGTACACCAAATGTCTTTACTAGTAATATCAAGCAATGGAACCATGGGGTTAATGTCTGGATATATATTAAGAAAATGTTAGAAAGCAATAAATAACGAAATTAATTTTTTAAATGTCAAAGGGACTAAATAAATAATAAAAGCCTAATTTATTGTCAAAAAAATTGCTGTCTCTAACAGAATTCAAATGTTAGAAATTCTTTTATAAATATGTCATAAGCACTATATATGAAATCTGATTTATAGGTGAAAAGTGTTGTTTCAAAAAGGAGGATATTCAGATGTAGCCTAAGTAATCATGGCGCGAGTGGAGGCTGTTTTATCTAATATAATCTATACATGTAAAACCTTATTATGAATATTGTACAATGAATATATACAATTCTTATAGCGATGGTTTGGATATCATATTCTTATAGATAGATAATTCAGGTGGTATGATTCTTGAGAGTGTTATATATTTTCGTATATGTTGTAAAATGGAAGACAAACTATCTGAGAAGCCAAGATTCCAAAGTAAAGTTGGGGGAAGATGGGTGTACTCCAGCTGCGGGGGATGGCCATGTGTCAGGGGAACAGGTGCCAAAAAATGACATTCGTGTGGGGGGGGGGATGAGGTCAGAGTCTGGTCACATCTGCGGAGAGTGGAAGACGCGGAGAGTTGCCTCCAGGAGTGTGGATGATCCTGCAAGACGGTACCAGGACCACGGCATCGGAGCGGCCTACAAGGTGGTGTAGCACAGGCTGGACGTGGACAGCATGGAGCGGAAAGTTGACAAGGAAGATCCTTCTGATAGCGGACATTTGAGACAAGTCCATCTAAATGTACCTAGTTCTCAATCCCATTAACAGCTCCTGGCAATAAAGTATAACGAACTAATCTGTATCCACAATGAACCTACATTAAACCTTGTACGCAAACAACGACCGCTGAGAAGCGTCATAACAATATTGAAGACAAAGCTATGGAAAGGTTTAGAATAATTATATACGCATTTATATAGTTTGCTATTAGTGAATTTCATATAGGTGAAATATGTCAGAAATTATTTATGATTATATAACTTCGATATTTGTCAGGGCTCTGACAACTTTTAACTAGAAATTTTAAAACAGCATATTTCACTTGAGCACAAGTTGCGCAACTTCTGTTGATAATGCTATGTACCACGTGTACTCGGGAAAAAGGCACAATAGAATGTCTCAGAAGTGGGCATTTTGGTATATTTACGAGATAAAAATGAACCACAATCAAATAATTATGGGTTTAACAGCCCTTTTATATAATTTTATGTATAAAGTCTTGATATGCGAAGCATATATAGAGAAAAGATAATTATATGCTATCTTGACTAATCCCATGCGTACTTGGGATAATTGAGAAAAACATTAACAGCAAACCCTTTAAGAAAGCGCCAATTTTGGATATAAAAGAGCTAGATATAATGTACTGTGGATTTTAGGTAGTCAAATTGGAATAAATTTCTGTCGCAGCTATCAACCTCTTTTGATCAATGGCGCCTCAGTCAGGTATGCGTCCACTGAGATTCAACAGATAATTATTTATATAAAGTAATAAGGCCACATCTATATATAAGAAATGAAAGTATTTAAAAACTTTAATGTTTCTTTTATACACAAAACAAACTTCTACTGTCCTTACTGCAATGACAAAATATTGGGAGGGCTTGGCTCATCAGTGGTGGATCTTTTCCAGCAGTTTCGCCAATTTAACCTACCAGACCGTTTCTTAGAGCTCTAATACTGTATTGGAATATTCTCATTTCATACGCTGCACTGAAGGGTGGAATCTTAGAAATAGTATTTAAGTAAACTTAATTTAACAAAATCAGCAAGCAGCCCAGGCAGGAATGAATATGTATTATATTGGTAAACTATGGACATAAAATTTTAGGAGAGTAGATTTGCATATAAATATTTGCATCGAGCGAAGCTCTTCTTCTTCAAACAATAAGGACAAGTTAGGCATAAATTAATATAAAGCAATAACGCACCTGTTTGCGGAAGCGCATTGCTCGATGCAAATATTTATAGGTAATTCTACTGTCCTAAAAGCTTATGTCCATAGTTTACCCGAATACCATTTCTGAGATTTCACCATTCAGTGTAGAATATATAAGCAGAATAGTCTAAGACAGTATTAGAGCTCTAAGAAGAAGTCTGGTAGGGTTTCACCATTGAGGAACCAAGCCCTCTCAATATTTTTCATCGCAGTAAGGACAGTATAGAGGTTTGATTTATGCGAAAAAGAAACATTAGTGATTTTAAATACTTTTATTTCTTAGATACATATTTAGTTAAAAGACATAAAAGAGGCATCTATACATGAGATATAAAACCATTAAGCATTTCCCTCACAAATAATTCAAACATCTCTACTGTCCTTACTGCGATAAAAAATAATGAGAGGGCTTGGTTCATCAGTGGTGAATTGCTTTCTGAAGAGCAGTGCTCGATGCAAATATATATGTGATATTCTACTGCCCTAAAACCCATGTCGATAGTGTGCTAAAATAACATACCTAAGATTCCGTCTTACTGTCTCATATATGGGCAGAATTGAACAATACATTCTAGAAGCAGATGGCCTCCCAAATCTTTAGGTCCATAAGCTGGCATGCTAAGCATTCCCTTAGCTGCTATCCTGCTCAATAGCCAAGCTCCCAGATTAAAGCATCTAGAAGAATTTATATACCGGTGGCCTTCAGTCACAGCACAATAGAGAAACTAACTACTGTATTCAGCGGGTACCGCGGGAAGGCGGCCACCGGTCGACCCTGTTCACCCACAGCTGAGATAAAGTTCAGCTGCCAAGTCGTGGGCTTTCTCAAGAAACTTGCTGTGAAATCTCAGCAGCTCAGTTTCGATAGCGTTCCCCGCTCTTCTTCTTTCCTCTTTCACACCCACCACTCTTGGACAATGGCGTGCTCCCAGATCCCTTTCTCCACAGATGAAATCAGGATTGCTTTTAATTTTTAAATCTGTGGAGACTCCTGGGGAAGGGCCCATGTTCCGATACCACTAAGTTTGAGGGACATAGCCTTTACATAGTACTTGGGCGTGTTCACCCAATTGTATACCTCCTTCTTTTCCCGCTGTTCCTAAATCTGTCTAACCACAGGTCCTGGACCTGCCCCCTGACTCTCCTATACACCTCTTTCTTGGTTATTGGGAAATCCACTGATATTCCTTTCTGGCATCCATCCTTCGCGAGCCTATCTGCCAACTAATTTCCTTCAATGATGCTAGTTTATTTGGGGCCTTCTTTCATTCCATGGCACTTCTATCACCACAAGGCGTCTTTCCTATCTATCCAAATGTTTTTCCTGATGGCCTCCTCCTCTAGATTCAACCCCAGGGAGACTAACCCAGCGAGGACCAACAGTGCCTCTGTACTGGTAGTATGGTATTTCCCTGTGATCCCAACGTCCGCCGTCTTTTGCACCCTTTGCGATTCCACCTTGTGGTCCCTATTTCGCTGCCACCAGGCCCTGGAAGCGTGGTATAGTAGTATTGGCTCGACACAGGAAAGGTATAGGTTCTTAAAATGGAACCCTCTTAACCCCTTCTGCTCAGAGACAATCTAGACAGACTGCATAGCACCTCCCTACCTTTCGCCACCATCCCATCAGGGGTACCTGTGATGCCTTTGCAGTACTTGAAGGCTGATAGGAGCATCGGGGGTAACTGGGCGTCACTGGAGCACTGGAGGTGGTCTTAGAGTGCTGAGGTAGAGGTTCAAAAATTTGGAATTCTTGTAATGCGTACCACGTAGTGATGAAGAATAGGTGCCTCGAATTTAAGGGTCGAGTTCTTCTACTCGGAGAGCGTTATCGGATACACTATTCTGACTAAAGGTTGGTCTTGTGTCCACAATCCTTCAGTCTCGGTGTTCATAATAATTACCTCTTAACGCACATTTAGTTGAGATACAAGGGTTGTTTGGTCTTGGAATAATTTTCAAAGTATTTTAGTTGCGACAAACTTTGCGTAGATGACATCGGTTTTTCCTGGAAATAAGTCTACGAGGGTCTCTCACACTTCGGTGTTCAATTTTGTATTAACTCGGCCTGAAAAGGTCTAGCAGATAATGGATAAAATACTGTATTAGAGAAGATTTTTTTCTAGTCTATGCTGTTGAATAGAGTAAAACTCGGATCTCCAGTGCCTGGGGATGTTAAATGTCAGCCAAATCTGTCTTCTTCGCCTTATAGATTAGAACTGAGTTGTGTTAAAAGAAAAACTTCCTTTCTGGGGCCACCATGTGCATTAAAGGCTTTAAAACGGCCTCCAGGACATTGATGTTGGTGTCAGCGTTCACCCTGAAGCCCTGTTCAAAGAAGTGGGGAGACATGACATCCCCTTCAGCGCTGATGACGCCAAAGAAGATCACGGGAGCAGGGAATCTCGTGTGCATCACGAAAGGTGCCTTTGAGGGGTCTTTACATATCCAACGATCATTCCTGGCATTTAAATTTGGTCCTATTCAACGTATTTTTCATCAGAGAGGAACCTCAGAACGCCACAAGAGTCATGTGTCAGGTTTCTGAAGAAAGCAGTAGCCTTTCCTTTTCTGCTTTCCTTCATAGCCTCAGTCATCAATTGGAATTTCTAGAGGGCATAGGCTTGCAACCATAGTTGCTCTAATGGAAAGCTCTAATTATACTAGGTCAATACCCAACTTCTTGTCTATGGCTCTCATTATATTTTTTCCAGGGTCTCCTTCAATCTTGACATTTGACAAATTCTTCGTCACTTACCCTTTCCGATCGACGCGAGTGCTTTTTCTTGCAGGCGTTCCTTCTTCGTCACTGTGGACCTTATCAGACTGCTTCTGTGCACATGTTAAACAGTGTGTTCTGGTAGATTGATAAAATCCAATGTCTCTTTTAATCTACTCTCGGCACGCCGAGAAACGATTATGGCGCCTTCTCGATTATCATATTGTTATATGTTGGGATGTAGATGTCTTTTGTTCACTAGTGATGCCGTAGAAGAATCCAGAACGAGTTCACATTAAAAGGAGGAGATTTTATTTTTACAGTAACAAGGAAGATGATTGTATAGTGAAATACACGGTAGAATCAAAAAGTTCCCGAACTTTGAAAAATAAAATATAAACAACTTTTTAAAAATGTAGAATCAATTTTACTGTAAATCATAATGTCTAAACTATAATTTAATTTAGCAACGACAGCAAATTCTCATGCGTAGTTTTCATTTTAGGCATATTTTTTGTTGTAAGTATTTAGCTCGCATAGGTTTCTGCAATTTCATCATTTGAGCAAAGTGCAAATATTATATTTTGTATAAATTTAAAAAGGTCTTTCACATAGACATTAGCATTAATGAATGAGGCTTATGAAGACGAAATATTTTCACGAACGCAGGTTTATTTCTGGTATAAACGTTTTAAAGATGACCGTAAGAGCATCGCAGATGATTCAAGGTCAGATCGGCCATTGACATCAACAACGGATCGCAATATTAAACAGGTACGTGATTTAATTGTTGCTGATAGAAAAAATACTATTGATAATATATCAGAAATACTTGGAATTTCGTATGGTAGTTTCCAAAATATTATTGGTAATAATTTAAACATGATAAAACTTTGTGGTTATTTTCTCACGAAATTTAACAGATCAACAAAGAGAAACCAGATTATCAATTTAAAAAGATTTAATTAAACTGCAAATAAAGATTCTGATTTTTCAAAAAGAATAATAACTGGTGATGAAACATGTTGCTTTCTTTTTGATCCACAAACCAAAAAACCATCACTCGAATGGCACACACCAAGTTCTCCAAGGAGGAATAAAGTTTGTCTTGACAAGTCCAAAGGAAAAGTAATGCTTGTAGTGTTTTTCGATTATCAAAGATTTGTCTATTATGAATATATTAAAGAGGGGGTTACTATTAATAAACAGGTATTCAAAGAAATACTTGTGCGCCTTCGTGATGCGATAAGAAGAAAAATAAACAAACTTTTTTTTATCAAAACAGTGGAAATTGCTACAAGATAATGCCCCTGCTCATAGAGAAATTATTGTTCAAGACTATTTAGCCAAACACTCTGTATCTGTCTTGCCGCATCCTCCTTACTCTCCTGATATCGTCCCATGCGATTTATTCTCCTTTCCAAAACTCAAAATGACGTTAAAAGGGAGGCGCTTTTCATCGTCATCAGAAGTAATTGAAAATGCGACGGTGGAGCTAAACAAGCTTAGAAAAATTGACTTTGAACTAGCGTTTCAACAGCTTTTTTCACGCTGTAAAAATTGTGTAGATAAATAAGGCTCCTATTTTGAAAAATTTCATGTTTAAATTACTATACTATGAAAAAATAATTAATTTTTAAAAAGTTCGGGAATGTTTTGATCCTACCTTGGATAAAAGTTTGACATATTTTCTCAAGGTGTGTGTATTTTATCACTTTAAATTATATTTCTATTAAATATATATCAATGTAAAACGAAAATTGAAATTATACCGCGAATGTTTCTTTTATAAAAATCGAAATTTATTTTCAAAGAGAAATAGCGACATTTCTAACTTTGAGGATGAGGTATGGAAAGGTGAAACATGAAGAGTAATGGCGAACGGAAAAATAAAAAGTGTCCAGGGGCGGGAATCGAACTCACACCCTTCTGCTTACCGGGCAGGTGCCTTGTCCACTCGGCTACCCTGGACGCATTTTTCCGTTCGTAACTAATACTTAAAGTAACATTTAAAATACAATATAACGCGGCTGATGATTGTAAAACGAAAATTGAAATTATACCGCGAATGTTTCTTTTATAAAAATCGAAATTTATTTTCAAAGAGAAATAGCGACATTTCTAACTTTGAGGATGAGGTATGGAAAGGTGAAACATGAAGAGTAATGGCGAACGGTAAAATAAAAAGTGTCCAGGGGCGGGAATCGAACCCACACCCTTCTGCTTACCGGGCAGGTGCCTTGTCCACTCGGCTACCCTGGACGTATTTTTCCGTTCGTAACTAATACTTAAAGTAACATTTAAAATACAATATAACGCGGCTGATGATTGTAAAACGAAAATTGAAATTATACCGCGAATGTTTCTTTTATAAAAATCGAAATTTATTTTCAAAGAGAAATAGCGACATTTCTAACTTTGAGGATGAGGTATGGAAAGGTGAAACATGAAGAGTAATGGCGAACGGAAAAATAAAAAGTGTCCAGGGGCGGGAATCGTACCCACACCCTTCTGCTTACCGGGCAGGTGCCTTGTCCACTCGGCTACCCTGGACGTATTTTTCCGTTCGTAACTAATACTTAAAGTAACATTTAAAATACAATATAACGCGGCTGATGATTGTAAAACGAAAATTGAAATTATACCGCGAATGTTTCTTTTATAAAAATCGAAATTTATTTTCAAAGAGAAATAGCGACATTTCTAACTTTGAGGATGAGGTATGGAAAGGTGAAACATGAAGAGTAATGGCGAACGGAAAAATAAAAAGTGTCCAGGGGCGGGAATCGAACCCACACCCTTCTGCTTACCGGGCAGGTGCCTTGTCCACTCGGCTACCCTGGACGTATTTTTCCGTTCGTAACTAATACTTAAAGTAACATTTAAAATACAATATAACGCGGCTGATGATTGTAAAACGAAAATTGAAATTATACCGCGAATGTTTCTTTTATAAAAATCGAAATTTATTTTCAAAGAGAAATAGCGACATTTCTAACTTTGAGGATGAGGTATGGAAAGGTGAAACATGAAGAGTAATGGCGAACGGAAAAATAAAAAGTGTCCAGGGGCGGGAATCGAACCCACACCCTTCTGCTTACCGGGCAGGTGCCTTGTCCACTCGGCTACCCTGGACGTATTTTTCCCGTTCGTAGCCGAGTGGACAAGGCACCTGCCCGGTAAGCAGAAGGGTGTGGGTTCGATTCCCGCCCCTGGACACTTTTTATTTTTCCGTTCGCCATTACTCTTCATGTTTCACCTTTCCATACCTCATCCTCAAAGTTAGAAATGTCGCTATTTCTCTTTGAAAATAAATTTCGATTTTTATAAAAGAAACATTCGCGGTATAATTTCAATTTTCGTTTTACAATCATCAGCCGCGTTATATTGTATTTTAAATGTTACTTTAAGTATTAGTTACGAACGGAAAAATACGTCCAGGGTAGCCGAGTGGACAAGGCACCTGCCCGGTAAGCAGAAGGGTGTGGGTTCGATTCCTGCCCCTGGACACTTTTTATTTTTCCGTTCGCCATTACTCTTCATGTTTCACCTTTCCATACCTCATCCTCAAAGTTAGAAATGTCGCTATTTCTCTTTGAAAATAAATTTCGATTTTTATAAAAGAAACATTCGCGGTATAATTTCAATTTTCGTTTTACAATCATCAGCCGCGTTATATTGTATTTTAAATGTTACTTTAAGTATTAGTTACGAACGGAAAAATACGTCCAGGGTAGCCGAGTGGACAAGGCACCTGCCCGGTAAGCAGAAGGGTGTGGGTTCGATTCCTGCCCCTGGACACTTTTTATTTTTCCGTTCGCCATTACTCTTCATGTTTCACCTTTCCATACCTCATCCTCAAAGTTAGAAATGTCGCTATTTCTCTTTGAAAATAAATTTCGATTTTTATAAAAGAAACATTCGCGGTATAATTTCAATTTTCGTTTTACAATCATCAGCCGCGTTATATTGTATTTTAAATATATCAATGTATTATTAATATATATATTATTTTGGATAAAAGGTATCTCCTGAAAAAATAAACTTTTATCCGTCAGAGTTTCCTCACCACTCTGGAAGTACCTGCCTCGGTGCGTTACCCTTTTTGGCGGTTCACCCCCCAGGAGCCCTAAATGGTCCTGAGAAGTCCTATTCCACTTCTAGCTTTTACTAACCCCACCATCGGATCTGACCTGATGGCGCCAGCACAGCTAGGGTCCTAGAACTGACCAATTGTTGAAGACTCGTGTCCCAGGAAACTGAATAATTTTACAAACTAAAATAAATTTGATATAAATTTTAAATATGTTATAAGCTATGAAAAAAGGAAAATCATGATCACAATTTCATATGATGTTGGGATACGATTGATTTATAATTCCGGAAAATGAAACATTTTTCACAAAGTTAATTTAATGAATACATGATAGAGATGATATCTGACAAGATTCTCAAGGAAAATTATTAAGATTATAAGATTGTATTTGATGACTGTGTGGTGATATTCAAACATGTAGTTCTTGAAATTCTGGTAGCTGGATAGCATCTAGCAATTGGACTCTGTTTCTTAAAATGAATTTCTATACGGCGACTTGATAATATCAGTGTAATATTAATAACACATTCAAAGTGATTGTCGTAAAGATAGAGGCTGCCTGGCCGGCATTCATTGTTCTTCAAATATAAGACAATCCGACCAGTAAATCTTTTTATTGTCTGGCCGAAGTGTCTTTTATTTGAAGAACAAAGTGATTGTGTATGTGTAAAAGGTATATTTTGTTTTTACTTCTTGTACATACAGTACTGGTCATGAAAATCACGGTGGTAAGAGGTTTGTGACTACTCATACTTTAGGTACACCAAATGTTTTTACTAGTAATATCAGGCAATGGAACCATGGGGTTAATGTCTGGATATACTCTGTATTTATGATTTTCTTTCAAACTTGAAAGGTTCAGGTTCCTAATATATATTATTGTTTCTCTTTATATTTCGATTAATTTTTCTTGTATAATATGTTTATAACTGTTTCGGTTTAAAAAATGTAAATCGACGCAATTATCCCTAGCCGGTAATCGCGTTTTGTGTGTTGAAATAAATAAAAAAATAAGAAGATGCCTTTTTTAATTTATGAACACAATGTCACATTTGTACTACTTTTTTCTCATCTTATAAATATTGATTTTGTTTGTGCCTTAAATAAACTGCTGTGTCATCCTGAAGTTTGTCTTTTCAGATTTTATACGCGTTACAATATATATATATATATATATATATATATATATTGTTGCACCAAGTTGCAGCTTTCAGAATCGTCAACCTTGGATTCTTCCTTCTTGGTGTTATGCACGTTTCCCGAGCGGGTTTCCATATTCAAAACAAATAAATAAAAGTAAAAGTAAATAAATAAAAGTAAATTACAATTTAAAGTTATTGTGTTTATTTATTCGTTGTCTTCCTCGTAGGTCGTGATCCGCAGTCTTCCTCTAGCTCCCCTCTCGCTCCAATAACCCATCAAGATATATGTACAATAACAATATTACAAAAGAAATGAAACTATAAAAAAGAATGATGATAATATAAATAATCTGTTTTAAATAAATATTAAATATCATAGAATATTTTGAATAAATGTAGGGCGAATTAAAATTTATGCAACAATATATATATATATATATATATATGCAAGTCTAAATAATACTGTTATCTCCCCTAATTAATTTAGTGTTTAAACAAGTTTAATATTTTAGTTTTGATGCACTCCAAATTTCAACTACAAAAGAATAGGATTCTGAGGGTGAAAGTATGTAGATAACAGAATTCGCTGGAATGAAATTGTTGTAAATAAAAATGGTGATAAGAGAAAGTAAAATTTTGGAAATGATAAGAAGTTCATCTAAATTTATCTTTATTTAATCTTATTTTTTCATTTATTTTGTATTTAATCATTTATAAATTATATTTATATCTATTTATTCGTAAATTTATCATTATATAATCTTATTCTATTTAGTATTTAACCTTATATAATCTTATATGGACATTGTAATAAAAGAAGTGTTAATCTCAATCTCTCTCTCTAACAAGTGTGTAGAAGGCTACCATCTACAAGTACCATCTTGGTCTTGAGGTGGGTAAAACCAGCTATCACATCGACCTGCCCACTCTGTGGGAAAGAACTCTCGCAGTCCATCGGTGGCGGAGTCTTTCTCGCGGTGGGCCCCACCAATGACGACTTGTAAATATATTTTATATATATGTATATTTATCAATTATTTTTATCTATTTATTCGTATTTTTATCATTATACAATCTTATTTATTCATATTTGATGAGAGAAGCGTGGACGCGGGCGCCGCTTGGAGGCGCTGCATGAAGATAACTGACCAATGGGAACGGCCCACCTCAACCGTCAGTCTTCTTCCTTGTATATACCTCAAGACTGCCTTTGTTCTACTGCTGTGTGCGGTTGTTTTGTCAGCATAGGTATCCTTATATCTAATAATAATCATATATTTATAAAATCACTTATTTGGCTGTTCTTTTTGTAACACCGACACACAACAATATTTATATTGTATTTAACCTTATATATATATATATATATATATAATCTTATATGGACATTGTAATAAATCAGTTTCAATCTCAATCTTTCTTTCTCTCTTGAGTTAACCTGTATTTCTGGATGAATTGATTTTGTTCATTGTTTAATTTATATTCTGTATTTTATAAAGTGGTGTATAAATTAAAATACTCATAATGCTTTAGTTGTAACTCATTTTTTTAAAATTAAAATTCTCTATTTTAGTTAAGATGTCTTGAACCTTCAGTAGGCATCGAATGTTCTAGAATTTTAAAGCTATTTCAAAAGAGTTACTTACTTAACGAAAGAAGAACTGTGTGACAGGTGATAAATAAAGATTTTCAGTGTGATTTTGATAGAGAAAAGCTTTTAAATAACAATTTGCATACAAAAAAATTATAATCCCAGTGTTATATGTCTAACACATGATGTGGGAATTGCTCGGTTTCTCAGATCTCAAACATATTTTTATAGCGCAATATTTGATATTTTAAGCATTTTCTCTCTCTCTCTCTCTCTCTCTCTCTCTCTCTCTTAAAATAAATAAGAACAAATAATAATCAATAATATATTATTTGAAATACAATGCAATATAATGCGGCTTATGATTGTAAAACAACATTTAGAAATACTATCCCGCATGTGTTCCTTTTCAAATCATTATTCTTCACAATTCAGCCTTTCATACCTCATCCAAAAGGTTAGAAATAATCGTTATTTCTCCTTGAAAAAAATGTTGATTTTTCGTTGAAAAGAAACACATGCGGGATAGTATTTCAAATGTCGTTTTACAATATATTATTTGAAAGAAAAAATCATCAAAGGAAGAGTTTCCTACAGATAATTATTGAATTAACCCGAAATTTCGATCCTTGGAGTCCTTCTACAGGAGTAAGGGGTTAACTGCAGTAATAAACTCATGGTCTTCTTCTTTCTTATCCCATATAATCATAGTAAAACATAAAAGTCTGCGCTCTGTCATCTAAAATTCTCATTGGAAGAGGTCAGGATATGCCTTTTTTAATTTTAAATATCAATACCTGAACATATTTTTACTTTCTATTATATTTTAAACATATACCCCCCTCTATATATAAATTGTACCTTTTTATATAAAACCATTTTTATCAACTTCATAACATTTATTTTTTATTTATATATTGATTCAGTATTGAAGTATAAACACATTGAATAATATTTTTGATATAAGTTTCACAAAGTAATTTGTTATACAGAGTGTGTAAGACCAAAAGAAAATGGGAGATAACGAGGGAGAAGAAGTTTTTGTTTACCATTGGGGTTAGTTATTCTTTTGTTTGTTCTCTTTTTTTGTAACATAATAAACAATTTCTAATCTATCTTCTGGGAATAGTTTATTATTGAAAAGGTCAACAAATAAATTGAAGGGTCGGTAGAAGGATGGTCTAAACCGTTGGTTTTCAACCGCTACGACCCGGGTTCGATTCCTGCAATGGACATTTTTTTCTGATTTAAAAAAAGTGCTTCAATGACACCCAATTCTAGCAAAAGTCCAAACCCACTAGCAAGTGTAAGTAACCAAACGGGGTTCTGACATATTGGTAAGTGCAAAAGTCGAACTGCTTTTCACATGTGTAGACATGTGGTGCACTTACAGTAAAAGCAGTCACCTACTTCTACCTACTTCGGGCTGGGACAGACCATCGAGGACCCCGTCATAGCCTGGAGGAGGACTCTATCGCGGTAGGGAAGAACACCTGGCTGATCTTTTTCATGTAAATATTTTAAACTGTAATCTCTCTCCCTACTTTTGACTAGATGTCAATATACTGTTTTTAATTGTCATAATTGTACCTCTACCCACCATGATTATCATGGCCTGTACCACGTGTACTAGGGATAAGCAAAATAAAGTCAATAAATAAATGCTTGAAACGATGGCGATAAAAACGTGGTCTCTTTTTAATGGTAAAAACACAAGCTTTCAAGCAAGAATGTCCTTCCCAGTTTTAACCTGAGGAAGGGCATTCTTGCCTGAAAGCTTGTGTTTTTTATTAAAAAGAAAATCACCACGTTTTTATCGCCTTCGTTTCAAATATTATTGCTTGGCTACGACATGTCAAATAAATGCTTGTAAATATTCAAAATATTGTAACGTAAAAAATCAGGAAATACAAAACTTCACGATGACACAGCAATTTATTTAAGACACAAGCAACAACTAAAATTGATAAAATATAAGGGAAGCAATGAGGGAAGTTTACACAGAGTCATAAAATATATATAAACATCAAAATTAATAATCTGTTAATAAAAAAAAATATTGTGCTACAATATCATTAAAAAACATCATTTGAATATATTCCAGATGTAAAATGTATATTTGTTGTGTGAATAGCATTTTTCCCTTTTTTTTCTATCGAGAAGTTCCCCCGAAAATCTTTTGGAAATTCCACCACATTCCGCGTCTGTATAATAAAGGTGCGGTGGGACCTCTTTCAATTATTTGTAAGGAGAAAGTTGCATATATACATACTTACATATTTACCGACTTATATACATATACACTGACTTACATTTACAAAAGGAGAGACCAAACTTATTTTAAAAATATATATAAATATATATTTCAATTTAAAGCGCTAGGGACACTTGCGCTGTCATACATGTACGACTCGTGTGACTTTATATTTGTCTATATATATTTACAATAATTTTAGGCCGTAAAGAATAATTATAATACAAAATAGTACAAATGTGATATTGTACTGGGATAAGGTGCATAAAGCTGCACGATAAGATGTCCTTTTCTATATTCATAATTTATCTACCTTATCCCAGTACAATATCACATTTGTACTTTTTTTCACATAGCATAATTCATCCTTTCATACCTCATCTAAAAGGTTAGAAATGGTCGATATTTCACCTTAAAATAAAATTTTAATTTGTCGTTTAAAAGAAACTCATGCGGTGAAACTTCAAGTATCGTTTTACAATTACATGCCGCAGTGTATTATATTGTATTATAACATAGCATTATATGCAAAATATATTTTTAAAATATAAAAAAGGTCAGGTGTTGATATTAAAAACAAAATAAGTATATCCTGACGGCTTTAGATGGCAGAACGCCATATAGAAGAACAGATTTAAACTGAACAATATCTCAGTTTTTATGCTGAACTGTAAAACTGGCTGTACTGTGATAAAGTATCAAATCGATCAAGGTGTTGATATTTAAAAAAAAAAATACTCTGACCGCTCCCATAAGTTTTTTTTTTTTTGATGGCAGAGTGCCATCTAATGGAACAGAAATCAACTGAACAACATCTCAGCTTTTCGGCTGAACTGTAGAACTGGCTGCATCTACTTATATAATTGCCTTATTCTGTCTGTGTGAAGTTCACTGTGTGAAGTTCACGGATAGATTTTGGTCAGAATGGATAAAATAAAAAAAAAGTGTCAAGGGATGGGAATCGAACCCACGACCTTCCGCTTACCGGGCAGATGCCATGACCACTAGGCCACATGACCACAATTTATAATTGTAACAAATAGTATTTGAATCAAAACATTCAATCGGGTAAAACACGGGCGTTGCCCGGGTCATTCGGCTAGTAAGTGATAAAAGCTCTAATCGGTCAATGACTCTGAGTCTTTCTTTGAATTTCCTTACCGGCTTTGGAAGGAAAATAGCCAAAATATCCATTGTTGTTCGCTAACTTTGGCATTCTTTCATTTTTTAAAATCTAATTAATCCCCATCTCACTAAATTAAATTTCATAATTTCAATTATCTTTCACCACAATGGAACTCTCACGTCTTTAATTATGTACATTTTATAATTGTGTGCAATTTATTTTACAATGACTTGAACGAATCCATTTACAATCTATTGTCAGTAACACATTCTAAACTTTTATTTTTATCGCAATTAACGTACTCTTTGATCTCAATAATTGAAAACTTTATTTCCTTTATTACTAATTTTAACCCATTATCATTTTCTCTTAGATTTTATTTATTTCAACACCTTATATATTTTATATCATTAAGTTTAACACCAAATATTTTAAAGAGACAAAGGTCGCCTCTCCCGTCAAAATAGACGTCAAAACTAGACGCCATCTATTGACCGTCACCGCAAACTAGCGGTCTCGGGTCGGTGACAAAGCCACAACACCAGCTTTGGCAAACTGAAAAGCGTCCACCTAGAGACCATGGTTTCGGGCTAATGGCCCTCGTCAGTCTAGGGCGGACTTTATTCCATGAGATCCACACGGGATCTAGTGGAATCTTGACAATCTGCCAAAGAGGTGTTTAGCTGGCAAAGTGGCTGGGCCAAATCTATGGCTAAATCTGGTGTTGTGGCTTTGTCATCGACCCGAGACCGCTAGTTTGCGGTGACGGTCAATAGATGGCGTCTAGTTTTGACGTCTATTTTGCTGGGAGAGGCGACCTTTGTCTCTTTAGATCAATTTCTTCCCGGCAAAATTTCCATCTATATTTTAGCCATAGATTTGGCCCAGCCACTTTGCCAGCAAAACACCTCTTTGGCAGATTGTCAAGATTCCATTAGATCCCGTGTGGATCTCATGGAATAAAGTCCGCCCTAGACTGACGAGGGCCATTAGCCCGAAACCATGGTCTCTAGGTGGACGCTTTTCAGTTTGCCAAAGCTGGTGTTGTGGCTTTGTCACCGACCCGAGACCGCTAGTTTGCGGTGACGGTCAATAGATGGCGTCTAGTTTTGACGTCTATTTTGACGGGAGAGGCGACCTTTGTCTCTTTAGATCAATATCCTCCCGGCAAAATTTCCACCAAATATTATATTTCATTCATTTTACAACTCTGGTGTTCAATTAGTCACTCATCCACCATATTCACCGGACCTTGCACCTTGTGACTTTTTTTAATTCCAAAATTTAAGTTATTGTTGAAAGAGATAAAATTTGACACTGATGATGAAGCACTACAAGACTTTATCAATGCCGTAAATTCCATCCCCGAAGATGACTGGTATAAGTACTTCGATAATTGGTTTTCGCGGATGAAATCTTGCATAGGTGAATACTTTAATCTCTAATTTAATTGGACCGATCCCTCAGTTGTATATAATTTTAAAATCATTCTTTTTATATTAATTTCTACAACACTATAGACACTACATTATGATACATTAGTGCGCCATCTGTTATCAAAATTCAACAAAATGATCCAACATGTGAATGCTGTCTAGATGTTGAAACACCATCTTTTGTTAGCTTAACCTCTGACTAACCAAATTGTACTTGCTTACTTTGAAATAATGCCATCTTTCTGTATATACTCAAACTTATGAAAACTTTAGCAAGTTTAGAGCAATTTGTACACCGATTTATAAATCACTACTAATTCATCGTGTAAATAATTAAAGATATATATGTAAATAATTCTAATATAGTACAATAGTCTGATAGGCTTCGTGCTTCTGTAATAATAAAATAAAATAAAAAAAAAAAAACAGTAACAAAATGTTCGCAGCAATTTTGCCAAATAATTTCCATTATAGATAAAGTCTATAATTAGGAGTTGGAATTTTAGCATTTTCTGTGGGCGATGTAGATTACTAAATATATTTATAAAACAAAGAATATTTATTGAGACACCCACAGATCCAATAAGTTTATTGCCCCTTTACGTGGAACTGAATTGAAAGAAAGAATAAATGAATAATTACTTAATAATCATAAGAAAAAAACGCTGGCCAGGATGTAATTAACTTCAATTAGTATTAATTAGAATGCAGTTCATGCTTTTATTAAATTATTCTGTATATATTCTTTTCTTGATAATAAAAAGACATATATTGGATTGATTAAAAGATTTATTTGCCAATATTTCGGTTTACTGAACGCCAAACCTTTATCAAGGCATTACATTTTTATATAAACAAACTCAGCGCCGCATAGTGTTATAATATCACAGTTGAAATAATTTTTAAAATACAAAGTAGGTGCGGGAAATTTGTGACATGCAAAAATTATTATAAAAGTTACAATCAGAATAAGTTGAATATATATAAATATTAAAGGAGAAAAATAAAAAGGTCAATCCTATATTTAAAAATATTTGTATTAAGAACATAAAATAGAAAAAAATAAAAGATAAGTGGGTCAGGTGTTAATATTAAAAATAAAGAAGGCATTTCCTGACCACGAGCACATGTGCTTTTTAGATGGCAGAGCGCCATCTAGTGGAGGAAAAATAAACTAAACGTTTATTTAACTTGCTCCGTGATATTTGGCCAACTCAATTTTTTTAGAACATATATGTATCTATTAAAACATTTGAAAATATATCAAAAATGATTCAAGCAAAAAATTGTAATGAATGTTTTATAATTTTTAACTATGTGTGTGTATTAAAAAAAATTCATTTCAATTTTTTTTTGGAGATCGATATATCTTTAGTAAAAAAATATATTTTATAAGAAATGCATTAAAATGGTAGTTAAAATACATTTCTTTCATGGTTATAATTATTTCATCTATATAGCCATACATTTACTATATAAATAGCCTCTCTTTGATTAAATACATTACACGCTAGTATAAGAAAACTTAGGATATACAGGGTGCGGTAGATAAGTAATGAAACTAAGTCTAGAAAAACAAATTTATTAATCCGATTTGTACAAAACGTTAATATTCTTCAAAGATTTCGCCTTGGGCGTCGACACACTGAAAGACTTTCCTTTTATGTGTGGTGTAAATTTTGCCTAATAATATTTTTTGAATGAAAATTTGTTTCTATGTATGTATGCAAGTTTTCCTGGGTGTTTAATCTGTGGAGTAGACTTCAAATGCCTTGTTTCTTTAACTCTTCTTTTACAGAAGCGTGAATATTTTTATAGAGATGTACCTGAAGATGAAGTTGCCTGGCTGGCATTCATTGTTCTTGAAGAATGAGACACCAAGTCCAGTAGTTTTTATTTTTTAGTCGTTTCGACAAAAATCTTTTGACTTTGTCGGGGAAATTTATTGTGAAAATTAAATTAAACTTTATGGGATGTTTTGTCCTTGCATACTTGATTGCATAGATATTATTTTTGATTATTACTGATGAGGACTAAAGAGTTTTGTCGAAGCGTTGGAAAGGTAAAAACTCTAGTGGCCGAAGTGCTTCTTATTCTGTTAAGAACAGAGATTTTGATACAATAGAGCCTCCTTGTAAAGGACATCAAATTGTAGAGACAAAGTGTCCTTTAGGGAGAGATGTTCTCTTACTGGAGAGTTTCTAAATAGTAAAAATAATAATTTTGCAAATTAAAACAGTCCTGTCCAGAGAAGTGTCCTCTTACTAGAGAGTTTCTAAATAGTAAAAATAATAATTTTGCAAATGAAAACTGTCCTTTACAGAGAGGTGTGCTCTAGCACGAGTGTCCTCTCATGGAGGTTCTACTATATAAGTAATCTACAGACGGTAGAAAACTTACGTTTCAAATAAGAAGGAATGCTATTGTGAAAATATGCGCATTGGTAAAATTTAAGATAATCCAATAAAAGACAAACAATGGTCGAATATATAGAATATAAACTCTCTGAAAGAAGAATAACAAGAACCTTTAGGACATATAAAAATTGTCCTGGTGTGGAACTAACACCTACCCACATATTCATATACCCGGCAATGGCCGCGGAAAATTGAAATGGATCCAGAACAGCAATTTTATATACCCAAGATAGAGAACATACAAGGAGATGCAGGGCAATAACTGAGGCTCTTCATTGGACACGACAACAACAACAATACAGTATACAAGATAGAAAACATTGCTGTGATAGAGATGAACGGAGATATCTGAGGCTCTTCATTGGACAC
Source organism: Cordylochernes scorpioides (assembly GCA_030710605.1). Taxonomy (NCBI): domain Eukaryota; kingdom Metazoa; phylum Arthropoda; class Arachnida; order Pseudoscorpiones; family Chernetidae; genus Cordylochernes; species Cordylochernes scorpioides. The sequence continues at coordinate 15,160,140 of CP092871.1, forward strand.
GAAAACAACAACAATACAGTATACAAGATAGAAAACATTGCTGTGATAGAGATGAACGGAGATATCTGAGGCTCTTCATTGGACACAAAAACAACAACAATACAGTATACAAGATAGAAAACATTGCTGTGATAGAGATGAACGGAGATATCTGAGGCTCTTCATTGGACACGAAAACAACAACAATACAGTATACAAGATAGAAAACATTGCTGTGATAGAGATGAACGGAGATATCTGAGGCTCTTCATTGAACACGACAACAAGAACAATACAGTATACAAGATAGAAAACATTGCTGTGATAGAGATGAACGGAGATATCTGAGGCTCTTCATTGGACACGACAACAACAACAATACAGTATACAAGATAGAAAACATTGCTGTGATAGAGATGAACGGAGATATCTGAGGCTCTTCATTGAACACGACAAAAACAACAATACAGTATACAAGATAGAAAACATTACTGTGATAGAGATGAACGGAGATATCTGAGGCTCTTCATTGAACACGACAACAACAACAATACAGTATAAAAGATAGAAAACATTGCTGTGATAGAGATGAACGGAGATATCTGAGGCTCTTCATTGAACACGACAACAACAACAATACAGTATACAAGATAGAAAACATTGCTGTGATAGAGATGAACGGAGATATCTGAGGCTCTTCATTGGACACGACAACAACAACAATACAGTATACAAGATAGAAAACATTGCTGTGATAGAGATGAACGGAGATATCTGAGGCTCTTCATTGGACACGAAAACAACAACAATACAGTATACAAGATAGAAGACATTGCTGTGATAGAGATGAACTGAGATATCTGAGGCTCTTCATTGAACACGACAACAACAACAATACAGTATACAATATAGAAAACATTGCTGTGATAGAGATAAACGGAGATATCTGAGGCTCTTCATTGAACACGACAACAAGAACAATACAGTATACAAGATAGAAAACATTGCTGTGATAGAGATGAACGGAGATATCTGAGGCTCTTCATTGAACACGACAACAACAACAATACAGTATACAAGATTGAAAACATTGCTGTGATAGAGATGAACGGAGATATCTGAGGCTCTTCATTGAACACGACAACAACAACAATACAGTATACAAGATATAAAACATTGCTGTGATAGAGATGAACGGAGATATCTGAGGCTCTTCATTGAACACGACAACAACAACAATACAGTATACAAGATAGAAACATTGCTGTGATAGAGATGAACGGAGATATCTGAAGCACTTCATTGGACACTGCAACAACAGCAATACACTATGCACACCCAAGATGAAGAACATTGCGACTGGTGTGATAGAGATGCATGGAGACATCTGTGGCTCTTTATTGGATACAACAACAGCTTTACATACCCAAAACAGAAAACATTGACTGAACGGAGACATTGAGGCTTTTCTTTGTACATAAAAACAACAATGCATTGTGAAAAATATTTTATATTCAAATTATCCATAAAAAGTTTGCATTCCCAAACGTCTATTACTAGAAACTATTTAGTTGCTACATGTCACATAAATCGCTACAAATCCACAATAGCAGTGAGAACAGATGAAAGTCCTTCCACTTGTTATTTGCTCAGTCAGCACCGAAGACAACAGGCTAGGGAGCCAAAGCCGCTTAGGTTATTGGCATATTGGATAATAGAACTCTCTCGGGGACAATAACCCTTCTTACTTCGCCACCTATTATGTAACTGGTCTTATATAATGCAACTACACTCGTGGACAAAACTTGAGGAAACCTTATATTTTGATATCGCCGGTTATCTTTTTTTTTTTTTCAAGTAGACAGTGTCAATTTTGTTCAAATTATGTTATATCGTATGTCTTCAATAAAGGTCACTGTAATATCTTTCAAAGTTATTGTCTGAATCCCGATATAAATGCTAAAAGGTACAACTTCCTTAAGTTTTGTCTCCATGAGTGTATACATACTTGGTTATCTCGCGTGTCTTCAATAAAGTTCCATTTAATATCTTTCAGAGTTATTTAACTGTTATTAAACTGGCAAACCGCTGAGAGGGTTCACCACTGATGAGCCAGGCCCTCTCATTAATTTTTCCATTGCAGTAAGGGCAGTAGAAATTGTTTAATATCAAAAAGAATCTTACCCCTTTAAAAATAGTTTTGAATTTTGATTTCAGAGTTATTGTCTGAATCCCGATATATATGCTAAAAGGTACAACTTCCCCAAGTTTTGGCCATGAGTGTATACACACTTGGTTATCTCACGTGTCTTCAATAAAGGTCACTGTAATATCTTTCAGTGTTATTGTCTGAATCCCGATAGAAATGCTAAAAGGTACAACTTCCTTAAGTTTTTCCATGAGTATATACACACTTGGTTATCTCGTGTGTCTTCAAAAAAGGTCACTGTAATATCTTTCAGTGCTATTGTCTGAATGCCGATATACATGCTAAAAGGTACAACTTTCTCAAGTTTTGTCCATGAGTGTATCTTTCAGTGTTATTGTCTGAATCCCGATATACATGCTAAAATGTACAACTTTCTCAAGTTCTGTCTCCATGAGTGTAGTTATAAAATAAATAGGTGGCTAGGTGAAACCTTCGTTATGGGTACATATTCTATCCCCATATGGTGAAAGACATTTTATGTATAAGCCTCATTCTTGAATAAAATTATCTTTTTTTTTTATAAAATTGGGTAAGTATTATTATACCCCGATTGAACCTATTCCGATAAAAATTCACTGAACCAATGCATTTTGAAATATATAACTACACTAATGGACAAAAATTAATGAAGTTGTACCTTTTAGCATTTCTATCGGGATTCAGGCAATAACACTGAAAGATATTACAGTGACATTTATTGAAGACATACGAGATAACCAAGTGCGTATACACATGGACAAAACTTAAGGAAGTTGTACCTTTTAGCATTTCTATCGGGATTCAGGCAATACACTGAAAGATATTACAGTGACATTTGGGGGGTCGGTGGAAGGCTTGTTTAAAACGTTTGGTTTTCGACCGCTACGACCCGGGTTCGATTCCCGCATTGGACACTTTTTTCTGTTTAAAAAAATGTTTCAATGGCCCCCCCGATTCTTGCAAAAGTCCAACCCCACCAGCGAGTGCAAGTAACCAAACGGGGCTCTGGCACATTTGTAAGTGCAAAGTCGAACTGCTTTCACATGTGTAGACATGTGGTGCGCTTACAGTAAAAAAGCAGTCGCTAACTACCCACCATGATTATCATGGCATGTATCACGTGTACTAGGGATAAGCAAAAAAAAAAAAACAGTGACATTTATTGAAGACATACGAGATAACCAAGTGTGTATACTCTCATGGACAAAGCTTAAGGAAGTTTTACTTTTTAGCATGTATATTAGGATTCAGACAATAACTCTGAAAGATATTACAGTGACATTTATTGAAGACATACGAGATAACCAAGTGTGAACAAAATTGCCTCTGTCTCCTTAAAAAAAAACAGACCTCCAAAGACATCAATGACCTTCACATCTTCAAGTCTTGTCATCATTTATCACTTTATAACAATTGAATATATTCACACAAACATGGAATCTTGTTACGGAATCTAATGTTATGTTTATTCTAAAAAAAAAAAAAAAAAAGAGTCAAAATATTTATTATTTTCATGAATATTAATATATTTTTTCAAATGAAAATCTTTAAATAAATATTTTGTGAAAATAACTTTCATAAATCTTTTTTTAAATTCTTGAAAATAACTTTAGTAAACACATTTTAAACTAGATGCAAATTTCTGGTTGTTTTTATTCCATGAGGAAACTTATTATGTACACAGTAGAAAGTTTCCGGATCAAGTTTTAGCTAATCCTTCCTTGAAAGAGAATTCTTAGAAAATCTTTTCATTTTTACACAATTCCAGGCTATTTAAATTAGAATAGTTAAAAATAAATGTTAAAGTTTTTAAAGAGAAGAAAAACGTTTATAAAAATCTTCAGAAATGTTAATTAAACAACTTGGCTTTAATAAATCTTAATTATTTAAACATCAGAAAGATAGAGAGTTTCCTGAAAGTGCTGGGGTGATGTTAAAAATTCTCTAGGAGATAAATATTAAATGAAGTCGTAAAATATGATGAAAATAATTCAAAATCTTATATACAGTTAAACCTGTATATAACGCCCCTTCTTGGGACTCACCAAAATAGGGTGCTATAGAGAGAGGGTGCTATAGACAGGTCACTTTTAATGTAAATCGCATCGTACTACGTATTTTTTTTTTGCTTATCCCTAGTACACGTGGTACAGGCCATGATAATCATGGTGGGGTAGAAGAAAGCAACTGCTTTTACTGTAAGTGCACCACATGTCTACACATGTGAAAAGCAGTTCGACTTTGCAACTTACAAATGTGCCAGAGCCCCAGTGTAACTACGTATTTAAAATCGGGCTCTATAGAGAGGGAGGCGCTATTTAGAGGGGGCGCTATAGACAGGTTTAACTGTTATTATCGCAACTTGTGGTGGATAGTTCCTCTCAGGAAAGACCATAAATATATTAGTTATTCTCTGATATGGTCTCTCATGAGAGGTTCTGATATTGTTATTTACTAATCTATCAGTAGGTTTGTCTAAACCAGATTCTGAAGACCATATATCGCTTGTTTTACTAGCTATTACCGTTTCAAATGATAAACCCAGACATGACTAGGTCCTACAGGAACTGCAATAACTGTCACAACACCCAACTCACTCCGGACCACATATACAGTTGCCCGGCCATCTTTGCAGCCCTCTATATGGCAGACATCAATCCAGAAGAGGACATTTTAAAGGAATGAAGATAAACCCAGACATGACAGGATCCTACAGGAACTGCAATAACTCTTACAACACCCAACTCACTCAGGACCATAAAAACAATTTCTCTGGCATCCTTGCAGCCTTATATATGGCAAACATCAATCCAGAAGAGGACATCCATACGAACAAGACACCTCAGTTGGCCGGTATTGTGATCAAGGTGCATGGACCGATCTGATCTGCTCCATGGACAAGACGCCATCACTACTCTCTCTATATTGTCGCGGAGATAAATAAAGCAAGGCCAAATTTGGGAATAATTAATTTATTATAAAGGGTATTTACCTTTTAGTTCTCCAATAAAATTAAACATAAGAGGTATTTATAGGGAGAACAACTTATCCCAAGGTAAAGATAATAATAATGAGAGTCGTCAGCCACCGTCCCGTTTTCCTTATTTGCCGATAAGATTCCGAGAACCCCTCACACCTGTGGTCCCCCCGGAGTCCAGTAATGATTGACAGGTGTCCCATGGAGCTTTCTATAGCTGTGGTTGCAGAGCTACTTGACCATATTTATAACGGTTTCAACACTATATGAATTTATATACATATAAAATATAATTATTTTTCTCTATTCTATTAAACCTTCAAGATTAGCATCAATATTTCCAACTAGATTCAAATAAGAAATGTTTTATACATGGAATATAAAGGGAAAATCATTATATATTGATTTATTGCAAAAGAGATTAAAATACGAACAAACTTATTCCATTATAAAAGTGATAAAACATCAATTTCAGTATACAAAACTTTCTACATCCATTCTTTACAAATAAAATAATAAATTCGGATATATAAAAAGTGAAGTCAAATTTCCGAAATGTAGCAGGCGATCTGTGCGTGACCAGTGGAAGTCTGGAAAGTGGGTCAGACGAACTGAATTACCACAGCAGACGTGATTTCTAGTTGATGGAGGAGATCTAGCTACTGGCTGTAAATCTCCAGAAGACTCCGATACCGTAAAATGTGATCCTGTGATAACCCTAAATATATTTTCGAAAAAGAGATAGTAAAAGGTCTTTGAATAATGTCAAAGGTCTGTTTTGACCATGGAAGTGAACTGTATGAAGATAAAAATCTCTTTGTTTACTTGATTTAAAATTTCTAAATAGTGTAGCAAGGTATTTATAATTTTATTAACAAAGTATAATTTTTATGTTTAGATTTTGCTTTTCTGTAAACTTCTATTTTTGCTTATCTTTTTTTTTATCATTCATAATTTCTGCTTGCCTTAAGTAAATTTCTGTGTCATCCTAAAGTTTTGTCTTTTCTAATTTTCCACGTGGCAATATAGATTAAAATAATGCAACAGCTTTCTGGAGATGAGTTTATTTTTAATAACACTATATCGAGTCTTCGGGCATCTCTGCCCTTTTACAGGAGTACGTAAAAAATCGTTTTATATACACCTATCCCCCGATTTACACGGTACTTGTTTTACACGTTTTCGCTTTTACACGGTTTTCCAAATAAGTTTTGTTTTTATCGCACTATACTAAATGCTACTGTGATTGAACACATGCGCTGTTTACACATCTCACGAGGAATCCCGAGCTTATGTGCTGACTACATATTTTAACCTGTCAATGCATTTTATTTTTATTTCTGTGTACACCTATCCCCCGATTTACACGTTTTTCTCAGGAACGTATCTACCGTGTAAATCGGGGTATAGGTGTATTCCTATAGAAAGACAGAAATTCCCGAAAGCTAGAGATTGCGGTAATAAAATGAAAAGAAATTCATCTCCAGTAATCTCAAGTTTTCGGGCATCCCCGCCCTTCAACAGGAGTACATAAAACGAATAATAATAAACTCCGTTCTCTTCGTTTATACACTCACTTGTAGAAAGGCAGAGATTCCCGAAAGCTTCACATTAATAGAAAGAAACCCATGTCCAGAAACCGTTGTATTATTTTAAACTAATCATATATATTAAAAATAAAAAGGGAAATATCCTGACCAGGTTCACATGAACTTTTCTAGATAGCAGAGCGCCATGAGTTGGCCAAATATCACGGAACAAGTTGAATAAACGTTTAGTTTATTTTTGTTCCACTAGATGGCGCTCTGTCATCTAGAAAAGCTCATTTGAGCCTGGTCAGGATATGCCTTTTTTGTTTTTGATATCAACACCTGACCCTTTTATATATTTTTTATTGTTTTTTCACACACACACACACGCTAACACACATATATATAATTATATATATTAAAAATACAATTTATTAGCAATATGTAAACTTATATTATAATTAGAGAGATAGGAACAAAGGTATATCCACTCATGGTGTAGTTATATATCAGAGGAATATATACCCCCTAAGCAAGAGTAATGCATAGGTAATGTAGATGTGGAATGCAACGAATCCCAAGATTCCACAACCTATGGTATAGAAAGGAAAGTGGGAGGTGAACATATCGGAAGGAGAATAGAGCTGCACTTCAAAATCATGAAAATAATCATAGATTTGGCGAAAATAGAGCGAAGTAGCAATTCCAATAGGTAAGAACCATTTTCTGTTTTTGTCACCTATATTCGTGATTCCTATCAGTTATTTTCCTTTTGGATGATAGTTTCTGCATGTAGTAGAAACAAATACCTATGAACATAGGCGATAACCATCCCATCTCTTCATCCATCCAATATCCTAAGGGACTGTCCTCGAAGATTCTTCCAGGGAACACTTGGGGATATCCACCGGTGCACAGAGGAGGCCCTGGAGTGGATTCGTCACCTCGACATTCCACTCTAGAGAAACTTGCCAACATTGTTGTATTGTGCTGTAAAAAACAATATCATACGCAATATATATATATATCCATCCAATCCAGTATTTCCAAGATATGCAGAGCTAGCACCAGGACTGCGAAATTGGCAAATCTATGAAGCTTGTAGGGCCGGTAGCAGCTAATCAGCCACTTTAATTAGAGAGAGAGAGAGTGAGAGGTTAAAATTTAATTTTAAACTGAAAATACATGTTTTCTAGAAGTGTAGACATGTGGAACACTACCGTAAAAGTAATCTCTAAATAGGCATCAAGATACCTCGTGCAGCAAGGGTTCACCACCGATGAGCCAAGTTCTCCCAATATGTTTTTTGTCGCATTAAGAACAGTAGAAGTTTGATATATTTGTGAAAAAGAAAGAACGTTTGTACTCAAATACTTTCATTTCTTATATATGAATGTCTATATGCACATATGTAATATTCTATCAATTTACATACCAAATAAACATTAATTATTTCAAAAAAACATATTTTTTTAGTAAAACAGCATTTACTTTATAAATTATTCTTATATTCAACAACAACTGCGTTATTAGGACATTTCCTTCCTGTAAGGACTCGCCATACATCATTTTCATTGAGAAAAGGGGAAAAAAACATAAACAAAGGAGAGAAGGGAAAATGAAAAGAAAATCAAAGTATTCAACATAACTATACAAATTAACTATGGAAGGAAATTGTTCTGTAATTTTAGTTCTTAGAGATTACCTTGTTCTCTAACGCTTTATGAAAATTAAATAATTCTATCGCAATATATTTTTCTCGGACATTATTCTGATTAGCTGAACTGGGTTCACGTAGACTTGGATAATGTTCTTTAAGATCTTATTCCGTTCCTCGTTAACAATAGTGCATTCAGAGTTGTAGTGAGTCATTTCTTCTATGCTTTCAGTTTTGCAGAATTTTCAAATTACATCTTCCTTTTTAATTATTTGAATGTGACTTTCTCTCTTAGTAAAGTCGAAGTGATTCTTGTTTGGGTAATGTAACCTTTTATGTCTAATAATAGGTTCCAGGGTAAAAATTATTCAGGTATTAAATACTTATATAATATTCTCATATATCTGTGATTGTGCACATATGGAAACTAAAAATACCATCGATAGCTTACCGATCTTACTATAAATGCACCAAATGCCTACAGATGTAGACAGCATTTCAACTTTTGCATTGACAAGGTGCAAGCGTTCTGTTTACTTGTACTTACTGCACTTTCTTTGCTTATCCCTAGTACATGTGGTACAGGCCATGATAATCATGGTGGGTAGAAGTAGGCGGCTGCTTTTACTGTAAGTGAAACACATGTCTACACATGTAGAAAAAAAATCGACTTTGTACTTACAAATATTCCAGAGCCCCGTTTAGTTACTTGCACTTGCTGATGGGGCTGGATTTTTGTAAGAATCGGGGGTCATTGAGAATTTTTTTAATCAGAAAAAAAGTCCCCAATGCGGGATTCGATCCCGGGTTGTAGCGGTCGAAAACCAACGGTTTACCGACCCCCAACTTACTGGAATTATACAAGAAAAGGGAATCATTTAAAAAGTTAGAAAAAAGTGGGCAAAGCGGGATTTGAACCCGGGACGTGATTGTCTGCGGTGATAAATCTCCAAATATAGTAGAACTACCTCCCTGTAAAGGACGTTAGTTGCAGAGCCAAAGTGTCCTTTGTAGAAAGGTGTCCTCTTACCAGAATGTTGCTAAATTGTGAAAATGGTAATTTTACAAATGAAAACTGTCCTTTGTGGAGAGGTGTCCTCTTACCGGAGAGTTGATAAATTGTAAAAATGGTAATTTTTCAAATGAAAACTGTCCTTTGTAGAGAGGTGTCCTCTTACCGGAGAGTTTCTAAATAGTAAAAATTGTAATTTTCAAATGAAAACTGTCCTTTGTGGAGAAGTGTCCTCTTACCGGAGAGTTACTAAATAGTAAAAATGGTAATTTTGCAAATGAAAACTGTCCTTTGTAGAGAGGTGTCCTCTTACCAGAGAGTTACTAAATAATAAAAATTGTAATTTTGCAAATGAAAACTGTCCTTTTCAGAGAGGTGCTCTCTTACCGGAGAGTTACTAAATAGTAAAAATTGTATTTTTGCAAATGAAAACTGTACTTTGTGGAGAGAGGTGTTTTCTTATCGGAGAGTTGATAAATTGTAAAAATGGTAATTTTGAAAAATGAAAACTGTCCTTTGTAGAGAGGTGTCCTCTTACCAGAGAGTTACTAAATAATAAAAATTGTAATTTTGCAAATGAAAACTGTCCTTTGTAGAGAGGTGTCATCTTACCGAAGAGTTACTAAATAGTAGAAATGGTAATTTTACAAATGAAAACTGTCCTTTGTGGAGAGGTGTCCGCTAAAAGGAACTTCTACTGTATATATCTTCTCTTATCGACTCTTTTCCTTTTTAAATAAAAACGGGAGTTCTAAACAAAAGAAGAACATTTATAAAATGTTTTATTTAAAGAAATATATCGTTCTATCTCAAAGTAATATTTCAAATAAATTTTTCTTTGAATTTTGATATATAACTCTGACTCCTAAGAAAAATTTATTTAAAATTCTAACCTATATAGAATAAAAGAACAAATTTTTTATTCAACTCTAAAAATAAATAACAAACACACGAACAATAAGGTTTTACATTTCCAAGAAATAACGAGAGGGAAAAAAAAACGGAATTCAAAATGTCTTTTGGAAAACGCAAAATAATAATTATGAAGAAATAAAAAATTGTGTTCACTTTAAAGATAAAATTTAAAAAGTAAGATTATTTTTCTATTTTCAGTAATATACATATAAAAGAATACAGTTTCAGCATATTTTCATAATTTTAAACAAAAAAAAACCTTTATTTTTTTATTTTTACTTTTTATTATCGAATATTCTATTTTCATAGAGAGTTACCTCGAAATATTGAGTGGTCAAATTCGTTTAAAGAAATAATATGAAAGGATTTAATATGGGTAAAAGTTCTCAGAAAACAATTAAAATTGTTACATTATATGAAAGGTAGAATAAAAACTAAACAAAATGGAAGCTAAAACTTGAAATTTGCACTGTAGAAAAATATAAAAATTTGTTATATCTTTAAAAATTCTAAATGCCTTTGAAACTTTAAAAAATACCCATTTTTTGGTTTCTCAAGAAGCCTCTGGGACAAAAATATCTCGTAGCATCCGACGAGGGGAGCTATGTAATGGGTCGAGTTTACCAAACCAGAGTTTAAGATGGTGAAATGACAGGGAACGATTTTCAGGCAATAATTCAATATACAGTTACGAGCGTCATGCGTTCTTAATTCTTCATCTCTTAATCATTTGTCATCTCTGTCACCGTTTGCGTTTTTTTTTTTTTTTTGGAATGGCGCCCTCCTATTGGTTGGCTACGATCACGCCACCTTTGACCCCCCCCCCCCCCCCCCCCATCATGCCCCCCCCCCCCCCCCACTCGCTATTTCGTCTTTGTAACTATTGTGTTGGAGCGGGTCGCACCTTAAATAAATGCATATATTAGATAATAACCAAATGGAATCCTCTCTTTCTTTTTCCCAGTAAGAGACGCCTACGGAAGCCAACAGTACATAGACAGATAAAGCACATAGGCTATAGTTATTAACTAATATATGCATTTATTTAAGGCGCCAATTTATAATTGTAACAAATAGTATTTGAATCAAAACATTCAATCGGGTAAAACACGGGCGTTGCCCGGGTCATTCGGCTAGTACAACATAAAGTTACGTCAGGATGGTTTTCATTGCGAAATTGAAGCTTCTCTTGTACTAACGAGAACTATAACCTGATACGATACCAAGGTATACAAGTTGGATTTTTGTCTGAAATTTCTAAAAATGGTGTTCTTGGCTCATTCTTTATCATCATTAGTATTTTTTTAAATTAGGCTAATAATATTAACGTATTGTTCTTTTTTAAAGATAGAGGCTGCGCGCGCCTGGTCAGCATTCATATTTCTGTAAAAAGTAGACGCCAGTTAAAGTTTTCTCAACGTTTCAACAAAAATATTTTGTAAAACGACACTTGAAGTTACACCGCATGAGTTTCTTTTCAAACGAAAAATCAAATTTTTATATCAAGGTAAAATATCGACTATTTTTAACCTTTTTGGATGAGGTATGAAAGGGTGAATTATGAAGAGTAATGACGAACGGAAAAATAAAAGTGTCCAGGGATGGGAATCGAACCCACAATGTTCCGCTTACCGGGCAGATGCCATGTCCACTATGTATCATTTACGAACGGAAAAATACGTCCAGGGTAGTCTAGTGGACATGGCATCTGCCCGGTAAGCGGAACATTGTGGGTTCGATTCCCATCCCTGGACACTTTTATTTTTCCGTTCGTCATTACTCTTCATAATTCACCCTTTCATACCTCATCCAAAAAGGTTAAAAATAGTCGATATTTTACCTTGATATAAAAATTTGATTTTTCGTTTGAAAAGAAACTCATGCGGTGTAACTTCAAGTGTCGTTTTACAATCACAGGCCGCAGTGTATTATAAAAATATTTTGCCTTCGTCAGAAGAAATAAATAGAAAAATAAAGCATTGATCTTATGCATAATTAAAGGGAGAGTTGCCTCTCTCTAAATATGTTGGTACATATATATATGTAATATAAAAATATTATTATATTTAAAATTATATTTCATAGATTCAAATATTCTGTTTATATCTACCACCAGATGTCGGGACTTCCCTATATAAAACCGATTGTTGTTGTATCCCGATGGCCGGCTCAACCTTTTGTACATTATGTAAATAAGTTTTAATTTTTTTATTCCTACTCCTTAAGCCAGGCATACCTTTCTCAAATTCAGTTTTTTTAAAATATATTTCTTAAGCTCAATTAAAGCTAATTCTGATCAAAACTATTTATATTCTCAAGATTTTCCGCGACTGCATGCCAAAATCAGCAGAAATAATTTTTCCTAACATACATATATATATTTATTCTAGAGATAAGAGACACACAGAGAGAAGTAGAAATCAAGTCAACATATATTAAACCGCCAGAATATATTATATGGCGCCCTGAGAGATTACTAAACAGGCCATGAATAATTTAGTTAAATTAGGTTAAACCACGTACGCCACTAATTAGATAATGTATCTACTTCCGTCTACAGACATAGCGGCCATTTCCAGGATGGCAACGGGATGAATATTGTTTGATCCATAGAGATAGCTTTGTATATGGGGATTCGTATTTTTATTTTATATTGATTATTTGACTAGGTGGTTTATTCATTTCTGATAAAATTCTGGGTTTCTAGAGGCAGTGAAATCATTAATGGCCGTTTCGGTATTGCTGATTTCTAATGCACATTTCCCTCAAAGGAAGTTGGTGAGGTCCTTCAGAAAGTAGTAATCGGTAGGTGAAAGGTCTGGTGAGTATGATGGGTGATCAAGCGTTTCATAGCTTAGCTCATTCAGCTTTTGTCTCGTGATCATTGAGAAACACATTTTTCTCTTTATCAATTCGAGGCATACGAGGCGAAGTTTTTATATCCATATATTCTGATGCGTCATATCTGATGAATAAAATGTAGCATAATATTTATATTCCAATTTTTGAATCATTTATTTTCTTATTGTTTTTTTTTAAATCCCTAGTACACATGGTACCGGCCATGATAATCATGGTGAGTAGAAATTGACGACTGTTTTTACTTTAAGGACATCACATGTCTACACATGTGAATAGCAGTTCGACTTTTGCAATTACAGATGTGCCAGAGCCCTGTTTGGACATATAAAGTAAGTTTGGTATATTGGTTCGGAGTACTGTTGAATTTTTCCGTCGTATTTGCGACGTGATTAATAATGTTCTTGTATAGGTAAATTGTAGAAATTCAAATAAACATAATATACTTGTTGATATATAAAGGAATGAAACAAAAACTAAATTCGTGTTTCATAATCATCTGGGCAAATTCTTTACAATCTTGTACATATTCGAATCTATATTTCTTGTTACTTGCACTCGCTGGTGGGGTTGGACATCTGCAAGAATACGGGGCCATTGGAGCATTTTTTCTTATTAGAAAAAAGTGTCCAATGCGGGATTCGACCCCGGGTCGTAGCGGTCGTTAAATCAACGGTTTAGACCACCTTTCCACCGACCCCCTTTTCTCATTGTAAAAGGTGTTGCGAATTTTTTCATTGATATATACAGTTAAACCTGTCTATAACGCCCCCTCTAAATAGCGCCTCCCTCTCTATAGCGCCCAATTTTAAATACGTAATACGATGCGATTTACATTAAAAATGACCTGTCTATAGCACCCCTTCTCTATAGCACCCTATTTTGGTGAGTCCCAAGAGGGGGCGCTATAGACAAGTTTAACTGTATTTGTACAAAGCAATATCACGCCATTTATATATAATAAATGAAAACATAAAGACGCGAATGTTCCTTCACAGATAAATCAAACTTCTAGACCAGGTTTGGTTAATCACAGCTTCCTGAATCCCGGTGAAACAATCGCAGCGATAGATAATGTATGAAAAAGTGATAGCTGTATAAGCTTATGATTTATGCTTTGTTTTAAAAATGAATCTATGTTGGTTCCATATGCTTGAATTGAATATTACACCTTAGTTCTATATATTTTATTGCTTAAAAAGGAACACAACAAAACAAAAAAGAAACTACAATTGCAAATGATTTGATAACTAAGAAAAAACAATAATAGACAAAATGATGATGAAAGAAATTGAATATGTCTGCCAGAAAAATGCTTCTATGAATTAAAAAATATATGAATAATTACAAAATTAACATATAAACTTCAAACAGATAATTATCAGAAAATTAACGAAATGAATAAAAAACTTTGCTTCATCTGCCTCGAATTAGTCGAAAGAAAAGGACCTATCCTTCTCCATGACAACGCCAGACGTCTCAATGATCACGCGACAAAAGCTGAATGAGCTTGGCTATGAAACTCTTGATTACCCATCATACTCACCTGACCTTTCACCTACCGATTACTACTTTCTGAAGGACCTCAACAACTTCCTGAGAGGGAAATGCTTTAGAAATCAAGGTAATGCCGAAACGGCTATTAATGATTTCATTGCCTCTAGAACTCCAGAATTTTTTTTTTTTTTCAAAATTGAATAAGCCAGAGAGTTATTGAATTCTGTAAAGTGTTCTATCAGGGTGTTGAACAAGATCCTCATTCTGATACATATTTGAAGGGAGAGGTGCCTCTTTTTGCATATACGAGGGCCATCCAATAAATAAGTTTCCCTATATTTTAACAAATAAACAACATTATTTACAATTATGCATTTATTTTATTTTCATTATACAGCTCATAGACTACTTCTCTACATAATCACCATTTCTGTCCAAACATTTTTGGTACCGTTGTAGCAATTTTTTGATACCACTGTTGTACCAAGCCGTGTCCTGTCTTCGTAGCCAGTGGTTCGCCTCCGCCTGCACTTCGTCATTATTAGCAACGTGCTTGCCTCCAAGGTGCAACTTGAGTGCTGGAAAAAGATGGAAGTCGCTTGGGGCAAGATCCGGAGAATAAGGTGAATGTGCGAAAATTTCCCATTTGAAGTTTTCCAGCAACGTTTGGGTCGTTCGAGCTGTGTAAGGGCGAGCATTGTCATGGAAGGGTAACACTTTCAGAGACAAAGGTCCAGGAGTTTCCGTTTTATTGCAGCTCTGAGTTTAATCAGGACTTCGCAGTACCTCTTCGCAGCGTTAACCGTAGTGTTCGGGGGCAGGTAGTCAACCGATAAAACACCCTTACAGTCCCAAAAGACGGTAGCCATAATTTTTCCTGCAGAGATTGTAACCTTCGCCTTTTTTTAGTGCACTTTCCTCAGGCTTCTTCCACACCATGCTTTGTCGTTTTGTTTCTGGAGTTGAATGATGCACCCAGCTTTCATCTCCAGTGACAATACGGGAAAACAGTTGATCTCCATCTCTACGATGCATTTCCAGGAAAGCTCGGGCTGCCTCCATCCGTTGTTGCTTGTGATTTTCCGAGAGCAAACGCGGGACCCATCTTGCGCAGACTTTGCGAAATTTCAAAACATCTGACATGATTGCTCCAATCGAAGAGCGTCCAATTTCGATTCCAGGAGGCTGTCGAATCATTATTTCGTCAATGGTGACGCGGCGATCTGCTTCCATCACATTCCGAACAGCAGCAACGGCTGCATTGTCCGTAGCCGAAACGGGCCTACCGCTTCGCTCGTCATCATGCACGTTTTGCCGTCCTTCCAAGAACCATGAACGCCATCGGCGAACCATTTGGATGCTCATACATCCTTCACCATACACTGACACTAAATTGCGATGAATATTGACCGCAGTTCTATTTTTTCGCCGTGAAAAAACGAATTACAGAACGAAGTTCGCAAGTGGACACGTTCACCAGTGGTTGCTCCATGCAAACTGAAGCGCTTCGGACTTGCGCGTACGAGTAGGTGATTTTGAAGGTCACACGATTCCAACGCATCCTAGTGACCATTTCTTACACTACTAATTTTTACAACGTTTCGTTCGCAGAAAAAAAAGGGAAACTTATTAATTGGGTGGCCCTCGTATATATGTATATATATATGATAAATAAATATAGTTTTTAATACGAATTTTATTCATTGGAGGTCTGTAGTAAAAAGCTTTTCATTATATTTATATGTTAATTCTAAACTATTATAGACCCGTATGATTCTTTTTCATTTAAACAATTTCTACTGCCCTTATTACAATGGAAAAATTAATGGTAAAGGGCAGTAGAAATTGTTTAATTAAAAAAAAAAAGAATCATAGGCGTCTATAATAGTTTATCATTTTCATTACAGATGGCGCGCTAATGTATCTAAATATATTTATATATTAAAAGTAACATTAAAAATATATAAAATTTCAGAGATATAGACGTTATACGATTAATAATGATATTTTTCAATGTTCCGCCGTATATTTGATGGGTTATGCTATAGTATTCTGATACAGTTAAACCTGTCTATAGCACCCCCTCTAAATAGCGCCTCCCTCTCTATAGCGCCCGATTTTAATAACGTAGTACGATGCGATTTACATTAAAATTGACCTGTCTACAGCACCCCTTCTCTATAGCACCCTATGTTGGTGAGTCCCAAGAGGGGGCGCTATAGACAGGTTTAACTGTATATATAAAATGACTTAATAATTTTATAACTCGTTATTTAATTTAGAAATATCTCATTGAAAAAATATCTATTAATGAAGTAATTTCTTCAAAAGTTCAAGAATTTTGACTGCGTGACGTTTTGACATTTACCTTTAGCTTGTAATTCCACGTCAATTTCTAATTAACCTTTCACATTTGTTTCTATAAATAAATGAATATATGTAAATAGAATTATATGTGAGGTCTCTTTCCTGCTATAATTAAATTATCGTTAATATTCATGGAGTTATATTTAGATATAACAAAGATAGAGTTCTAGTTAGAGAATGTGTTTTATTCAGAATTGCGTGAGTTGTTTGGAAAACCAGGAAGTCCGTTTTAACAATTTCTATATTGTTCTGTGAGTTAAGACTGGAACACGCCAACAAGTTCCCTCTTACTTAGAGGCGACTCTCCTTTTAATTCAACTTTTAGAGTAACACCCCACACATGTTACATGTGTAGAAATCCATTTCCATGTATTATTCCATTTTCACAACATCACAGACCTATTGCTGTGTTACCCACCAGCGAGTGCAAGTAACCAAATAGGGCTCTGGCTTACTTTTAAATGCAAAAGTCGAACTGCTTTTGACCTGCTTAGACATGTGGTGCACTTACAGTAAAAGCAGTCAACAACTCTACCCACCATGATTATCATGGCCTGTACCACGTGTACTAGGAATAATATGAAACAATTGCTGTGTTATCCTCTATAGAATTCGAATACTGTATTTGTAATCAGCGCCAAAATGACCCGGTTTACTTCAACTTTCAGAACCACACCATATGTTACCTGTATAGAAACCTATTCCCATGTAAAATACCATTTTCATAACATTACAGAAATATTTATGTGGTATACGCTATATATTTTGATCACTGTATTTGTATACCAGCACCGAAATGACTTGGCTTCTACCGTGTCCTCCCAAAAAGTAGATATCTGCCCAAAGAATATTGTTTCGACAAAAATGTTGATTATAAAAATACTATCCGTGGCAATATAGTGATGATAAGAAATTGTTAATATTCCATCATTATTACTATTTAACTACCTTATATACATACCTCTAAAATATATAAATTAGTTTGCATACCCATTGAATAGTCTATAAATTGAACGCTATGTATATTGCGGCGAAGATTTAATTTATTATTTAATTTAATATTATTCAATGAAAATATTCAACAGATTATAAAAATATATATTACTTTGTATTTATTTATTTAACAGTTGGGAGAGACACGCCATATACACAATTAGGATATTTGCGTGTATATATTACATTATATACAATTAACACAATTGAACATTAGGAATCATGAAAATTAAACGTTCGATGTCAAATTTTGCATTTAGCAATTAGAAATAGTAGCTTGAAATATGTACAGTCAACACTTTCGCCTTGAAATATACATCCTGTAGAATCTATTAAAATTAATGTATTGGTCTTTTATTGTAAAATCATCTTAAAAATATATCTTTGCTTGCTTGCTCGATATTCCCTAGCTGTAGATAGTTTGGTTAATTTGTTAATAATTGTCGACTAGTTGCCGTGACGTCATCAATAAATACTTTCACACCTTCAGATATACAAAGACTTGATTTCTAGTCGTGCTAACGTCATCAATAATTATTGATATGATTAATAAAACCTATTAAATACAAAATTAGGCTTATTTTGTATTTAATAAGTTTTATTTATCTAATATTTCAATGGACTAATCACCCATCTTTTACGAGGTTTTTGTTATGAAGCACACAGCAGGTCTTTCTACGCTACAATATTAATGTTAAAATATAAAATCAAGGCATATCAAATATTTCAAAATATCGCGTGTTCAACCCCATCAGCGAGTGCAAGTAACCAAACGGGGCTCTTGTAAGTGCAAAGTCGAACTGCTTTTCACATATGTAGAAGTGTGGTGCACTTACAGTAAAATCAGTCGCCAACTTCTACGCACCACGATTATCATGGCCTGTACCACGTGTACTAGTGGTAGCTCCTTAAATATTTCTTTAGGACTGTATTTTGTTCCTTTATAAGGCTCCAGTCTGCTGCCGCCTACCTCGTGTTTCCAATCAATCCAACACACCAACACTATGAGACACACACTCTCTAACACTGACACTCACTTTATTTAAAACCAAAATATTTATGGCCAATGGTCAAGAGAATTAAAACAGAATAACTTATTTTAAAAATAAAACTATGCAAAAATAGGCAGTATTAACAATTGACTCAGAATAACAAATTAATAAATAAATATTCACAGATATATATATACATCTAATTCTTAACAACTAGGGATAAGCAAAATATACATCGTGTAGGTTGGAGAGTTGTTCTACTGGTTAAACGAAAGAGCCAATTCTGTAACCATCAGTACTGTACGAATCACTTCTCCGACCATTCAAGAAATGGCCCAACCTAATCCACCTAGCCATCCTTCAGGCTCACCAGATATTACCTCAGGCAATTAGCCCATGACCGATCACATTTTCCCTCAAATTATTTCTACCGCCGGTGGTAAGAAAACTTTTATATTAAAATTCGGAAACCATCCTTTTTTTTTCTTCAACGTTTTCTTAAGGCAATCATCTTGTCATCCATTCTTGGGAAATATGATTGATGAATATATATTATGGTGATATACCCCCTGACACTATGGACTCTCAATTCACCTGCTATGTTATCAGAGAAGAGAGTTTTATCCTGTTATCGATAATGCTCTAATGATGACTTTAAACACTTTCTAGAACTAAGAAAAAGGCATCTCCTTATCGTGCAACTGAAAGTTGCTGATGGCTTGCGCCATCTATCGGAATAATTTATTATATATTAATAATATTCTCGTTGATTTTTAATTATTCCAGAATTGGCCAAATACCCATTTTTGATTAATCAAGAAAAGATAACCACGGACGCGTTTCGAGCTGTTGGCCCTCATCAGCGTGGTTCAAGCTGTACCTCAACGACCAAAAAATTGGTCATTCTTGATTAATCAAGAATGGGTATTTGGCCAATTCTGGAATAATTAAAAATCAACGAGAATAGTTTATATTTATTCCGATAGATGGTGCAAGCATTAGCAACTTTCAGTTGCACGATAAGAAGATGCCTTTTTCTTAATTTATGCACCTTATCCCAGTACAATATCACATTTGTACTATTTTTTCACTTTCTAGAACGTTTTAAAATTTTGGTTTTTAGACTGATTCTCATAAAAATAAAAAGAAATTTCTTAATTCAATCATTATAATATACCTTTATATTGTCTGTGTGTTAACCATCCCCGCTTTATTCGCATCAATATTTTACATTTATGGTAGATTGGTAGATTAAACTGGCGAAACCGCTGGGAGGGTTCACCACTGATGAGCCAGGCCCTCCCATTAATTTTCACATTGCAGTAAGGGCAGTAGAAATTGTTTATTTTTAAAAAGAATCATACGCGTCTATAATAGTTTCAAATTTTGATAACAGATGGCGCGCTAATGCATCATAAAAAAATATACCTAAAATAGATGAATATATAACGTTAGGTTGCTGAAAAATGATATTCCTTTATCAAAATAGGTTCCTCCTTCTATAAAAACATATCCCATTAATTTTTCCATTGCAGTAAGGGCAGTAGAAATTGTTTTTTTTTTCAAAAATAATCATACGCGTCTATAATAGTTTCATATTTATATAAGAGTTGAGAACATTAAAGCATGAATGTTTAACACATTAAACAAACTTTTCTATTGTTCTTACTGCGATTGAAAAATAGTGAGAAGGCTTGGATCATCAGTAGTGAACCTTCAAAGCAGTTTCGCCAATTTAATCTATCAGACAGCTTCTTTAGAGTTCTAATACTGTATTAGATAATTCATGCTTATATATTACAATTACAATTATTTTATTTCCAAAGCGCTATATCCCGCAAGGGATACTTGCGCCAAACAAGGAGAAAAGTTTATTTACACAAGTTATTTACACTATTCAACGCATGAAAACATCAGAGATCCAGATTTTGTAGAAAGTTTAGAAAGTATTTACAAAATAAATTGAACTTTAAATATGATTTTTTATAGAAAATCAAATCGTTAAGTTTACAAACAACTTGTTCATGCTACACTGAGGATGGAATTTTCGAAATGGTATTCAAGCAAACTATGGACATTTATATAGTGTCCCTTTTTGTAACTCGCTATTTACTGCTCTTTTTAGTATAATATTTGGCCATATGCAAAATTCAATTCACTATTCATTATAAAAATGTGAAAAACGTTTAAAAATACAAAAATAGTTTCCCACAATGAGTTTCTTTTAAAACACTAGCTTTCAAGAGATAATCGCTCTTCAACGGGCTTAATAAAACACCGACTATATCCTACAAGAAATGTTTATAAGTATTTGTAAATATTGTCGCGGAGATAAATAAAGCAAGGGCAAGTTTGGGGATAATTAATTTATTATAAGGGGTTTCTATAGGGAGATGGATAAAGTAGAACTTACCCCAAGTTAAGGTTAATCCTAATGAGGGACCTCAGCTCCCCCCGCCGGCCAGATTCCCCCAGAACCCCTCACACCCGGTGTCCAGCGATGATTGACAGACGTCCCATGGGGCCTCTCGTGATTGGAGCCGCTGGGCTTCTTGACATTATTCCCTCCTTAGAAAAAAAAACAGCGACCCGCTGATTAGCTTGTCTCAGCCCTTGTTCTGGAAGGAAATCTATCACGGCTGGTGTTCCCTAGCAGAATAGAATGTTGTTCTTCAGGGTCCAGGTAGGGCTTCATCCGAATGACATGGACGATATCCTTGGCTTTCCGTGATCGGGGAGAGGGGTCCACGGGCTCTACTTCATACGTAACTTCTGAAAGCTTCTTGGTCACCTTATAGGGACCGAAGTATCTCTTCAGTAGCTTTTCTGATAGTCCTACTTTTCGGATGGGAGTAAAAACCCACACAAGATCATCCTTCTGGTAATAGACTGGAGTATGTTTCTGGTCGTATAGTCTACGGTCTTTCGCCTGTGATTGTAGAAGGCGTGATCGGGAGAGTTGACGCGCTTCCTCAGCTCTGGTCACAAGTTCTCCAACGTAGTCGTTAGAGATCTCATCTGGTAGGTAGGGTAGTACGGCATCGATGTAGGTCTCGGCCTCGCGGGCATGGACAAGAAAGAACGGGGTGTAGCCGGTCGCCTCCTGTTTAGCAGTGTTGTAAGCAAAAGTTACATAGGGCAAAACTTGGTCCCAGTCCTTCTGCTCAACACCTGTGTACATGGACAGCATGTCTCCCAGAGTTTTGTTGAACCTTTCAGTCAGGCCGTTGGTCTGGGGATGGTAGGCCGTTGTAAATCTGTGCACAATTCCGCACAGAGCATTGATCTCTTTTATTACTTGAGAAATGAAATTTCTGCCGCGATCTGTTATCATTTCTCTAGGAGCTCCATGCTTCAAGATGACGTCTTCAACCAGGAACTTAGCTGTTTCGATTGCTCCTCCGTCTGGTATCGCTTTCGTTATGGCATACCTTGTCATATAATCGGTGCACACAATGATCCAACGGTTTCCATCTTTAGAAACTGGAAATCTTCCAAGGAGATCAACCCCGACTTTATAGAATGGCTTTTCTACGGGCGGTATGGATACAAGTTGTCCAGCCGGACGTCGAGGTAATTTCTTCCTTCGTTGACACTCCCGACAATGGCTTACATATTGGCGAACAGTTCTATAAAGACCAGGCCAATAGAATCGTTTTTTGACTTTGTCATACGTCCGGGCGAAACCCAAATGCCCAGCTGTAGGAGCATCATGTAAATCTGCCATAACTTCCGATCTTAAGTGCTTAGGGATCATCATAAGCCAGGGTCTTCCAGTTGTGCTATAGTTTTTCTTGTATAAGATGCCGTCGATAATGCTGAATTCCTTTCTGATGTAGCCCGAGTTTAAATTATCGATTATTTTAGCTAAATCCGGGTCTTCAGTCTGTTCTATATCGACGTTGGTTAGTGACATCACAGCACTTGGTTGATCGTTCTCAAGCGGGCTCCTTGACAGACAATCGGCATCCTTATGTTTGCGTCCGCTCTTGTAGATAACGGTCACGTCAAATTCTTGCAACTTCAGCGCCCATCTTGCCAAACGGCCAGAAGGATCTTTCTGCCCTACCAACCAACATAGAGAATGATGGTCAGTGACAACCGTGAATGGTCGACCAAACAAATATGGGCGGAATTTGCTAATAGACCAGACTACAGCAAGGCATTCTTTTTCCGTTGTAGAATAGTTATTTTCAGCCTTTGTCAAGCTTCTAGATGCATAAGCTATAGGCCGCTCCTTTCCACCTTGTATTTGTAGAAGAACAGCTCCAATACCATGTCCGCTTGCATCCGTGTGTAGATGGGTATCAGCGGATTCATCAAAGTGTCCTAAGACAGGCTCTGAAATTAGAGCTGTCTTAAGGACTTCAAACGCTTTCTCTTGAGCTGCATCCCAATAAAATTGTTTTTCAGTCTTCAGTAGGTCATGCAAAGATCTAGCTTTGCCGGCAAAGTTCTCAATAAATCTTCGGTAATAGGAACATAATCCAAGAAAGCTCTTCAGTTCAGAGATATTCCTTGGCCTCGGAAATTTAGAGACGGCTTCAACTTTATCTGGATCTGGATGAATTCCATTGGCGTCAACAAGGTGTCCCAAAATCTTTATCCTCCTTGATCCAAAAAGACACTTTTTGTGGTTCAAGCTTAGTCCAGCTTTCTGGATGCAGCTTAATACAAGTTGTAGACGACGTAGATGTTCCTCAAAGGTAGGTGCGTAAACTACGATGTCGTCCAGGTAGCAAAGGCACATGTTCCATTTAAGACTGCCCAGAACACTATCTATCATCCTTTCAAACGTTGCTGGAGCGTTGCAAAGACCGAAAGGCATTACTTGGAATTCATACAGCCCATCTGGAGTGATGAAAGCAGTTTTCTCCCTGTCTTTTTCGTCCACTTCAATCTGCCAATACCCGGACCGAAGATCCATCGTGGAGAAGTAACTAGAGCCGGCTAAACTGTCCAAGGCATCGTCAATACGTGGCAGCGGGTAAACATCTTTTTTTGTTATCTTATTTAATCGACGGTAATCTACGCAGAATCTCCAGGTCCCGTCTTTCTTTCGAACTAGAATAACTGGAGATGACCAAGGACTTTCAGAGGGCTTCACGATGTGATTTTCAATCATCTTGTTCACTTCATCTTGAATTAGTCGTCGTTCACTTGGTGCTACTCTATAGGGCCGCTGTTTGATAGGAGACTGGTCGCCTGTGTTTAGCTTGTGCTTCACAGTACTGGTGGGCTTAATAGGAGTACTCCCAAAGTCAAATATGCCAATAAACTCGTCAAGGCATGAAACAAGCTGTAACCTTTGAATTTCAGACAGCCCTGGATCTAGAGTAAGGTTTATCTTCTGTGACCATTCACGTGACTTTAGCTGCGTTTCTTGTAACTTATCGCTGGATTCAATAAGACTGCAGATATTCCCATTCTCATAACTTTCCATGGTGCACATATTCATTCCTGATGGAGTCAGTTGCGGCCAAGACGCTCCATTCGCCACCCAAATGCTACCTCGGCCGTGTCGAAATGTAACCAATGAGTTTGGTATAAGAACTTCCTTTCTTAATAATAAGTCCTTAGAAGTTGAGACTAAAACATCTCTAACACCACATATTTCTTCGTTTATAACACTGATCTTCTTTATTGATTTAGGCGGGATGACAAAGTCGTCGGAAGCAAACAATCTCTGGTTTTCCTCCTCTCGAGATTCCAAGACGGAGGTTTCCCCGAGATGGAGTTCATTTCTGCCACAATCAATGACGGCCTCGGTGGCCTTGAAGAAGTCCCATCCAAATATGATGTCATGGCTGCATTCCACCATAACAACGAATTCAAATGAGATATTCAGACCATTAACTTCTATGTTCAGGACACATTTTCCTAGGGTCTCTATTCAATTTTTGTTTGCAGCTTTAAGAATGGGACCTGGTTCTTTGAAGAGAGGTGTCTTTAGTTCGCGTCGAAATTTGTCTGAAATAACAGAAAAGTCGGCTCCTGAATCCACCAATGCTTTAATTTTGCGTCCATTTATTTCGACCATAACAAAATTTTCTTTTAATTTAGCGGCGATATACCCTGGAGGATTTTCCTCAATGGCGACCTCACCCCCGTTAGAAGCCGCTCCACTTAGTTTTTCACATTCTGAGGCATGGGAGAACGGCTGAAACGACGGGCTGGCGACTGGGATTGTCTTCGGGCTGGCGACCTTGCGCGGCTTGGATGTGGGGAAGAGCTCCGGTAGAAGTACGTCGAGGTTTGGGGCGTTACATAGTCGTCGTCGGCGTCATATCTCGGGGGTCGACTCGAAAATCCAACATTTCTTCCTTCTCCGCCATTCCTTGACCTGGCTTCAGCGAAGACCTGCCGTCGTTCCCTACAATAACGGACGACATGTCCGGGTCGTCCGCAGTGGAAACAGATAGGTTTGTCGTCGTAGGTTCTCCAATGTTCCGTTTTCCTGGGTTGGGTTGGTCGGTCGATATTATAATAGGGCGTTCGTGGTTGTTGTTGTACCACGTTGACTTGTGGTCTGGTAGATTGTAGAGCACGGCTGACCTCTTCCCTCACAGTCTGTTCCAGGGCGTTCACCTCTCGGAGAGGATTGATCACTTCAGGTGCTGAGAAAACCTTTTGTATCTCTTCTCTAACGATGCGGCGAATTAACGCGGCCAAGTCGTCTGAGTCGTCAACACACGAAATGGGCATTACGTTTGACAACCTGGCGAATTTCGTACGGCCGATCCTGCGCTGCTTGACGGTTGTCAGATGACGGCAAAACTTCAGGATCTCATCTACTGTCTGTATGTCTTTCGCCACCAATACCTGGTATGTGTCCTCCGAAATTCCCTTTATAATGTGAGCAACTATCTCACCTTCTTCCATGCGAGGGTTCACCTGGTGGCAGAGACTAAGAATCTCCTGGATGTATGACTCGCTGGATTCCTCGGCCTTCTGTGCTCTTGACTTCAGAACTTCCTCGGCGCGTCGAGCAGAATCCTCTTGCAGTCCGAACACACCGCGGTATGCGTCTTCAAAGCTTCTCCACGAGTTGAGTGATTCTTCGTTATTATCAAACCACCTTCCAGCAGTTCCGTTCAAGTAAAATACGACGTTGGCAAGCTTCATGGTCTCGTCCCATCTGTTGTACTTCGACACTCTCTCGTACTCTTTCAACCACTGTCCAGGGTTTATATTTCCATCTCCAGAAAAGGTAGAAGGATCTCGTTGGCGCTGACAAGGGAGGTAGGATCCGCTAACAGTAGGTCTGTGGTCGTCTTCCATTTCTATTCGTTGTGGCAAAGGTTGAAGAATTGGTTCACGTCCCTGTAGATGTCGACTTCTTCGAAGTTCCGTCACGCTACCCAGCGTCTCCACCAAAAATATGTCGCGGAGATAAATAAAGCAAGGGCAAGTTTGAGGATAATTAATTTATTATAAGGGGTTTCTATAGGGAGATGGATAAAGTAGAACTTACCCCAAGTTAAGGTTAATCCTAATGAGGGACCTCAGCTCCCCCCCGCCGGCCAGATTCCCCAGAACCCCTCACACCCGGTGTCCAGCGATGATTGACAGACGTCCCATGGGGCCTCTCGTGATTGGAGCCGCTGGGCTTCTTGACAATATTTCTTGTAGGATATAATCGATGTTTTTTTATTAAGCCCGTTGAAGAGCGATTATCTCTTGAAAGCTAGCAATTTATAATAAAAATAAACTCATTGTGGGAAAATAATTTTGGATTTTTAAACAATTCAGTTCATTCAATCACACATATTCGATAATCTTATTGAGGTATTTTTTAGGTTTTGAAAAAGAGATAAATATACATTCAAAAGTAAGTTTGGTATTTTGGTTCGGAGTACTGTCGAATTTTTCTATCGAATTTACGACGTGATTAATGCTAGTGTATAGCAAATTTGAAATATTTTAATGAAAATAATGAATGTAAAAAATAGTACAAATGTGATATTTTACTGGGGTAATATTCATAAATTAAGAAAGATAAAAAAAAAAAAAAAAACACCTCCTTATAGTGCAACTTTTAGTTGCACGTTTTTTTTTTCTTCTTCTTCTTTCTTATCTCCACTCAATCATATCAGGGTATCAAGCTTTGACAACCATCATGACTGGATGAAGAAGAATGCATCTGCCTTTGTCATTAAGACTGGGAGCACTACTCAGTGGCAGGCAGACTTAGCTCCAAAAGAAATGGCCGTCTCTGACATGAGGAACAGACGCCATGTGCAGCCGCTCCTAACATGGAGTACAAATGCTGCTCATCCTGTATCCCTGGATTAGGAGACCTTACAGGGTACTATCAGCCAGGCCAGCTGAGCCCAGGTTTTTTAGTGAGCTTGTTACTGCTTCCCCTCCTCCTTTTTCATTCGGGCTTGGGACCGGCAAAGGCGGAGCTACGTTTTTTTCTTTCTTAAACATAATGTTATTGTTAATATATAAAAGAATGAAACCAAAACTGATTTATTCTTTTATAATCATCTAGGCAAATTCTTTACAACATTGCACATATTCGAATCTAGAAATTTTACACGAATCTTATCAGAATAGGATGTTTGACTTGTTTATCAATTTCTAATGTTTATATGACAAGTCGTAGCGCTTTGAAAATTCAGAACTCTCATCTGGATATCATTGTTTCGAACTAAAGGCCTTAGTCAGTCTAAGGAGGGCTTTGATTTCATTAGATCTAAAAGAGATTCATGGTATCTTCTGATATTTATATAAAAGAACCATGTTTACTGATCAGATGTTCCACCATTGCATTCCTTTTTGTTTTTAAATAAGGAAATAAGTTAAGAAAAAGGTTTCTCAAAATTAAAGATACTTCATCCAGTATTAATCATTTTGAAACCTTTACTGTCCGAAGTATCTTTAATTTTAAGAATTATGAAAGCCGGCCAGGTAACCTCTATATTTATTAAAGAAAAAAATACTTTACTAATCGTGCAAGTGAGGGCTGATGTTTGTTTGCGCCATCTATCGGTATAAATATAAACTAAACGTTGGTTTTTACTTATTCCAGATAAAGGATTAGTTGATATTTATTCTGAAATATGCAACAAACAAGCAGGAACTTTTGATTGCCTAAAAAGGAAATGCCTTTTTCTTAGTTTATCCACCTATACCTAATACAAAAAAAATCACTTGTGTGCAAATTTTACATAAATAAATAATTCAAATATAATACGACACATCTTGGATAGAATTTTTTTATTGATTAAAATGAAAAATTGTGTTTGTATATAGTCGTATTGTCAAATTACGAAACTATTATAGACGCGTAATATTCTTTTTAAAATAAAACAATTTCTACTGCCCTTACTGCAATGGAAAAATTGATGGGAGAGCCTGGCTCATCAGTGGTTGAACCCTCCCAGCGGTTTCGCCAGTTTAATTTTTCCATTGCAGTAACGGTAGAAGAAATTGTTTTTTTTTTAAAGAATATTACGCGTCTAAAATAGTTTCGTAATTTGATAACAGATGGCGCGCTAGTGCATCGATATATAGACGCATTGTCATCTCAAAGGGGTCAAAATTAATATGCAATTATAATTCGTATATACTTAAATACGAAACGTACTTTTAGCCTTAGAGAAACTTCTTGTTTAAAGTTTAACAAATTCAAAAGATAGCGACTTCAAAAAATCTGTTGAAAGATAAAAGTTAAAAGATATTTTATGGATAAAAAAAATTCCCTTCCTCCAGATAGTAACAGCCAATCGTGTGTTTGTATACATCTTTCGCATCAGCCAATCAGAGGCCTGAAGTGGTTAAAACATCAACCATGTCCCGAAATATAAACTGGATTATTGCATATTTTTCGAGTGCTTATCTAGTGGTATTGTGAAATTTCCAGCGGTTTGGCAGCTTTATAAACATAAAGGTTTTTTATAATACAATATAATGCGGCTTATAATTGTAGAACGACATTTGAAAATTATCCCGCATGTGTTTCTTTTGAACGAAAAATCGAAATTTATTTTAAGGAGAAATAAGGATTATTTCCTACCTTAGGGATGAAGTATAAAAAGATGAATTGTGAAGAGTAATGATGAATAGAAAAATAAAAGTCTCCAGGGATGGGAATCGAACCCACAGTGTTCTGCTTACCGGGCAAAGGTTTTTATGTGAGCAATAGTTACCCATAAATTATTTGAAAAAGGAAAAATAAAAATCAGGTAAAAAGTTTCTTTTTAATTTTGGTTTGCAAACTTTAGAGCAAATATACTGTTCTTCAACGGGCTGATACTCAATGTACAATCAATTATTTTGTATAAAGATTATTAAGAGATTGTACATAGAGTATTAGCCCGTTGAAGAGCAGTCCAATGTCGTGTCCAATGAAGAGCCTCAGATGTCCCCATGCATCTCTATCACAGAAAAAGCAATGGGCACTTTATTGCTATGTAATTATAAATTTATCAAAATATCATTCTTTACGTATATGGATAATGGATTGATTCTCTACCGAACGCCAGTTTTCCAGGAATCTCTAACGCCATTTTCTATTTTTAAATCCAATATATAGATTCTCTTTTAACTGAATCTCTTCATGACACTTGAGAACAGTTACCTGCTGTAGGAACCTGCAAGTCTTCCCTAAATGGTGTTTGTTTTCTAAACTCGGATAATAAAATGCTAAAGAGAACTCCCTAATGAATTTCCCACATTGATTTTACATTAAGTGGGCCTGCTAGAGCTTAATGTAGGGCAGCTTTTGTTGATTACATGTTTGTTTGACAATAACAAGGATGCTAAATACATCATCTGGTCTTTATATACTTATTTGCATAAAGTCTCTATGTATCTACTCTAAAATTGAGTGTTTTACATATAACCTATATTATAATAAAACATATAAGGTTTCCTGTGCTAAGTTTCTTTGCAAACCTATCGGACTTGTCAGTCTTTCATTTCTATACTGTATAGAAATTTCAGGCCATTTACAAACAATACCTTTGACTTATATGAAGGAAGTTACCCTGCATTTTTATGACATTCATGGTTTAGTATCATGGTTGCATGGATTTCATTGTAACATATATGTTACATAACATATATATACTTAGTCTAGCAATAAATATTGTTACAAAACCAAATCAGTGATCAAAATTTTAATTTGACCGCGTGAAGTATTCTAAATACAGTAGTTGTTATTTGAATATCTCGTGCACACGTGTTTAGAAAAGAAATCGGAATATATTTGTTTTTTGATAATGGATTGGGGTGTTAAAGAAACCGTATAGCTGTAATAGCCTTACACAAGGTAGGCCAAAGTCCTTCATCCATTTTTAAACTTTTACAAAATTTGAATATTACGCGTCAATTTGTTTATCGAACCATTGAAAGGTTCAACAAGGCTGGCACTATTAATGACCTTGAAAGATCTGGTCGACAGCGCGTGCAACGAACGCAAGCAGCTATAAAACCATTCGCGAAAGAATTCGTCGAAATCCACGCCGCAAATAAAAGATCTTAGCAAAGCAGATGAATTTAGCTCCAAGAAGCGTTTCCAGGGTAATCAACGAAGACCTTGGACTGAGAGCTTTCAAACGACGCACATTGGACTAACCGATCTCAATCCTACATCTATGACCAGACTCGACCTGAGCATGGAACTTCTTGGCCAACTGGTTCAACTCAGCAATCAAACAGGACGCGAATAAAATGGCTGTTTGTCGAGCAATGCATGGTTCAACTAGATCAGTTGTTGTCAGTAACGATGCCCATTGACAGTTTCGCCCAGTTCCTGCAGGTCATAGTTCACGATTTCTTTCTTCTAATCCACCAAACCTATTTTTAAAATCTATTTATTACAAAACACACGCTGTATATTCTTTGTGGATATTTACGTGTGAATGTTCAAACTATTTTATATACATAGTGTTTCAAAATACAAAGTTTCTAGTATTAGAGATAGAGATAGTGTGTGAAAATTATTTAAATTTACATTTTTGACCACAATATCTATACGAGGAAGACAAAGTTTATTTATCTATTATATCTCATATTTTATCATGCATGCCTATTATAGCATATATAAAATATTGTTCAATGGATGACAAGGCCAAGATACCAAAGTAAAATTGAGGAAAGAGAGGTGGACTCCAGCTGCCCCCGCTGCCATGTGGCAAGCACCAAAACAGCATTCTTGTGACGGGAAGGACAGAGTCTGGGACATCTGCGGCAAGGAGATTTGCCTCCGGGCGTGTGGATGACCCTTCAAGACGGTGCCAGGAGAGACTGACTTCGGAGCAGTCTACAAGACGTTGTAGTCCAGGCTGGACGTGTATTGTGGAGCGGGAAGCTTTACAAGAGTGACATCCACGGCGCCAAGGATTCTTCTGACGGGGATTGGAGGCAAGTCTCACTGATTGTTCTCCTTTTTAGAGGCATAATAGAGCGCTTACTTTAGCTGCATCCCTTAGAACTCACGTGTGTATCTTTGTGGCATACTGAGTAGACAAAGAACACAAACAATGTCTGAGTATGACGTAACAATAGCATCTTTGTCAAATGCTTTAATTTTTATTTGTTCCTAACGAGGACAATAAGAGAAAACAAACAAACTGAAATTTAGAATTAAATATTTACAGATTTACATGCATCAAGTGACAGAGTTAATAAAATGTATATAAACAAAGTGGTTGGTGGGAAGCAAATACTTCAATATCGTGTCTTGTTGGATAATGAATAAATGTGATGAGGTATTGTGTGTGGTATTGTTTGAAGATGTCACAAACAACCCTGTGACAACAACACATGTGTCGCCATCTTTGTGTGAAACCAGGTTACACATTTTGTGAATAAACAAAGGCGAACTGTTTGCATTCACTTTATCTATTGTATAGGTGTTTGTGTTCCCCATTTTTCTTCAATACTTCACCTAACTGGATGAAATTTTGACACCATTAAGTCAGGAGGTAGTCGTTGTCATAAATTGATGTCGTGATATATTTATTATGCGAATGATTGATTTTAATTCTTAATGAATACTAAAAAGTACTTTTATTATTTATTGGTTATGTTAGAAAGGGAGGGGTGTGTTTTGTGGTTTTAATTGATAAATATAATATATTTAAAATGTGGTTCTTTATTTGAGCTCGAGATTATTCCTTCAAAAAATGAAGTTGCAACACAATTTCAGGGTCATGGGAAGGTGGCAGGGCCAGGAAGATGGACATGGGACTGGGTTATTGAGATGTAGGGATCCTTTGGACCATGGATCAATACGTGGGATGGGGCCATGAGAGATTTGAGGCTCCTAGGAATGCCGTGAGATGAAAGGGGCACCACACATGGGCAAGGTGGGGAACGATGGTGACACCACGTTGATTGCGACAGTGCGAGATTGCGTTATACTGAATGGAGCAGTCACTCATCGACTGTGCCAGGGGCATGGTGGGGGCAGAGGGGGGGGGGGGGGGGGGGTCAAGATATAGAATACAAGGAGTAACACATCTTCATCGCCAGAACATGGGAGGAGTCATTTCATTGGCACCAGGGACAGAGGCGCATCATTTCGGCAGCGCCAAGAACACAGGGAGCAGCAAATCATCAGCGCCAGGGACAGTGGGCGCGTCATTTCAGCAGCGCCAAGAACACAGGGAGCAGCAAATCATCAGTGCCAGGGACAGTGGGCGCGTCATTTCGGCAGCGCCAAGAACACAGGGAGCAGCAAATCATCAGCGCCAGGGACAGTGGGCGCGTCATTTCAGCAGCGCCAAGAACACAGGGCGAAGCAAATCATCGGCGCCAGGGACAGTGGGCGCGTCATTTCAGCAGCGCCAAGAAGACAGGGCGGAGCAAATCATCAGCGCCAGGGACAGTGTGCGCGTCATTTCAGCAGCGCCAAAAACCCGGGGCGGAGCATATCATCAGCGCCAGGGACAGTGGGCGCGTCATTTCAGCGGCGCCAAGAAGACAGGGCGGAGCAAATCATCAGCGCCAGGGACAGTGGGCGCATCATTTCAGCAGCGCCAAGAAGACAGGACGCAGCAAATCATCAGCGTCAGGGACAGTGGGCGCGTCATTTCAGCAGCGCCAAGAACACAGGGCGGAGCAAATCATCGGCGCCAGGGACAGTGGGCGCGTCATTTCGGCA
This sequence comes from Cordylochernes scorpioides, assembly GCA_030710605.1. Taxonomy (NCBI): domain Eukaryota; kingdom Metazoa; phylum Arthropoda; class Arachnida; order Pseudoscorpiones; family Chernetidae; genus Cordylochernes; species Cordylochernes scorpioides. The sequence goes on from CP092871.1 coordinate 15,193,224, forward strand.
GCGCCAAGAACACAGGGCGGAGCAAATCATCGGCGCCAGGGACAGTGGGCGCGTCATTTCGGCAGCGCCAGAGAAACAGGTCGCAGCAAATCATCAGCGCCGCACAGTGGCCACATGGCCGCAGACAGAATCCCCCCACGTGGTGCCAAAGGAAGGCCCTGTACACAACGTCTAAGTTAGTGAACCATCTTTCTCTTATAGAGATTATTTCATTATTATAAATTGTATTATAGATATTTTTGAACATAATCAATTAATTAAACTTTTATTTCGGTATCATCTATTGAAATTATCGAAAAAAATCAATTTTATATATATATATAAATTTGAAAATCATTATTTATTTTGATTAAAATTTAAATACTCATTGAAAATGTGCCAATAAAACTTATACGAGTACGAAGTATTGGATATCAAAAGAGCTTTATCATCTTTCACTTCTATATCAATCAGGAAATGGTTCTTTTCTATTGATGAATAGCATAAATCAAA
>CP092871.1:15193815-15257929 GCA_030710605.1 Cordylochernes scorpioides
TCACTGGTAAACTCTCCCAGCAGTTTCGCCAATTTAATCTACCAGACCGCTTCTTTAGAGCTCTAAATCTTATGTCCATAGTTTACTTAAATACCATCTCTAATATTCTACCCTTCAGTATAGCATATAAAAGCAGAATGATCCAATAAAGTATTAGAGTTCTAAAGAAGCGGTCTGGTAGATTTATAATTGACAAAACCGCTGGGAGGGTTCACCACTGATAAGTCAAGCCTTCCTAATATTTTACCATCGAAGTAAGGACAGTAGAAGTTTGATTTATTTGTGAAAAGAAACATTTGCGTGTTAATGTCTTATTTTTTTTATATTTACATGTAATTCTACTGTCCTGAAAATGTATGTTTAAAGTTTTCTCAGATACTACAACCAATATTCCTCCCTACAGTATTTGATATATAAGCTGATTCGTCCAATACGATAGTAGATTTCTAAAAACCTTTAACTAAATAATAAACGTACTTTCAGCATTATAGAAACGTCTTGTTTAAAGGTTTAACCATTATAAAAGATTTCGACTTTAAAAATTTTGTTGAAAGATAAAAGTTAAAAGATATTTTATCGATAAAAAAAACCTATCCTCCAGATAGAAACACCCAATCGTGTGATTGTATACATCTTTCACGTCAGCCAATCAGAGGCCTGATGTGATCAAAACGTCAACCATGTCCCGAAATATAAACCGGGGCTACCAAAAGGGCTCAAAAATCATTCATTTTGGTTAGCAGCCCCGTAAAATAAAGATATTTTCTCTCTATTTTTCCAGTGCTTATCGAGTGCTATTGTGAAATTTCCAGCGGTTTGGCAGTTTTATAAACATAACGGTTTTTATGTGGGCAATAGTTAGCCAGATATTATTTGAGAGAGGAAAAATCAGGTAAAAAGTTTCTTTTAAATTTTGTTTGAATTTTCAAGCTTTTAAGCAAATATACTGCTCTTCAACGGGCTAATACTCTATGTACAATCTCTATATAATCTTTATACTAAATATATATAATTGAAAACCTTGGTATATATATTATTTAGAGATTGTACATAGAGTATCAGCCCGTTGAAGAACAGTATATTTGCTCGAAAGCTTGAAAATTCAAAGTTGAAAAGAAACTTTTACTTGATTTTTCCATTTCCTTTTTCAAATAAATTCTAGGTAAACTATTTCTCACATAAAAACCTTTGCCCGTTAAGCAGAACACTGTGGGTTCTATTCCCATCCTTGAACACTTTTATTTTTACGTTTATCATTACTCTTCACAATTCATCCTTTCATACTTCATCCCTAAGTTTAGAAATAATCATTATTTATCCTTTAAATAAATTTCGATTTTTCGTTCAAAAGAAACACATGCGGGATAATTTCCAAATGTCGTTCTACAATTATAAGCTGCATTATATTGCATTATTAAAAACCCTTATGTTTATAAAGCTGCCAAACCGCTGGAAATTTCACAATACCACTAGATAAGCACTCGAAAAATATGCAATAATCCAGTTTATATTTCGGGACATGGTTGATGTTTTAACCACTTCAGGCCTCTGATTGGCTGATGCGAAAAATGTATACAGACATACGATTGGGTGTTGCTATCTGGAGGAAGGGAATTTTTTTATCCATAAAATATCTTTTAACTTTTATCTTTCAACAGATTTTTTGAAGTCGCTTTCTTTAAAAAAAAATGTTAAACTTCAAACAAGAAGTTTCTCTAAGGCTAAAAGTACGTTTCGTATTTAAGTATATAACGAATTATAATTGCATATTAATTTTGACCCCTTTGAGATGACAATGCGACTATATTACGATGCACTAGCGCGCCATCTGTTATCAAATTACAAAACTATTTTAGACGCGTAAGATTCTTTTTAAAATAAAACAATTTCTACTGCCCTTACTGCAATGGAAAAATTAAACTGGCGAAACCGCTGGGAGGGTTCACCACTGATGAGCCAGGCTCTCCCATCAATTTTTCCATTGCAGTAAGGGCAGTAGAAATTGTTTTATTTTAAAAATAATATTACGCGTCTATAATAGTTTCGTAATTTGATAATGCGACTATATACAAACAAATTTTTCTATTTTAATCAATAAAAAATTCTATCTAAGATGTGTGGTTTTCTATTTGAATTATTTATTCATGTGAAAATTGAACAAAAGTGATTTTTTGTATTAGGTATAGGTGGATAAACTAAGAAAAAGGCATTTCCTTTTTGGGCAATCAAAAGTTCCTGCTGGTTTGTGCCATATTTCAGAATAAATATCAACTAATCCTTTATTCTGGAATAAGTAAAAATTAACGTTTAGTTCATATTTATACCGATAGATGGCGCAAACCAACATCAGCCTTCACTTATACGATATTTTTAATATATATCTTTAATTATTTACACGATGAATTAGTAGTGATTTATAATTTTGTGTACAAATAGCTCTAAACTTGCCAAAGTTTTCGCAAGATTGAGTATATACAGAAAGATGATTTGGCATTATTTCAAAGTAAGCAAGTGCAATTTGGTTAGTCAGAGGACAAGCCAACAAAAGATGCTCTGGTGTTTTAACATCTAGACAACATTCACATGTGGAATCATAAAAATCGTACTAAAAAGAGCCAGAAAGAGAGAGAGTTACAAAGAGGGACACTATATAAATGTCCATAGTTTGCTTGAATACCATTTTTAAGATTCCACCCTTAAGTGTAGTATATATAAGCAGTGTGATCTAATACAGTATTAGAGTTCTAAAGAAGCGGTCTGGTAGATTAAAAATTGGTGAAACTGCTTTGAAGGTTTACTACTGATGATCCAAGCCTTCTCACTATTTTTCCATCGCAGTAAGAACAATAGATAAGTTTGTTTTATGTGTTAAACATTCATGCTTTAATGTTCTCAACTATTATATACATATAAATTCGAAACTATTATAGACACGTAAGATTCTTTTTTTAAAAATAAACAATTTCTACTGCCCTTACTGCAATGGAAAATTAATGGGATATGTTTTCATAGAAGGAGGAACCTATTTTGATAAAGGAATATCATTTTTCAGCAACCTAACGTTATATATTCATCTATTTTAGGTATTATATATATATATATATATATATATTTTTTTTATGATGAGTTAGCGCGCCATCTGTTATCAAATTTAAAAACTATTATAAACGCGTATGATTCTATTTGAAAATAAACAATTTCTACTGCCCTTACTGCAATGTGAAAATTATTGGGAGGACCTGGCTCATCAGTGGTGAACCCTCCCAGCGGTTTCGCCAGTTTAATCTACGAATCTACCATAAATGTAAAATATTGATGCGAATAAAGCGGGGATGGTTAACACACAGACAATATAAAGGTATATTATAATGATTGAATTAAGCAATTTCTTTTTATTTTTATGAGAATCAGTCTAAAAACCAAAATTTTAAAACATTCTAGAAAGTGCAAAAAATAGTACAAATGTGATATTGTACTGGGATAAGGTGCATAAATTAAGAAAAAGGCATCTCCTTATCTTGCAACTGAAAGTTGCTGATGGCTTGCGCCATCTATCGGAATAAATATAAACTATTCCCGTTGATTTTTAATTATTCCAGAATTGTCCAATTACCCATTCCTGATTAATCAAGAATGACCAAATTTTTGGTCGTTGAGGTACAGTTTGCACCACGCTGATGAGGGCCAACAGCCCGAAACGCGTCCGTGGTTAGCTTTTCTTGATTAATCAAAAATGGGTATTTGGCCAATTCTGGAATAATTAAAATTCAACGAGAATAGTTGATTTTTATTCCGATAGATGGCGCAAGCCATCAGCAACTTTCAGTTGCACGATAAGGAGATGCCTTTTTTCTTAGTTCTAGAAAGTGTTTAAAGTCATCATTAGAGCATTATCGATAACAGGATAAAACTCTCTTCTCTGATAACATAGCAGGTAAATTGAGAGTCCATAGTGTCAGGGGGTATATCACCATAATATATATTCATCAATCATATTTCCCAAGAATGGATGACAAGATGATTGCCTTAAGAAAACGTTGAAGAAAAAAAAAAGGATGGTTTCCGAATTTTAATATAAAAGTTTTCTTACCACCGGCGGTAGAAATAATTTGAGGGAAAATGTGATCGGTCATGGGCTAATTGCCTGAGGTAATATCTGGTAAGCCTGAAGGATGGCTAGGTGGATTAGGTTGGGCCATTTCTTGAATGGTCGGAGAAGTGATTCGTACAGTACTGATGGTTACAGAATTGGCTCTTTCGTTTAACCAGTAGAACAACTCTCCAACCTACACGATGTATATTTTGCTTATCCCTAGTTGTTAAGACTTAGATGTATATATACCTGTGAATATTTATTTATTAATTTATTATTCTGAGTCAATTGTTAATACTGCCTATTTTTGCATAGTTTTGTTTTTAAAATAAGTTATTCTGTTTTAATTCTTTTGACCATTGGCCATAAATATTTTGGTTTTAAATAAAGTGAGTGTCAGTGTGTCTCATAGTGTTGGTGTGTTGGATTGATTGGAAACACGAGGTAGGCGGCAGCAGACTGGAGCCTTATAAAGGAACAAAATACAGTCCTCAAGAAATATTTAAGGAGCTACCACTAGTACACGTGGTACAGGCCATGATAATCGTGGTGGATAGAAATTGGCGACTGATTTTACTGTAAGTGCAACACACGTCTACATATGTGAAAAGCAGTTCGACTTTGCACTTACAAGAGCCCCGTTTGGTTACTTGCACTCGCTGATGGGGTTGAACACACGATATTTTGAAATATTTGATATGCCTTGATTTTATATTTTAACATTAATATTGTAGCGTAGAAAGACCTGCTGTGTGCTTCATAACAAAAACCTCGTAAAAGATGGGTGATTAGTCCATTGAAATATTAAATAAATAAAACTTATTAAATACAAAATAAGCCTAATTTTGTATTTAATAAATTTTATTAATCATATCAATAATTATTGATGACGTTAGCACGACTAGAAATCAAGTCTTTGTATATCTGAAGGTGTGAAAGTATTTATTGATGACGTCACGGCAACTAGTCGACAATTATTAACAAATTAACCAAACTATCTACAGCTAGGGAATATCGAGCAAGCAAGCAAAGATATATTTTAAAGATGATTTTACAATAAAAGACCAATACATTAATTTTAATAGATTCTACAGGATGTATATTTCAAGGCGAAAGTGTTGACTGTACATATTTCAAGCTACTATTTATAATTGCTATATGCAAAATTTGACATCGAACGTTAATTTTCATGATTCCTAATGTTCAATTGCGTTAATTGTATATAATGTAATATATACACGCAAATATCCTAATTATGGATACGACGTGTCTCTCCCAACTGTTAAATAAACAAATACAAAGTAATATAGATTTTTATAATCTGTTGAATATTTTCATTGAATAATATTAAATTAAATAATAAATTAATTCTTCGCCACAATATACATAGCGTTCAATTTATAGACTATTCAATCGGTATGCAAACTAGTTTGTATATTTCGGAGGTATGTATACAAGGTAGCTAAATGGTAATGATGATGATGAAATATTCACAATTTCTTATGATCACTATATTGCCACGGATAGTATTTTTATAATCAAAATTTTTGTCGAAACAATATTCTTTGGGCAGATACCTACTTTGAGGGGACACGGTAGAAACCAAGTCATTTCGGTGCTGGTATACAAATACAGTAATCGAATTCTATAGCTTATACCACATATATATTTCTGTAATGTTATGAAAATGGAATTTGACATGGAAATGGGTTTCTACACAGGTAACATGTGTGGTGTGGCTCTGAAAGTTGAAGTAAACTGGGTCATTTTGACTCTGATTACAAATACAGTGAAAAAATCTATAGCGTATAACACAGCAAATGTTTTGTAATGTGAAAATGGAATTTTACATGGGAATAGGTTTCTACACAGGTAACATGTGGTATGTCTCTGAAGGTTAAAGTAAACTGGGTCATTTCGGCCTTAGTATACAAATACAGTAATACAATTCTATAGTGTATAACACAGCAATTGTTTTATATTATCCCTAGTACACGTGGTACAGGCCATGATAATCATGGTGGGTAGAAGTTAGCGACTTCTTTTACTGTAAGTGTACCACATGTCTACACATATTAAAAGCAGTTCGACTTTTGCATTTACAAGTGAGCCAGAGCCCCGTTTGGATGCTTGCACTCGCTGGTGGGTAACACAGCAATAGATCTGTGATGTTGTGAAAATAACATTTTACATGGAAATGGATTTCTACACATGTAACATGTGTGGGGTGTTACTCTAAAAGTTGAATTAAAAGGAGAGTCGCCTCTAAGTAAGAGGGAACTTGTTGGCGTGTTCCAGTCATAACTCACAGAACAATATGGAAATTATTAAAACGGACTTCCTGGTTTCCAAACAACTCACGCAATTCTGAATAAAACACATTCTCTAACTAGAACTCTATCTTTGTTATATCTAAATATAACTCCATGAATATTAACGATAATTTAATTATAGCAGGAAAGAGACCTCACATATAATTCTATTTACATATATTAATTTATTTTAGGAAATAAATGTGAAAGGTTAATTAGAAATTGACGTGGAATTACAAGCTAAAGGTAAATGTCAAAACGTCACGCAGTCAAAATTATTAAACTTTTGAAGAAATTACTTCATTAATAGAGTTTTTCCAATGAGATATTTCAATATTAAATGACGAGTTATAAATTTATTAAGTCATTTTATATATACAGTTAAACCTGTCTATAGCGCCCCCTCTTGGGACTCACCAAAATAGGGTGCTATAGACAGGTCACTTTGAATGTAAATATCGCATCGTACACCACACACACACACACACACTACGTATTTAAAGTCGGGCACTATAGAGAGGGAGGCGCTATTTAGAGGGCGCGCTATAAACAGCTAACTTTTAATATAAATCTCGCATCGTACTACGTATTTAAAGTCGGGCGCTATTGAGAGGGAGCGCTATAGACAGGTTTAACTGTATTAGAATACTATGTAGCATTAACCCATCAAATATACGGCGGAACATTAAAAAAAAAACATTATTAATTGTATAGCGTTTATATCTCTGATATTTATATAGTTTTGTAACGTTATTTTTCACATATAAATATTAGGATGCATTAGCGCGCCACCTGTAGTGAAAATTCTAAACTATTATAGACGCGTATGAATTCCCTTTTTTTTTATTAAACAATTTCTACTGCCCTTACCATTAATTTTCCATTGCAATAAGGGCAGTAGAAATTGTTTAAATGAAAACGAATCATACGCGTCTATAATAGTTTCGAATTAAACTATAAATATAATGAAATGTTTTTTACTACAGACCTTCAATGAATAAAATTCGCATTAAAACTATATTTATTTATCATATATGTACATATATTTAAAATAAAGAAGGCATATCCTGACCAGGAGCACATGTGCTTTACAGAAGGCAGAGCGCCATCTGGTGGAACAGAAATCAACTAAATATTGATTTAGCCTGTTCCCTGATATTTGTCCAACCCTATTTCTTGATAAATCAAGAAAAGCCATCCACGAACGCGTTTCGCGCTTGTCAGCATTGAGTAGGCTGTACCTATATATACATATCTATTGAGGCACCTCTCCCTTCAATTACGTATCAGAACGTGCTCTTGTTCAACACCCTAGTAGAAGCCTTTACAGAATTCAATAACTAGCTAGTTTATTACATTTTTGATAAAATTCTGGAGTTCTAGAGGCAATGAAATCATTAATAACCATTTCGGCATCGCTGATTTCTAAAGCATTTCCCTCTCAGAAAGTTGGTGAGTAACTTCAGAAAATAGTAATCGGTAGGTGAAAGGTCTGGTGAGTATGATGGGTGATCAAGAGTTTCATAGCCTAGCTCATTCAGCCTTTGTCGAGTGATCATTGAGACGTCTGGCGTTGTCGTGGAGAAGGATAGGCCCTTTTCTGTCGACTAATTCGAGGCAGATGAAGCAAAGTTTTTGATTCATTTTGTTAATTTGCTGATAATTATCTGTTTGAAGTTTATACGTTAATTTTGTAATTATTCTTATTTTTTTTAATTCATAGAAACATTTTTCTGGCAGACATATTCAATTTTTTTATCATCATCATTTTGGATATTATTGTTTTTTTTTCTTAGTTATCAAATCATTTGAAATTGTAGTTTCTTTTTTATTTTGTTGTGTTCCTTTTTAAGCAATAAAATATATAGAACTAAGGTGTAATATTCAATTCAAGCATATGGAACCAACATAGATTCATTTTTAAAACAAAGCATAAATCATAAGCTTATACAGCTATCACTTTTTCATAAATTATCTATCGCTGCGATTGTTTCACCAGGATTCAGGAAGCTGTGATTAACCAAACCTGGTCTAGAAGTTTGATTTATCTGTGAAGGAACATTCGCGTCTTTATGTTTTCATTTATTATATATAAATGGCGTGATATTGCTTTGTACAAATACAGTTAAACCTGTCTATAGCGCCCCCTCTTGGGACTCACCAAAATAGGGTACTATAGAGAAGGGGTGCTATAGACAGGTCACTTTTTATGTAAATCGCATCATTTTAATTGAATAATTCTCTAAAATCTAGCATATTTTCATTCAAAAATATTCTTTAAAACTTTTTTTTTAATCTGTAAATTTCTTTTCTCGAATACACCCAATATTTTACAATTTGATTTCATTTAGCTAAATTTGCATACCAAACCTTTGTACTTATATCAATTGTGTTGATATATTTTTTTATCTTTTCATCTAACTAACTTGCATACTGATTCTGTACATATTTAAATATCTTTCTTTCTTTTCTTTCAATTTTTTTGTTTGTTTAAAGTGCAAGTGTCCCTAGGGGGACATAGCGCTCTAAGTCTAAATAAAGAAATAAATCGCATCATACTACGTATTTAAAATTGGGTGCTATAGAGAGGGAGGCGCTATTTAGAGGGGGCGCTATAGACAGATTTAACTGTATATATCAATGAAAAAAAATTCGCCACACCTTTTACAATAAGAAAAGGGGGTCGGTGGAAGGATGGTCTAAACCGTTGGTTTAACGACCGCTACGACCCGGGATCAAAGACCGCATTGGACACTTTTTCTAATAAGAAAAAATGCCCAAATGGCCCCGTATTGTGGTAAATGTCCAACCCCACCAGCGAGTGCAAGTAACAAAAATTATAGATTCGAATATGTACAAGGTGGTAAAGAATTTGCCCAGATGATTATAAAACATGAATTTAGTTTTTATTTTATTCCTTTATATATCAACAAGTATATTATGTTTATTTGATTTTCTCAAAAAAGTATCTAAACAAGAACATTATTAATCACATCGCAAATACGACGGAAATATTTAACAGTACTCCGAACTAATATACCAAACTTACTTTATAATGTCCAAACAGGGCTCTGGCACATTTGCAATTACAAAATTCGAACTGCTTTTCACATGTGTAGACATGTGATGCACTTACAGTAAAAGCAGTCGTCTACTTCTACCCACCAAAATCATCATGGCCGGTACCATGTGTACTAGGGATTAAAAAAAAAAAACAATAAGAAAATAAATGATTCAAAAATTGGAAGATAAATATTATGCTGCATTATATTCATCAGACAGGACGCATGACAATATATGGATATAAAAACTTCGCCTCATATGCCTCGAATTTATAAAGAGAAAAAGGTGTATCTCAATGATCACGAGACAAAAGCTGAATGAGCTAGGCTATGAAACTCTTGATCACCCATCATACTCACCAGACCTTTCACCTACCGATTACTACTTTCTGAAGGACCTCACCAACTTTCTTTGAAGGAAATGCATTAGAAATCAGCGATACCGAAACGGCCATTAATGATTTCACTGCCTCTAGAAACCCAGAATTTTATCAGAAATGAATAAACCACCTAGTCAAATAATCAATATAAAATAAAAATACGAATCCCCATATACAAAGCTATCTCTATGGATCAAACCATATTCATCTCGTTGCCATCCTCTCAGAGATCTTGGAAATGGCCGTTATGTCTGTAGACGGAAAAAAAAAAAAGTAGATACATTATCCAATTAGTGGCGTGCGTGGTTTAACCTAATTTAACTAAATTATTCATGGCCTGTTTAGTAATCTCTCAGGGCGCCATATAATATATTCTGGCGGTTTAATATATGTTGACTTGATTTCTACTTCTCTCTGTGTGTCTCTTATCTCTAGAATAAATATATATATGTATGTTAGGAAAAATTATTTCTGCTGATTTTGGCATGCAGTCGCTGAAAATCTTGAGAATATAAATAGTTTTGATCAGAATTAGCTTTAATTGAGCTTAAGAAATATATTTAAAAAAAAACTGAATTTGAGAAAGGTATGCATGGCTTAAGGAGTAGGAATAAAAAAATGAAAACTTATTTACATAATGTACAAACGATTTGAGCCGGCCATCGGGAAACAACAACAATCGGTTTTATATAGGGAAAGTTCCGACAGCTGGTGGTAGATATAAACATAATATTTTAATCTATGAAATATATTTTTAAATAAAATAATATTTTTATGATACATATATATATATATGTAGTATATTTTAAGGTAGATAGAGCACAACCTTCTTCTAATATTTATTATAAAACCCCATATCTGTATATAAAAATATGTATCGAACAATAGAAGTGACAAATAAAGCAAAGAGGTAAAGGTAGATCAGACGACGCCATAGTCCAGACGACAAAGGCCAGACATGATAAACAACCCAGACTAACAGGTGTTTATGCTAATGAGTTCATTCCCCCGTCAGCAGGTGGCCGACACGTGGCCAGACATAATTAATAACCCAGCGCTTGACAGGTGGCGTGATTACGGGATCCAATCAGAACTCGTCAGAGGCCAATATATAAGGTCCCCCAAAATGGGACAAAGTAGTTAGTTGTTCAGTTAGCTGTTTTCAGAGCCACGCCGATATACGGTCGGGTCTCTCACCCCTATCCGCGATGTAGGGCATCCGTGGCGCCCGTGGTTCGACTTGCCTTCGTCCGTGGTCTACCTCTTCCTTCTTGGAGTTACCATCTAGACCTGCCTCTGTCTCTTGCTGTCCCAGTGCGGGAATCCCATCACGCACCCACTACCACGACTGCCTAGCACATTCCACAACGGGATTACTACAGAACCCGTTAAAGTCGACAGGATGACTGAGGACAAGCAGAGGATGACGGAGGTCGAAGACGAACACGTCGCGGATGCCCTCACCAACATGCAGCCCCACTACGAAGACCTAGTAGGCCGCCTGGCAGAAGCCATTCGGGGACTAGCCGTGCCTCGTGCGGAGGAGGCCCTCATCTCCTCTTTCGACGCATCCCACGCAACAAGCAGCCTTCTTCCAAACAGCCATCTCCAGAGATCAACTCCAGCCAGCATCAGCCATTTCAAGGTACTTTAAACTTTGTTTCTGCCATTTTCCCCATAAATTTTATTCTTATATTTTCACTTTAAGCATTTTAAAATCAATTATAACCTTTTTTATAGCATTTTTATTCAATTTTTAAAACTTTCACACTCTCATTTATCATTTTTACTTTATTTTAATCAAATTATAAACTTTAATTCATCATTTTCAACTTTATTATTTAAAATATTCAATCACGCATTTTTGCCAATTTACTAATCTTACATACCTTTCTTAAATTCACCTAAAATGGCATTATCCAAATATGCAACTTTTTCAATTTTACATAAAAATTCATAATATATTTTAATTACTCGAATCATATTTTCTAGACTCATTTCTAAACTAGTCCTAGATTTGTATTTTTATAAATATCAATTTTATAATTATCTCATCTCAAAATGTGCGTCCCATTTTTCCCGCAATTACAAACACAACTATAACTGTAGTATGCGAAAACTAAATATCATACCATAAAATTTCCATACCCCATCGCATTTCATCCCTACCTGTGTTAAATTGTTAATTACAAAAACTACCGAATTTTGTACCCATGCCATAATCTTTTCTCTTAAAAAATTTCGTAAATTCATTATTTTATAATTTTTCTAAACCTAATCACCGCTAATAATCTCCAATCTAACGTTTGTCTGAACATCTTGACGCAAAACTTACTGAGAAACTAAGGTTATTTTCACCTAGAGAATCCCAGAACCTCGTGGACGAAGTTAATCAAGATAGTTACTAATAAATATAAAGACACGCCCCATACTATAACATCCAAAAATTGAAAATTCCCCGAGTTATGTAATAATATAAATCCCAGTATAATAGAAAGTAGAGAAATATCAGTACCACGTACAAATGACAGGCACGACAAAGAGAAAAGGACAATTAATTCCAGACTTCATCCCAACGCGCGCGACAACAAATTCAAGGTCGCACTGATCTCCCCCTAATTGTTTTTTTTTATACTTCGTCTTCCCTTACCTACTTCTAAAGGGTTGGAATGACCTTGTACTCACCATTAGCAGAGATAGCCCTACTTCAACACTCTTGCCTGACAATCAATCAATTATAGGCCTTCCATACTTCTCTCGTCTCTTGATCATTTTCCATTGGCCTCCTATGCCTTCGTTCTAACCACCCCTCGTCCATCGCAGAGTTCCTGTTTGCCGACTTTTTTATTTACACCCAGGTCGCCGTCCCAGCATTCTTTATTTCATTCTTTTTTCCTCAAACCCGGGTTCAATCAATCACCGACAGCAGTGCAACTCTTGAGACACCATCTCTTTTTAACCTCTCTCAGAAAAAAATTCTTTCCCATATTCTCCCATTACCTACCTCTCCTTCGATCTTCACGCCTTTTGCCCATCTGATCTAATGCTATTACAGAGCATCTCGAGATTGCTGAACCCTGAAAACAATACTTCGCTTCTAAGCTCGTATTGCAGGGCAGGACTCCTGAGATGTCCTTTGCAGAAACCAATTCAGACCTTCTTCCTTTATGCCTCACTGCGTCATTACCTATCGCAAACCTTCTGCTTAAGTCAATTTTCTTTTATATTTTAATTTTACTTTTATTACCTCTACTTCTCCTCCTTCCTGTATTACATCCCTGAGACTATGTTGTAAATACTCATGGCACCTTAAGTAACAAAAAACTGTAACTAGTATACCAACTTTCCCAAATATTTACTTTCGCTATTGTGTGTGTTTACTTTAAATTTATCCTCCCTATGTACTCCTCTTATATATTTTTTGTAATTTTATAATATTATATCAGTGTGTCACCACTACTCCCCTTTATCTTTATTTTTATTCTAGTAACTAATTTGTGCCCCAATCTATTTCCCATTTAATAGGTTTGCTAGCTTTTCTCTCATTTATTTGTAAATAGACTTACAGTTTTACTAGTTTTGTGGTGTTGGACTTTGTTTTTAACTTACAGATGTAGATAAAACATTTCACTATTAATCGATAATATAATTTTGTTTATTAACCATCAACATTAATGCCATCAAATACCAATCAACCCTTTATATATTATTACCTTTAATATTTTTATTTTCTCTTTTTCTCATCATGTTCAGACTTAGCATTTTACAACTTCAACTATCTTAGGCACCATTTAAAAAACCTACACCTAACAATATTTATAATATTTCTTGAACAGATAAAACATTTATCATTTTAGTTTTCTTAATAGATATTTAAAATGTTATTTTTGACGCTTCCCTTACAACCTCTTAACTCTATCCCATGAACCTTTCCTCTCAACTTTTTACATCCATCAAGAGATTATTGTTCGTCAGCCATTTTCTTTTTTTTTTTTTTATTGATTAACCTAACTAGAAGACCCTTCCTCGCTGTACATCTCCCAACAGTGAGCTCAGGAGACCCAGTTGGATTTTTAATTTTTTTTTTCTCTCATCGTCCGGCTCATCATTTTTTCATTTTTCAACTTTTTCTTTTCACCACACAAGCCGGACACAATCAAAATTGGCAGCAATAATTCTCTTACACCCACCTCTCCTTTTCCGCATCCTTCAAACCTCCAACCTTCCAAGGGATTCCAGTTCGCCGAACATTTTTGTTTTTTTTCCATTGATTAATCCGACTGGAACAATCCTTCCTCACTATACCATTCCCAATAATGAGTTCAGGATATCCAGCGCGATCTTTTTTTTTTTTTCTCATCGCCCGACTCATCATATCAATTCATCATATTTTCAACTTTTCATTTTTTTTCTCTCATCATTCAACCGGGCATAATCATTATGGACAACAGGGATCCCTCTTACCTCTACCTCTCCCTTTTACCTCCATCAATCTTCCCACTTCTTTTCACTATCTGAGCTAATGATGCAGACGGAATATCTTGGGCCTTCTGTTAATGAAAACAATGCCTCACTTATACAAGTTCGCATTGCATTGCAGGATGCTTGGGATACTACTTTTGCAGAAACATGCTCAGATACCCCCTTTCCCTTTTTCAACCTTAGCGTCACATTATACGTTCAGTTAATAAACTAACTTAAATTTTTCTCTCATCTTTAATACAATAAGATATTTTTCTTTGTACGATTCATTTTACCATAGTTACCATTTTGTATTATATACCTTCTCTTAATCTTTTATCATTCATTTTGTACGTTTTTATTGATACACCACCCTTACAACACCTTTCTCTTTTTAACTTGTAACTTCATAAAAATTTTAACTAATTTGTATACAAATTATTTCTTTTATTTTTTATAATAGGTTTGTTAGGTTATCATTCATTACATGTCATTCCCCCAACCAAACCTTCATCACCGGGGACACATTCTGTAGTATATTTTAAGGTAGATAGAGCACAACCTTCTTCTAATATTTATTATAAAACCCCATATCTGTATATAAAAATATGTATCGAACAATAGAAGTGACAAATAAAGCAAAGAGGTAAAGGTAGATCAGACGACGCCATAGTCCAGACGACAAAGGCCAGACATGATAAACAACCCAGACTAACAGGTGTTTATGCTAATGAGTTCATTCCCCCGTCAGCAGGTGGCCGACACGTGGCCAGACATAATTAATAACCCAGCGCTTGACAGGTGGCGTGATTACGGGATCCAATCAGAACTCGTCAGAGGCCAATATATAAGGTCCCCCAAAATGGGACAAAGTAGTTAGTTGTTCAGTTAGCTGTTTTCAGAGCCACGCCGATATACGGTCGGGTCTCTCACCCCTATCCGCGATGTAGGGCATCCGTGGCGCCCGTGGTTCGACTTGCCTTCGTCCGTGGTCTACCTCTTCCTTCTTGGAGTTACCATCTAGACCTGCCTCTGTCTCTTGCTGTCCCAGTGCGGGAATCCCATCACGCACCCACTACCACGACTGCCTAGCACATTCCACAACGGGATTACTACATATATGTACCAACGTATTTAGAGAGAGGCACCTCTCCCTTTAAATATGTATAAGATCAATGCGCTTTATTTTTCTATTTATTTCTCCTGACGAAGACAAAATATTTTTGTTGAAACGTTGAGAAAACTTTAACTGGCGTCTACTTTTTACAGAAATATGAATGCTGACCAGGCGCGCGCGCGCGCAGCCTCTATCTTTAAAAAGAACAATACGTTAATATTATTAACCTAGTTTTAAAAAATACTAATGATGTTAAAGAATGAGCCATAACACTATTTTTGGTAATTTTAGACAGAAAGCAAACCTGTATATCTTGGTTTCAGGTTATAGTTCTCGTTAGTATAAGTGCAGCTTCAATTTCGCAATGAAAACCATCCTGACGTAACTTTATGTTATACTAGCCGAATGACCCGGGCAACGCCCGTGTTTTACCCGATTGAATGTTTTGATTCAAATACTATTTGTTACAATTATAAATTGGCGCCTTAAATAAATGCATATATTAGTTAATAACTATAGCCTATGTGCTTTATCTGTCTATGTACTGTTGGCTTCCATAGGCGTCTCTTACTGGGAAAAAAAAGAGAGGATTCCATTTGGTTATTATCTAATATATGCATTTATTTAGGGAGCGACCCGCTCCAACACAATAGTTACAAAGACGATATAGCGAGTGGGGGGGGGGGGGGGGACAAAGGTGGCGTGATCGTAGCCAACCAATAGGAGGGCGCCATTCAAAAAAAAAAAAAAAGCAAACGGTGACAGAGATGACAAATGATTAAGAGATGAAGAATTAAGAACGCATGACGCTCGTAACTGTATATTGAATTATTGCCTGAAAATCGTTCCCTGTCATTTCACCATCTTAAACTCTGGTTTGGTAAACTCGACCCATTACATAGCTCCCCTCGTCGGATGCTACGAGATATTTTTGTCCCAGAGGCTTCTTGAGAAACCAAAAAATGGGTATTTTTTAAAGTTTCAAAGGCATTTAGAATTTTTAAAGATATAACAAATTTTTATATTTTTCTATAGTGCAAATTTCAAGTTTTAGCTTCCATTTTGTTTAGTTTTTATTCTACCTTTCATATAATGTAACAATTTTAATTGTTTTCTGAGAACTTTTACCCATATTAAATCCTTTCATATTATTTCTTCAAACGAATTTGACCACTCAATATTTCGAGGTAACTCTCTATGAAAATAGAATATTCGATAATAAAAAGTAAAAATAAAAAAATAAAGGTTTTTTTTTTTGTTTAAAATTATGAAAATATGCTGAAACTGTATTCTTTATATGTATATTACTGAAAATAGAAAAAATCTTACTTTTTAAATTTTATTTTTAAAGTGAACACAATTTTTTATTTTTTCATAATTATTATTTTGCGTTTTCCAAAAGACATTTTGAATTCCGTTTTTTTTTCCTCTCGTTATTTCTTGGAAATGTAAAACCTTATTGTTCGTGTGTTTGTTATTTATTTTTAGAGTTGAATAAAAAATTTGTTCTTTTATTCTATATAGGTTAGAATTTTAAATAAATTTTTCTTAGGAGTCAGAGTTATATATCAAAATTCAAAGAAAAATTTATTTGAAATATTACTTTGAGATAGAACGATATATTTCTTTAAATAAAACATTTTATAAATGTTCTTCTTTTGTTTAGAACTCCCGTTTTTATTTAAAAAGGAGAAGAGTCGATAAGAGAAAATATATACGGTAGAGAAACCTTCCTTTAGTGGACACCTTCTCTACAAAGGACAGTTTTCATTTGAAAATTACCATTTTTACTAATTAGTAACTCTCCGGTAATAGGACACCTCTCCCTAAAGGAAACTTTGGCTCTGCAATTAGATGTCCTTTACAGCGAGGTTCTACTGTATTTGCATATATGGTAGAACCTACCTTTATCAGACTCCCCGCTAGCAGTCGCCTCTCTACAAAGGGCAGTTTTCAATTGCAAAATTATCATTTTTACTATTTAGTAACTCTTCGGTAAGATGACACCTCTCCACAAAGGACAGTTTTCATTTGAAAATTACCATTTTTACTAATTAGTAACTCTCCGGTAAGAGGACACCTCTCTACAAAGGACAGTTTTCATTTGCAAATTTACCATTTTTACTATTTAGTAACTCTCCGGTATGAGGACACCTCTCTACTAAGGACAGAGGTCATTTACAAAATTACCATTTTTACTATTTAGTAACTCTCCGGTAAGAAGACACCTCTCTACAAAGGACAGTTTTCATTTGAAAATTACCATTTTTACCTTTTAGTAACTCTCCGGTAAGATGACACCTCTCTACAAAGGACAGTTTTCATTTGAAAAATTACCATTTTTACTATTTAGTAACTCTCCGGTAAGAATACACCTCTCTACAAAGGACAGTTTTCATTTGCAAAATTACCATTTTTACTATTTAGTAACTCTCCGGTAAGAGGACACCTCTCTACAAAGGACAGTTTTCATTTGCAAAATTACCATTTTTACTATTTAGTAACTCTCCGGTAAGAGGACACCTCTCTACAATGGACAGTTTTCATTTGTAAAATTCCCATTTTTACAATTTAGTAACTCTCCGGTAAGAGAACGCCTCTCCACAAAGGACAGTTTTAATTTGCAAAATTATCATTTTTACAATTTATCAACTCTCCAGTAAAAGGACACCTCTCCACAGAGAACAGTTTTCATCATTATTATTATTCATTTTATGTACTCCAGTAGAAGGGCAGGGATGCCCGAAAGCTTCAGATTGCATTAATAAAAGGAAACGCATCTCCAGAAACCTCTTCTATTATTTCATTTTATAGTTAGAATATTTAAATCAAGTAAACTAAGAGATTTTTAACATCACGCAATACGCTTCCATGTTCAAAACAGACCTTTGACATTATTCAAAGACCTTTTACTATCTCTTTTTCGAAAATATATTTAAGGTTATCACAGGATCACATTTTACGATATCGGAGTCATCTGGAGATTTACAGCCAGTAGCTAAGTCTCCTTCATCAACTAGAAATCACGTCTGCTGTGGTAATTCAGTTCGTCTGACCCACTTTCCAGACTTCCACTGGTCACGCACAGATCGCCTGCTACATTTCGGAAATTTGACTTCACTTTTTTATATATCCGAATTTATTATTTTTAAAGAATTGTGTGGAAGAATGGTGTAGAAAGTTTTGTATCCTGAAATTGATGTTTAATCACTTTTATAAAGGAATAAGTTTGTTCGTATTTTAATCTATTTTGCAATAAATCAATATTTAACGATTTTTCCTCTATATTTCCATGTAGAAAACATTTTTTATTTGTATCTGGTTCTAAATATTGATTTCAATCGAAGTTTTTATAGAATAGATAAAATTAATTATATTTTATATGTATAAATTCATATAGTGTTGAAACCGTTATATATATGGTTAAGTAGCTCTGCAACCACAGCCACAGGAATCTCCATGGGATACCTGTCAATCATTACTGGACTCCGGGGAGACCACAGGTGTGAGGGGTTCTCGGAATCTTATCGGCAAATAAGGAAAACGGGACGGTGGCTGACGACTCTCATTGTTATTTTTACCTTGAGATAAGTTGTTATCTCTCTCCCTATAAATACCTCTTGTATATAATTTTATTGGAGAACTCAAAGGTAAATACCCACCTTTATAATAAATTAATTTTTTCTAAATTTGCCCTTGCTTTATTTATCTCCGCGACAATATAGAGAGAGTAGTGGTGGTATCTTGTCCATGGAGCAGATCAGATCGGTCCATACACTCTGATCACAATACCGGCCAACAAAGATGCTTTGTTCGTATGGATGTCCTCTTCTGGATTTATGTTTGCCATATATAAGGCTGGAAGGATGCCAGAGAAATTGTTTATATGGTCCTGAGTGAGTTGGGTGTTGTGACAGTTATTGCAGTTCCTGTAGGATCTAGTCATGTCTGGGTTTATCTTCATTCCTTTAAAATGTCCTCTTCTGGATTGATGTCTGCCATATAGAGGGCTGCAAGGATGGCCAGGTATATATGGACCGGAGTGAGTTGGGTGTTGTGACAGTTATTGCAGTTCCTGTAGGATCTAGTCATGTCTGGGTTTATCTTCATTCCTTTAAAATGTCCTCTTCTGGATTGATGTCTGCCATATAGAGGGCTGCAAAGATGGCCGGGCAACTGTATATATGGTCCGGAGTGAGTTGGGTGTTGTGACAGTTATTGCAGTTCCTGTAGGATCTAGTCATTTCTGGGTTTATCTTCATTCCTTTAAAATGTCCTATTCTAGATTGATGTCTGCCATATAGAGGGCTGCAAGGATGGCCGGGAATATATGGTCCGGAGTGAGTTGGGTGTTGTGACAGTTATTGCAGTTCCTGTAGGATCTAGTCATGTCTGGGTTTATCTTCATTCCTTTAAAATGTCCTCTTCTGGATTGATGTCTGCCATATAGAGGGCTGCAAGGATGGCCGGGAATATATGGTCCGGAGTGAGTTGGGTGGTGTGACAGTTATTGCAGTTCCTGTAGGATCTAGTCATGTCTGGGTTTATCTTCATTCCTTTAAAATGTCCTCTTCTGGATTGATGTCTGCCATATAGAGGGCTGCAAAGATGGCCGGGCAACTGTATATGTGGTCTGGAGTGAGTTGGGTGTTGTGACAGTTATTGCAGTTCCTGTAGGACCTAGTCATGTCTGTGTTTATCATTTGAAACGGTAATAGCTAGTAAAACAAGCGATATATGGTCTTCAGAATCTGGTTTAGACAAACCTACTGATAGATTAGTAAATAACAATATCAGAACCTCTCATGAGAGACCATATCAGAGAATAACTAATATATTTATGGTCTTTCCTGAGAGGAACTATCCACCACAAGTTGCGATAATAACAGTTAAACCTGTCTATAGCGCCCCCTCTAAATAGCGCCTCCCTCTCTATAGAGCCCGATTTTAAATACGTAGTTACACTGGGGCTCTGGCATATTTGTAAGTTGCAAAGTCGAACTGCTTTTCACATGTGTAGACATGTGGGGCACTTACAGTAAAAGCAGTTGCTTTCTTCTACCCACCATGATTATCATAACCTGTACCACGTGTACTAGGGATAAGCAAAAAAAAAAAAAATACGTAGTACGATGCGATTTACATTAAAAGTGACCTGTCTATAGCACCCCCTCTCTATAGCACCCTATTTTGGTGAGTCCCAAGAAGGGGC
The DNA here is from genome assembly GCA_030710605.1 of Cordylochernes scorpioides. Lineage (NCBI taxonomy): Eukaryota > Metazoa > Arthropoda > Arachnida > Pseudoscorpiones > Chernetidae > Cordylochernes > Cordylochernes scorpioides. Next base: position 15,214,453 of record CP092871.1, read on the forward strand.
GTTATAGACAGGTTTAACTGTATATAAGATTTTGAATTATTTTCATCATATTTTACGACTTCATTTAATATTTATCTCCTAGAGAATTTTTAACATCACCCCAGCACTTTCAGGAAACTCTCTATCTTTCTGATGTTTAAATAATTAAGATTTATTAAAGCCAAGTTGTTTAATTAAAATTTCTGAAGATTTTTATAAACGTTTTTCTTCTCTTTAAAAACTTTAACATTTATTTTTAACTATTCTAATTTAAATAGCCTGAAATTGTGTAAAAATGAAAAGATTTTCTAAGAATTCTCTTTCAAGGAAGGATTAGCTAAAACTTGATCCGGAAACTTTCTACTGTGTACATAATAAGTTTCCTCATGGAATAAAAACAACCAGAAATTTGCATCTAGTTTAAAATGTGTTTACTAAAGTTATTTTCAAGAATTTAAAAAAAGATTTATGAAAGTTATTTTCACAAAATATTTATTTAAAGATTTTCATTTGAAAAAATATATTAATATTCATGAAAATAATAAATATTTTGACTTTTTTTTTTTTTTTGAGAATAAACATAACATTAGATTCCGTAACAAGATTCCATGTTTGTGTGGATATATTCAATTGTTATAAAGTGATAAATGATGACAAGACTTGAAGATGTGAAGGTCATTGATGTCTTTGGAGGTCTGTTTTTTTTAAGGAGACAGAGGCAATTTTGTTCACACTTGGTTATCTCGTATGTCTTCAATAAATGTCACTGTAATATCTTTCAGAGTTATTGTCTGAATCCTAATATACATGCTAAAAAGTAAAACTTCCTTAAGCTTTGTCCATGAGAGTATACGCACTTGGTTATCTCGTATGTCTTCAATAAATGTCACTGTAATATCTTTCAGTGTTATTGCCTGAATCCCGATAGAAATGCTAAAAGGTACAGCTTCATTAATTTTTGTCCATTAGTGTAGTTATATATTTCAAAATGCATTGGTTCAGTGGATTTTTATCGGAATAGGTTCAATCGGGGTATAATAATACTTACCCAATTTTATAAAAAAAATAGATAATTTTATTCAAGAATGAGGCTTATACATAAAATGTCTTTCACCATATGGGGATAGAATATGTACCCATAACGAAGGTTTCACCTAGCCACCTATTTATTTTATAACTACACTCATGGAGACAGAACTTGAAAAAGTTGTACATTTTACCATGTATATCGGGGTTCAGACAATAACTCTGAAAGATACACTCATGGACAAAACTTGAGAAAGTTGTACCTTTTAACATGTATATCGGCATTCAGACAATAACACTGAAATATATTACAGTGACCTTTTTTGAAGACACACGAGATAACCAAGTGTGTATATACTCATGGAAAAATACTTAAGGAAGCTGTGTCTTTTAGCATGTATATCGGGATTCAGACAATAACTCTGAAAGATATTAAATGGAACTTTATTGAAGACACGCGAGATAACCAAGTATGTATACACTCATGGAGACAAAACTTGGGGAAGTTGTAACTTTTAGCATGTATATCGGGACTCAGACAATAACACTGAAAGGTATTACAGTTACCTTTATTGAAGACACGTGAGATAACCAAGTGTGTATACACTCATGGCCAAAACTTGGGGAAGTTGTACCTTTTAGCATATATATCGGGATTCAGACAATAACTCTGAAATCAAAATTCAAAACTATTTTTAAAGGGGTAAGATTCTTTTTGATATTAAACAATTTCTACTGCTCTTACTGCAATGGAAAAATTAATGAGAGGGCCTGGCTCATCAGTGGTGAACCCTCTCAGCGGTTTGCCAGTTTAATAACAGTTAAATAACTCTGAAAGATATTAAATGGAACTTTATTGAAGACACGCGAGATAACCAAGTATGTATACACTCATGGAGACAAAACTTAAGGAAGTTGTACCTTTTAGCATTTATATCGGGATTCAGACAATAACTTTGAAAGATATTACAGTGACCTTTATTGAAGACATACGATATAACATAATTTGAACAAAATTGACACTGTCTACTTGAAAAAAAAAAAAAAGATAACCGGCGATATCAAAATATAAGGTTTCCTCAAGTTTTGTCCACGAGTGTAGTTGCATTATATAAGACCAGTTACATAATAGGTGGCGAAGTAAGAAGGGTTATTGTCCCCGAGAGAGTTCTATTATCCAATATGCCAATAACCTAAGCGGCTTTGGCTCCCTAGCCTGTTGTCTTCGGTGCTGACTGAGCAAATAACAAGTGGAAGGACTTTCATCTGTTCTCACTGCTATTGTGGATTTGTAGCGATTTATGTGACATGTAGCAACTAAATAGTTTCTAGTAATAGACGTTTGGGAATGCAAACTTTTTATGGATAATTTGAATATAAAATATTTTTCACAATGCATTGTTGTTTTTATGTACAATGAAAAGCCTCAATGTCTCCGTTCAGTCACAATGTTTTCTGTTTTGGGTATGTAAAGCTGTTGTTGTATCCAATAAAGAGCCACAGATGTCTCCATGCATCTCTATCACACCAGTCGAAATGTTCTTCATCTTGGGTGTGCATAGTGTATTGCTGTTGTTGCCGTGTCCAATGAAGTGCTTCAGATATCTCCGTTCATCTCTATCACAGCAATGTTTTCTATCTTGTATACTGTATTGTTGTTGTTGTCGTGTTCAATGAAGTGCCTCAGATATCTCCGTTCATCTCTATCACAGCAATGTTTTATATCTTGTATACTGTATTGTTGTTGTTGTCGTGTTCAATGAAGAGCCTCAGATATCTCCGTTCATCTCTATCACAGCAATGTTTTCTATCTTGTATACTGTATTGTTGTTGTTGTCGTGTTCAATGAAGTGCCTCAGATATCTCCGTTCATCTCTATCACAGCAATGTTTTATATCTTGTATACTGTATTGTTGTTGTTGTCGTGTTCAATGAAGAGCCTCAGATATCTCCGTTCATCTCTATCACAGCAATGTTTTCTATCTTGTATACTGTATTGTTGTTGTTTTCGTGTCCAATGAAGAGCCTCAGATATCTCCGTTCATCTCTATCACAGCAATGTTTTCTATCTTGTATACTGTATTGTTGTTGTTTTCGTGTCCAATGAAGAGCCTCAGATATCTCCGTTCATCTCTATCACAGCAATGTTTTCTATCTTGTATACTGTATTGTTGTTGTTGTCGTGTCCAATGAAGAGCCTCAGTTATTGCCCTGCATCTCCTTGTATGTTCTCTATCTTGGGTATATAAAATTGCTGTTCTGGATCCATTCCAATTTTCCGCGGCCATTGCCGGGTATATGAATATGTGGGTAGGTGTTAGTTCCACACCAGGACAATTTTTGTATGTCATAAAGGTTCTTGTTATTCTTCTTTCAGAGAGTTTATATTCTATATATTCGACCATTGTTTGTCTTTTATTGGATTATCTTAAATTTTACCAATGCGCATATTCTCACAATAGCTATCCTTCTTATTTGAAACGTAAGTTTTCTACCGTCTGTAGATTACTTATATAGTAGAACCTCCATGAGAGGACACTCGTGCTAGAGAACACCTCTCTGTAAAGGGCAGTTTTCATTTGCAAAATTATTATTTTTACTATTTAGAAACTCTCTAGTAAGAGGACACTTCTCTGGACAGGACTGTTTTCATTTGCAAAATTACTATTTTTACTTTTTAGAACTCTCCAGTAAGATGACACCTCTCTGTAAAGGGCAGTTTTCATTTGCAAAATTACTATTTTTACTTTTTAGAACTCTCCAGTAAGATGACACCTCTCTGTAAAAGGCAGTTTTCATTTGCAAAATTATTATTTTTACTATTTAGAAACTCTCCAGTAAGAGAACATCTCTCCCTAAAGGACACTTTGTCTCTACAATTTGATGTCCTTTACAAGGAGGCTCTATTGTATCAAAATCTCTGTTCTTAACAGAATAAGAAGCACTTCGGCCACTAGAGTTTTTACCTTTCCAACGCTTCGACAAAACTATTTAGTCCTCTTCAGTAATAATCAAAAATAATATCTATGCAATCTAGTATGCAAGGACAAAACATCCCATAAAGTTTAATTCAATTTTCACAATAAATTTCCCCGACAAAGACAAAAGATTTTTGTCGAAACGACTAAAAAATAAAAACTACTGGACTTGGTGTCTTATTCTTCAAGAACAATGAATGCCAGCCAGGCAACTTCTATCTTTAGGTACATCTCTATATAGCTATTTAAGCTTCTTTAAAAGAAGAGATAAAGAAACATAAAGTTTAATATAATTTTTAATATATTTCCCCCACGAAGACAAAATATTTTTTCGAAACGACTAAAAAATAAAAACGCTACTGGACTTGGTGTCTTATTCTTCAATAACAATGAATGCCGCCCAGGCAACTTCATCTTCAGGTACATCTCTATAAAAAATATTCACGCTTCTGTAAAAGGAAGAGTTAAAGAAACAAGACATTTGAAGTCTACTCCACAGATTAAACACCCAGGAAAACTTGCATACATGCATAGAAACAAATTTTCATACAAAAAAATATTATTAGGCAAAATTTACACCACACATAAAAGGAAAGTCTTTCAGTGTGTCGACGTCCAAGGCGAGTTCTTTGAAGAATATTAACGTTTTGTACAAATCGGATTAATAAATTTGTTTTTCTAGACTGAGTCTCATTACTTATCTACCGCACCCTGTATATCCTAAGTTTTCTTATGCTAGCGTGTAATGTATTTAATCAAAGAAAAGATAATTATATAGTAAATGTATGGCTATATAGATGAAATAATTATAACCATGAAAGAAATGTATTTTAACTTCCATTTTAATGCATTTCTTATAAAATATTTTTTTTACTAAAGATATATCGATCTCCAAAAAAAAAATTGAAATTAATTTTTTTTAATACACACACACACACACACACTCGGCCGTGCGGCACGCATTTGTCGAGCTCCGCCTTTTTCCCACCCTGGCGGGTGTATGGCTACCGGCGGTACGCCGAGTTTAGCACGGGCTGAAAGCCCATTAAAAGCTGATCAGATGCCTGGAAGGCACGGCTTGAAAGCACACCTCTGTGCAGAGAAATCTGCAATTTTCGATTCGCAGAGCAATTACTCTAATAATCAAGAAGCATTTGATAAATATGCAAATTTGCCCGCCGGCGGTAAAGATGTAAATCTGGCCGCGCCGTTCAACTTGGCGGCTAATCCATCTTCCAATGCCGTAGCCCAAGCTCAAAGAAACTGGGCAGACATGACAGAGGATATAAATCCTGAAATTGAGGACAACTTTACTCTTGTCCAGAGAAGGAAGAGACGCCGCGGCTCGGGGAATTCGCCTACATCGAATGCACCATCCTCCAATGTCGGAGGTTCTAGGACCGATCGCCGACCGCGATCATCCACGGGATGGGCGCCGCGGGCGGAGGAGATTAGGACCACCAGGGCGCATATCGCGGAGGCCAGGGCGCAGCAGGCGTCCTCCTCTGAGGAGTACTGCGTGTATATCGAACGCAGCCCCGACCTAGAGCCCTTCCACTACCTAAGGGCACTGGACAGAATGGTCGGAGGAACCGGCGGAGTCGTCCAGGTTTCCAAGGTCAACGGACTCTACCTGCTGGGACTAACCAACAGAGGCCTGGTCGACGCCTCATAAGCGAGGGCCTCGAGGTTGAGGGCACACTCCTGAAAGCATTCCCTTTCCGCAAAAGAGCGGAGAGGATAACAGTTGGAAACCTGCCCTTCTTCGTGGCGGACTGTGTCATCATCAACGCCCTCTCGACATTTGGGCGTGTTACATCCATCGCGCCCAAACTGATGAAGGCTGGCCCTTACATCTACAATGATGGCCGCCGAGAGGCGTTCATTGCCCTCCACGAAGGAGTGACTATCGAAAGGCTTCCTACCCGCCTCGAGATCAAAATAAAAGGCGAGACCTGGCCCGCATACCTGACCTCTGGAATCAGGTGTTCCAGGTGCCACGGTCAAGGACACCGTAGGGCCATCTGCCCCCTGCTTGCAGGGCTGGCCAACAACACCAGAATGGCCCCACCAACCACTCCTGCCGGCGTCCCACCACCGACCACCCCTGCACCGCCTCAGCGATCAGCAGCCCAGCCTCCTGCACCGGCATCCTCCGACCCAGCCTCGGAGACTCCCGGCGCTCCTCCTGAGGCCCGAGCTGTAACTACATCTACAGCACCTCGGCCATCTCCACCAGTGGCCCCGGCCGTATCTATGGAGAAGGCGCCTTCTGCCCCTCCACCTGTGACCCCTGCTCCGTCCCTGCAGGCGCCTGAGGGTCCCGTGGGCCCTCGCCCGGCCAATTCACAACATCCAGAGCCGCCTCCCGCTCGGCCGGACTTCGTTGCCCCGCGTGGCCCTCTGCCCGCCCAGAAGACCCTCGGGCCTGCGGCCCCAACACCGGACGTGGAAATGTCCACCACTGAGGAGCCCTCTGCTCCCTCACCAGCCGCAGTTTCAGCACCCCCACTGCCTGCGCCTCAGCCTGCTGGGCCGACACCATCTGCTCCCCACAAAGAGGATCCGACACCGGCTATGACACCTCCGTCCCTACCACCTACCCCGATGGAGGAAGACCTGCCGCCGAACCTGGGTGATTGCATCGATGAAATTTTGAGAGAGATCATCATGTCCAAAATCAACCCTGGACCCTTGGTCGATGATGAAACCTCCTGGACCGACGCCATTGATGCCATCCAACATCCCCATTCTAGGGCGCCTTTCCTTGCGAGACTCTCGCCTATTTTGAAGAAAAACTACGCTGTCTTTTTCGAGGCGGCCATCGAGCGCGCTCGGGATTCCCATCCCAGGATCCTCAGCGGGTTGTCCGAGCTCAGGAGGGCCTTGGCTCCCAAGACTAGACGTCACCGCGGCAAGCGCTAACCTAATGTATATACCCCTCTCTTCTCTCTTTCTCTTTGAGATGTAACATTGTCTAGAAGACAATAAACTATTTTCAATTGTCAAATTGTCACACACACACACACTCGGGCGTGCGGTCACGCTTTCGCGAGCTCCGCCGTTTTCGCCTTTTGAGTGCGTGTAAAAGGCGCTTAATCTGGCAAGTGTGGTATTGGCGGAAAGCCCAGGATGTGCTGAAAAAGTGCCTGAAAGGCCCAGCATCCTGCTACAAACAGGCGAAGAATTATCGCCAAAAGAAGGAAATAATAGTAGAGTAATTCTTCCTGGAATGAACTTATACGATAATAACAAGGCGAAGGAAGACGAGTATCTTTATTGGTGCATAAGAGCTAGTATAAGAGCATAAGTGCACCAATAAAGATACTCGTCTTCCTTCGCCTTGTTATTATCGTATAAAAGAAGGAAACATGAAGAAAACAATTGAAATTTCTTCTTATAATCAAAAAGATGCAAATCCGCCGGCAGGCGATATGCATGTAAATCCGGCCGCCGCGCGTGGTGACGTCACGGCGCCGAAGACTGCTGATTCTTCCAGCGCAAATTCAGCCAATCCGGCCTCGCTGATATGGGGAGACACCGAGATGGCTGAGGTGGAATCCAACGAAGGCTACACCGTCGTCAGGAGAAACAAGAAGAGGCGCCTCGGCTCAACGTCACCTGAGCACGCTACAAGGCAGCCCAACAAGCCTGGAGAGCAGCGCAGCTCCCAGCAGCGGAAACAGCCAACAGGGCCGAGAGCAGTGCCGCCTAAGGAGATCAAGGCGACACGCGCGAACATCGCCGAAGCCAAGGCGAGGCAGACCTCTTCTACCCACGAAAACTACATCTTCGTGGAGCTGTGCCCTGACATCCCGGACTACTCCTACCTCCAGGCAATGGGCAAGGTAGTCGGAGGGCCTGTTGGAATAACACAATTCAACAGGATGAATGGCCATTACATCGTGGGCTTGGCGACCAGAGATCTTGCGCGCCGTCTGGTTGAAGGCGGCCTAGAGATCGAGGAAACGACCCTCAGGGTCTTCCCCTACCGCAAGCGGGCCGAGCGTATCGTCGTCGCCAACCTGCCAGGCTTCGTGGAGGACAAAGCCGTCGAGGATGCCCTGCGACCCTATGGAAATACCACCTCCATCGCCCCCATCCTGGTCAAAATGGGGGAGTACACCTTCACCGACGGCCGCCGGGAGGCCTTCGTCCTGCTCCACGACGGCATCAACCTGGAGAAGCTGCCCACCCGCCTGAACGTCAGATCCAAGGGAGACAACCTGCCGGCCTACCTCTCCTTTGGCATCAAATGCTCAAAATGCGGGAAACAGGGCCACCGCAGAGCCAACTGCCCAGCGCTCGCCAGGCAAGGGAGCAGCAGTCCCAGGCAAGCAGCGTCTCCCACCGACGCAGGGCCCCTCCCCCCTCCTCCTCCTCAGCAGCCAAGGAGACTGACACCTGCGCCCGCAACACCGGCGTACCCTGTCCAACCGGCGAAGACACCAACCGAGGCTCCAGCGATCCCCTCGGCGCCCCATCCTGCCGAACCGAAGGATCTTTCCCAGCCCGCCCCTGTTGCCCTCCCTGCTCCTATGGCTGCCCCGCGGCCCCTCGAGCCCGCGATCCTCCCGCTCGACATCGAGATGTCGGAGGAGGAGCGGACCTCAACTCCCTCCACGCCTTCCAAGGCAACACCCGCAATCATCCAGCTGCGAGAGCATCTCGAGAAGCTCCCCTCCATTGCCATCAACTACTCCGGGCTGCTCGGCCTAGACTGGGAGGACGCACAGAAGCTCCTCGCCTCTCCCACCAACATGAAGAAGCGAGTACCCTCGTTGCTGGAAACACAGGTCACCGCCTTCACTGAGCTGGCCAAAATCATCATGGACTCATGCCCTAACTCGAGCACCCTTGTTTACAAGACCCTCCAGAAGACCAGGACGGTGCTGCTTGTTGGACGGCCCAAATGAGTTACCGCGTCGCCACCATCAACGCGCGAGGGCTCGCCACTCGGGGGAGGAGCCTTGCCATTTGTCATCTCCTTAGGCAACATCACGTGGACATCGCGTTTGTCCAGGAGACAAACGCATTTCATCTGGGCAGCGGCCAAGACCTCTGCCTCGGCTACAACGCTGTTGTGTTGGCCCATCCCGTAGCCATCTCGGGATCCGGACTCGCCTGCGTCTTCGGGCCAGGCGTAGCCGTGATACAACAGCGCGTCCTGTGGCCGGGCCACATCGCCTTGGCAACCATTGATGTCCACGGCGAGGAGATGACGGCCATCGTCGTTCATCTGGCGCATGAACCCCGGGAGAGAAACCGGCAACTGGAGCTCCTGGCGGCGACAGCGGCACAGGAGGAGGAGGGGGCCTGCTGGATCATCGGCGATTTTAACATCAGGGATCGGGGCCCCTCATCATCATCATCATCGGATGCCCTCGCCGCTCTTCTGGACCTGGCCGCGCTGGTCGACGTGGCCACCCAGTTCGACGCCGCCCACCTGCCCACCAGAGTCGCCATGCACGGCGACCAAGTCGAATCGAACCGCCTGGACCGGATCCTCGTCCCTGCTGGAGTCCTGGATCGCGTGTCCATCTACGCGACCAGCCACTACCACCTCTCGGACCACCGCCTCGTGCTGCTCCAGGTGGGCCCGCCCACCACCGCCGTCTCCTCCCCCACCCAGCCTCGCTTGGCCGCGATGCTCCGCTCGGGCCTCGTTCTCGAACATCTGGCTGGTTACATCCGGGAGTTGGAGGAAGACACAGCGCACGATGACGACGACGGGACCTTCTGGGATAGCTGGACCTCCATCAAGGCGGGGCTGCTGGCGGAGGCCAGATCCCTGCACGACCCGCGCCACGCTGCCAGCGACAGCTACGTCTACAGGGCGAGACGTTACATCGCGGCGCAGCTCGAGGCCTCCTCCATCCGGGCAGACTACCCATCGCTGCCGGACCTGGCACGCGCCATCCGCCTCCGTCGCCCGGTCAGCGTTATCAGGGACGAGGAGGACAACGTCATCGAGGGCGCAGAGCTTCGGCGGAGGGCGTTCGCGACCTTCCAGCCCCGCTTCGCCCGTCCCACCAGCGATCCAGCTGCGGGAGCTGCCTTCATCGCCAGCAGCGCGCCCACCACCACCACCCGCGAGCTGAGTGAGGAGGACCCGCTCCACCGGCCAGACATCAGCCCCAGCGAGATAGCCCACGCCATCGAGCACCTCCCTCTCGGAAAGGCCCCCGGCTGGGACGGCTTGCCGTGCGAGCTCCTCGTCGCCTTCAACGAGGACTTCTTCGCGGAAGCTCTGGCCGGGTGTTCGCGGCTTCACGGCTCCGCGGTGCCCTACCTCCGTCGACGCGGCGCAGCTCCATCTGCCTCGTGCCCAAGGCCCGCGGAGGTCGCGGCCTTGATGGCTACAGGCCTGTCGCGCTGCCTTCGGCCGTCTACAGGGTCCTGGCCGCCATCCTTCACCGGCGCCTCAAGCCCCACCTGCGGACCCTTGTGCCGGAATGCCAGACCTACGCCGTCCCCGGGAGGTCCCCGTCATGGAACATCGCCATGGTGACGGACGCCGTCGAGGAGGCCACCGCCCTGGGCTCGCCGCTGGCCGTCATGGGCGTAGACCTGGAGTCCGCCTTTGACTCACTAGACCGCGGCTTCTTGGAGTCCCTGCTAACGTCCCTCCGCCTCCCGCCAGCCTTCAGGGCCTGGATCAACATCCTCTACGCCGGGGCGGACGCCACCATCCGGGCCGGAGGCTTCTACACCACCGCCTTCCCCCTCCTCAACGGCCCTAAGACAGGGTTGCGCCGTGAGTGCCGCACTCTTCAGCATCGCCACGGGGCCGCTACTACGTCGCCTGGAGTTGACCCTCGGCGTGGGCAATGTCACCGCCTACGCCGACGACATCGTCCTCCTGTTCCATCGCGACGAGGACTTCGAGCGGGTGGCGACTGTCTTCGAAGACTATAAGCAGGCCTCCGGAGTTGGCGTGAACCTCCGGAAGAGCGCTGGCCTCTGGTGCGGCGCCTGGCGCAACCGCGGCGACTCCCCTCTCGGCGCCTCCTGGTCGACCACCTCCATCAGGATCCTCGGGCTCGACATCGACCCCAGGAGCACCGTCGCCCACCGGGAGCAGCATCTCCTGGCCCTCCTGGAGACTGCCTGCCGCAGATGGACGCCCTTCACCCGCGGCCTCTCCCTCGTCGGGCGAGCAAGAGCGGCGAACACGCTGGTGGGCTCTGTCATCCAGCACCACCTGCATGGCTACCTACCATCACCCCCGACCATCGCCAAGCTGCAGGCCCGACTGGCGAGATTCGTCTGGGGACAGGACCACACGGCGTGGCTTCCCGCCGATGTCATGGCGAGGCCAGTTGCCATCGGAGGCCTCGGCCTCCTCGACCTCGCGACCCAGCTCCAGCTCGCCTGCCTCAAGGGGGTGCAGGTCGCGCTCCGCGGGGGCAGAAATGCCTTCAGCTGGCTGGTCGGCGGCAACAGCGGGGAAGCCTGGATCCACCCTCCTCCGGACGGCACCCGGCTCCAGCCCCGCCGTCTCCGGTTGCTGAAGCAATGGGAGGAGGCCTCCAACATCCTGGGCCTCAACCACCGGGCGGTCCCCACGGCTCAGCTGCTGGACCTCCCCATCATCGGCGGCTGCCGGTTCCTCCGCCCTCCCGACCTCCTGGCCCCCGCCCGCTGGAGCGGAGCCCGAGTCCGGGACCTCATCGAGGAGGAACACCTCATCGCCCGCCCTACGCGCTCGGCCCAGGCTGACGCCGCGGCCCTGGGCGCCTTCTGTCGGAGGCTGACCTCCGTGAACGCCGTGGGCTTTGAGGCGGAGTCCACGCCTTCATCCAGTTCCCTTGCTGCGGCCGTGGTGCTGCGTGGGACGGCTACGCCGTTCCTCAACGGCCTCACGACGCGCTCGGCCCGACGGGCCCTGGATCGTCCGCGCCTCGCCGCCACGCCCATCTCCAGATTCCTGGCGAGATGGACGCCCACCATCAATCCACCATCCAGGATCGACTGGGCCTCATTGCGGCGTTGCGCCTACTCGGGCCACGAGGCTGACGCGGCCCTCAAGTTGGCCCTCCACGCCCTCCCCCATCCGGCCCATCCTGCCTCGGTCGGCCCCTCCTGTCCTGCCTGCGGGTCCATCGACCGCTCCCTCAGCCACCGTTACTGGTGCTGTCCCTCCATCAGGCCTCTAATTAGAGAGGCCTTCAACATCATAGGGCGGCCCCCTGACCTGCAGGCTTGGATCTTCGGCGGGTCCGGCCTTGAGGACGACGCCCTTTCCATCCTGGCCTCGGCAAAGTTGCGAATCTATCGCTGCTTTGTCCAGGTTGGGCTCGGAGAAGCGGTGGAGGACCCGCTCATCGCCTGGTCCAGGACCCTCCAGCGCCGCGGACTCCTACCTTTGTCCCTCTTGTAAATTTGTTTCATTTATGTATATATTTAATAATTTTCTTCTCTTCCTCTCTCTCTCTCATGTGAGATGTAATATTGTCTAAGATGACAATAAATATTGTTTAATTGTCAAAATTGTCACACACACACATACACACTCAGGCGTGCGGCCACGCTTTCGCGAGCTCCGCCGTTTTCGCCTTTTGAGTGCGTGTAAAGGGCGCTTAGTCTGGCAAGTGTGATATTGGCAGAAAGCCCAGGATGTGCTGAAAAGGGGCCTGAAAGGCCCAGCATCCTGCTACCAACAGGCGAGGAATTATCGCCAAAAGACATAAACATGAAGAAAATAATTGAAATTTCTTCGGAAAATCAAAAGTATGCAAATTCGCCGGCAGGCGACTTGCATGTAAATCCGGCCGCCGCGCGTGGTGACGTCACGGCTCCGAAGACTGCTGCTACGACCAGCGCAACTCTAGCCAGCCCGGCCTCGCTCAACTGGGCCGACAGCGAGATGGCGGAGGCGGACGCTGACGAAGGCTACATCGTCGTGAAGAGAAAGAAAAGGCGCCTTGTTTCACCGTCACCTGACCACGCCGCTAAGCAGCCAAGCAGGCCTGCTGAGAAGCGCGGCTCCCAGCAGCAGAAGCGACCTACAGGGCCGAGGTCAATGCCGCCCCAGGAAATCAAGGCGACGCGCGCCAACATCGCCGACGCCAAGGCGAGGCAGAACTCTACCAACCACGAGAACTACATCTTCGTGGAGCTGTGCCCTGACATCCCGGACTACTACTACCTCCAGGCAATAGGCAACCTGGTCGGAGGGCCAAGGAAAATAACCCAATTCAACAGGATGAACGGCCACTACGTCGTGGGCCTCGCGGGCAAAAACCTTGCGAGCCGTCTGGTGGAGGTGGGCCTGGACATCGAGGGCACCCACCTGAAGGTCTACCCTACCGAAAAAGGGCAGAGCGCATCATCATCGCTAATCTGCCCTGCTTTGTCGAGGACAGCGCCATCGTGGAGCCCCTGCGCAACTTCGGCACCGTGACCTCCATCGCCCCCATCATGATCAAGATGGGGGAATACACCTTCAACGACGGCCGCCGGGAGGCGTTCATCCTGCTCCGCGAGGGCGTGAGGCTGGAGTCGCTGCCCACCCGTCTGACCATTAAGTCCAAGGGAGACACCCTGTCAGCCTTCCTCTCCTTTGGCATCAAGTGTTCCAAGTGCGGCAAGCACGGCCACCGCAGAGCCAACTGCCCAGCGCTCGCCAGGCAAGGGAACGGCAGCCCCAGGCAAGCAGCGTCTCCCACCGACGCAAGGCCTCGCCCCCCTCCTCCTCCTCCTCCTCCTCAGCAACCAAGGAAGCCGGCACCTGCGCCCGCAACACCGGCGTCCCCTGTCCAACCGGCGAAGTCTTCAACTGAGGCTCCAGTGACCCCCTCGGCACACCATCCTGCCGAACCGAGGGATCTTGCCCAGCCCGCCCCTGTCGCCCTCCCTGCTCCTCTGACTGCCCCGCGGCCCCCCGAGCCCGAGACCTTTCCGCTCGACATTGAGATGTCGGAGGAGGAGCTAACCTCAACTCCCTCCGCGTCTCCCCGGGGAAAACCCGCAATTGTCCAGCTGCAGGAGCACCTCAAGCAGTTCCCCAACCTCTCCATCGACTGGGACGGGCTGCCCGGTATAGACCGCGAGGACGCACAGCGGCTACTCACCTCTAAAGGAAAAATGGAGAAGCGAGCGCCCTCGCTGTCAAAAGCACAGGTCGCCGCCCTCGACCAGGTGGCCGAAACCATCAAGGCCTCGATCCCAGACTCCAACCACACCATCCGCAAGACCCTCCAGAAGACCAAGGGGGCGATGCATAAGGGACGGCAACAATGAGCTACCGTCTCGCCAGCATCAACGCGCGAGGGCTCGCCACTCGGGGGAGGAGCCTTGCCCTTTGTCATCTCCTCAGACAACATCACGTGGACATCGCGTTTGTCCAGGAGACAAACGCCTTTCATCTCGGCAGCGGCCAAGACCTCTGCCTCGGCTACAGCGCTGTTATATTGGCCCATCCCGTAGCCATCTCGGGATCCGGACTCGCCTGCGTCTTCGGACCAGGCGTCGCCGTGCTACAACAGCGTATCCTGTGGCCGGGCCACATCGCCTTGGCAACAATAGATGTCCGCGGCGAGGAGATGACGGCCATCGCCGTTCATCTGGCGCATGAACCCCGGGAGAGAAACCGGCAACTGGAGCTCCTGGCGGCGACAGCGGCACAGGAAGAGGAGGGGGCCTGCTGGATCATCGGCGACTTTAACATCAGGGATCGGGGCCCCTCATCATCATCATCATCGGATGCCCTCGCCGCTCTTCTGGACCTGGCCGCGCTGGTCGACGTGGCCACCCAGTTCGACGCCACCCACCTGCCCACCAGAGTCTCCATGCACGGCGACCAAGTAGAATCCAACCGCCTGGACCGGATCCTCGTCCCTGCTGGAGTCCTGGATCGCGTGTCCATCTACGCGACCAGCCACTACCACCTCTCGGACCACCGCCTCGTGCTGCTCCAGGTGGGCCCGCCCACCACCGCCGTCTCCTCCCCCACCCAGCCTCGCTTGGCCGCGATGCTCCGCTCGGGCCTTGCTCTCGAACATCTGGCTGGCTACATCCGGGAGTTGGAGGAAGACACAGCGCACGATGACGACGACGGGACCTTCTGGGATAGGTGGACCTCCATCAAGGCGGGGCTGCTGGCGGAGGCCAGATCCCTGCACGACCCACGCCACGCTGCCAACGACAGCTACGTCTACAGGGCGAGACGTTACATCGCGGCGCAGCTCGAGGCCTCCTCCATCCGGGCCGACTACCCATCGCTGCCGGACCTAGCACGCGCCATCCGCCTCCGACGCCCGGTCAGCGTCATCAGGGACGAGCAGGATAACATCATCGAGGGCCCCGAGCTTCGGCGGAGGGCGTTCGCGACCTTCCAGCCCCGCTTCGCCCGTCCCACCAGCGATCCAGCTGCGGGAGCTGCCTTCATCGCCAGCAGCGCGCCCACCACCACCACCCGCGAGCTGAGTGAGGAGGACCCGCTCCACCGGCCAGACATCAGCCCTAGCGAGATAGCCCACGCCATCGAGCACCTCCCTCGCGGAAAGGCCCCCGGCTGGGACGGCTTGCCGTGCGAGCTCCTCGTCGCCTTCAACGAGGACTTCTTCGCGGAAGCTCTGGCCCGGGTGTTCGCGGCTTCACGGCTCCGCGGTGCACTACCTCCGTCGACGCGGCGCAGCTCCATCTGCCTCGTGCCCAAGGCCCGCGGAGGTCGCGGCCTTGATGGCTACAGGCCTGTCGCGCTGCCCTCGGCCGACTACAGGGTCCTGGCCGCCATCCTTCACCGGCGCCTCAAGCCCCACCTGCGGACCCTGGTGCCGGAATGCCAAACATACGCCGTCCCCGGGAGGTCCCCGTCATGGAACATCGCCATGGTGACGGACGCCATCGAGGAGGCCACCGCCCTGGGCTCGCCGCTGGCCGTCATGGGCGTCGACCTAGAGTCCGCCTTTGACTCATTGGACCGCGGCTTCCTGGAGTCCCTGCTAACATCCCTCCGCCTCCCGCCGGCTTTCATGGCCTGGATCAACATCCTCTACGCCGGGGCGGACGCCACCATCCGGGCCGGAGGCTTTCATACAACAGCCTTCCCCCTTCTCAACGGCCTCAGGCAGGGTTGCGCCGTAAGCGCCGCACTCTTCAGCATCGCCACGGGGCCGCTGCTACGTCGCCTGGAGTTGACCCTCGGCGTGGGCAATGTCATCGCTTACGCCGACGACATCGTCCTCCTATTTCATCGCGACGGAGACTTCGAACGGGTGGCGACCGTCTTCGAAGAATACAAGCAGGCCTCCGGAGTTGGCGTGAACCTCCGGAAGAGCGCTGGCCTCTGGTGCGGCGCCTGGCGCAACCGCGGCGACTCCCCTCTCGGCGCCTCCTGGTCGACCACCTCCATCAGGGTCCTCGGGCTCGACATCGCCCCCAGGAGCACCGTCGCCCACCGGGAGCAGCATCTCCTGGCCCTCCTGGAGAATGCATGCCGCAAATGGACGCCCTTCACCCGCGGCCTCTCCCTCGTCGGGCGAGCAAGAGCGGCGAACACGCTGGTGGGCTCTGTCATCCAGCACCACCTGCATGGCTACCTACCATCACCCCCAACCATCGCCAAGCTGCAGGCCCGACTGGCGAGATTCGTCTGGGGACAGGACCACACGGCGTGGCTTCCCGCCGATGTCATGGCGAGGCCAGTTGCCATCGGAGGCCTCGGCCTCCTCGACCTCGCGACCCAGCTCCAGCTCGCCTGCCTCAAGGGGGTGCAGGTCGCGCTCCGCGGAGGCAGAAATGCTTTCAGCTGGCTGGTAGAAAGCGGTGAGGCCTGGATCCACCCTCCACCGGACGGCACCCGTCTCCAGCCCCGCCGTCTACGGCTGCTGAAGCTCTGGGAGGAGGCCTCCAACATCCTGAGCCTCAACCACCGGGCGCTCCCCACGGCTCAGCTGCTGGACCTCCCCATCATCGGCGGCTGCCGGTTCCTCCGCCCTCCCGACCTCCTGGCCCCCGCCCGCTGGAGCGGATCCCGAGTCCGGGACCTGATCGAGGAGGAAAACCTCATCGCCCGCCCTACGCGCTCGGTCCTGGCTGACGCCACGGCCCTGGGCGCCTTCTGTCGGAGGCTGACCTCCGAGAACGCCGTGGGCTTCGGGGCGGAGTCCACGCCTTCATCCAGTTCCCTTGCTGCGGCCGTGGTGCTGCGTGGGACGGCTACGCCGTTCCTCAACGGCCTCACGACGCGCTCGGCCCGACGGGCCCTGGATCGTCCGCGCCTCGCCGCCACGCCCATCTCCAGATTCCTGGCGAGATGGACGCCCACCATCAATCCACCATCCAGGATCGACTGGGCCTCGCTGCGGCGCTGCGCCTATTCGGGTCACGAGGCCGACGCAGCTCTCAAGCTAGCCCTCCACGCCCTGCCCCATCCGGCCCATCCTGCCTCGGTCGGCCCCTCCTGTCCTGCCTGCGGGTCCATCGACCGCTCCCTCGGCCACCGTTACTGGTGCTGCCGCTCCATCAGGCCGCTCATCAGAGAGGCCTTCAACATCATAGGGCGGCCCCCTGACCTGCAGGCTTGGATCTTCGGCGGGTCCGGCCTTGAGGACGACGCCCTTTCCATCCTGGCATCGGCAAAGTTGCGAATTTATCGCTACTTTGTACAGGTTGGGCTCGGAGAAGCAGTGGAAGACCCGCTCATCGCCTGGTCTAGGACCCTCCAGCGCCGAGGTTTTCTTCCTCCATCTCCCATCACCATCTTGTAAAATATGTTTCATATATGTACATATTTTCTCTTCTCTTCTCATCTTCTTTTTTCTTTTTCTCTTCCTATGATTGAAAATGTATAATATTGTCTAAGATGACAATAAATATTTTTTAATTGTCAAAATTGTCACACACACACACACATAGTTAAAAATTATAAAACATTTATTACAATTTTTTGCTTGGATCATTTTGATATATTTTCAAATGTTTTAATAGATACATATATGTTTTCAAAAAAATTGAGTTGGCCAAATATCACGGAGCAAGTTAAATAAACGTTTAGTTTATTTTTGCTCCACTAGATGGCGCTCTGCCATCTAAAAAGCACATGTGTTCGTGGTCAGGAAATGCCTTCTTTATTTTTAATATTAACACCTGACCCACTTATCTTTTATTTTATTTTTTCTATTTTATGTTCTTAATACAAATATTTTTAAATATAGGATTGACCTTTTTATTTTTCTCCTTTAATATTTATATATATTCAACTTATTCTGATTGTAACTTTTATAATAATTTTTGCATGTCACAAATTTCCCGCACCTACTTTGTATTTTAAAAATTATTTCAACTGTGATATTATAACACTATGCGGCGCTGAGTTTGTTTATATAAAAATGTAATGCCTTGATAAAGGTTTGGCGTTCAGCCAACAGAAATAATGGCAAATAAATCTTTTATTCAATCCAATATATGTATTTTTATTATCAAGAAAAGAATATATACAGAATAATTTAATAAAAGCATGAACTGCATTCTAATTAATACTAATTGAAGTTAATTACATCCTGGCCAGCGTTTTTTTCTTATGATTATTAAGTAATTATTCATTTATTCTTTCTTTCAATTCAGTTCCACGTAAAGGGGCAATAAACTTATTGGATCTGTGGGTGTCTTAATAAATATTCTTTGTTTTAAAAATCTATTTAGTAATCTACATCGCCCACAGAAAATGCTAAAATTCCAACTCCTAATTATAGACTTTATCTATAATGGAAATTATTTGGCAAAATTGCTGCGAACATTTTGTTACTGTTTTTTTATTTATTTTATTTTATTATTGCAGAAGCACGAAGTCTATCAGACTATTGTACTATATTAGAATTATTTACATATATTTAATTATTTACACGATGAATTAGTAGTGATTTATATATCGGTGTACAAATAGCTCTAAACTTGCTAAAGTTTTCATAAGTTTGAGTATATACAGAAAGATGGCATTATGTCAAAGTAAGCAAGTACAATTTGGTTAGTCAGAGGGTAAGCTAACAAAAGATGGTGTTTCAACATCTAGACAGCATTCACATGTTGGATCATTCTGTTGAATTTTGATAACAGATGGCGCACTAATGTATCATAATGTAGTGTCTACAGTGTTGTAGAAATTAAAATGAAAAGAAATTTTTAAAATTATATACAACTGAGGGATTGGTCCAATTAAATTAGAGATTAAAGTATTCACCTATGCAAAATTTCATCCGTGAAAACCAATTATAGAAGTACTTATACCAGTCATCTTCGGGGATGGAATTTACGGCATTGATAAAGTCTTGTAGTGCTTCATCATCAGTGTCAAATTTTATCTCTTTCAAAAATAACTTAAATTTTGGAAATAAAAAAGTCACAAGGTGCAAGGTCCGGTGAATATGGTGGATGAGTGACTAATTGAACACCAGAGTTGTAAAATGAATGAAATAAAATATTTGGTGGAAATTTTGCCGGGAGGATATTGATCTAAAGAGACAAAGGTCGCCTCTCCCGTCAAAATAGACGTCAAAACTAGACGCCATCTATTGACCGTCACCGCAAACTAGCGGTCTCGGGTCGGTGACAAAGCCACAACACCAGCTTTGGCAAACTGAAAAGCGTCCACCTAGAGACCATGGTTTCGGGCTAATGGCCCTCGTCAGTCTAGGGCGGACTTTATTCCATGAGATCCACACGGGATCTAATGGAATCTTGACAATCTGCCAAAGAGGTGTTTAGCTGGCAAAGTGGCTGGGCCAAATCTATGGCTAAAATATAGATGGAAATTTTGCCGGGAAGAAATTGATCTAAAGAGACAAAGGTCGCCTCTCCCAGCAAAATAGACGTCAAAACTAGACGCCATCTATTGACCGTCACCGCAAACTAGAGGTCTCGGGTCGATGACAAAGCCACAACACCAGATTTAGCCATAGATTTGGCCCAGCCACTTTGCCAGCTAAACACCTCTTTGGCAGATGGTCAAGATTCCACTAGATCCCGTGTGGATCTCATGGAATAAAGTACGCCCTAGACTGACGAGGGCCATTAGCCCGAAACCATGGTCTCTAGGTGGACGCTTTTCAGTTTGCCAAAGCTGGTGTTGTGGCTTTGTCACCGACCCGAGACCGCTAGTTTGCGGTGACGGTCAATAGATGGCGTCTAGTTTTGACGTCTATTTTGACGGGAGAGGCGACCTTTGTCTCTTTAAAATATTTGGTGTTAAACTTAATGATATAAAATATATAAGGTGTTGAAATAAATAAAATCTAAGAGAAAATGATAATGGGTTAAAATTAGTAATAAAGGAAATAAAGTTTTCAATTATTGAGATCAAAGAGTACGTTAATTGCGATAAAAATAAAAGTTTAGAATGTGTTACTGACAATAGATTGTAAATGGATTCGTTCAAGTCATTGTAAAATAAATTGCACACAATTATAAAATGTACATAATTAAAGACGTGAGAGTTCCATTGTGGTGAAAGATAATTGAAATTATGAAATTTAATTTAGTGAGATGGGGCTTAATTAGATTTTTAAAAATGAAAGAATGCCAAAGTTAGCGAACAACAATGGATATTTTGGCTATTTTCCTTCCAAAGCCGGTAAGGAAATTCAAAGAAAGACTCAGAGTCATTGACCTATTAGAGCTTTTATCACTTACTAGACGAATGGCCCGGGCAACGCCCGGGTTTTACCCGAGTGCGAATATATTTTAAAAACGTTGTCTTGGGTGGTCGCTATAGACAGGATGATCTGTATAGACAGGTGTATGTATCACACAGCTGATAAAAGGGTTGCCTAAAGTGGCCGCTATAGACAGGGTGGTCTGTATAGACAGGTGTATGTATCACACTGCTGATAACAGGGTTGCCTAAAGTGACCGTTATAGACAGGGTGGTCTGTATAGACAGGTGAATGTAACACACTGATGATAACAGGGTTGCCTAAGGTGACCGCTATAGACAGGTGGATGTATCACACAGCTGATAACAGGGTTGTCTAGAGTGGCCGCTATAGACAGGTGTATGTATCACACAGCTGATAAAAGGGTTGCCTAAAGTGGCCGCTATAGACAGGGTGGTCTGTATAGACAGGTGTATGTATCACACTGCTGATAACAGGGTTGCCTAAAGTGACCGTTATAGACAGGGTGGTCTGTATAGACAGGTGAATGTAACACACTGATGATAACAGGGTTGCCTAAGGTGACCTCTATAGACAGGTGGATGTATCACACAGCTGATAACAGGGTTGTCTAGAGTGGCCGCTATAGACAGGTGTATGTATCACACAGCTGATAACAGGGTTATCTAGAATGGCCGCTATTTACAGGGTGGTCTGTATAGACAGGTGGATGTATCACACAGCTGATAACAGGGTTGTCTAGAGTGGTCGCTATAGACAGGGTGGTCTGTATGGACAGGTGGATGTAACACACTGCTGATTACAGGGTTGCCTAAAGTGACCGCTATTGACAGGGTGGTCTGTATAGACAGGTGGATGTAACACACTGCTGATAACAGGGTTGTCTAGAATGGCCGCTATAGACAGGTGTATGTATCACACAGCTGATAACAGGGTTGTCTAGAGGGGGGCAGGGAGGACACGTGTTCGCCGGCAGCCAATGGGCGCGCATTCTATCCGTGAGCTTCAGACAGAATAAGGCAATTATATATATAGATGCAGCCAGTTCTACAGTTCAACCGAAAAGCTGAGATGTTGTTCAGTTGATTTCTGTTCCATTAGATGGCACTCTGCCATCAAAAAAAAAATTCATGTGAGCCGTCAGGATATACTTATTTTGTTTTTAATATCAACACCTGACCTTTTTTATATTTTAAAAATATTTTTTACATATAATGCTATGTTATAATACAATATAATACACTGCGGCATGTAATTGTAAAACGATACTTGAAGTTTCACCGCATGAGTTTCTTTTAAACGACAAATTAAAATTTTATTTTAAGGTGAAATATCGACCATTTCTAACCTTTTAGATGAGGTATGAAAGGATGAATTATGCTATGTGAAAAAAAAGTACAAATGTGATATTGTACTGGGATAAGGTAGATAAATTATGAATATAGAAAGGGACATCTTATCGTGCAGCTTTATGCACCTTATCCCAGTACAATATCACATTTGTACTATTTTGTATTATAATTATTCTTTACGACCTAAAATTATTGTAAATATATATAGACAAATATAAAGTCATACGAGTCGTACATGTATGACAGCGCAAGTGTCCCTAGGGGGACATAGCGCTTCAAATTGAAATATATACAGTATTTATATATATTTTTAAAAATAAGTTTGGTCTCTCCCTTTGTGAATGTAAGTCAGTGTATATGTATATAAGTCGGTAAATATGTAAGTATGCATATATGCAACTTTCTCCTTACAAATAATTGAAAGAAGTTCCCACCGCACCTTTATTATACAGACCCGGAATGTGGTGGAATTTCCAAAAGATTTTCGGGGGGGAACTTCTCGATAGAAAAAAAGGGAAAAATGCTATTCACACAACAAATATACATTTTACATCTAGAATATATTCAAATGATGTTTTTTAATGATATTGTAGCACAATATTTTTTTTTATTAACAGATTATTAATTTTGATGTTTATATATATTTTATTACTCTGTGTAAACTTCCCTCATTGATTCTCTTGTATTTTATCAATTTTAGTTGTTGCTTGTGTCTTAAATAAATTGCTGTGTCATCGTGAAGTTTTGTCTTTCCTAATTTTCTATATTACAATATTTTGAATATTTACAAGCATTCATTGACATGTCGTAGCCACGCAATAATATTTGAAACGAAGGCGATAAAAACGTGGTGATTTTCTTTTTAATAGTAAAAACATAAGCTTTCAGGCAAGAATGCCCTTCCTCAGGTTACAACTGGGAAGGACATTCTTGCTTGAAAGCTTGTGTTTTTACCATTAAAAAGAGACCACGTTTTTATCGCCTTCGTTTCAAGCATTTATTTATTGACTTTATTTTGTTTATCCATAATACACGTGGTACAGGCTATAATAATCATAGTAGGTAGAGGTACAATTATGACAATTAAAAACAGTATATTGACATCTAGTCAACAGCAGAGAGAGAGAGGTTACAGTTTAAAATATTTACATGAAAAAGATCAGCCAGGTGTTCTTCCTCATCGCGATAGTGTTCTCCTCCAGGCTATGACGGGGTCCTCGATGGTCTGGCTCAGACCGAAGTAGGTAAAGTAGGTGACTGCTTTTACTGTAAGTGCACCACATGTCTACACATGTGAAAAGCAGTTCGACTTTTGCACTTACCAATATGTCAGAACCCCGTTTGGTTACTTACACTTGCTGGTGGGGTTGGACTTTTGCTAGAATTGGGTGCCATTGGAGCATTTTTTTAATCAGAAAAAAGTGCCCACTGCAGGAATCGAACCCGGGTCGTAGCGGTTGAAAACCAACGGTTTAGACCATCCTTCTACCGACCCTTCAATTTATTTGTTGACCTTTTCAATAATAAACTATTCCCAGAAGATAGATTAGAAATTGTTTATTATGTTACAAAAAAAGAGAACAAACAAAAGAATTACTAACCCCAATGGTAAACAAAAACTTCTTTTCCCTCGTTATCTCACATTTTCTTTAGGTCTTACACACTCTGTGTAAAAAATTACTTTGTGAAACTTATATCTATAATATTATTCAATGTGTTTATCCTGAATCAATATATAAATCAAAAATAAATGTTATGAAGTTGATAAAAAATGGTTATATATATAAAAAAAGGGAGGGGGGTACAATTTATATATAGAGGGGGGGGGGGGGTATATGTTTTAAAATAATAAAAAGTAGGAATATGTTCAGGTATTGATATTTAAAATTAAAAAAGGCATATCCTGACCTCTTCCAATGAGAATTTTAGATGACAGAGCGCAGACTTTTATGTTTTACTATGAGTTTATGGGATAATAAAGAAGAAGACCATGAGTTTATTACTGCAGTTAATCCCTTACTCCTGTTGAAGGACTCCAAGGATCGAAATTTCGAGTTAATTCAATAATTTTCTGTAAGAAACTCTTCCTTTGATGATTTTTTCTTTCAAATAATATATTGTAAAACGACATTTGAAATACTATCCCGCATGTGTTTCTTTTCAACGAAAAATCAACATTTTTTTCAAGGAGAAATAACGATTATTTCTGACCTTTTGGATGAGGTATGAAAGGCTGAATTGTGAAGAATAATGATTTGAAAAGGAACACATGCGGGATAGTATTTCAATTATTAGTAATTCATTATATTGCATTGTATTTCAAATAATATATTATTGATTATTATTTGTTCTTATTTATTTTAAGAGAGAGAGAGAGAGAGAGAGAGAGAGAAAATGCTTAAAATACCAAATAATGTGCTGCAAAAATATGTTTGAGATATGTTAAACTGAACAGTTATCACATCATGTGGTAGTCCTATAACACTGGGATTACAACCGCAGGTTTTGTTGATGAGGCATGAAACGTATATTTGTATCACCAACAAAATCCAAAAAAATATATATATATATATTATATAATCTAAAAATATTATATAATCTAAAACCTCAAAAAATTCTATATTTTAAAAAATATATATTTTATTTTATTCATTGATAATTTTTATTTTTGTTATCATCGTTTTTAGAAAGACTTTCAGTTTTAGTTGTATAATTTTGTTGTAAATATGCGTAGTTAACCAATCAACCCTTTTAAATCACTAATATAGGATTAAATTATAAATTCTATATAATGTGAAACTAACAAATGTGTAATCTTTCCTCAAGTAATTGAAAATAAAAGCTACTTGACGGTAAATATTTATCTTTTTTTATCACGACTGCACCTCAACCCTTTATCTTATCGATCCTTTGTCTTATCAAGCCTAATCTAACAACAACACAAAATATTCATAACAATAAGTCGACAGGATTACCTGAAATTTCAACCTAATTGCTCTATAAATTATTCAAATTTTATAAAACTATTTTTACAAAATGTCTCGCAAACAAAGGAATGTAGAACACGCCATGACGCCAAATCCAAATACTATAGAAATACCGAAATTTAATGGTCAAAATTTAGACATAATATCTTGGCTCAAATTCTTTAACAAAAAATGTTTACAGAAACATCTTGATGAAGATTTTAAACTAAATAATATTTCAAATTATCTCGAGGGAGAAGCATTCAGTTATTACATAGAAGAACTACAAGATATATATAATTGGGGGGAAATTGAACAAAAATTAACATCATATTTCACAATTAACGACTCAAATTTATTCAGTAGGTTTCTAAATTTAAAATATAATAATAATAATGATCTTGAACAATATTTTAAGGAAAAATCTGCCTTAGCCAATAAACTTAATCTTGAAAAAACACTTTTACTAGAAGCACTTACAGATGGAATGCCAGATCACCTAAAAAAATATATAATAGCTGCAAGAGTACAAGAACCTTCAGAATGGTATAAAATCACAACCCAATTAAAATTATCAACAAATAAAGAAGAAGAACCCCAACAACCCTCTACCAGTACAAGCACTCCAGTAAAAAATTTTAACTCCAACTCCTCCAAAGCTCATCAATACCAGCCTTTACCCAGGACAGCAGCAGCAACTCATCACCAACAAGAACCCCACAAATCCATAAACCAGCCTCCATACCCCTGCAAGATATGTGCATCTCACCAGCTACCCAACCAGATCCATTTCCATAGAGACTGCCCACTTAAGAACAATAATCATCCGAAGCGCATCAACCCAGGTAGAACATTATTACTTTTCTCTGTATTTATTAACCAAATATCCTTACCCTGTGTACTTGACACAGCATCATCCATATCTATTATCCCTTTAAAATACTTAAATCATATATATTATAAAATATTAGATATTGCCCCAAAAGAAAGAATAGGCCAGGTAGAAGGATTTACTTACCCATTATACAAAATATTAGTTAGGCTTAGCTTAGGTAAAATTACAAAGTATCAAGAAATGTTTGTTTGTGATAGTCCAATAGAATATCTTATTTTAGGTTTACCAACATTTTATATATTTAAGTTACAAATAGATTTTTCAAAAAACCTTCTTTTCCAAAATTATAAATTCTTGTATTCCTTTAATCCAAAAACTGATAATCAGAAGTCATATGCCACTACCCTATGTATTCCAGACCCATACTATGTTAAAAATTCATCTCTTTTAAATATTAACCCATTGTGTAATTTCAATTCTTTTGATATACCAACTACAAATGTTAAACTTATAGATCCTAATTCAAATCCCATTACTGATTCTAACCCATTTCACAGTATGCGACAACCGGACTCTATAACAAATTATAATTCCTATTTAGACCTTAGTAAAGTAGATATTAATCCAAATTTCTCTAATCAAACAATTTCAGATATATTGCATAAATATAAGAATGTTTTCTCTAAACACAATTTTGATATAGGACACATAAAGACTAACCCAATTTGCATATCTCTTTTAGATAATATTCCCATAGCACAAAAGCCATATAGGACATCTTTTTACAATAATGCTGAAATACAAAAACAAATAACTGAATTATTAAAATATGATATTATTAGACCCTCATCTAGCCCCTATAGTTCTCCTGCATTATTAGTGAATAAAAAATCTGATAACCCAAATCACCCCACAAGATTCTGTATAGATTATAGGAAACTTAATCAAAAAACAGTTCCAGAACATACACCAATTCCACTTATAGAACAAATTATAGATAGGTTATCACAGTCAAAAATATATACTATTCTAGATGTTAAAAATGCATACTGGCATATACCCATAGATGAAAAAGATAGACATAAAACCTCCTTTGTAACACAATTAGGATGTTATGAATGGAACAGACTTCCATATGGTCTAAAAAATGCACCTTCACAATTTGAAAGGATTATGAAGTCAGTTTTCACTAAGCATAATATACACTATGCCTTAAATTATTTTGATGATATTATTATACACTCTAAAACTTATGAAGAACACATTAAGCTTTTAGATGACATATTAGGTATATTCGAACAAGAGGATATAAAGCTGAATCTCAATAAATGCAAATTTTTACAAAAAGAAATACAATTCTTAGGATACACTATTAACTCAGGAAAATATACACCAAATAACACAAATATTGAAGCAATTTTAAAATTAAATAGACCATATAATATTAAAACCTTACAGAGATTTTTAGGCACCATAAATATTTATAATAAATTTATTCCCCATTATGCGCAAATTAGGGCACCTTTGAATGAACTTTTGTTAAAAAATGCTCCTTGGTTATGGAGTGCGAAACATGAACAAGCCTTCCAAACACTTAAAAATTCACTCATATCACAGCCTGTACTATATATTTATGACCCATCAAAACCATGTCATTTATTCACAGATGCGTCAAGTCTAGGAGTAGCAGGAGTTCTTAAACAACCAGATGAACAAGGCATTTTACACCCCATAGGTTATTTTTCAAGAAAACTTCACCCATATGAACAGAATTATACTGCCTCAGAAATTGAAACATTAGCTATCATTAATTCAGTACAAAGGTTTCACACATATCTACACAACATACATTTTACCTTGCACACAGACCACTTACCTTTAAAATGGATCAAAAATGTAAAAAATCCACAAGGTAGGTTATTTAGATGGTCCTTAATCTTATCTCAATATAGCTTTGACATAAAACATATTAAAGGATTAAATAATATAGAAGCAGACATGCTATCAAGAGCACCTGTCTCATTTTACCTAACATATAATGAGTTAAAAGAACACCAATCCACAGAACAAATTAGTAGTGCTAAAATTAAAATACAAAATGGCCTCTACATTATTAATAGAAGAGGTTTTAAAAGAGCTTATGTACCACAGACACTAAGACACAAATTATTAAGCAAAGTACATACAAAGCATGGACATATTGGAACAACTCAAATGACTAAAATAATTTCTCCACACTATTATTGGCCACATATGTCTAGGGATATTGCTAATTACACCAAACATTGTGAAACTTGCCAGTTTAACAAGTCTAGGGATAACAGAATTGTTTATGGACCACTACAACAGATGCCAATAGCTACACACCCAAATCACATTTTTTCTTTAGATACATTGGGCGGGTTACATAATTATGGGACAACAAGACACAGTATCCATATGATAGTAGATCATCACAGTAGATTCCTTTGGGCTTTTCCAACAAAATCTGTATCAACTGATTCTTATATAACTTGTTTGAGAAATTTATTCCAAATTAATAAACCAGAAATATTAATAACTGACAGAAATGCAGCTTTTCTTAGCAGAAAATTTAAACACTTTTTAGATAGAAATAATGTTAAGCATCTACTCACCAGTTCCCATCACCCAGAAACAAATGCAAAAGTAGAAAGACTAAATTCCACTATCATTAATAGGTTAAGATGTGAATATAATGCTAATTTAAAGATTCCTTGGACAAAATATATTCCTAAAATTACTGAAAGCTATAATGAAACAGTACATACCACAACAGGCTTTACTCCTAAATTCTTATACTATGGAATACAACCACAGTATATAGAACATGACACAGAAACACATACACCAATTGAAAAAGCAAGAAAATTAGCCATTGAAAGAACCATAAAATCCCATGAACACAGCAAACAACTTTATGATATTAAACACCCAGAACCCATTTTTAAAGAAGGAGATCAGGTATTAGTAAAAACCTTTATTTATCCAAACACTGGTAAATTAACACAAAGATATATAGGCCCATTTACAATTTTAAAACAACTTTCTCCAGTCACATATGAAATAGATAAGCCTAATATACCCCAAAGAAAACAAACAGAAATTATACACTCAAATAAGCTTAAATTATTTTATCCAGAAACAGATTTTTTACTTCACTATAGCACTAACATAGGAAATGACTTAATAGCAAATCAAAATTCTAACACAAAGTTAATAGATATTGATGATAAACCATGTTTTTTACAGGAAGGCCATATTTTGGACATGGACAATGAAGAACAACAAATTTCAGCACCAATTCTTAAGCCTTCACAAATAACTTAATGTCACTTCATACATCTATTAGCGTTTCATTATTCAACCATGTAAAAATAACATTTTCTACTGCTTTTGATATTTTGAAGTGTAACTAGCATAATGTCATTTTTAATCAATTTTAAATACCTTTTTTGCTTCATATACATTTTTGATATATTTCGCTCATTAATATTTCTTATATATACTTTTATTATAATTTCATAATTATATAAATTATTTGTAAACAAACTTTCTTTTGTTTATTATGAAAAAATGTGCGTATTGATTTTTATTGTTTCATTTTTAATTATTTCTAAAGATTTATTGATTTCGTTTAATTAATTATTTTAATTACCAATTTTATTTTAAAATTTTATTTTTTTTAGAATCTTTTCACAGGGGGGAAATATTATATAATCTAAAAATATTATATAATCTAAAACCTCAAAAAATTCTATATTTTAAAAAATATATATTTTATTTTATTCATTGATAATTTTTATTTTTGTTATCATCGTTTTTAGAAAGACTTTCAGTTTTAGTTGTATAATTTTGTTGTAAATATGCGTAGTTAACCAATCAACCCTTTTAAATCACTAATATAGGATTAAATTATAAATTCTATATAATGTGAAACTAACAAATGTGTAATCTTTCCTCAAGTAATTGAAAATAAAAGCTACTTGACGGTAAATATTTATCTTTTTTTATCACGACTGCACCTCAACCCTTTATCTTATCGATCCTTTGTCTTATCAAGCCTAATCTAACAACAACACAAAATATTCATAACATATATATATATGCAAATTGTTATTTAAAAGCTTTTCTCGATTGAAATCACACTGAAAATCTTTTTTATCACCTGTCACACAGTTCTTCTTTCGTTAAGTAAAGAAATCTTTTGAAATAGCTTCAAAATTCTAGAACATTCGATGCCTACAGAAGGTTCAAGACATCTTAACTAAAATAGAGAATTTCAATTAAATAAAAAAATGAGTTACAACTAAAGCATTATGAGTATTTTAATTTATACACCACTTTATAAAATACAGTATAAAAATTGAACAATGAACAAAATCAATTCATCCAGAAATACAGGTTAACTCAAGAGAGAAAGAAAGATTGAGATTGAAACTGATTTATTACAATGTCCATATAAGATTATATATATATAAGGTTAAATACAATATAAATATTGTTGTGGGTCGGTGTTGCAAAAATAACAGCCAAATAAGTGATTTTATAAATATATGATTATTATTAGATATAAGGATACATATGTTGACAAAAGAACCGCACACAGCAGTAGAACAAAGGCAGTCTTGAGGTATATACAAGGAAGAAAACTGACGGTTGAGGTGGGCCGTTCCCATTGGTCAGTTATCTTCATGCAGCGCCTCCAAGCGGCGCCCGCGTCCACGCTTCTCTCATCAAATATGAATAAATAAGATTGTATAATGATAAAAATACGAATAAATAGATAAAAATAATTGATAAATATACATATATATAAAATATATTTACAAGTCGTCATTGGTGGGGCCCACCGCGAGAAAGACTCCGCCACCGATGGACTGCGAGAGTTCTTTCCCACAGAGTGGGCAGGTCGATGTGATAGCTGGTTTTACCCACCTCAAGACCAAGATGGTACTTGTAGATGGTAGCCTTCGCCACACTTGTTAGAGAGAAAGATTGAGATTGAAACTGATTTATTACAATGTCCATATAAGATTATATAAGGTTAAATACTAAATAGAATAAGATTATATAATGATAAATTTACGAATAAATAGATATAAATATAATTTATATAAGATTAAATACAAAATAAATGAAAATATAAGAATAAATAAAGATAAATTTAGATGAACTATTCCTTTCATTTCCAAAAATTTACTTTCTTATCACCATTTTTATTTACAACAATTTCATTCCAGCGAATTCTGTTATCTACATACTTTCACCCTCAGAATCCTATTCTTTTGTAGTTGAAATTTGGAGTGCATCAAAACTAAAATATTAAACTTGTTTAAACACTAAATTAATTAGGGGAGATAACAGTATTATTTAGACTTGCATATATATATATTGTTGCATAAATTTTAATTCGCCCTACATTTATTCAAAATATTCTATGATATTTAATATTTATTTAAAACAGATTATTTATATTATCATCATTCCTTTTTATAGTTTCATTTCTTTTGTAATATTGTTATTGTACATATATCTTGATGGGTTATTGGAGCGAGAGGGGAGCTAGAGGAAGACTGCGGATCACGACCTACGAGGAAGACAACGAATAAATAAACACAATAACTTTAAATTGTAATTTACTTTTATTTATTTACTTTTACTTTTATTTATTTGTTTTGAATATGGAAACCCGCTCGGGAAACGTGCATAACACCAAGCAGGAAGAATCCAAGGTTGACGATTCTGAAAAGCTGCAACTTGGTGCAACAATATATATATATATATATATTGTAACGCGTATAAAATCTGAAAAGACAAACTTCAGGATGACACAGCAGTTCATTTAAGGCACAAACAAAATCAATATTTATAAGATGAGAAAAAAGTAGTACAAATGTGACATTGTGTTCATAAATTAAAAAAGGCATCTTCTTATTTTTTATTTATTTCAACACACAAAACGCGATTACCGGCTAGGGATAATTGCGACGATTTACATTTTATAAACAGAAACAGTTATAAACATATTTTATACAAGAAAAAATAATCGAAATAAAAAGAGAAACAATAATATATATTGGGAACCTGAACCTTTCAGGTTTGAAAGGATAAATATAAATACAGTATATCCAGACATTAACCCCATGGTTCAATTGCTTGATATTACTAGTAAAGACATTAGGTGTACCTAAAGTATGAGTGGTCACAAACCTCTTACCACCGTGATTTTCATGACCAGTACTGTATGTACAAGAAGTAAAAACAAAATATATATTTTACACATACACAATCACTTTGTTCTTCAAATAAAAGACACTTCGGGCAGACAATAAAAAGATTCACTGGTCGAAGTGTCTTATATTTGAAGAACAATGAATGCCGGCCAGGCAGCCTCTATCTTTACGACAATCACTTTGAATGTGTTATTAATATTACACTGATATTATCAAGAAGATGTCGCCGTATAGAAAATAATTTTAAGAAACAGAGTCCAATTTCTATCCAGCTACCAGAATTTCAAGAACTACATGTAGGAATATCACCACACAGTCATCAAATACAATCAATCTTATAATCTTAATAATTTTCCTTGAGAATCTTGTCAAATATCATCTCTATCATGAATACATTAAATTAACTTTGTAAAAAATGTTTCATTTTCTGGAATTATAAATCAATCATATCCCAACATCATATGAAATTGTGATCATGATTTTCTTATTTTCATAGCTTATAACATATTTAAAATTTATATCAAATTTATTTTAGTTTGTAAAATTATTCAGTTTCCTGGGACACGAGTCTTCAACAATTGGTCAGTTCTAGGGCCTTAGCTTTGCTGGCGTCATCAGGTCAGATCCGATGGTGGGGTTAGTAAAAGCTAGAAGTGGAATAGGACTTCACAGGACCATTTAGGGCTCCTGGGGGGTGAACCGCCAAAAAGGGTAACGCGCCGAGGCAGGTACTTCCAGAGTGGTGAGGAAACTCTGCCGGATAAAAGTTTATTTTTTCAGGAGATACCTTTTATCCAAAATAATATATATATATATTAATAATGCATTGATATATATATAATAGAAATATAATTTAAAGTGATAAAATGCACCCACCTTGAGAAAAAATGTCAAACTTTTATCCAAGGTAGGATCAAAACATTCCCGAACTTTTTAAAAATTAATTATTTATTCATAGTATAGTAATTTAAACATGAAAATTTTCAAAATCGAAGCCTTGTTTATCTACACATTTTTTCTAGCGTGAAAAAAGCTGTTGAAATGCTAGTTCAAAGTCAATTTTTCTAAGCTTGTTTAGCTCCACCGTCGCATTTTCAATTACTTCTGATGACAATGAAAAGCGCCTCCCTTTTAACGTCATTTTGAATTTTGGAAAGGAGAAGAAATCGCGAAAAGGAGAAGATATCAGAAGAGTAAGGAGGATGCGGCAAGACAGATACAGAGTGTTTGGCTAAATAGTCTTGAACAAAAAGGGCTCTATGAGCAGGGGCATTATCTTGTAGCAATTTCCACTGTTTTGATTTAAAAAGTTTGTTTCTTTTTCTTCTTATCGCATCACGAAGGCGCACAAGTATTTCTTTGTATACCTGTTTATTAATAGTATTCCCCTCTTTAATAAATTCATAATAGACAACTCCTTGATAATCGAAAAACACTACAAGCATTACTTTTCCTTTGGACTTGTCAAGACAAATTTTCTTCCTCCTTGGAGAACTTGGTATGTGCCATTCGAGTGATGGTTTTTTGGTTTGTGGATCAAAAAGAAAGCACCATGATTCATCACCAGTTATTATTCTTTTTGCAAAATCAGAATCATTATTTGCAGTTTAATTAAATCTTTTAAAATTGATAATCTGGTTTCTCTTTGTTGATCTGTTAAATTTCGTGAGAAAATAACCACAAAGTTTTATCATGTTTAAATTATCACCAATAATATTTTGGCAACTACCACACGAAATTCCAAGTATTTCTGATATATTATCAATAGAATTTTTTCTATCAGCAACAATTAAATCCCTTACCTGTCCAATATTGCGATCCGTTGTTGATGCCAATGGCCGATCTGACCTTAAATCATCTGCGATGCTCTTACGGCCATCTTTAAAACGTTTATACCAGAAATAAACCTGCCTTCGTGACAATTTTTCGTCTTCATAAGCCTCATTCATTAATGCTAATTTCTCTGTGAAAAATCTTTTTGAATTTACACAAAATATAATATTTGCACTTTGCTCAAATGATGAAATTGCAGAAACCGATGCGAGCTAAATACTTACAACAAAAATATGTCTAAAATGAAAACTACGCATGAGAATTTACTGGCGTTGCTAAATTATATTATAGTTTATACATTATGATTTACAGTAAAATTGATTTTACATTTTAAAAAGTTGTTTATATTTTTTCAAAGTTCGGTAACTTTTTGATTCTACCGTGTATTTCGCTATACAATCATCTTCCTTGTTGCTGTAATAATAAAATCTCCTCCTTTCAATGTGAACTCGTTCTGGATTCTTCTACGGCATCACTAGTGAACGAAAGCCATCTACAACCCAACATATAACAATATGATAATCGAGAAGGCGCCATAATCGTTTCTCGGCGTGCCGAGAGGAGACTAAAAGAGACATTGGATTTTCTTATACTACCAGAACACACTGTTTAACATGTGCACAGAAGCAGTCTGATGAGGTCGACAGTGACGAAGAAGGAACGTCTGCAAGAAAAAGCACTCGCGTCGATCGGAAAGGGTAAGTGACGAAGAATTTATCAAATATCAAGATTGTTGGAGACCCTGGAAAAAAGATCATGAGAGCCATAGACAAGAAGTTGGGTATTGACCTATTACAATTAGAACTTTCCATTAGAGTAACTATGGTCTCAAGCCTATGCCCTTTATAAATACCAATTGATGACTAAGGCTATGAAGGAAAGTAGAAAAGGAAAGGCTACTGCTTTCCCCAGAAACCTGACACATGACTCTTGTGGCGTTCTGAGGTTCCTCTCTGATGAAAAGAACGTTGAATAGGACCAAATTTAAATTCCAGGAATGATCGTTGGATTCGTAAAGACCCCTTAAAGGCACCTTTCGTGATGCACACGAGATTCCCTGCTCCCGTGATCTTTGGCGTCATCAGCACTGAAGGGGATGTCATGTCTCCCCACTTCTTTGAACAGGGCTTCAGGGTGAACGCTGACACCAACATCAATAATGTCCTGGAGGCAGTTTTAAAGCCTTGAATGCACATGGTGGCCCCAGAAAGGAAGTTTTTCTATTAACACTACTCAGGTCTAGTCTATAAGGCAAAGAAGACAGACTTGGCTGACATTTAACGTCCCCAGACACTGGAGATCCGAGTTTTATTCTATTCAACAGCATAGACTAGAAAAAAATATCTTCTCTAATATTTTATCCATTATCTGCTAGACCTTTTAAGGCCGAGTTAATGCAAAATTAAACACCGAAGTGTGAGAGACCCTCGTAGACTTATTCCCAGGAAAAACCGATGTCATCTACGCAAAGTTTGTCGCAACTAAAATACTTTGAAAATTACTCCAAGACCAAACAACCCTTGTACTTCAACTACATATACGTTAAGAGGTAATTATTATGAACACCGAGAATGAAGGATTGTACACACAAAACCAACTTTTAGTCAGAATAGTGCATCCGACGACGCTCTCTGAGTAGAAGAACTCGACCCCTAATTTCGAGGCACCTATTCTTCATCACTACGTGGTACGCATTACAAGAATTCCAAATTTTTGAACCTCTACCTCAGCACTCTAAAAATAACTCCAGTGCCCCAGTGATGCCTAGCTATCCCCGATGCACCTATCAGCCTTCAAGTACTGCAAAGGCATCACAGGTACACCTGATGGGATGGTGGCGAAAGGTAGGGAGGCGCTATGCAGGCTGTCTAGATTGTCTCTGAACAGAAGGGGATAGGAAGGTACCATTTTAAGAACCTATACCTTTCCTGCGTCGAGCCAATACTACTATACTACGCTTCCAGGGCCTGGTGGCAGCGAAATAGGGACCACAAGGTGGCATCGGAAAGGGCGCAAAGGACGGCGGCCGTTGGGAACACAGGGAGATACCATACTACCAGCACAGAGGCACTGTTGGTCCTCGCTGGGTTAGTCCCCCTGGGGTTGAACCTAGAGGAGGAGGCCATCAGGAAAAACATTTGGATAGATAGGAAAGACGCCTTGTGGTGATAGAAGTGCCATGGAATGAAAGAAGGCCCCAAATAAACTAGCATCATTGAAGGAAATTAGTTGGCAGATAGGCTCGCGAAGGATGGATGCCAGAAAGGAATATCAGTGGATTTCCCAATAACCAAGAAAGAGGTGTATAGGAGAGTCAGGGGGCACGTCCAGGACCTGTGGTTAGACAGATTTAGGAACAGTGGGAAAAGAGGAAGGTATACAATTGGGTGAACACGCCCAAGTACTATGTAAAGGCTATGTCCCTCAAACTTAGTGGTATCGGAACATGGGCCCTTCCCCAGGAGTCTCCACAGATTTAAAAATTAAAAGCAATCCTGATTTCATCTGTGGAGAAAGGGATCTGGGAGCACGCCATTGTCCAAGCAAGCCTTGGATTGTCCAAGAGTGGTGGGTGTGAAAGAGGAGAGAAGAAGAGCGGGGAACGCTATCGAAACTGAGCTGCTGAGATTTCACAGCAAGTTTCTTGAGAAAGCCCACGACGTGGCAGCTGAACTTTATCTCAGCTGTGGGTGAACAGGGTCGACCGGTGGCCGCCTTCCCGCGGTACCCGCTGAATACAGTAGTTAGTTTCTCTATTGTGCTGTGACTGAAGGCCACCGGTATATAAATTCTTCTAGATGCTTCAATCTGGGAGTTGGTTTTTCCAGTACCAAATCCGATCCCCAGCTTGGATCCCGTTGCTTGGCTATTGAGCAGGATAGCAGCTAAGGGAATGCTTAGCATGCCAGCTTATGGACCTAAAGATTTGGGAGGCCATCTGCTTCTAGAATGTATTGTTCAATTCTGCCCATATATGAGACAGTAAGACGGAATCTTAGGTATGTTATTTTAGCACACTATCGACATGGGTTTTAGGGCAGTAGAATATCACATATATATTTGCATCGAGCACTGCTCTTCAGAAAACAATTCACCACTGATGAACCAAGCCCTCTCATTATTTTTTATCGCAGTAAGGACAGTAGAGATGTTTGAATTATTTGTGAGAGAAATGCTTAATGGTTTTATATCTCATGTATAGATGCTCCTTTTTTGTCTTTTAACTAAATATGTATCTGAGAAATAAAAGTATTTAAAATCACTAATGTTTCTTTTTCGCATAAATCAAACCTCTATACTGTCCTTACTGCGATGAAAAATATTGAGAGGGCTTGGCTCCTCAATGGTGAAACCCTACCAGACCACTTCTTAGAGCTCTAATACTGTATTGGACTATTCTGCTTATATATTCTACACTGAATGGTGATATCTCAGAAATGGTATTCGGGTAAACTATGAACATAAGCTTTTAGGACAGTAGAACTACCTATAAATATTTTCATCGAGCAATGCGCTTCCGCAAACAGGTGAGTTATTGCTCTATATTAATTTATGCCTAACTTGTCCTTATTGTTTGAGGAAGAGCCTTGCTCGATGCAAACATTTATATGTAAATCTACTTTCCTAAAATCTTATGTCCATAATTTACCAATATAATACATATTCATTCCTGCCTGGGCTGCTTGTTGATTTTGTTCAATTAAGTTTACTTAAATACCATTTCTAAGATTCCACCCTTCAGTGCAGCGTGGAAGAGATCCACCACTGATGAGCCAAGCCCTCCCAATATTTTGTCATTGCAGTAAGGACAGTAGAAGTTTGTTTTGTGTATAAAAGAACATTCAATTTTTTAAATACTTTCATTTCTTATATACAGATGTGGCCTTATTGCTTTATATAAATAATTATCTGTTGAATCTCAGTGGACGCATACCTGACTGAGGCGCCATTGATCAAAAGAGGTTGATAGCTGCGACAGAAATTTATTCCAAAAACGACTACCTAAAATCCACAGTACATTATATCTAGCTCTTTTAAATCCAAAATTGGCGCTTTCTTAGATGGGTTTGCTATTAATGTTTTTCTCAATTATCCCAAGTACGCATGGGATTAGTCAAGATAGCATATAATTATATCTATATATATATAAAATTGAATGTCTGTGTGTGTGTCTGTGTGTCCTCTATGGATTCGAAAACCATACATCCAATCGCCGTGAAATATTGGGATATTATTAGGTGTATCTCCGGAAAGGTTTACGAAAAATAATATCTTGAATATCTTTAATATCCTTAGAGTTATTTGCAGATTTGTAGCTTTAACTCGCAAGCAGCGCCACCATTGAGACGGAGATAGGCTTTTTCAAGAGGGGGAGTAATGTTAGGAGAGAGGAGCGCGTCTCGAGGCGGGTGCTCACGTGTCACTGTTAAAAACCTATTTGTTTTGGCTACATCTTTTCCCGTGGACTTAACGATAACTTTTCTAAAACTTATTTCAAATTTCATGTATAATTATTTTTACATCATTTAGTTTAGTATAATTATTTACTATAATTTCCTATCGTTCAATTATTATACTTTTTGTTCTTAAAGATTATTTAAGACAATAATCTTTAATTAGAAAGTGCTTTGCCAAAAGTTTGGAGTGGGGCAGACCCCGTGCGAGAATGGATTCGCCCGGCCGCCGGCCGACAGTCAAAGTACCCACCGACCAATCAGGGCAGAGTTGGTGACACAGCTATGCCAAGTAGACAAGAAAAAAAGCCTCGCGGGAGCTTGCCCAAGATGACCTCCGGGAACTTCGTCCATCTTCCATAAACGACCATGAATTTATTCAACCTTATCGAGTATTTTTCAAGGGACCGGGAAAAAATGTTCACTAGATAAAACGATGATTTTGTAATGTAGAAAATTAGGAAAGACAAAATTCAGAATGACACGGCACACAGGGACCGGGAAAAAATGATCACTTTATCAGTTTCAAATTATCAAAATATATATATTTCTTTTTATAAGTCTATAGAGAATTGTTTTAACAAATGTTCGTTAGACAGACTTTTACTCGGGTACCGATTAATATTGAATTTATTCAACTTATCGAGTATTTTTCAAGGGACCGGGAAAAAATGTTCACTTTATCGAGAGATTCGTTAGACAAACCTTTACTCGGGTAAAACACGGGCAAATGTTCGTTAGACAAACCTTTACTCGGGTAAAACCTCGGGCGAAGCCGGGTACGTCCGCTAGTTTTCTCTATATATGCTTCGCATATCAAGACTTTATACATAAAATTATATAAAAGGGCTGTTAAACCCTTAATTATTTGATTGTGGTTCATTTTTATCTCGTAAATATACCAAAAATGCCCACTTCTGAGACATTCTATTGTGCCCTTTTCCCGAGTACACGTGGTACATAGCATTATCAACAGAAGTTGCGCAACTTGTGCTCAAGTGAGAGATGCTGTTTTAAAATTTCTAGTTAAAAGTTGTCAGAGCCCTGACAAATATCGAAGTTATATAATCATAAATAATTTCTGACATATTTCACCTATATGAAATTTACTAATAGCAAACAATATAAATGCGTATATAATTATTCTAAGCCTTTCCATAGCTTCGTCTTCAATATTGTTATGACGCTTTTCAGCGGTCGTTGTTTGCGTACAAGGTTTAATGTAGGTTCATTGTGGATACTGATTACTTCGTTATACTTTATTGCCAGGAGCTGTTAATGGATTGAGAACTAGGTACATTTAGATGGACTTGTCTCAAATGTCCGCTATCAGAAGGATCTTCCTTGTCAACGTTCCGCTCCATGTCATTTTTTGGCACCTGTTCCCCTGACACATGGCCATCCCCCGCAGCTGGAGTACACCCATCTTCCCCCAACTTTACTTTGGAATCTTGGCTTCTCAGATAGTTTGTCTTCCATTTTACAACATATACGAAAATATATAACACTCTCAAGAATCATACCACCTGAATTATCTATCTATAAGAATATGATATCCAAACCATCGCTATAAGAATTGTATATATTCATTGTACAATGTTCATAATAAGGTTTTACATGTATAGATTATATTAGATAAAACAGCCTCCCCTCGCGCCATGATTACGTAGGCTACATGTGAATATCCACCTTTTTGAAACAACACTTTTCACCTATAAATCAGATTTCATATATAGTACCTATGACATATTAATAAAAGAATTTCTAACATTCGAATTCTGTTAGAGACAGCAATTTTTTTGACAATAAATTAGGCTTTTATTAATTATTTAGTCCCTTTGACATTTAGAAAATTAATTTCGTTATTTATTGCTTTCTAACATTTTCTTAATATACATCCAGACATTAACCCCATGGTTCCATTGCCTGATATTAGTAGTAAAGACATTTGGTGTACCTAAAGTATGAGTAGTCACAAACCTCTTACCACCGTGATTTTCATGACCAGTACTTTATGTACAAGAAGTAAAAACAAAATATACATTTTACACATCCACAATCACTTTGTTCTTCAAATAAAAAAACACTTCGGCCAGACAATTAAAAGATTTACTGGTCGAAGTGTCTTATATTTGAAGAACAATGAATGCCGGGCAGGCAGCCTCTATCTTTACGACAATCACTTTGAATGTGTTATTAATATTACACTGATATTATCCAGAAGATGTCGCCGTATAGAAAATAATTTTAAGAAACAGAGTCCAATTGCTAGATGCTATCCAGCTACCAGAATTTCAAGAACTACATGTAGGAATACCACCACACAGTCATCAAATACAATCAATCTTATAATCTTAATAATTTTCCTTGAGAATCTTGTCAAATATCATCTCTATCATAGATGAACCATTAAATTAACTTTGTAAAAAATGTTTCATTTTCTGGAATTATAAATCAATCATATCCCAACATCATATGAAATTGTGATCATGATTTTCTTATTTTCATTTCTTATATCATTTAAAATTTATATCAAATTTATTTTAGTTTGTAAAATTATTCAGTTTCCTGGGACACGAGTCTTCAACAATTGGTCAGTTCTAGGGCCCTAGCTTTGCTGGCGCCATCAGGTCAGATCCGATGGTGGGGTTAGTAAAAGCTAGAAGTGGAATAGGACTTCTCAGGACCATTTAGGGCTCCTGGGGGGTGAACCGCCAAAAAGGGTAACGCGCCGAGGCAGGTACTTCCAGAGTGGTGAGGAAACTCTGCCGGATAAAAGTTTATTTTTTCAGGAGATACCTTTTATCCAAAATAATATATATATATTAATAATGCATTGATATATATATATAATAGAAATATAATTTATTTATTCCCAGTTGCAAATAAGACACGCTATATCCGATCTGGGTAATTGCGCGTGAAACTATTTACAATAATTCATATTGTAGTAGAGTAGGTAACAGAATTGTCAAAAATAAAATAAACAATTAAGAGCATCAAATAAACATATACATTAAACACAAATAAGCAATAACATAAGCAGATAGAAGAAACCACAAGGTAGTTATTTACAGTATGTTAAGCAATGATGGAAGTTTATTTAATGAGGTTATCTGTAATAATTAGTATCGTGGAGAGAGAAAGTTGATCAAGTTGAGCTATTTACAATTAGTTATATTCTTAAGTAACTCATTAATTATTCAAAATTATGTAAATCAAGTCGCATAGTAGTGTATTTCCTCAAGCTGCATGAAGCTATCTATTTATAATAAAAAGTCTGCAGAACCTATTAAATTTCGTATATCTTTCCCTAGTACAAGTAGGGTAGAGTACAAGTTACCAAACGAGGCTCTGGCACATTTGTAAATGCAAAGTGGAAGCTACCTACTTCTATCCACCATGAATATCATGGCCTGTACCACGTGTACTAGGGGGATAAGCAAAAAAAAAAAAGGTCACATTAAGTCGCCGAAACGTCGTATAAAAATAACTCAAAACTCACTTAATGTATCTATATCCTTTTAAAACACGCCCGTTTTAATTTTTTTTTATTATTACTCTATTTTATATATAAAAGAGAGAGATTGAAACTGATTTATTAATCCTTCATATAATATTATATAGTGTCAAATTTAAAGTTACAGAAAAAAAAATATATATATTTTTTTTTCTACAGGTAAACTCCGTACAATTGGTAATAAGTGTATAACGAATCAAAAGTTTTTACGAAAGAGTATCTTTTATTATATTTGTGCAAGCTTTCGAACTTTGCAGTTCTTCCACAGGCATGGATAGCACAGGGGTAGTACTTCTGTGCTATCCATGCCTGTGGAAGAACTGCAAAGTTCGAAAGCTTGCACAAATATAATAAAAGATACTCTTTCGTAAAAACTTTTGATTCGTTATACACTTATATATATATATATATATATAAATATATAATAATAAATAGTTATTTAATTTTATAGTCCATTTTTGTATTAAGATTATCTTCACTATTATGATCATTTAAATTCAAATTATAAAATTTGTAAAATGTTATTAATTTGTAGATAGAGAGAGAAAAAAAAAAATCCTTTACTTCTACTACATCCTCAAGTTAATTATATATTTATAATTAATAACAATAAAAATTAACAAAGTAACGTCTATTACATCGGCTTTTACACGTCATTCAGACATACTCTAATCCTATATATAGAATAATCGAAGAGAGAATATATATAATAGTTAGAAAAAAGAGAGAAAGACAGAACCATTATATATATTCTCTCTTCGATTATTCTATATATAGGATTAGAGTATGTCTGAATGACGTGTAAAAGCCGATGTAATAGACGTTACTTTGTTAATTTTTATTGTTATTAATTATAAATATATAATTAACTTGAGGATGTAGTAGAAGTAAAGGATTTTTTTTTTTCTCTCTCTATCTACAAATTAATAACATTTTACAAATTTTATAATTTGAATTTAAATGATCATAATAGTGAAGATAATCTTAATACAAAAATGGACTATAAAATTAAATAACTATTTATTATTATAATTAATTTAGATTTAGCTTGCTAATCTAATCAAATCTAACTGATATAAGTTATCATTATTATCAGTTTGCTCCTTAAGTTTTAAAATTAGAATCACTGTTATAATTTTGTTATATAGTTTCTACACTATATATAAATATATATATATTTACATCAGACATGAGCCTTCTCTGAAGAGAGTCTGGACTTTGTCAAATGTTCAAGGCCGCCCTGAAATGCCCGTGATTATAAAGTGGGTTTTGTCCCCAACGTGCTCGATTGCATCTCCGAGGAATTCGTACAGAATTTTCCTATTTCCGTAGGAGAGTTCATCGGGAAGTGTTTCTCTGTCAGAGCGGTGTAGAACCGCGGCCACTACTTCATCATCATAAAAAGAGAGAGAGAGAGAGAGTTATTTATATATATTTAATACACCCCATGCTATATATATAGTTAATTCTATAATTTCATCCAATGGTCTGAAGTAGACAGGGTGTTATCTTCAGTAATATAGGAAGTATATGTATGCAAATCTACCCGTTGTACCTTTTCCTGAATTCAATTTGGTAGAGGTAAATCACCTTGAGACCCAGCAGAATTCTATCTTAGCTCTATTCCCTCTCTGTTGATCAACACTTCACAGAGGCAAATTAAC
>CP092871.1:15258029-15323520 GCA_030710605.1 Cordylochernes scorpioides
GTAGT
Source organism: Cordylochernes scorpioides (assembly GCA_030710605.1). Taxonomy (NCBI): domain Eukaryota; kingdom Metazoa; phylum Arthropoda; class Arachnida; order Pseudoscorpiones; family Chernetidae; genus Cordylochernes; species Cordylochernes scorpioides. The sequence goes on from CP092871.1 coordinate 15,258,035, forward strand.
ATAGGAAGTATATGTATGCAAATCCACCCGTTGTACCTTTTCCTGAATTCAATTTGGTAGAGGTAAATCACCTTGAGACCCAGCAGAATTCTATCTTAGCTCTATTCCCTCTCTGTTGATCAACACTTCACAGAGGCAAATTAACTTAAGCTCCCCTTTTATAGAGACATTTCCTGATGGAGTTTAACAATCCGGTAGTTTAGGTGCGTCACTTCCTTTAACTTTTATTGAGATGTGAATAGAGTGTGGCCTGGAATGATAGAAGCTTGGTACGATGATCTACATAATCTATAGAATAGCCTATAAATTGCGAACACTTTTATTTTTTTACTAGACGAATGGCCCGGGCAACGCCCGGGGTTTACCCGAGTGCGAATATATTTTAAAAACGTTGACTTGGGTGGTCGCTATTAACAGGGTGGTCTGTATAGACAGGTGGATGTATCACACAGCTGATAACAGGGTTGTCTAGAGTGGTCGCTAAAGACAGGGTGGTCTGTATAGACAGGTGGATGTATCACACTGCTGATAACAGGGTTGCCTAAGGTGACCGCTATAGACAGGGTGGTCTGTATAGACAGGCAGCTGATAACAGGGTTGTCTAGAGTGGTCGCTATAGTCAGGGTGGTCTGTATAGACAGGTTTATGAGAGAGGCAAACTTACACAAAAAAAATAAAAAAATAAAAAAATAAATAAAATAAAATAAAATAAAATTAAAAAAAAAAATAAAAAAAAAATAAAAAAATAAAAAATAAATAAAAAAAATAAAAAAAAATAAAAAAAAATAAAAAAAAAAAAAATAAATAAATAAATAAAAATAAAAAAAATAAAAAATAAATAAAAAAAATAATAAAAAATAATAAAGAAAATTAAAAAAATAAAAATTAAAATAAAAAAAAAATAAATGAAAAATTAAAAAAAAATAAAAATAAATAAAGAAATAAATAAAAATAATAAATAAATAAATAAAAATAAAAAGAATATTACGCCTCTAAAATAGTTTTATAATTTGATAACAGATGGCGCTCTAGTACATCGTATCTACAGCCAATGAGCGCGCATTCTATCTGTGAGCTTCAGACAAAGCTTCAGACAAACAGACAGAATAAGGCAAATATATAAGTAGATTAAACACTGAAGACAAACCAGAATAAAATATAGTTTTTTATTCTATAAACCTTTTAATTTTAATAAAAATAAATGTTTTCGGGATTTATGGGCCATCTTGTATTTTATTGTTTTCTTTTTTTGTCACTGAGACTCTTTCGATATTAGCTGCTAATTTTGACAAGTTGTGACATATTGAATTGAAGAACGACATTTGAAAATTATCCCGCATGTGTTTCTTTCGAATGAAAAATCGAAATTTATTTTTCTGCTTATCATTACACTTCACAATTCATCCTTTCATACCTCATCCCTAAGGTTAGAAATGGTCGTTGTTTCTCCTTGGGATAAATTTCGATTTTCGTTCAAAAGAAACACATGCGGGATAATTTTCAAATGTCGTTCTACAATCATAAGCCGCATTATATTGTATTATAAATTGGATTGTAATAAAACACGGCTCAAGGAAAAGTTTCTGACTTTATTTTTACATTCTCTCAAGCTTTTGGGTATTATGATGATAAAAATGAAGTTTATAAATAAAGAAGTGTGTTTATGATAAAAATGAATCTTAATCTTTAACTATTATTTATATATTGTATTATTTGCATACAAGGTTGTCCCAAAAGTTCGCAAACACTTGCAAACAATTTAAATACCATGTATTTTTTTCCTTCTATATACGAATTATCAAAATTCGAAACTATTATAGACGCGTATGATTCTTTTTAAAAATAAGCAATATATATTGTCCTAAAAATCATACGCATCTATAATAGTTCGAATTTTGATAACAGATGGCGCGCTAATTCATCATAATATACAAATTAAATTGGTCAATAGTCAGAGACAGAGTCCCGAGGTTTATAGGGACCCGACGCAAGATTTCTTTTTACCTCCCCATCCCAATCATGCTTCTTCCCTCTTTCTATCTTTCCTACATCTTCTAAAAATTTCAAATATTTTTAACACTTCGACTCTATTCAACAGTCATTCTCAGTCTATTCAACATTTCCAGTTGGTCTCGAGGACCACGCCATCACCATCTCCTCAGCGGCGAAATACGTGGTGTCGCTGGAGACTCACTGGCGATTCTCCACCAAACTCTGCAGCGCTGGCAGAGGCGCCATGTTCATTGTACATAGTGTATATAATGCATATTATCTTTTTTTTTTAATAGTGCAGACTGTGCACTTTGTATGTATTGACAAGATGTCAATAAAATTATTTTAATTGTCAATTGTCTATTCAACAGTCTTTGATTTCCAGACTAAAGTCTGGTCAATGACTTTCCAGAATGATTGCAAGGTTTTCCCACTATGTACTAAGTGTCAACCTGCAACCCTGGAACACATTATTGACTGTATTGACTCATCCATTGATGAGCTTTACTCATCCCCAGTAGACACCATCAACAAGCTTTACAAGCTTGATACCCTGATATGATTGAGTGGAGATAAGAAAGAATAAGATTCCATTCAACACCCCAAAACCACATTATTGACCGTATTGACTCATCTATTGATGAGCTCTACACATCCCCAGTAGACACCATCAACAAGCTCACAAGCTTGACACCCTGATATGATTGAGTGGATATAATAAAGAAGAAGAAGACTATTCAAACCTATTATAAATCGATAAGTTAAATCTTGGTTGGAAATAAGATTTGAGACCTAATTGTAAAAACTAAAACACAATTTCACAGATCCATATAGCTTCTCTGCATTGAGTACAAAACGAGAAAGTTTTGATACACTTTGCATTGAGATAAGCGTCTTTTATTTACACATTGATCTATTAAAACACAAAAAAGGCATATAGTAACCAGGAGCACATGTGCTTTCTAAATACCAGAGCGCCATCTAGTGGAACAGAAATTAACTAAACATTGATTTAACCTGTTTCCCGAAAATTTGGCTAACCCATTTTCTTGTTTTTTTATTCGTGGATGGATTTTCTTTATTTATCAAGAATATTGGCTAAATATCAGGGAACAGATTAAATAAACATTTAGTTTATTTCTGTTCCACTAGATGGCTCTCTGCCATTTGTTGTCTTTGTTTTTAATATTGTGTGTCAAGTAGTTCTGCAACTCTGGGCACAAGAAGCTCCATGGGACACCTGTCAATCATCACTGGACTCCGGGGGGACGACCACAGGTGTGAGGGGTTCTCGGAATCTTATCGGCAAATAAGGAAAACGAGACGGTGGCTGACCACTCTCATTATTATTATCTTTACCTTGGGATAAGTTGTTCTCCCTATAAATACCTCTTGTATATAATTTTATTGGAGAAATAGAAGGTAAATACCCACCTTTATAATAAATTAATTATTTCTAAATTTGTCCTTGCCTTATTTATCTCCGCGACAATATCAACACCTGACCTTTCTATTTTTTCCAATATCTTTTCACACATTACTCTATATGCACTTCAATATATGAATAAAAGGTGTAAAATAAAGAGAAGAGATGAGGTAGTGTGATAAAAAATATATAACCTAACCTTTCAAACGATCATTAAAGATGGCGAAAAGCCAAATGGTTCCGAATGGTTATTTCATTCCATTCCAGACTGTTTGCCAAATAGCTATTCTTGTGCCATCAATAAAGGCTAAGCCACGTTGGCATTTCGAGCTGTTAGATCGTAACCGTAGCTGTACGCTTTGCCCTACCAAGAGAGTATATAGTTATTATATTAAAAATAAAGAAGGCATCTCTCTCCTGACCACGAACACATGTGCTTTTTAGATGACAGAGCGTCATCTAGTGGAGCAAAAATAAACTAAACGTTTATTTACCTTGCTCCGTGATATTATATTTATGACCAATTACGAAGCGTATTTTAGATATATGATCGGAAAATATCATTTTAAAACCAAATTTATATGAATATTTTGACCTACCAAAGAGATTGAATCTATATATTTTTATTATATCTCTCTCATATCAGACGTGATATCCCCACAAAGGAGGTTTGCTTCAAGTAACAACTCCAAATTCAAAGAACTACTTTACATAAACAATTAGTAAATTACAAGTTTTGAGTTAAAGTTTAAAGAAAAGAAAAGAAAGGACATTAAAATCATGATTGATTCCACATCCTATCTCTTCTTCTTTCTTTTCTCCACTCAATCAGCTTATAAAGCTTGAGCCTTTTGATGGTGTCTGCCGGCGGACAATCATCATAATTGGGTGAAGTAAAATGCGTCTGCTTTTGTCATTAAGACTGGGAGCACTACTCAGTGGCAGGCCGACTTAGCTCCAAAAGAAATGGCCGCCTCTGACATGAGGAACAGACGCCATGTGCAGCCGCTCCTAACATGGAGTACAAACGCTGCTCATCCTGTATCCCTGGATTAGGAGCCCTTACAGGGTACTATCAGCCGGGCCAGCTGAACCCAGGTTTTTTACTGAGCTTGTTACTACTCCCACTCCTCCTTTTTCAACCGGGCTTGGGACCGGCAAAGGCGGACATCCTATCTAGAAACAACCAATGAAATAAATACAAATATACAGTTAGCAATTATGGTTTTTAGATATTGTATAATTCTAGTCTGTTTCTGCGCATCCTCGTAGTAGGACTAGAAGCTATTCCCTATTTGGTCAATTAGTCGGAGTCAAAGCAAGCAATAGAAGACTGATGCAAAGTGTCATTCGATTTTTACAAAGCAGTAACAAAGAAAAAGTGAACAATACCTAACATTTGAATAAATGAGAAACAAAAAGAAGTTACGCATACTTAAGATCGATATTAATCGAAGTTATCTATGATTAAATATTGAATAGTTTTTCCCCATTAATATTAAATATACCCATACCTCGCTTTGCGTCGGAGTTACGTTCCAAAAAAAAAAAAAAACGACGCAAATTGAAACGACGCAAAGTGAAAATAAAATTTTGATGGCATGGCACAATCAAAAACAAAGGTGTTGCCATATTTTAGGAAAAATAAAAAAATTAAAGACTCGAATCCAAAACAACGCAACTTCGAAAATCTAACGACGCATAGTGAAAATCAGTAAAAATTAAGCAGCGACGCAACTTCGAAAAAAACGCAAAGCGAGGTATTGGTGTATATGATTAGCTTTTACTTTTTTTTCACTTGCAGAGACTCCGTGGTAAATCCAGGTATAAGAAATTTATTTTCCTCCTATTTACCCAGACTAATTTATTAGCTTGATTCTCTTAATTAAGTTCTCCTCTGTATATAAATTTCATATCACCATTATATGTGAATAGCTTTAAACATTTTTATAACAACGCTTATATTACTGGTATAATATACCATATACTGCTCGGAGAATTTGTATAAGACTAAAAGGTCTTAATAAAGCTTTTTGTTATTGCTGTTATTGATGGTATAATTCTTACATTGTATATTTTAGATATGATCGAAATAGTTTATTTTAAATCAAAATTGATATCAATGTTTTGAGAAGCCGAGAGTCTCTCCTTATCAAGCGAGATGCGCATCTTCATTGAGCTACCACGTACTAAGTGTTGATGGGTTCATTTGGAACCGGATTAAGTCAATTGTAGGCAGTCATTAAATAGGAATTATCCTTCTATGATAAAATTGTTTATAGTAAGTTTTATTATTATCCCTAGTACACGTGGTACAGGCTATGATAATCATGGTGGGTAGTTAACAACTGCTTTTACTGTAAGTGCACCACATATCTACACATGTGGAAATGAGTTCGACTTTGCACTTACAAATATGCCAGAGCCCCGTTTGATTATTTGAAATTGCTGGTGAGGTTGGACTTTTGCAAGAATCGCGGGCCATTGGAGCTTTTTTTATTAGAAAAAAAAAGTGCCCAAATGCGGGATTCGAACCCGGGTCGTTGCGGTAGAAAACCAACGGTTTAGACCATCCTTCCACCGACCCCCTGTTCTTAGTAATTAACAAGAATATTATCACAACAGAAAAAATATTATACGTAATGACTATATACAATTCATAAAATGCAGTCCCAGGAAAACTCAAAAACATTCTACTTTGACAGCAGTACAAAGATCTAGATTGTAAACATCAGCAAAAGCCTTTATTAAGGACATTCGTTCCATACTGGATTTTTCCCGATGGATATACTAACTCATAAACAACTGTTTGAAAAATAGGGACTTTTGTTCTCTCGAAATATTACGTTTATTTTTGTTTCAAACTAAAACCTTTTGATCAAATCCATAACACGCTTCGTATTTTTTTTTTTAATCATATTTTAACCGATATATTCCACGATACAGGGGGTCGGTGGAAGGAGGATCTAAACGGTTGGTTTTCAACCGCTACGACCCGGGATCTGATCCCGCATTAGACACTTTTTTCTTATTTAAAAAATGCTCCAATGACCGCCGATTCTTGTAAAAATCCAACCCCACCAGCGAAGCAGGCAACCAACAGGGCTCTGGCAAATTTTTAAGTGCAAAGTCGAACTACTTTTCACATGTGTAGACATGTGGTGAACTTACCCTAAAAGACGCCAACTTATACCCACCATGATTATCATGCCCTGTACCACGTGTACTAGGGATAATAAAAATTAAAAATATATAAATATAGGTAAATTCCACACTTTATACTTGTATTAATCGCATATTGAAACAATAAACCAAATATTTGACACCTTATGTACCATATTTGTATATGTTTCAAAATAAATCCAATAAAATGATTTAAAATAAAATAAAAAGAATTTTTAACATAAATAATGAATATTCACATAAAAAGAATTAAGATGAAAATAAAAAGTTTTAAAATTTCCATAAGAGTTAGTTTAGAGAGCTAGGTCAGATTTGCATATTGGTTGTAACGCTTTTATTTACTAGTATTGTCCACAAATGAAAACATTTATTCTTAAAATACAATTGAATATAATGTATGCTGATAGTTAAATGATTAAAGAGATACAGGTTATAATAAACAATAAATTTCAACAAATTAGGATTTCAAACGTGAGGACATTGGCTTGTTAAATGTCACTAAAAATTGAATATATGAAAAATATGTAAATACAAGAAAATAAGACTTAATCCAAATAATTTAATAATGTGTGACGTTTGAGTAACAGCATTGTTACCATCATCAGACAAAGGAATCTTTAGTCATTCTTATCTCTTGTCTACCATCTGATGATGGTAACAACGCTGTTACCGAAACGTCACACACTCTAAAATTATTTGGATTAGGTCTTATTACCTTGTGTTTCTAATCTATAATCCAAATTGTGCCTTATCATGAAAAATATGTACTAAATTAAAATATACAGTTATCAGCGTCATAATCAAGCAACAATTCTTAATCAATTCTGTCCCCGTTTGCTTTGTGAATGGAATAAATACCCAAATATGGCCATTTCTCATAACCATCGGTGGTTCAGTGGTAGAATGCTCGCCTGCCACGCGGGCGGTCCGGGTTCGATTCCCGGCCGATGCATTTTTTTTTTTTTTACAATTTTTAAAACTCATTTATATATTATACAAGAATGACATCCACGGCGCCAATTTATAATTGTAACGAATAGTATTTGAATAAAAGCATTTAATCGGGTAAAACCCGGGCGTTGCCCGGGTCATTCGGCTAGTATTGTATATAGGCTTGTTTACTTAGCTTTTCTGCATACCGTGTGTTGAAAGGGTTAAGGTGTAAATGGTTTAACTTATTTGCATATAGTAATTTAAAAAATGATTAAAAGGTGGGCTACTATGTTATTGTGGTTGAGAAATAGAGAGTGAATTTATATTAACATTATTTTTGTGACAAAAAGTATTTTATAATTTGAATATGTTGTTGAATAAAATTCATTAGTTTAAGTCAAAATTTCCAAGTTAAAATTTGTTATTTATTTGGTAGGAATTTCAACCCATGGTTTTTGCGTTACAGCCTTTTTTTTTTTGGTACTGGGATAAATACAGCAAAAAATGCAAAAAGTATTACGTAAGAATTTTTGCATAAACCTTATTATATTACACTGGTTTATCAAAATTTATTTTCCTTTGTCCCGAAAGAAACAGCATCTTATCTAAATTTAACTCTTTGTGCTAATTATAACAATAATTAGAATTATTGTTAATTCAATTACCTGAATCTTTTTTAATGAACCTTTTTTTATAATTGATAGAAAATTTTGAATTTATATATTTGCCTTATCGATAAATTTGATGAATTACACGATTTAAAATGCTATAAAAACGTAGGTTAGAAAAATATTTACCTTGAAATCACTGGCGATAGTTGGAGATGTCCGGGAAAGGCTATAGAAAGCTATGGTTTGTTGAAGGACGCTTTAGTTGACTGAAGATAGCTAAAATTAATAATAAATATGTATAAAGACGTCACGTGATCTATAACTAGACTCCTTATTGGTTGGCTGGTTATATAAGATACTCTCCTACCATAATGATATAACAAAGTAATATTCTATTGAATTGTATCAAATCCTCCAAAAAAGACCTCTGGGAAAACCCCAGGACTATAATAGAAAAGCTGAGACAATGGAACCTAATGGAGATTGTTTAAACGACTTGAGGAATAAGAAACAACAGGAACAACAACAAAGAATTATTTGACTAAAAGTGAACAAAAATAAATACTAATAAAATTATATATTGAAAAATTGGAAACATTTGTAAAATAAATTGTTATAATGCTAAATTGAAAAAATATTATATATAAGGACATTAGAGATATATCTAGAATTAAAAAGTTGTTTTGTAAAAGTAGGTTAGAAAAGATAAGAAACTAATTTTAAAAAGTGGAGGAGGTGAAATGTGAGAACCATCTCTGTGATTAGACCCATGGGAGTGAACTGGGGATGTCGACAGGATGGTTGTTGGGCTCTGTTCCAACGGACGGTGGTTCTTCTGGATGTGGATATTGGATACGTAGGCTGTGGTGTAGCTGCAGTGCTTATAAGGGCTTATCACTGGTGTAGACGTAGGGGTGCTTCTAGGTGATCTTGTAGCTGCATTGCTGGTAGAGGCTTCTCCTTGGTGTGGACGTAGGTGTACTGCTTGAGTCGGAACAGCTGAGTGGTCTTGTAGCTGCATTGTTGGCCCTGATAGGGACTTATCTTTGGTGTGAATGCAGGTATGCTTCTAGGTGGTCTTCTAGCTGCATTGTTGGCCCTGGTAGGTGCTTATCCTTGGTGTGGATGTAGGTATGCTGCCTTAGTCGAGACAGCTGGGTGGTCTTGTAGCTTCATTTTGGCCCTGGTAGGGGCTTATCCTTGGTGTTAATGTAGGTGTGCTTCTAGGTGGTCTTATAGCTCTATTGCTGGTAGGAACTTATCTTTGGCGTTGAAGTAGGTGTGTTCTAGGTGGTCTTGTATGTGCATTACTAGTAGGGGCTTTGGTGTGAATGTAGGTGTGTTTCTAGGTGGTCTTGTAGCTGCATTTCTGGTAGGAACCTATCTTTGGCGTTGAAGTAGGTGTGTCCTAGGTGGTCTTGTAGCTCCATTGCTGGTAGGAACTTATCTTTGGCGTTGAAGTAGGTGTGTTCTAGGTGGTCTTGTATGTGCATTACTAGTAGGGGCTTTGGTGTGAATGTAGGTGTGGTTCTAGGTGGTCTTGTAGCTGCATTTCTGGTAGGAACTTATCTTTGGCGTTGAAGTAGGTGTGTTCTAGGTGGTCTTGTATGTGCATTACTAGTAGGGGCTTTGGTGTGAATGTAGGTGTGGTTCTAGGTGGTCTTGTAGCTGCATTTCTGGTAGGAACTTATCTTTGGCGTTGAAGTAAGTGTGTCATAGGTGGTCTTGTATGTGCATTACTAGTAGGGGCTTTGGTGTGAATGTAGGTGTGGTTCTAGGTGGTCTTGTAGCTACATTTCTGGTAGGAACTTATCTTTGGCGTTGAAGTAAGTGTGTCATAGGTGGTCTTGTAGCTCTATTGCTGGTAGGAACTTATCTTTGGCGTTGAAGTAGGTGTGTTCTAGGTGGTCTTGTATGTGCATTATTAGTAGGGGCTTTGGTGTGAATGTAGGTGTGGTTCTAGGTGGTCTTGTAGCTGAATTTCTGGTAGGGAATTATCCTTTGTGTGGACGTAGGTGTGCTGCTTGAGTAGGGACAGCTGGGTGGTCTTGCAGTGATGGCCCTTGGTGTGGACGTGGAGGCCGTTGACGCTCTAAATCTACCAGGATCTGTAGTAGTATAACAGATATGTTGATGTGAGTGGTCGCCGTGGCTGCAAACACTTCAACGGCCAAAGGTTTGAGAAGGTGGTTGATATCTGAGATCTATATATAGCAAGTGTCGAGGTGTCCACTTGCATTGACATCTCAGTGTCAACCTTACTGTCACAACGTGACATCCAACAGGCAACTGTCACCATTCTCTTTCATTATTTTATTCTTCGTCGGTAATAAAGGTTCCTTCTTTCCTCTAAAAATTGTTTTTACTAGAATTAGAAAAACTATCAAGTGGACATATGGCTTATCAATCGTTCTATATATGTAAGTAAGTAATATTTATGTATTTATCTATATTATATGTCATAGTAGTTCTTTTTTTTTTTTTAGAAAAGAAAATAATTTGTGATAGTATGCTTTGCCTTAAATTGTATAATTCGAAATATTGTTTTAAAACTATCTAGTAATTAATCTATGTATTTCATTTTAAATTTTCATCTTTGTTGTTAATAAATATGTAACTTGTAAACATAGAAATTTCTATATCTTTTTTTGGTATATATAGAAACACACACACGCATACACAACACAAATAATAAAAAACAATAATTACTTTTGTTTTTAAAGAAATTTCTGTGTAATTTTAAACTATTGTAGTTTTTAAAAATTGTATAGTCATATTTGAAAACTTTCCTGATATGTGAAATTTATGTGAAGATTTACATTAGTGTTCTAATTTATTTTCTTCAAAGTATCACTGAATTTATTAATTATTATTATATTTATTTTAAACAAAACTAGCCGATTTTGAAGATAATTTGTTGTTTGAAATTCTGTTTAGAAATATACATGGCTACTTCAACCAATTTTTTATATAGTCCCTGACATCTCAGTGACTCATTGTCAACATCTCAAATGAATAATTATCGTCAGAGATGGTGAACTTTGCTGTCCAATCAAAGACTAGTACAGCCGATATATTGTTTCACCAAGTTGCAGTTTTGTAGGATCATCGACCTTGGTTTCCTCCTTCTTGGTTTTATACACCGAGCGGGTTTCGATACTTAACCCTTTAGGTGACGGTCGTTTTCAAGGTCATTCCTGATATTGTTAGCCTTCAAAAGACTCGCAAACTATTCTTTAAATTATTATTATTTTTAAATATACGCTTTTATGATTCATACAAACATATGAAACACAATGCAACAGAATATGCGCTTTAAAATACAATTAACTATTTTTCATTAGATTTTTATAAGGAGAAAAAGAGCATCAAGTTACATCAAATCGATACATCGGCTTGCCTGGTGCTTAAAGAGTTAAAGGAAATAAAGAAAATTTAAAAAAAATTACCATTTAAAGTTATTGTGTTTATTTATTCTTCCTCGTAGGTCGTGATCCGCAGTCTAGGTCCTCTCTCGCTCCAATAACCAATCAAGATATATGTACAATAAAATATTACAAAAGGAATGAAACTATAAAAAGGAATGATCATAATGTAAATAATCTGTTTTAAATAAATATTAAATATCATAGAATGTTTTGAATAAATGTAGGGCGTATTAAAATTGATGCAACTCTATTTACATACTGTATTAGTATCTTGGACAATGTTAACGACCTGTGACCTTTCTTGGTACCGTCCTTCAGCAACCTAACTTTGGTTTTCTTTAGGTTAATTGGACGTTATTCCTAGTTCTATTACAGACATCTCGGCCGAAAGTTTTTTTTCTTCTCTTTTGGCCGAAGTGTCTTTTTTTTTTAAGATATACCCCTGATCAAATATTTTTGGAAAAATACATGCATGTCATAATTTGTATATAATTGTATGCCCCCCGACCCACTATGCATGTACAATGTATGATTTTCAAAGATTTAATAAAGAATGAGGTAACTGGAGGAAAGAAAGTAACAAAAAGACATAGGAGGTAGATCTAGAAGAGAACATAATTATTAATAACGTCACAGTTAACCTTCTGACCCCGGAAACCCTGCGAGCTAAGTTTAAACCAATATTTCCGGACAAGACAGGACGTATCTGGTGACCAGAAGTTATAAAAGTTTGAGAGACGCCCAATTTCCGGAACAAGACCGGACGTACTTGATATCCACGGAAGTAAATAGAGTCGAACTAACACCCGACACTTCCTATCAGGCCGGGCATATCTTTCACCAAAGAAAGCCGCCGGTCCAATTAGGAAGCAATAAAGAAATAGGTCAACCAATAGAAAAACGGGCACGTTCCATCCTTCGACCAATAGGAAAGAAGACGACTCGTGGTGTCAAATCAAAAGGCAAGAATTGTCAGTAACGATTTGGCTCTCATAGGAACAACACCTACAGTAGTGCTTTGGCTCCCAAGGAGGTGACATCTGCTCTGGACCTCTCTCCCTCTGCTCATCCCGTAGCTAAGTACAATCACCACCATGTGATCAGATAATTAACAATCAAAACTCGCTCCGCCTTCTCAAGCTTTCTTTCCTCCAACCCAGTTGCCTTTTATTTTCAAACCCCATCACGTGTCCTGATTATTCCTAACTGTGTGCTTCACTTGCCACTCAACGACTGCGTTTCAACCAATCCTCACCATTCAAATCAAACAACAAGAAATTCCGCAACGATATTGTCACAGAACGGTTAAGTCGACAGGATTCTACAACAGTGTAATACATCAAATATTGCAGTGTAATAACTTTGGATTATATTACATAGAGTCGACAGGATAAAGATATTATGGAGCTTAATCAGGATCAAGGTGGAAATTAGCCCAGACACCAGCAAATCAAACGGCAATGACAAACCCAGCGGAAAAGAAGCGGGCAAGAAGAGAGGCGACCAGGCGCCTTCTAGCGGCCATCATATGGCAGATGACCGTGGCCCTCCGACGTGTCAACGCCCCGCAAAGTGAGACGGAATTCCGGAGCGCCATTCCCCGGGGAGGACGACGGACACAACCCCCGCCAACCCCAGGCGAGTGTCACCAAGGCCGGACACCGACCACCGAGGAGTCATCCACCGCCATGCCGTACACCGTCCCCGAAACCAATCCGCGCGATCCGGGACAGCACAAACGATCCCAAAACGATATTCCAGTTCAGAACTTCACTTCAATTTCGCGGACGGTGCGAGCAGTCCCGAGCCCCAAGCCAACCACCCCAAACCAAGGCGTCCCAGAGGAGACCTGTTGAACTGAGGTAGGCACCCACCCTATGGCGTCAAGAAATTGACTTTGGACTTCTATCTAACCTACATACCCCTTTAATCATGTATCTAACCTTGTACTCAATGAATGCACGCACGGGCTAGGCCAAACCTGTCCGAAAGGACTTGCACTGCAATCAAATTTGTCACACAGGACAACCCTTGCCAGCATTCATTGACCCCACCACAATGTTTATCACTCAACCCAATTACCAGTACTATATGCCCTCAAATACAAGCCACAACGGCTTCAACCATCACCATGCCCAAAAAAACGTGTCAGTACAGCTCACACACTTACCACACAAAATCCATACATGACCATACGTCGCCACGCCATAACCACGCAAATGTACCTCACAACAATCCCACAAACGTATTTAGCAACAATCACGACATTCGCAACAACAATACACCGACAACATCCATCCAAAGGACGGCTTTCACGCAACAAACACGCACAACCCACCCAACAAACGCAACACGCACGCCAAAAGACGACAACAATCAACAAACGCATGCACAGTCGTTAGTAACAATCATCTCGTCTACCCAAAACACTAAAAAAATGTTCACATTAAAAGGTGCCATATACACTAACAATAGAAATTTCGATATATGTTCGTATAACCAACACCCATGACTTTAATAAATTTGTTGTTCATAGTGAGAACAGGTTAGATTTTGTACAAACAAGGACTTCGCGTGACACCTTTCCATTCACAATTTTTTTTTCGATTCGTGTCACAGGTCACCCCACAAAACTTTTCATTTCAGGCCACAGACGCCTTTCACCACGCCTGTGACACGTCTCCACTCAAAACGTGTTCACGTCGTAAGCCTCATTTTCACTCAATTCCACTCTAATATCACTGAATAGCATTTTTTACTAAAGTCACAACGACCATTCGATTTAATAAATGGATACAACGTCCGGACTTTCAAAATACAAATAATGCCGAAATTACACCACTCATCTTTTCACATTGTTATTGGCAGAACATAACACACGACAATACAAAAACAGGTAAAAACCTGTCCCACCTGCCGATTCTCTAGAAGATCGACGAAATACAACCAACACTACGTAAAACACCGACCCAACCACAAATAAAACAATTCGTACACAAAATATGCCGCACACAAAATCAATTAGGCGGACAGGAAACGTAGTTCCCCCACTTCCGGATCCAATTACTTGCAAACAAGGGAGGGTAATTTTTAGATCGGTCACCGCTTTTCCCCTCCACAGACTCCTCCCTATCGCCAGTCTTGGATCCCAATTCGAACTACATATCGATTTTTTACAATCCAATTCCACACCCACAAGACGACACACATCTAAATGAGTTCCCATCCCTATTATACCAAATCAATTACTTTACAGACTTCTAACATTTTTCACAACACACACAAAGACAAAAATTTATAGGGCATAATTGAGCAATTAAAAAATTTATAGGGCATGTAGATACAAAAGGGTTCAAACCAATACACCTTATTGTTCATATTAATCATTTTCATTATTTTCTCTCAATTAAAATTTAAATATATAATCAATTTATCAATTTATTCAACTTATTATCACTTTTAATCATTAATTATCATTTTTTTTACCAATTAGTTTATATTATCATAGTTGCAAATCAACGAAAACTCATTGGTTTTCTTTTAAAATTGGATATTATATTTTACTTTGATTTACAAAAACATTCTTTTTTTTCTATTTTTTTTTCACCATGCAACCAAGCATTCACTTTGATTTCTTCCAACTTTTTATTTTACTTTGATTTCTCAAAAGACCTTATGAAATTTCCTCGATTTCTTTTCCCAAAATTCGAGCAAAAAATTAGTTAGGCATTTTTCTTTTTTTTCACCATGCAACAAAGCATTTTTTTTCTCACCATGCAACCAAGCATTCACTTTGATTTCGTCCAACTTTTTATTTTTATATTATT
The DNA here is from genome assembly GCA_030710605.1 of Cordylochernes scorpioides. Lineage (NCBI taxonomy): Eukaryota > Metazoa > Arthropoda > Arachnida > Pseudoscorpiones > Chernetidae > Cordylochernes > Cordylochernes scorpioides. The sequence goes on from CP092871.1 coordinate 15,273,435, forward strand.
TTTGATTTCTCAAAAGCCCTAATAGAACTCCCTCGAATTTTTTCCAATTTCGAGTAGAAATTAGTTAGGCGCATTTTTTTTTTAAATCCACTATGTACCATAGCATTCATTTTGATTTCTTACAATTAAAAAATTTTTTGATTTCTATTAATTATACTCAACCTATATCATCAACACCATTCTATTTTACTTCTTATATCGTCACCAATGCTTGTATATAGACTCTCAATACCCACAACTAATTTTCCCACAAAATTATTTTTCACCTTACAGAATTCTCTCAGGCTAACCCCTTCTTGAATTCTTCACATGTAGGGGGCGCATCTGTCATAATTTGTATATAATTGTATGCCCCCCGACCCACTATGCATGTACAATGTATGATTTTCAAAGATTTATTAAAGAATGAGGTAACTGGAGGAAAGAAAGTAACAAAAAGACATAGGAGGTAGATCTAGAAGAGAACATAATTATTAATAACGTCACAGTTAACCTTCTGACCCCGGAAACCCTGCGAGCTAAGTTTAAACCAATATTTCCGGACAAGACAGGACGTATCTGGTGACCAGAAGTTATAAAAGTTTGAGAGACGCCCAATTTCCGGAACAAGACCGGACGTACTTGATATCCACGGAAGTAAATAGAGTCGAACTAACACCCGACACTTCCTATCAGGCCGGGCATATCTTTCACCAAAGAAAGCCGCCGGTCCAATTAGGAAGCAATAAAGAAATAGGTCAACCAATAGAAAAACGGGCACGTTCCATCCTTCGACCAATAGGAAAGAAGACGACTCGTGGTGTTAAATCGAGAAGTAAGAATTGTCAGTAACGATTTGGCTCTCATAGGAACAACACCTACAGTAGTGCTTTGGCTCCCAAGGAGGTGACATCTGCTCTGGACCTCTCTCCCTCTGCTCATCCCGTAGCTAAGTACAATCACCACCATGTGATCAGATAATTAACAATCAAAACTCGCTCCGCCTTCTCAAGCTTTCTTTCCTCCAACCCAGTTGCCTTTTATTTCAAACCCCATCACGTGTCCTGTTTATTCCTAACTGTGTGCTTCACTTGCCACTCAACGACTGCGTTTCAACCAATCCTCACCATTCAAATCAAACAACAAGAAATTCCGCAACGATATTGTCACAGAACGGTTAAGTCGACAGGATTCTACAACAGTGTAATACATCAAATATTGCAGTGTAATAACTTTGGATTATATTACATGCATATAAACTCTGTCTATTAATACAGACTGTATTACATTGACAAAAGTTTTTTTTCACTATACATAAAAAAAAGATGAAGCAATTCCATTGTGGTTCCCTCTTTTATGCCAAGTTCCGCAGATACCGCTTTTAGGCCAAGGTATAATTTAACCAATACTTAAAAATACAATATAACAGCGGTATGGTAGATTAAACTGGCGAAACCGCTGGGAGGGTTCACCACTGATGAGCCAAGCCCTCCCATTAATTTTTCCATTGCAGTAAGTCAATAGATATTGTTTAATTTCAAAAAGAATCTTACGCGTCTAAAATAGTTTCGAATTTCAATACTTAAAGAACTTGATGACTATCCACCACTCAACTGATTTCTATCCGCGTTAAACTTGAAAAAACGCATTATGTCTGCGACACACGTCAACGTTGAGTACGTTTTTGCGATAAAGGACCAAAATAACTAACTCAAGAACTCTTTAGCATTAAAATGAATTGTACCATTTAATACACTCATGGACAAACTTGAGAAGTGAAAATTCTTTTATATCATCGGTCGTCTATTTATTTAAAGGAGACAGAGGCAATTTTGTTCACACATGGTTATCTTGTGTGTCTTCAATAAATGTGTCACTGTAAAATCTTTCAGAGTTATTGTCTGAATCCCGATATACATGTTAAAAGGTACAACTTCCTTAAGTTTTGTCCATGAGTGTATCTTTCAGAGTTATTGTCTGAATACCGATATACATGCTAAAAGGTATAACTTCTTTAAGTTTTGTCTATGAGTGTATCTTTCAGAGTTATTGTCTGAATCCCGATATACATGCTTAAAGGTATAACTTCTTTTTGTCTATGAGTGTACCTTTCAGATTTATTGTCTGAATCCCGATATACATGCTTAAAGGTATAACTTCTTTAAGTTTTGTCTATGAGTGTATCTTTCAGATTTATTGTCTGAATCCCGATATACATGCTTAAAGGTATAACTTCTTTTTGTCCATAAATGTATTTGTAATATGATATAGACCCTTATTAGGAGCTTATTTTTGATATCAAATTTCGAATGAAAGGAAATATTATAGCGTTGTGATTTTTTCCAGAGTGATACTGTTGATACTAACGATGGGGTAGTGTGGGCAATGGTGTTGGGAGCTGTGAGGGGGATGTCTGTGGACCCCCCAGGAATCCCCCACTTCCACATCCATGTCGCCCGGCTGGAGCTACGTCCTCCCGCCCAGCGACCGTGGAGGCTGTACTTCGACAACTGCAGGATGGTAGAGCTGGTGAAGTTCCCTTACAGAGAAGGCTACCTCAACAATACCTATTGCTACCTCTACGGAGAGTCGTAAGTACTCTTTATCAAGGTAGATATTCAGCTATGGTACTACACTAGATCTACCCATTCCTCTTGAACGATGAATCTTTCCTAGACCCCCTATATGAGGAAACTTTTAGGCATGACATCTTGTAGGCCATTTTATACCGCACTGAGAAGAAATGAATCTTCGAGATACTATCGTCTGAACACAGGCCAATTCTGTGCGAATTCCTCAACATTGCCATTGAGCATGTTGGGAACAAAACTACGCAATAAGCAAGGACCTGTCCACACTCAGAGCGGCTTGTAGCTCCTGATAAGATCCAGACGTCCCTTCAGAGAAGGCTTCCTCTGGTGTAAATATTTCCTATATTTATTACAGTACTGTATTTTAACTCCAAATTTGCTGTTGAACTAGGAGTCAGTAAAGTTGTTAATTTTCAAATTGTCTAAGTGTATATACGAGTATTTCTTAGCTGATAATATCTTTATTAATTCTATTCATCCCAATGATATTGGGTTGGTTGGTGAAAGAACGGTACAAACCTGCGAATTGTGGATAGCTAAAATCCCGGATCGAATCTCACTCTAGTCAATTTTTTTCTCGAAAAACAAACATTTCTTTACGATGCACTAGCCCGCCATCTGTTATGAAAATTAGAAACTATTTTAGTCGCGTATGATTCTTTTCGAAATTAAACAATTTATACTGCCCTTACTGCAATTGAAATTAATGGAAGGGCCTGGCTCTTCAGTGGTGAACCCTCCCAGCGGTTTCGCCAGTTTAATCTACCATACCGCTGTTATATTGCATTTTTCGATCTTTCTTTTATAGTGATACTGTTGCTAGACTCTTGGAATGGGTATTTTAGATGAACTATCTACATAAGCTTTGAGGAGAGTAGAATTACATACATTTATAAATATATAATATGCTTCGAGCAATCGATCTTCCGCAAATATCAATTTGAGTCTTTTATTAGAACATTTATATTACGATGCACTAGCGCACCACCTGTTATGAAAATTAGAAACTATTTTAGACTCGTAAGATTCTTTTTGAAATTGAACATTTCTTTGATGACCCTCGATTCTTGCACAATTTCAACCATACTAGTGAATGCAAGTAACCACAAACAGCACTCTGACATATTGGTTTAGTGCAAAAGTTGAACTTATTTTTACTTTTATTATCCTTTATGGCATTAGACAATGTCATGGAGACACATGTATCTTGTTTAGGATTAGTTGTGGGTGTTGGTACAAGTCGTGTTTGATGGTCTGGGGTTACCTCCTCCTTTCTGTAGATAGTGTATTTTGGGAAGATCCTTCAAATTTGATCTGAGCTTCTTTCTCTCTAAGTGTATTGAGATGTCGTGAACTTTGAGTAAAAGACAGGTTAAAAGTATCAGGTTCCTAATGTATCTAGTTGTTTCTTTGTTTTCTTGTATAGTGACCTATATAAATGTTCCTGTTTAACAATTGTAAATTGACGCAATTATCCCTAGCCGGATATTGAGTTTGTATGTTTAAATTAGATAAAAACAGTGAACCACACCAAGATGCTCTGCGGTGAGGACCCGATTTGTACCTTCTGTAATTCAAAACTAAAAAATGAAATCACTCACTATATTTTTAATTGCTCTGCTCTGAAAGAAGAAAGAAGAACCCTTATGCTCAAAACTGGGCAACTCTGTGCTTCACTTCCATCAAATAATTGACAATATGACCCAGAATAAGTATATTGCTACGGCGTTTTATGGTTTCCACAAGTCCATATCTCAGAAGAAGGCCAAGTGACACTCACTCCTCACTTTCTTACTGCTACTCTTTTTGTGTTGTTTTTCTTGCTTCCCTCGTTCTTGTTTTTTTTTTCTTCTGTCTATATCGTTATTTCCTTTGTCTCACTGCTTTGTTCTTATGCATACCTCTGGTGAATCCTGTATAGGGTCAGTGACCCCCTAAATAAAAGCTTTTTGTTGTTGTTGTTGTTGATAAAAACAGTGACTAACTATAGCCATGGTTATCATACCCTGTGACATGTAAACTTGGAATAAGTCATATGAGAGAGAAATAAGAATAACATAATACTATAGCAGTGTGGTTGATTAATACTATGCATTAGAGCGCCATCTGTCATAAGAAAATTTAACTATTTTGGACGCTTATTTATTTTAAAAATAGATCTATTTTCTACTGCCCTTACTTCAACGATAAAATAATGAGAGGGTCTGGCTCATCAATGGTGAACCCTCTCAGTGGTTTCGTCCGTTTAATCTACAATACCGCTGTAATATTTGATTAAACTGGTGAATCCGCTGTGAAGGTTTACCACTGATGATCCAAGCCTTCTCAATAAATACGATTTCAGTATAGGAAGCGTGTTTTGTTTGAATAAGTAAAATTCGGGTTAAATGTGTTTCGTGTCGGTATATAAATACTACTGAGTGTGCGACACGGTGTCCAGACGGCTACGACATCTCCTCCGTGACATCCACAACAATCCCAACCCTGTCACCCGCCACATCATGGACAAGATGGTGAAGTCTTGTGAGAGACTCCAAATGCGCTCGCTGCTCGGATTGCGGAACAATCCCAGGCTGGCTCTGAAGGTTCCTGGTGGGAAGTTACGAAACGGTCTCTTCATCTTCCCAGGTCTCTTCTTCTTCTTTTATACTAATTATACTTCATTAACTTTGATGTGGATAAATGACGCTACTTTATACGTACCATATACGCCTTCAACATACGTCAGCCCAGACTTACGGAAATATCTTTATTTACGGGCTGTTAACCAGAATGGATGATTTTAAACCAGACTGTCCAGGTATCAAGCGGTATGTGTGCAGGCTATAACATATAAAGTAGATTCAGCCCAGACTGACGTGTCCAGGTACCAAGCGGTGATGTGCAGGCTATGAAATCTAGCGTATACTGACGTGTCCAGGTATCAAGCGGTATGTAGGCAGGCTGTAACATCTACAGTAGATTCAGCCAAGACTGACGTGTCCAGGTACCAAGCGGTGATGTGCAGGCTATGAAATCTAGCGTATACTGACGTGTCCAGGTATCAAGCGGTATGTAGGCAGGCTGTAACATCTACAGTAGATTCAGCCAAGACTGACGTGTCCAGGTACCAAGCGGTGATGTGCAGGCTATGAAATCTAGCGTATACTGACGTGTCCAGGTATCAAGCGGTATGTAGGCAGGCTGTAACATCTACAGTAGATTCAGCCAAGACTGACGTGTCCAGGTACCAAGCGGTGATGTGCAGGCTATGAAATCTAGCGTATACTGACGTGTCCAGGTATCAAGCGGTATGTAGGCAGGCTGTAACATCTACAGTAGATTCAGCCAAGACTGACGTGTCCAGGTACCAAGCGGTGATGTGCAGGCTATGAAATCTAGCGTATACTGACGTGTCCAGGTATCAAGCGGTATGTAGGCAGGCTGTAACATCTACAGTAGATTCAGCCAAGACTGACGTGTCCAGGTACCAAGCGGTGATGTGCAGGCTATGAAATCTAGCGTATACTGACGTGTCCAGGTATCAAGCGGTGATGTGTGCAGGCTATAACATCTACAGTAGATTCAGCCAAGACTGACGTGTCCAGGTATCAAGCGGTATGTAGGCAGGCTGTAACATCTACAGTATACTCAGCCAAGACTGACGTGTCCAGGTAACAAGCGGTGATGTGCAGGCTATGAAATCTAGCGTATACTGACGTGTCCAGGTACCAAGCGGTGATTTGCAGGCTATAACATAAAAAGTATATCCAGCCCAGACTGACGTGTCCAGGTACCAAGCGGTGATGTGTGCAGGCTATAACATCTACAATATACTCTGTCCAGACTGACGTGCCCAGGTACCAAGCGGTGATGTGCAGGCTATGAAATCTAGCGTATACTGACGTGTCCAGGTATCAAGCGGTGATGTGTGCAGGCTATACCATCTACAATATACTCTGTCCAGACTGACGTGTCCAGATATCAAGCGGTGATGTGTGCAGGCTATAACATCTAAAGTAGATTCAGCCCAGACTGACGTGTCCAGGTACCAAGCGGTGATGTGCAGGCTATGAAATCTAGAGTATACTGATGTGTCCAGGTACCAAGCGGTGATGTGTGCAGGCTATGAAATCTGGAGTATACTGACGTGTCCAGGTATCAAGCGGTGATGTGTGCAGGCTATACCATCTACAATATACTCTGTCCAGACTGACGTGTCCAGGTACCAAGTGGTGCGGCCCCGGCGATGTCGCCAAGCGGTACAAAGACCTTGGGTTCTTCAGGGCCGAGGACAAATGCTGTAGAGAATTGAAGCACTGCCCGTATCTCATCCATCCTGGACACTCCAAGTACGGCCTGCTCAACAACGACCCCTTTGTCAAGTAAGTTAATAACACCGAATAAGTTTGTATTGATTTTAGAGAGGATATTCATTTTGTTACAAGACTGTACGGTTCTTTCTTCTTTTACGAATTTCTGAAATGTCTGTGGAAAAGTATTGGAAGGGCTTGGCTCATCAGTGGTGAATCTTCCCAGCGGCTTCGCCAGTTTGATCGATATGGGAGATTAAACTGACGAAACCGCTAGGAAAATTGACTACTGTTGAAACGGACCTCTCAATATTTGTTTCATTGCAATATTGACAGTAGGAAGCTCGCGCGTTTCATTTTTGCAAAAGAAATATTTTTCTGTGAATTATATAATATTTTATTATGCACACGGTCGATTATTTCACCTTTAATAGAATGGGGATCCATATTAACTCATGGACAAAACTTAAAAAGGGGAAATTCTACATGAGCGTGTACACCTAAAATCATAGACACAAATTTATATTGTTTTGAAAATAGAGCAATCCATAAATAAGTCTTCCCATCCCTGGACACATTTATTTTTCCGTTCATCATTACTCTTCACAATTCATCCTTTTATACTTCATCCCTAAGGTTAGAAATAATCGTTATTTCTCCTTAAAATAAATTTCGACTTTTCTTCTAAAGAAACACATGCGGGGTAATTTTCAAATGTCGTTCTACAATCATAAGCCGCATTATATTGTATTATAAATAAGTCGTTAATGGAAAAGGCATATATTGGATCAATATATTGGTAAAATAAATGATATTGTGATCCAATATATGTCAAATATATATGAAATATATAAGTAATATAATTTTATTCACGATCGAACGTTGTGGCCCACTGTACGTATTACATCCCAAACACGACACCAGCCATCTCTGTCTTGAGCTCGATGTACCATCTCGGCGAACGTTAAGCCAGTGAGTTCTTTTAATTGGTTTAGGAAGCGTGTAGGTGGGCATCCAGGTATGTGTCGCCCAGTCGTCTTTCCAGTCAGTATGGTGTACTCCATTCCCCTGTGTCACGCGATGTGACCGAAGAATCTCAAACAATTCCGTTGTACACGTCACAGACGTCGGTCATCTTCCGAAATCGATAGTTGGGATAGTAATAAAATATATTGACACGTTTCTGAATTTTGTAATTAATTTTGTAATTAGTTTTTCATTGATTTTCAATGTATGATCAATAACTCTTATCATCATTGGAAAAAAGAACAATTAATAAACAGAAGAACAACAACATGGTAAATTTGCCTATTTATTTAAAACAAACAAACAAATTAGATAAAGATTTAAAATAAAACATTTCTTTAAAAGTTAAAGCAAAAATAAAACGTTACATAAAATATTTGGCGCAGCCGACAGGATTAAAATATAAATCAAAAAAGGCTTCGACGAAAGAAAAAGTAAGTACAATGGCAGTAAATGTAAACAAATTAGAGAAATTTAGCGGTGATAAAGGTTCAATTCGGCCTGAATCATGGCTTAAACTATATGAATTGGAAACTGGTAAACTAGATGAAGTCGATAGAATCAATAATCTAATTTATTATTTATCAAAAGATGCTTTAGAATGGTTTGCTGATGAAATATTGAGCAACGCATCCATTAAAAAATGGGATACTGTTAAACTCAAATTAATTCAGCGCTTTGGTTATAAAGTTGAAAGTCCTATAGTTGCAGCATCAAAAAGAAGACTTAAAAAAGAAGAAACCGTGGAAGATTATTTTAGAGATAAAATTAGATTATTAAATCAAACAAGCCTCAATAATGTCGAGAAGCTAAAAATGTTAACGGATGGATTGCCATTAGATTGGAAAAATTATCTCGTAACAGCCCAGCCTAAAGATCCATCACATTGGATGCAGATTGCCATGGAGATTGAACAAAACAATAATCAAATAAGGCTACAACAGAGAAGTAAAACCAAGGTTTTTAATATAACTACACCTACAATCTCAAAAAATTGCCCATATTGGTGTCCTATTTGTAAGAAAAAAGGATTGTATTTTAAACATTGGATAAGTGATTGCAAAGATTATGATCCTAATTATAAAGACAAGCTTAAACACCAAGCAACTAATATCACCACAGATGTTAAACAAACCATAGCTGATTCACTTTACATAGCAAATACCAATTTTCCTTATAGATTTGTTAATGTTGAAGTTTTACTTAATAATATTCCAGTTTCATCTTTTATTGATACCGGGTCAACTATTTCATTAATGAGCTGTTCGCTTTTAAAACAACATAAGTTAAAATTGAATGTAAACGATAGAATCAAAATTAAACAAGTAGATAGTTTTGCATATACTTTAGGATCAGTAGAAGTATTTTGAAAATCCATTCTAAACTTGTCGGGTGTAAGCTTCATGTAGTGAAAAACTTTAGCTATCCATTGCTTATTGGACTTGATGTAGCAGGAAAAATTGGATTAATAATTGACACAAAAGACAAAGCGGTGTATGTTAAAGGAAATGAATGTTTTTATATATCTCCTGAGACGCATCTTCCATCTGTTCAGCAAAAAGAGCTTAATCAATTACTTAAAGAAAATCAAGCATTGTTCAGCCAGCATGAAACTGACATCGGAAGGATTGCTGTTCAACACAAGATCCATACAATTGAACATCCACCCATCAGTTGTAGACCATATAGAAGACCACTTGCCGAATATGATGAAATAAAAGGACAAGTTGAAGAATTGAGTAAAAAGGGACTAATAAGAGAATCTCAGTCACCTTGGGCCTTCCCCGTAGTGTTGGTCTCTAAAAAGGATGGTTCACAAAGGATGTACATAGATTACCGAAAACTGAATGCAATTACAATTGATGACAAGCAGCCTCTTCCATACATCCAAGATATGTTTGATCGCTTACATAATGCGAAATACTTCACAACACTTGACATAGCATGGGGCTATTGGCATGTTGAAATACATCCAGACTCTGTTGAGAAAACTGCTTTCATTACAAATGACGGGCATTATGAATTTTTGGTTATGCCATTTGGCTTGAAAAATGCTCCAAGTACTTTTCAGCGAATAATTCAGCATATTATTGGAAATCTTCTTTGGAACGGTGTTTGTAATTATCAAGATGATATTCTAATTTACAGCAGTACTTTTAAGGATCATATTGTACTCATGAAGAAAATATTTGACAAGCTTAAAGAAAACAATATCAAACTCAAGTTGAAGAAATGCTCCTTTGCAAAACAAGAAATAAGATATTTAGGTCATATCATAGGACATAACAAGATTAAACCTGACCCTGAAAAAACAAAGGCAATAAATGAGTTCCCTCAACCTAAAACAGTGAAGCAACTAAGGCAGGTTTTGGGTTTAGCAGGTTACTACAGGAAATTTATTCCTAAATTTAGTGAAATTGCAGATCCTTTAACAAGCCTCACAAGAAAAAATAAGTTATTCAAATGGACTACTGAAGTTAACAAATCATTTCAGGAACTAAAGTCTCATTTATCCACAGATCCAGTTCTTTCTACATATGATCCTTCATTACCATGTAAGCTTTATACAGATGCATCTAAACTGGGAATTGGTGCTATTTTAGCTCAAATTGGAAATGATAATCAAGAACATGTAATTTCCTATTATTCAGGGAAACTTCTACCACATCAACAGAACTATTCTGCATTTGAGTTGGAATGCTTTGCTGTAGTTCAATCAGTTGAATACTTTGAAGTTTATCTTGAGAACAATACATTTGAAGTCATTACAGATCATTCGGCTTTGGAATGGCTCTTCAACGTAAAGAAACCAAAGGCAAAATATCTCCGATGGATAATTGAATTATCAACCAAGTCAATGAAAATAGTTCACAGATCAGGATCAAAGCAAACGCATGTTGATGCATTGTCAAGATCACCAGTGTCATTTCATGTATCAATCCCCACTCTTCGACTACACCAACAAAAATCGGATCTCAGTTTTGTAAAGAACTCTCATATTCATCGAGATCTTATTATGGTGAAACATAATGGAGTTCTAAAAACAGTTGTTCCAGAATCATTCCAAGAAGAAATTCTCAAAGAATACCACGATAATCATTCTCACCCCTCAATTAACAAGACAGTGAGATTGATAACACCATTTTATTGGTGGCCGAATGCTATCAGATGCATCAAAGACTATGTTCGCTCATGTAAAATATGTCAAATAACTAAATGCAGTCATAAACCATTTATTGGAGAATATGTTGCAACAAACTCTGATCTGAAACCACTGGAATTAATATCAATGGATACTATTGTGCTAGGCTCTGCAGCAAATGAAACCAAGCACAAATACATTCAAGTAATAATTGACCACCTAACAATATTTGTTTGGGCTTTCCCTACTGTCACCAACACTTCTCAAGCAGTAATTCAATGTTTAGACAAAATCAACAGAACTGTTCCCCAAATCAACTGTATTTTAACCGACAACGGAAAGAATTTTACATCAAAAGAATTTAACAAGTTTTTGAATGAGCATCAAGTTCAACACACCTATTCGACGCCATATCATCCGCAGAGTAATGGACTGTGTGAAAAGATGAATGACACTATACTCACCAAATTAAGAACAAACCTTCAAGAGAATCCAAGACTAAAATGGTCATCATTACTTGCCAAAATTGTGAAAGATTATAATAGCACACCCCATGATGTCACTGGGTTTTTTCCAAATTTCCTACTTTTTGGTGATTGTGCAATACCAGAATTTTCTGAATCACCACATTTCACCATAGAGAATGCAAGGAAGAAAGCAATATATATATATAGAAAATAGCGCAAAGCATAGAGAAAAGTGGAAAGCACCACACGATGCAAAACATCCGCAGTCGTCATTCAAAGTTGGTGATCTGGTCCTTCGTAAAATAGCTAGTAATGATCCAAGTATGGTCAAAACATCCCCAAAGTATGAGGGTCCTTTTCAAATGACAAGAATAATATCTAGTGTTACGTGTGAATTATTGAAAGATGATTCCTCCTTGGTTAAAGTTCATGTGTCACAATTGAAACCATTTATTTTGCGAAAATAAATCCTTCAAGCCGAGGGATATGACACGTTTCTGAATTTTGTAATTAATTTTGTAATTAGTTTTTCATTGATTTTTAATGTGTGATCAATAACTCTTATCATCATTGGAAAAAAGAACAATTAATAAACAGAAGAACAACAACATGGTAAATTTGCCTATTTATTTAAAACAAACAAACAAATTAGATAAAGATTTAAAATAAAACATTTCTTTAAAAGTAAAGCAAAAATAAAACGTTACAATATATAATATCTTATTACATACATATATACATATACATGTATTATATACATATTATCATATATATACATATATTATATACATATTATCTTCTTTGCAGCATTCACAGATTATTCTCTGTTAACCATATTTATAAATAATGGTTGCCTGTAAAGTCGGTTTTACGGGCGAAGATTTTACGTGACAACGGTAAAATATTTATTGATATGAATATAATTAAATTGCACATTAGGAACAAGGAATTGAATGAAAATAAGAATTGCACAAATTTTAACTATAGAAATATATTTTATTTACTAAAACATTGTACATGTAAACTTAAACTTAACTAATTCCTATTTGAGTGTTTAAGGAAGTGTTTCTGCTGTAATGTGTCTTGCGAAAGTCAAGTCGATAGTTGTTCCTTTTAACGTAGTTGACTTAGAAACGTTTGATACGCAATCAAGATTATACGTATTTTTCATGAAATTAAGAAACGAGTTGTCAGGCTTTACGTTTTTGTTAAAATCACCACACAGAAGAATCGGTATACTAGAATCAACTTGCACGAACGGTGGCACGTACTGGCTGTTGTGAATGTACGGACCGAGTCCTTGCCATAGTAACATTCCAATATCCTGCATACTAGCTCCTGGATGAATATATACAGCACCGAGTATAAACTTGAAGCTAGTATTAGCGGCGAAGCAAGTAACTTCAGTCATGCACATGTCACCCTTGGTTTTAATGACACGAGTTACGTCTGTAATCGCAACTTGGAACACTTTCGCCGTAGATGTCGATGATAATTTACGATAGATCGCCACTCCACCAGCCGCGTTGGTATTTGAAAATCAAAACACCTATTCAGATCGAAGGTTCAAATTTTTGCTAAATAAATTTGAAATTAAATAAAATTTGTAATTGTAAATGATGAAGTTGAAAATTAAAACATTTACTTAAATTAGATGTTAAAATTCTTGCTCAACACAGTTTAAATAAAGTTTTCTTATATCTGCCACTTTTTCTTAATATTTGTAATTTTAAAGAATCAATTCGAAAATCAAAACATTTATTCAGATCGAAGGTTCAAATTTTTGCTAAATAAATTTGAAACTATTTAAAATTTGTAAAATAATAATTAATTAATTAATTATTTTTAAACTAATAATTTACACCACACGTGTGAACTTGTATTATGACGCTTTCTTGTTTTTCCAACGCCAAGAACGTTCGAGAAAGACAAAGACAGAGACAGGCATGCGCCGATTCAATGCGCCTAATTCTCTAGCGCTGCGCGCGCAGCTGCGCGCGCAGCACTCTCGTTCGGTGACTCATCGTATCGTTACCGGGCGTTACACTTTTTCATAAGTGACTCCCAGCCGCAACCTAATTTAAGACGTTGTCACGTCAATAATCTCTTAACTATTTCCAATAGATATTATATTGTAGCAAAATATTTATTATTTTATTAACAGAGTATCATTTTTTATATTCATATTTTTTGTTTATCATTCATAGATCGTTCTTTCCTTAAATGAATCGCTGTCCCATCCTAAAGTTTGTCTTTCCTAATTTTCCACGTGGCATTTTGGTGGAGATGCTGGGTAAGTTAGGGAAGACAAACTGAAGATCGCCGAGAAAACCTTGAAGCCATGAGTGCTGTGATCTACATTGTCAGAGACTGGCTCCAGGATTCCACCGACGTGTCAAAGCCACGACTTCCTTTCAAGATGACGATGTCCCTATAGACGACGATACGACGAAAAAGCCGCTCTTCACGCCGCAAGAAAAAGGACGCAAAGGTACTAGGGACAAAGTTCCAAGACTTCGATGGAATTCTTGGCAGAAACACGTCAGATCCATGCCAGTAACTACAATTATTTCAAGCTGTAGGTCACAGCTCCCATAGGGAAGGAGCTATGTAGCAAAGTATTTATTATTTTATTAACAGAGTATCATTTTTGATGTTTATATTTTGCTAATCTGTAAACTTCCCTCATTGCTTATATCTTTTGTTTATCATTCACATAGTTTGTTCTTGCCCATAAATAAATTGATGTGTCATCCCGAAGTTTGTCTTTCCTAATTTTCCACGTGGCTATATCCAAGCTGGACAACCCTATGTGTCTAGGAATGACTGTCAATGTGACCGCCAATTCCTCGAATGTCTCAAACAAACCAACACCTTCGTCTCTCATATGATTGGCCATCTGTATTTCAACCTGATGAAGACGAAATGTTTCATCATGTCCCATGATCTGAAATGTGCCGTTAGAGACCAGTAAGTAACCATATTTATCAAACAAATGCTACCGGTTTCTCTTTTTTTTCATTAATATCTAGGATATTTAAATCAATTAAAATAACCATGTTCTTTTTGTGAGAAGACGAATCTTGATGTATTTAGGATAATAAGCACGAAGTTTCTTTCTATAGAAGATTTACTTTAATCGTAGAAATGCAATGTTTTGAGCAAGATCTCTTTGCCCTTTCATTGATAATCTTTAAATCTCGGTTTATATGGAGATAGATCTTATAAAAGAAGGAATCGTCAGACATCATCTTGATGATGGAATCGAAGCTAACGGTGACAAATTTATTTAATTATTATATGAAAGAATCTCTCGTCGCCTTAAACTTTAATTCCTTCTTCAAGATGGAGATATATGTTAAATAAAAAAAAAACTGCGTTTCTAAAATTGCCACATTTGAGGATACTCTTTTAAATAAGAAATTAAATTCTGTGCATGAATGCATTTGTATTCACAGAAGTCCAGTTAACTCTGAAATATATTACAGTGACCTTTATTGAAGACACACAAGATAACCAATTTCAAACAAAATTTTCTCTGTCTCTTTTAAAAAGAAAAAAGACAGAAGACAGGCGATATCAAATAATTTCCATTTCCTTAAGTTTTGTCTATGAGTGTAGTTTCATTCAGAAATGACCAGTTAGCCCTAAATAAAGTATAAAGCAACAAATCGCCATATTTGTAAAAGAAAAAGAGCTATAAAGTAGGATTCCTTTAATCATCATGTGTCTGAGAGTAGATTGTAGCATGTCCGAAATGTGTCACGTGTCGTGCAGCAAGCCCTTCGGACAGTGTCTCACCCCAGTGCATGACCCAAACACTCCAATCAGGAGAAGGTTTGTCTCTCCCTACTTCTATGACATGGTTCCCTGACATTTCATCCCCAGATAACTCCCCTGACACTACTCCTAACTATGGAATATATTCTCTAAACTGTCTTCATAACACAAACGATCCAACAAATTATCTTTAAATCTATCAATTAATACACTTTGAAGAAAATAAGTTTCGTTCCTAATTGTTTTTCCCCTTAACAACTGTGTTATACCTTAATACCAGATAAATCCCCTGACATTACTCCTAATCTAAATTATGAAATATATTCTGTGAACTGAGTTTATAACAAACAAGAACCAACAAATTTTCTTCAGATCTATCAAGTAATAAACCTTAAAGAAAATAATTTCCGTTCCTGATTGTTTCCCTTAACGATAAAAAGTGTTATACCCCGTTCAGATAACTCCCCAGACATTACTCCTTATCTGTGTAATATATTCTTTGAACTGTCTTCTTAAAAATATGCCACAACAAATTATCTTCAAATTTATAAAAGAATACAATTTTTTAAGAAAATAATTTTCTTTCCTGATTGTTTCCCTTAACAACAGTGTTATACCCCGTTCAGATAATTCCCCTGACATTACTCCATATATGAAATATGGAATATATTTTGAAAAAATATGTTTATAACAAATGAGCCAACAAAATATATTTAAATCTATCAATAAATAAACTTTTAAGAAAAATAAGTTACGTTACTGATTGTTTCCTTTAACAACAGTGTTATACCCGTTCAGATAACTCCCCTGACATTACTCCTTATCTAAACTATGGAAAATATTCTGTGAATTGAGTTCATTGCAAATAAGAACCAACAAAATTTCTTCTCTTTAGATCTATCAATAAATAAACTTTTAATCAAATAAGTTTCGGGTTCCTGATTGTTTCCTTTAACAACAGAGAGTGTTATATCCCGTTCAGATAATTCCCCTGACATTACCCCTTATCTAAACTATGGAATATATTCTGTAAACAATATGTGTTTATAACAAACGAGTCAACAAAATATATTTAAATCTATCAAGAAATGAACTTTTAATAAATAAGTTTCGTGGCTGATTGTTTCCCTTAACAACAATGTTATAACCCGATTCCAGATAGCTCCCCTGACACTACTCCTAATATAAACTATGGTATATATTCTGTAAACTGAATTCATAACCAACAAGAACCAACTAAATTTCTCTCTCTTTAGATCTATCAAGAAATAAACTTTTAATAATATAAGTTTCGTTCCTGATTTTTCCCTCAACTGTGTTATACCTTGATACTAGATTAGTCCCCTGACCTTACTCCTTATCTTAAATATGGAATATATTTTGAAAAACTATATATTTATAACAAAATGAGCCAACAATATACAGTAGACTCTCCTATAACGCGAGTTTTTACAACGCGATAAAAAAAATTGCGACAAATTTATTTATTCAACGCGAATTTTCGTATAACGCGTTATAAAATAAAATACATGATATTTGTCATTAACAATTTACCCGAACAACATCCGCGTTATACAAGTTTTACTTCGTACAACGCGAATTCCTATAACGCGATTTCATACAACACGAAACACATTAATCGCGTTATAGGAGAGTTTACTGTATATTTAAATCTATCAACAATGAAACTTTTAATAAAATAAGTTTGGTGACTGATTGTTTCCCTTAGCAACTGTGTTATACCTTGATACCAGATTAGTCCCCTGACCTTACTCCTTATCTTAAATATGGAATATATTTTGAAAAACTATATATTTATAACAAACGAGCCAAAATTTATATTTAAATCTATCAACAATGAAACTTTTAATAAAATAAGTTTCGTGACTGATTGTTTTCTTTAGCAACTGTGTTATACCTTGATACCAGATAACTCCCCTGATATTACTCCTAATCTAAACCATAAAATATATTCTGTAAACACAGTCTTCATAACAAACAAGAACCAACAAAATGTCTTTATATCTATCAATGAATAAACTTGTAATAAAATACGTTTCGTTCCTGGTTGTTTCACATTATATTTTACATTACTTTTAAGCTCTCCTATGCCTCTAATGTGATGCTTCGAATTTTAAAGAACATCTGTTGTTTCTTATCCCCTTGTGTAAAGATTACATGAATCCCATGAGTTCATGATCTCATGGAATGGGGTATAGGGGTGCAGCTTTCTTTGATCATGGCACCATGATCCAGACACACTTTGGTGAAAGTCTGACTTTGCCTGTAGTTTGAGACTGTTCATAACATGGAAGCCTTTGCTGCCGACTCTAACATGAGTACAGACACAGCTCCTTTGTATTCCTGGAGTGGGACCCTTGCTGAGGACCATTAACCGGGTCAGTTGAACTCAGGATATTTCATTTTAAAATAGTTGGACCAGGTGTGTCAACAGATGGGTTCAATTAGAGAGGGACTTACTAGACCATCTAATTGATAGTGAATATAACACGCCATCTATATATAAGATTTGAAAGTATTTAAACACGAATGTTTATTTTATACATTAAACAAACTTCTACTGTCCTTGCTGCGATGAAAAAATATTGGGAGGCTAGGCTCATCAGTGGTGAACCCTCCCAGCAGTTTCGCCTATCTATCAGACCGCTTCTTAGACTTCTAATACTGTATTGAACAATTATTTTTTTTTTTGCTTATCCCTAGTACACGTCGTACAGGCCATGATAATCATGGTGGGTAGTTAGCGACTGCTTTTACTGTAAACGCACCACATGTCTACACATGTGAAAAGCAGTTCGACTTTGCACTTACAAATGTGCCAGAGCCCCGTTTGGTTACTTGCACTCGCTGGTGGGGTTGGACTTTTGCAAGAATCGGGGGCCATTGGAGCATTTTCTTTTAACAGAAAAAAGTGTCCAATGCGGGAATCGAATCCGGGTCATAGTGGTCGAAAACCAAACGGTTTAACCAGCCTTCCACCGACCCCCATTGAACAATTCTGCTTGAAATATGCTACACTGAGGATAGAAGAAGTGTGTTTTATGTCTGAAAGAAACATTCGTTCTTCAAGGCTTTTATTTCTTATCTAATTGAAAGTTTGAATTTTAAGCACTGCGTAGAGAGGACTCAAAAATGAATTGTTAGAGCCTTGTTGCATGTATTGTTTAATTTTGGGTCTGAGGAGGAAGAGATAATTTTCCCAAAAAAACATCGAATAAATATTTTTAAAAACCTTTACTAGATAAAGTGTTTATTATTTGAAACAACTATGATTGCCGGCTTGGCAACCTCCTATTGCCCATAGTTTGATGGCTTATGTCCATAGACTGCTTAAATTCCATTTATGAGATTCCACCTTTCAGTGTAGCATATATAAACAGAATGATCTAATACAGTATTAGATCTCTAAAGAAGCGGTCTGGTAGATTAAAAAAAAAAAAAAAAAATTAGCGAAACCGCTGGAAGGATTCACCACTGATGAACCAAGTCTTCCCAATATTTTTTCATCGTATTGAGGACAGTAGAATTTTGATTTATTTGTGGAAAGAAACAATCAGGTCTTAATGTTTGTATTTGTTATATCTTTAAGATTTATACCAGAATAGCGGCTATATTTCGGCTTATGCTGTAGTCGGCCATTGAGGCCCCGCCCAGAAGTCCTCCTCTACGTTGCGGGCTGAGAGGCAGCACAAGTAAGGGACTGCCCTGTAGGGCGAAGTACGGTGTCATGAGCCCCGAGCCACTACGGTAACCGTGAAGGCCTACAGGGGACTCTGAATTGTGGCTGACTAACGGGGCAATGCCACCCCCTACTCTTCCATGGTGAACAAGACACCACCACCATTGTTATGTCTAAGTAAAGGACTGCCATGTAGGGCGAAGTACGGTGTCGTGAGCCCAGAGCCGCTACGGTAACCGTGAACAGGGAACTCTGAAATGTGGCTGAGTAACGGGGCAATGGCACCTCCCTTTCCATGGTGGACAAAACACCACCACCATTGTCATATCTAAGTAAGGGACTGTTTTTTAGGGCGAAGTACGGTGTCAAGAGCCCCGAGCCGCTACGATAACCGTGAACAAGGAACTCTGAAATGTGACTTACTAACGGGGCAATGGACCACCCTTTCTATGGTGGACAAGACACCAACACCATTGTCATATCTAAGTAAAGGACTACCATGTAGGGAGAAGTACGGTGTCGAGAGCCCCGAGCCGCTACGGTAGCCGTGAACAGGGAACTCTGAAATGTGGCTGATTAACGGGGCAATGGCACCCATCCTTTCCATGGTGGACAAGACACCACCACCATTGTCATGTCTAAGTAAGGGACTGTTTTGTAGGGCGAAGTACGGTGTCAAGAGCCCAGAGCCGCTACGGTAACCGTGAACAGGGATCTCTGAAATGTGACCGACTAACGGGGCACCCCCCCCCCCCCCCCCCTTTCCATGATGGACAAGACACCACCATCAGCCAATAGGAGGGTCAGGAAATGTCCAACAGGTTGGTGACCTGAGGGGAACGACCCTCGTTAGGCGAGGGATTAGTCTCCACGTGGTAATCCGGTCACTCAGCTAACAAGTGCCCTGTTTACATCCGCTACAGCTCCCTTCCCCGTGGCTCATCCTCGCAGAACGATCCTAGAAGAAATAATTGGGGACATACCCTTATATTTCTTCGGCATTTTTCAGAGAGCTCTTGATGGATCCATGGTACAAACTGTCATTTCAGACAACCAATATCCACAATCGAATCTCTCATTAATAATATTTCTCTGTTAGGATTGGATTTTTCAAGAATCAGGTGCTTTTGAAGTAAATTTTCTTCGAAAAAAATATATGCGAGTGAGTGCAAGTAACCAAACTTACTCTAACCTAACTTGGAAATTCA
Organism: Cordylochernes scorpioides; assembly: GCA_030710605.1. Classification (NCBI taxonomy): domain Eukaryota; kingdom Metazoa; phylum Arthropoda; class Arachnida; order Pseudoscorpiones; family Chernetidae; genus Cordylochernes; species Cordylochernes scorpioides. The sequence goes on from CP092871.1 coordinate 15,293,620, forward strand.
GAAAAAAATATAGCCAAGTCAACCAATAATTTATTCAACTCCCGACCTTCCAATGACCTTATGTCAATCTCCTCAAGGACTGCACTTGGAAATTCAGACGTAAAACTTATTTCCACATAGGCATAAATAGATATGTAATGTACCTATATTGAAGGCAGTCGCAAACCACCCCCATGATTTTAATGGCCTATATCATGTGGAAAAAAAAAGAAACACCGCAGTATTTGTCTAGAAATGAATTCTAGCCTGCCCTGATATAATCCACATTCCAATGAAAAGCTACCAAGAGGATACCAAGGTGAGAAAGTAGTTTGGATGGGAAATTCTATAGTTCAATTTAGTTACCTACACTCACTGGTGGAGATGAAATTTTGCAAGAATCGGAGGTTATTGAAGCAATTTCTTCATAAAAATACAAAGGATTATAAAGGGTGACTGACCTGGGATCGAACTTGAGCCTGTAAATATGCAGATATGTAAATATAAAATCATTTATCATCTTATACGTTCTTATTTCTATGTATGTAAAGGACAGAAATGCTTGAAAGCTTGTCTATATAAAAAGCCTTTCAAGAAACTTCGCTTCACGATTTTGTTCTTTTGATAAATGAATAGAATAGAGAATTTTGAAGTATATCGTCTGGTTTAGAAAGCAAGACGAATTATATAAATAAAGTTAAGGTTGATCGACAATACATTGAATTAAAAAATACAAAACGCAAACCCTTCCAGTGCAGCAGTAACCCTGTAGTATATATATATATACTCGTATGTCGTAAACCCGGGTAAGCCAACAAGTGAGTTGGAAGCAGTCGGGGTTGAGTGGCAAGGCGTGCAGAGTGGGAAGTCCGCACGGGACAGTAAGGACAAAGTATGGGATCAAAAGACGCTCTTCTAGTACGTTTCACGTGGCACCAGGACCAGGGGAAGTTGAGGATTAACTGAGGAAAACTCGGCGTCCTGCATGAAGCCGCGGAGGCAGGGAGGAACCAAAACGGCGGCCACGAGGGCCGCCGTGAGACCTAGCACTCAGCGGGGCTGTCCGAAAATATCCACTGTAACCTAACTAACTGTCAACATCCGGACCAACGCCCTTTTTGTGCTTCTCTGGATCCCCCAGGTTTCCAGTGGCAAGCTGGTGTCACTTTGAGACGACTAGAAAAGACGTCATACTTTATTACTTACATATCACATTGTTTAAATTACGATATATATATTTTTAAATACGGTCAATAGATGGCGCTCTCGAAATATACTTATTTATTTATTGTCAATATAATTGGAAACCTTAATGTACACTTTGTATATAAATAAATATAAGATTTAAAAATGTATTATTGTACAAAACTCTACCACAAAGACACTTTTTATAAATATTTAGATTAATATTTCTTCAAATAACCATCAAAACTCTACATTAGAATACGAATCCAAATAAAATGGCATCTTGCCTTCAAATTATGGGTGAGAGACCTTTCCAATAGTTGAGGCACTATAGACGCCAAAAAGGACCCACTATCTATATATATATTCAGTTCTGTAATTCTATATATTTCAATCTAGAACAAGTTATTTGATGATGTGTGTGAATGCCCTCAAATACCAAACAGAATATCTATGTTTATATATATACTAGCGAATGAAAAATAATAGAAAAAAAATAAAAGATAAGTGGGTCAGGTGTTGATATTAAAAATAAAGAAGGCATCTCCTGACCACGAGCACATGTGCTTTTTAGATGGCAGAAACCCATCTAGAGGAGCAAAAATAAACTAAACGTTTATTTAGCTTGCTCCGTGATATTTTACCAACCCAATTTCTTGTTAAATCAAGAAAAGCCATCCACGAACGCGTTTCGCGCTGTTGGCGCTCGTCAGCGTGGAGTAGGCTGTAACCACTGCGACCGAAATATTTTTGGTCCCAGAGCCTTCTTGAGAAATTTGGACTTAAATACCCATTTCTTGATTTCTCAAGAAGCCTATGGGACCAGAAATGTTTTTGGTCGCAGTGGTTACAGCCTACTACATTGACGAGCGCCAACAGCGCGAAACGCGTTCGTGAATGGCTTTTCTCGATTTATCAAGAAATTGGGTTGGCCAAATATCACGGAGGAAGCTAAATAAACGTTTAGTTTATTTTTCCTCCACTAGATGGCGTTCTGCCATCTAAAAATCACATGTGCTCGTGGTCAGGAGATGCCTTCTTTATTTTAATACTAGCGAATGTCCCCGGCTTCGCCCGGTTTTTACCCGAGTAAAAGTTTGTCTAACGAACATTTGTTAAAACGATTCTAGAAAACATCTAATCCTCCTATATATCTACTTATATATTTGCCTTATTCTGTCTGTTTGTCTGAAGCTCACGGATAGAATGCGCACCCATTGGCTGCCAGCAAACACGTGACCTCCCTGCCCGCCCCCCTCTAGACAACCCTGTTATCAGCTGTGTGATACATACACCTGTCTATAGCGGCCATTCTAGACAACCCTGTTATCAGCAGTGTGTTACATCCACCTGTCTATACAGACCACCCTGTCTATAGCGGTCACCTTAGACAACCCTGTTATCAACTGTGTGATACATACACCTGTCAATACAGACCACCCTGTCTACAGCGGCCACTCTAGGCAACCCTATTATCAGCTGTGTGATACATCCACCTGTCTACACAGACCACCCTGTCTATAGCGGCCACTCTGGGCAACCCTGTTATCAGCTGTGTGATACATTCACCTGTCTACACAGACCACCCTGTCTATAGCGGCCACTCTGGGCAACCCTGTTATCAGCTGTGTGATACATTCACCTGTCTACACAGACCACCCTGTCTATAGCGGCCACTCTAGGCAACCCTGTTATCAGCTGTGTGATACATCCACCTGTCTATACAGACCACCCTGTCTATAGCGGCCACTCTGGGCAACCCTGTTATCATCAGTGTGTTACATTCACCTGTCTATACAGACCACCCTGTCTATAGCGGCCACCTTAAGCAACCCTATTGTCAGCTGTGTGATACATCCACCTGTCTACACAGACCACCCTGTCTATAGCGGACACTCTAGGCAACCCTGTTATCAGCTGTGTGATACATCCACCTGTCTACACAGACCACCCTGTCTATAGCGACCACTCTAGACAACCCTGTTATCAGCTGTGTGATGCATCCACCTGTCTATACAGACCACCCTGTCTATAGCGACCACTCTAGACAGCCCTGTTATCAGCTGTGTGATACATCCACCTGTCTATAGCGACCACTCTAGACAACCCTGTTATCAGCTGTGTGATACATCCACCTGTCTACACAGACCACCCTGTCTAAAGCGGCCACTCTAGGCAACCCTGTTATCAGCTGTGTGATACATCCACCTGTTTATACAGACCACCCTGTCTATAGCGGTCACTTTAGGCAACCCTGTTATCATCAGTGTGTTACATTCACCTGTCTATACAGACCACCCTGTCTATAGCGGCCACTCTAAGCAACCCTGTTGTCAGCTGTGTGATACATCCACCTGTCTACACAGACCACCCTGTCTATAGCGGACACTCTAGACAGCCCTGTTATCAGCTGTGTCATACATCCACCTGTCTATACAGACCACTCTGTCTATAGCGACCACTCTAGACAACCCTGTTATCAGCTGTGTGATACATCCACCTGTCTATACAGACCCCCCTGTCAATAGCGACCACCACCCTGTCTATAGCGACCACTCTAGACAACCCTGTTATCAGCTGTGTGATACATCCACCTGTCTATACAGACCACCCTGTCAATAGCGACCACCACCCTGTCTATAGCGACCACTCTAGACAACCCTGTTATCAGCTGTGTGATACATCCACCTGTTTATACAGACCACCCTGTCAATAGCGACCACCACCCTGTCTATAGCGACCACTCTAGACAACCCTGTTATCAGCTGTGTGATGCATCCACCTGTCTATACAGACCACCCTGTCTATAGCGACCACTCTAGACAACCCTGTTATCAGCTGTGTGATACATCCACCTGTCTATACTGACCACCCTGTCTATAGCGACCACTCTAGACAACCCTGTTATCAGCTGTGTGATACATCCACCTGTCTATACAGACCACCCTGTCAATAGCGACCACCACCCTGTCTATAGCGACCACTCTAGACAACCCTGTTATCAGCTGTGTGATGCATCCACCTGTCTATACAGACCACCCTGTCTATAGCGACCACTCTAGACAACCCTGTTATCAGCTGTGTGATACATCCACCTGTCTATACTGACCACCCTGTCTATAGCGACCACTCTAGACAACCCTGTTATCAGCTGTGTGATACATCCACCTGTCTATACAGACCACCCTGTCAATAGCGACCACCACCCTGTCTATAGCGACCACTCTAGACAACCCTGTTATCAGCTGTGTGAAACATCCACCTGTCTATACAGACCACCCTGTCAATAGCGACCACCACCCTGTCTATAGCGACCACTCTAGACAACCCTGTTATCAGCTGTGTGATACATCCACCTGTCTATACAGACCACCCTGTCAATAGCGACCACCACCCTGTCTATAGCGACCACTCTAGACAACCCTGTTATCAGCTGTGTGATACATCCACCTGTTTATACAGACCACCCTGTCAATAGCGACCACCACCCTGTCTATAGCGACCACTCTAGACAACCCTGTTATCAGCTGTGTGATGCATCCACCTGTCTATACAGACCACCCTGTCTATAGCGACCACTCTAGACAACCCTGTTATCAGCTGTGTGATACATCCACCTGTCTATACTGACCACCCTGTCTATAGCGACCACTCTAGACAACCCTGTTATCAGCTGTGTGATACATCCACCTGTCTATACAGACCACCCTGTCAATAGCGACCACCACCCTGTCTATAGCGACCACTCTAGACAACCCTGTTATCAGCTGTGTGAAACATCCACCTGTCTATACAGACCACCCTGTCAATAGCGACCACCACCCTGTCTATAGCGACCACTCTAGACAACCCTGTTATCAGCTGTGTGATACATCCACCTGTCTATACAGACCACCCTGTCAATAGCGACCACCCAAGACAACGTTTTTAAAATATATTCGCACTCGGGTAAACCCCGGGCGTTGCCCGGGCCATTCGTCTAGTACATTTATAAACGTATATAAATTTTGTTATATGCGTTTAAATATATTTTTGAAACACATAATTTTTTTGAAAACATTTATTCAGTGAATTCCTGTCACTCTCTTCAGTAGATTGATTACTTTGAATCCTAGTTCTACTTACATACACGTACTACAGAACTAGGATTCAAAGTAATCATTCTACTGAAAGTTCTACTTACATACATGTACTACAGAACTAGGATTCAAAGTAATCATTCTACTGAAAGTTCTACTTACATACATGTACTACAGAACTAGGATTCAAAGTAATCATTCTACTGAAGATAATGACTGGAATTCACTGAAATGCCAGGAGTTAAACCATTAGTTGATGTGGCTGTGTTTTTGTCTCAATCTACTTCCAACCAACATATCATCTTTAAATTATCAAACACAAAAAGGTTATTTGAACATAAATGCCATCAATACCAAATATAATCTACTATATATGCTATAATCATGTAACATATATATAATTATTCTATATATATGACATAATAAAAATATGATTTTTAGTATTCATAATATAATTAAAATTCTAGAACAAAACCATAATATTTATTAAAATTGTTTTCCTAATATAACTGAAATTATAACTCAAATAATAAAAATTAAAAATAAGAACTAAACACAGAGTTAATTTTTAAAATGTAAAGGAATGCCAAACAAAAAGAATATAACCTAATTGGCTTTTTTTTAAATAATAATAACGTTGTTGATTGTCTTTGTATGTAAAACTGTTTGCTTTGAGAAATGATAAAAATAAATATAATTTAGGACATAAAAGGTTATTATTCATTTTTTTATCCACGACTGCATGAAAGGTAACGTATCTAGAATATACGTTTTTTTTATGACATATATATGCATAGACAAATGTAAAGGCATACATGTATGACAACGCAAGTGTCCCTAGAGGGACATAGCGCTTTAAATTGAAATAGTTTAACATATATCAATCAATAATAAAAGAAAATAAGACCTGATCCAAATAATATATTAGTGTGTGACGTAGAATGACAAATTATTTTGTTTGATGATGGTGACAATGTTGTTACCGAAACCTCACATACTAATAAATTATTTGTATTAGGTCTTATTTTCTTTTATTATAATCTATAATCCAAATTGTGCCTTATCATTCAATCAATAAACTTCATATCGTAGCAAAACAAACTCTAGCGGTTATCTGTTTGGTCCAAGCTAACAAAGGAGGACGCTGTGATATACGAGGAGCTTGGCCCACTCAATATTTGTCACGTCGTGTCAGTGACCAGCTAGACGGTCAATGTCATCTGTCCCCTGTGACTTGTCCATCAGGGATCTCTACACCTGATGGACACCGAACTTCCCGGAGCGGCTTTTAGCCAAAGTAGAAGACATCGCTCCGAGGATTGTCTGGGTATTATTTACTCTTCTGTCTGTAAACACCATAACTTCAGCCATTCTCAGAAACCTGAGAGTCAAAGTTATGCATGCCTTAATTTAAGGATTTCTTAGCTCATACAAAACATGTAAAACAAACAATTACTATTGTTTAAACGCTATTTTAAGTCAAAAAGCGATTCGTCAATTATTATTATTATTAATTTTAATATTTAATATATTATTACCATTAATTATTTTTGACCAATAACAAAATTGTTTTCATGTGATCTACAAGAAATTGTAAATTAAGTTTACTGTGCAATAAATTGATAAAGAGGGAGCAATCTCTTGAAATATTTTGAGAAAAAAATTGTTTTTGACCAATGACAAAGTTGTTTTCATGTGATCTACAAGAATTTGTGAATTAGGTTTTACTGTGCAATTAATTGATAGAGAGGGATCTAATCTCTTGAAATATTCTGAGAAATAAATGATCTTTTTTCTTTACAGATCCAGGTACGCCCTTTTATATAAGCTAATAATTCTAACTCTTTATCATTTCGGAAATATTCACTTTTACCTACATATACTCGATACGTTAAGAGATAAACCTAATTTACATAATTCCAAGGTGGATTAACTCTTTCTTTAATCCCCTCTATTTGAATCAATATATTCTTAGAATCATTAATCCTAATAAAAGTGTTTCATATAGCGGATTAATAGATTAATCCTTTTAAGGTTGTTTATATGTAGTGGATTTTGATAGGGTGTTCTTTCTTTATAAAGATGGAATATTTATATCGAATTAATTGATTCATTTTCTTAAGACAGTTTAATAAAGCGAATTATTAGAATATTATCCCTAAAATTATTTATATATAGAAATATTGATATATACATGTATACAGGTCACTGTAATATCTTTCAGAGTTATTGTCTGAATCCAGATATACATGCTGAAAGGTACAACTTCCTTAAGTTTTAACTATGAGTGTATACACACTTGGTTATCTCGTATCTCTTCAATAAAGGTACTGTACTATCTTTCATAGTCATTGTCTCAATCCCGATAAACATGCTAAAAGGCACAAACTTTTTTAAGTTTCTCCACGAGTGTATATCTAATTATATAAACCAAAAAGAGGCATTTACCAAATAATTGCAATGAGAACTCATTCTTTTTACATTCAAAATATAGTCAAACAATGAATCTCAAGCCTGATTATTTCACCAAATAGAATCCAAATTAATATTTTCACAAATTCTATATTTTTATTACTTCATCACACTTTTGAAAAAGCATATATAATTAAAATTTAACTAAATATTTTCAATTGGATTCGAAAATTAGTTCAAAAGAAGGAAATCGATTTATTTTTAGAAAAACAAACATCATTTTTCCAATTAAAACAAGGTTCCTGTTAAAATTTAATAAGAGCCATTTTATTTCGATCCAGATGGAAAAAAAAAACCTCCAAGCCTAATTTTCACCATGAAAACAAACAGCTCCAAGATTTAATTTTTTAAAAATGCTAAATAATTTATTAGTTAATATATTTTACAGTAATTAATTTTTCTTTTTATAAAAAGTTTGAAGTTTAATTTTGTTTTAATTTAAATTTTTACTTCTCGTGGTCTTTAATTAGTTTTTTATTTATATAACTTTGTAAAAATATTCTAAAATATATTTTTATTCTATAATTTATTTAAAAATTAAAACATGAAAGTTTTTTATGTTTCCTGAGAAAACTAGAGGTTTTTGACTATATGTAGTTATTAAAGGAAAATTTCCATTTAGCTGGTAAATATAATTATATTATTGCTTTGATTTTTTATATTAATTTTTTATACGTTGCTACCTTTGGAAATTAAACTTTTTTTTTAGTTATCCCTTAGTACACGTGGTACATGCCATGATAATCATGGTTGGTAGAAGTTGGTAACTGCCTTTACTGTAAGTGCACCACATGTCTACACATGTGAAAAGCAGTTCGACTTTTACACTTACAAATGTGCCAAGAATCCCGTTTAGTTACTTGCACTCGCTGGTGGGGTTGGACTTTTACAAGAATCAAGGCCAATGGAGCATTTTTTTATTGAAAAAAAAATTGCCCAATGCGGGATTCGATCCCGGGTCGTAGCGGTCGAAAACCAACGTTTTAGATTAGCCTTCCACCGACTTCCTGATATTAAACTAAAATAGGTTAGATAATCGACAATATAACGGTTAAAGACGTTTTCAGCTCTCTACAGACCTATAAGCTTATGCCCATAGGTTTCCTAAACAATCCTAAACTGCCTTCCATAATATTTAGTTTAGCCATAAATATTGTTACAAAACCAAATCAGTGATAAAAAAAATTTAATTTGACCGCATGAAGTATTCAAAATACAGTAGTTGTTATTTGAATATCTCGTGCACACGTGTTCAGAAAAAAAATCGGAATATATTTGTTTTTTTTTATAATGGATTGGGGTGTTAAAGAAAACCGTATAGCTGTAATAGCCTTACACAAGGTAGGCCAACGTCCTTCATCCATTTTAAAACTTTTACAAAATTTGAATATTACGCGTCAATTTGTTTATCGAACCATTGAAGGGTTCAACAAGGCTGACACTATTGATGACCTTGAAAGATCTGGTCGACCGCGCGGAAGCAGCAATAAAAGCCATTCGCGAAAGAATTCGTCGAAATCCACGCCGCAAACAAAAGATCTTAGCAAAGCAGATTAATTTAGCGCCAAGAACCGTTTCCAGGATAATCAACGAAGACCTTGGACTGAGAGCTTTCAAACGACGCACAGGTCATTTGATAACCCCTGCTCTTAGAGATATTAGAAAGCTTAGATCAAAAATGTTGTTGGCGCGGCATGATGGTCGGTGGCATGAGAGAATCCTTTTCACAGACGAGAAAATTTTCACTGTCGAGGAAAAGATTAATCGTCAGAATGATAGGATATATGCTCGTAGCTCTCTAGAAGCTTCTTTGACAGTCAGAAGACTTGAAAAAATTCACCATCCTTCTTCTGTCATGGTTTGGTGGGGAGTTAGCTACCAAGGTGTAACAGATCTCCACTTCTGTGCCAAAGAGGTAAAAAATACAGCTAAAAACTATAAATAAGACATTTTGTAACAAATAGTAAAGCCTCTGAATACAAAAATGTTTAATGGAGAACATTGGATATTTCAACAAGATTCAGCTCCTGCTCACAAAGCCAAGTCAACTCAACAATGGTTGGAGACGAATGTTCAGGAGTTCATAAAGGCCAATGAATGGCCCTCTGGAAGCCCTGATTTAAACCCCCTTGATTACAGTTTGTGGGCATATTTAGAGGAGAAGGTGTGCTATAAAAGATATCATAATTTGGATCAATTGAAATCAGCATTGGTGAGAGCAATGAAAGAAATACCCTTAGAAAAGGTGCGTGCCGCCATAGATCAGTGGCCCGAACGTTTGAGATCCTGTGTCAAAAATAAGGGAGGACATTTTGAATGATTGTATATATTTAAAATCTATGTCCTATTGGCTAATAAAATATGTATTTATATTCCATTAGTTTTTGTTCTTAATCATTTAATTTATAAAATTGTTTGTAACAGAATTTATGGCTAGACTGTGTAAATACAGGATATATCCCAAACCAATACAATAGTAGAGCGGTCTAGAGATTAATTTTCGTAAAGATAGAGGCTGCCTGGCCGGCATTCATATTTCTTGAAAATAAAGATACTTCGGCCAGTAAATCTGTAAATCAGTAAAAAGATTTACTCTGGCCGAAGTATCTTTATTTTCAAGAAATAGAGATTAATTTGACGAAACCACTGAGAGGGTTCACTACTGATGAACCAAGCTCTCTCATTCAATAACATATATCATTGCAGTAAGTTCTGTAAAGATAATATTTGATGATATTATTGAAAAGAAACACATTTTCAGTAAATTTATTTGTTACAAATTATATCGATAGATGGCAATTTAATTCATAAATGTAATAAACGGTTTAAAAATAATTTGATTTTTTTAAAATTGATAATTCAAAAATGAGACAAACTTGAAATATCATTTAAAAAATTTTCAATACCTCAATCCTAATTTGTGTATTCACTTCCAATTATCAGAAATAAGTATCCAGGATTAACTCTTAGAGTTCAAGACATTTTCCAGATAAAAGATTATCTGATACATCCCAATCCTTTCTTTATTCACCCACCTCCGCATCGAGTACAAGAAGCTTAAAGATGTTTTGGTAACCAATAAGTGCAAAACTAAAATTTTTTCTCTATAACTTTAGATGTAAGATATTTCCTTAAAATTAACCACACATCTCTACTAACCATGATTATCAGGGCCTATTTATAATGCATATTTGGTAGAAGCAAAACTATATATATGTTATATAAAAATATTATTTTATTTAAAATTATATTTCATAGATTAAAATATTCTGTTAAATCGACTGCCAGAGATCACGCTTTGCATATAAAAACTCATTGTTGTTTTTTTCCCGATGGCTGGCTCAAATCTTTTGTACATTATGTAAATAAGTATTTCATTTTTTAATTCTTACGCCTTAAGCCAGGCAGTACTTTCACCAAATTATGTTTTTAATATATTCTATAAATTCAATTAAACCAATTTCTAATCTTTACTATTTTTATTATATTTTCAAGATTTTAACCACGACTGTATTACCATTACCATAATACTCAACATGATCTAAATTCAAGCAGAAAATCTTGTTTTTTATATAATATATATACACGAGCATGCATATTTATCGAAACTATTAACATTTAGTATTACCATTATTTCATTGAATAAAAAGACATACTCTGAATCTTTCAAATGAGCTTTTTAGATTTACAAGCGTCATATGTCGGAATAAAAATTAAGTAATCATTAATTATAAAGCTTAATCCATTATATTGGCTAGCTCATTTTCTTGTCAAACTATGATAACCACATATGCTTCTCAGACTATATATAATTATAGACCTAAAATATATAAATTCATATTACAGCTAAGTCAGTCTGCTACTGAATAGTGCTTCCAGTCTTAATGACAAAATCAGACGCATTCTACTTCACCCAGTCATTATGATTGTCAAATCTCTTTTGATGAGCTCTTACTCATCTCTAGCAGACACCATCAACTAGCTCTACAGGGTTGATATCCTGATATGATTGAGTGGAGATAAGAAAGAAGGAGGCTTAAAATATATAAATTCAGTTTTAAAAGTCTATATCTTGATTTTTCTAGGATTATTTCGATGAGAGAGCTCTATTCATCTCCAGCAGACACCATCAACAAGCTCTAGAGGGTTGATAGCCTGATATGATTGAGTGGAGATAAGAAAGAAGAAGGTCTAAAATAAATAAATTCAGTTTTAAAATTCTATATCTTGATTTTTCTAGGATTATTTTGATGAGCTCTACTCATCTCCAGCAGACACCATCAACAAGCTCTACAGGGTTGATATCATGATATGATTGAGTGGAGATAAGAAATAAGGAGGCTTAAAATATATAAAATCAGTTTTAAAAAGTCTCAATCTTGATTTTTTTAGGATTATTTTGATGAGCTCTACTCATCTCTAGCATTAACCATAAAATTTCTCAAGCTCTACAGGGTTGATACCCTAATATGATTGAGTGGAGATAAGATATAAGGAGGCTTAAAATATATAAATTCAGTTTAAAAAGTCGAAATCTTGATTTTTTTGGATTATTTTGATGAGAGTAATTGAAGTCTAACCTGCACCGATGTCAACAGACGTGTACGTGCTTGGGTTCCTTTAATTTATCAAGAAAACTGGTTAACGCCAATATATATGGTGGAATAAACTTTAAATCAACATCTAATCGTATTTAATCCTAAATATATAACGATTTACCATCTGTAAATGCTCATTTGAGAATCTTATGGCATTCCTTTTCGTCAATTTTAACTGCCTTACCTTTTCTATTCTTTTTGAATTTAACTCTTTTTATTAATCAACCAGGCGCGATATTGAAATATTTGCGCCTATTAATGAAAAAACTAAAAATATAACAAACAAATTAAAACTTAGAAATAAATATTTACAAATTTACATGTATCAATCGACAGAGTTCATAAAATATATAGACAAAGTAGAAAATTAGGGAAGACCAACTTCGGGATGAGACAACAATTTATTTCAGGCAAGACCAAACAATGAATGGTAAGCAAAAGATAAGCCACAAGGGAAATTTACAGAGTAGCAAAATATAAACATAAAAATGACCACTCTGTTAATAAAAATAATAAAATTAATAAATACTTTGTTACATAAATATTTTATTTAATAAATATATAGATAAATTGGCTGTGATATAAGAGAGTTAAATTATTAAGATCAGGGAACAATTCAGATTTTCAAAGAATGTTTATTTCATTAGTTTATATTTTAGACTGATAAGTGTATCTATTAAAAAGGAAAAGGTAGTATACTATTCAAATATGATTGATCCGGTGAACTTATGCTTTACCAGCCATAAAACTCTTGCATGAATAGTATACAACATCTGGTCTCGATATATATTCTAACGACTGTACTATGGGGAGTATTCAAAACTATTATAGACACGTATGATTCTTTAAAAAATTAAACAATTTTCTACTGTCCTTACTGCAATGAAAAATTAATGGGAGGTCCTAGCTCATCGGTGGTGAACGCTCCCCAGCAGTTTTCCCAGTTTAATGGCGCGCTAATGTATCATACTATGGAAAGTATTTATCTGTATTTACGTGATGGAAAGATGAATCCTACCAGACGGATCCCCATTTGGCGAATAAGGGAATGACCATCAGAGGAAATGGTTAACAGACAAAATCTCCTAAGCATTCTGGCCCAACAGCACCAGTTATTAACAAAGTCTGATGAAATAGCTTGTGTTTGGGCTGGTCAGACCTTTTAAAAGTCACTAAACGCTTAAATTACGCTACTAGGTGATGAGGAAAATTATAAGTGTTATTATTAAAAGAAGGCACTACACACCTACCAACAGCTAAGTCTAAATTCATGTTAGTGTCAGTAGCCAATTTGTCCGTTATCTACGTTAGGAGCTAACACGTGTGAAGCTATGTAGAACTTTCACATTATGTGATCAAATTCTATCTTTAAATCTACAGAGCAGCATGCGTTTATCCATCACAAAGGCCCTGTCGTCTTCATACATTCTTAAGCACTGTAATAAGATGGGTCAACGAGAGAGATAAACAGTTAACGTCAATGAGTCAAAGTCGTCAAACATTTGATTTCTCGTTCAGATCAACATCTTATAAGTTAAAATTGGGTACTTCGTATATAGGAACTCATCTTTAAGTTGAATTCCTCACACAAACACATACACAAAGCGCGTCTATATATTCACATATATTACCTAAAATACAAGTAAAATATTTTTGCTGGAAGATATAGAATTCATGTGGCATATGGAGCACCTATTACATTGAAAATATGAAAATTCGAAAATATATTATAGACGCGTATGATTCTTTTTAAAAATTATACAATTTTCTATTATCATACGCATCTATAATAGTTTCGAGTAGAAAGTTGAAGACACAAATGTCAGTATTTGACGCTGATGCTTTGGCAAAATACAAGATAATGAAACAAAAAATAAGAAAAGATCAAATATGTGAAATAAACTCTGAGAGATAACTGACAAGAACTATAACAAGACTTAGAACAAACACTATAAAGGAATGACAATACCTCCAGATGGCACAAGAACCTATAGGACATGCAACAACTGTCCTGGTGTGGAAGTAACACCCACTCACATATTCTCATGCCCAGACATCTGAGGCTCTTCATTGGACATAACAACAGCAACAATACAGTATACACTCCCAAGATAGGGACATAGCGACTGTTGTGATAGAGATGCATATCAAAAATAGTTTCGAAATCTCTTAACAAATGCCGAGCTAACGTATCATATTAACAATGAGAATATAATAAAAGCAATACATTTCTCGATCATTTCGGTGTAAAGTATAGAGGCTCTTTGTTCGAATTGGACAAACCTCGTGCTGTGGCCCATACTTACCTAACTACAGGATTCACGCATAGATGTTCTTTAAAAATACTGTTATACTGCACTTTTTAAAGACAGAGAAGAGAGTGAGTTGCTCTTAAAATAGAGTAAAAGTATAATAGAAGAAATGTAAATACACTAATAGAACTTAAGGAAGTTTTCAAAATTCGAAACTATTATAGACGCGTATGATTCTTTTTAAAATAAAACAATTTCTACTGTCCTTACTGCAATGGAAAAATTAATGGGAGGGCCTGTAAATTAAGGAAGTTGTACCTTTTAGCATATATATCGAAATTCAGACAATAACTCTGAAAGATATTACAGTGACCTTTATTGAAGACACGAGATAACCAAGTGTGTAAACACTCATGGACAAAACTTAAGGAAGTTGTACCTTTTAACATTTATATCGGGATTCAGGCAATACCTGAGAAATATTACATTGACCTTTATTGAAGACACGAGATAATCAAGTATGTATACCCTCATGGACAAAACTTGATAAAGTTGTACCTTTTAGCATGTATATTGGGATTCAGACAGTAACCTTTAAAGATATTTGATACACAGTCACCTTTATTGAACAGAGGTGATAACCATGTATGAACAAAATTGCCTCTGTCTTCTTAAAAAAAGACCACCGATGATATCAAAATATGAAACTTTTTTAAGTCAATGATGTGAACAAAATATCAATTTATCGCAGTATAAGGGAATTTTCAAGTGGTCGTACAGGATCAATAGAAAAATCTTAGCAACTCTTTGAAGACATTCAACTTCCAAATCCATTCCAAATGAGCGAAACATTTTAAAATAACTCGATAAGACCGTCAGGAAAGGTGACTAATGGAGACGTAGAAAAATAATTAGAGTCGAAGAAGGCCAAAATCTCCGCTATGAATGATGGTGGCCTGAGCCCAGCTTTAAAAACCCCAAAGGCAGCAATTAATCATTGAGATTTTTTTTACCCCGCGGTGTTGGATTTCAATTGATTTGTTGTTTTATTTTGTTTCTTCCTCTTTTCTCTCTCTGGTAGCCTTCGGCATTGACAGCATTTTGGTAGTATTACGTAATTCGATTTTTGAAAGAACTCTGTATTGAAAAAGGTTTATAATTACAGCAAAAAATATATGTATATACCTAAAGAGACATTCTCTTTTTAATTATGCTTCAAAACGATGCAGGGGAGAAGTCCGAACACACCTCCTTGCGGTCCCCTCTGGGCCCTTGGAAAATCTGACAAAATTCTGGTTCGTTTCCAAGGTGACTAACGTGGTAACAGCACCCATTTTCCAATTAACCAAGATAGAGGACATTGCAACTGCTGTAATAGAAATGCATGGGGACATCTGAGGCTCTTCATTGGACACGACAACAACAACAATACAGTATACTCACCCAAGATAGTGGACATTGCGACTGCTGTGATATAGATTTATGGGGACATCTGAGGCTCTTCATTAGACACGACAACAACAACAATACAGTATACACACCCAAGATAGAGGACATTGCGACTGCTGTGATAGAGATGTATGGAGACATCTGAGGCTCTTCATTGGACACGACAACAACAACAATACAGTATACACACCCAAGATAGAGGACATTGCAACTGCTGTGATAGAGATTTATGGGAACATCTGAGGCTCTTCATTGGACACGACAACAACACCAATACAGTATACACACCCAAGATAGAGGACATTGCGACTGCTGTAATAGAGATGCATGGAGACATCTGAGGCTCTTCATTGGACACGACAACAACAACAATACAGTATATACACCCAAGATAGAGAACATTGCGACTGCTGTAATAGAGATGCATGGAGACATCTGAGGCTCTTTATTGGACACGACAACGACAACAATAAAGTATACACACCCAATATAGGGGACATTACGACTGCTGTAATAGAAATGCATGGAGACATCTGATGCTCTTCATTAGACACGACAACAACAACAATACAGTATACACTCCCAAGATAGAGGACATTGCGACTGCTGTGATAGAGATGCATGGAGACATCTGATACTCTTCATTGGACACGACAACAACAACAATACAGTATACACTCCCAAGATAGAGGACATTGCGACTGCTGTGATAGAGATGCATGGAGACATCTAAGGCTCTTCATTGGACACGACAATAACAACAATACAGTATACACTCCCAAGATAGAGGACATTGCAACTGCTGTGATAGAGATGCATGGAGACATCTGAGGCTCTTTATTGGACACGACAAAACAACAATACAGTATACACTCCCAAGATAGAGGACATTGCGACTGCTGTGATAGAGATGCATGGAGACATCTAAGGTTCTTCATTGGACTCGACAATAACAACAATACAGTATACACTCCCAAGATAGAGGACATTGCGACTGCTGTGATAGAGATGTATGGGGACATCTAAGGCTCTTAATTGGACACGACAACAACAACAATAAAGTATACACTCAAAAGATAGAGGACATTGCGACTGCTGTAATAGAGATGCATGGGGACATCTGAGGCTCTTCATTGGACACGACAACAACAACAATACAGTATACACACCCAAGATAGAGGACATTGCGACTGCTGTAATAGAGATGCATGGAGACATCTGAGGCTCTTCATTGGACACGACAACAACAACAATACAGTATATACACCCAAGATAGAGAACATTGCGACTGCTGTAATAGAGATGCATGGAGACATCTGAGGCTCTTCATTGGACACAACAACAACAACAATACAGTATATACACCCAAGATAGAGAACATTGCGACTGCTGTAATAGAGATGCATGGAGACATCTGAGGCTCTTCATTGGACACGACAACAACAACAATACAGTATACACACCCAAGATAGAGGACATTGCGACTGCTGTAATAGAGATGTATGAAGACATCTGAGGCTCTTCATTGGACACGACAACAACAACAATACAGTATACACACCCAAGATAGAGGACATTGCGACTGCTGTAATAGAGATGCATGGGGACATCTGAGGCTCTTCATTGGACACGAAAACAACAACAATACAGTATACACACCCAAGATAGAGGACCTTGCTGCTGCTGTAATAGAGATGCATGGGGACATCTGAGGCTCTTCATTGGACACGACAACAACAACAATACAGTATACACACCCAAGATAGAGAACATTTCGACTGCTGTAATAGAGATGCGTGGAGACATCTGAGGCTCTTCATTAGACACGACAACAACAATACAGTATACACTCCCAAGATAGAGGACATTGCGACTGCTGTGATATAGATTTATGGGGACATCTGAGGCTCTTCATTGGACACGACAACAACAACAATACAGTATACACACCCAAGATAGAGGACATTGCAACTGCTGTGATAGAGATTTATGGGAACATCTGAGGCTCTTCATTGGACACGACAACAACACCAATACAGTATACACACCCAAGATAGAGGACATTGCGACTGCTGTGATAGAGAGATGTATGGGTACATCTGAGGCTCTTCATTGGACACAAAAAAACAGCAATAAAGTATACACACCCAAGATAGAGGACATTACAACTGCTGTGATAGATATGCATGGGGACATCTAAGGCTCTTCATTGGACACGACAACAACAACAATAAAATATACACACCCAAGATAGCGGACATTGCGACTGCTGTGATAGAGATGCATGGGGACATCTGAGGCTCTTCATTAGACACGACAACAACAACAATACAGTATACACACCCAAGATAGAGGACATTGTGACTGCTGTGATAGAGATTTATGGGGACATCTGAGACTCTTCATTATACACGACAACGACAACAATACAGTATACACTCCCAAGATAGAGGACATTGCGACTGCTGTAATAGAGATACATGGGGACATCTGAGACTCCTCATTGGACACGACAACAACACCAATACAGTATACACACCCAAGATAGAGGACATTGCGACTGCTGTGATAGAGATGCATGGGACATCTGAGGCTCTTTATTGGACACGACAACAACAACAATAAAGTATATACACCCAAGATAGCGGACATTGCGACTGCTGTGATAGAGATGCATGGGGACATCTAAGGCTCTTCATTGGACACGACAACGACAACAATAAAGTATACACACCCAAGATAGCGGGCATTGCGACTGCTGTGATAGAGATGCATGGGGACATCTGAGGCTCTTTATTGGACACGACAACAACAACAATAAAGTATACACACCCAAGATAGAGAACATTGCGACTGCTGTAATAGAGATGCATGGAGACATCTGAGGCTCTTCATTAGACACGACAACAACAACAATAAAGTATACACACCCAAGATAGCGGACATTGCGACTGCTGTGATAGAGATGCATGGGGACATCTGAGGCTCTTTATTGGACACGACAACAACAACAATAAAGTATACACACCCAAGATAGAGAACGACTGCTGTGATAGAGATGTACAGAGACATCTGAGGCTCTTCATTGGACACGACAGCAACAATACAGTATACACTCCCAAGATAGTGGACATTGCGACTGCTGTAATAGAGATGCATGGGGACATCTGAGGCTCTTCATTGGACACGACAACAACAACAATACAGTATACACACCCAAGATAGAGGACATTGCGACTGCTGTGATAGAGATGCATGGAGACATTTGAGGCTCTTCATTGGACACGACAACAACAATACAGTATACTCTCTCAAGATAGAGGACATTGCGACTGCTGTGATAGAGATGTACAGAGACATCTGAGGCTCTTCATTGGACACGACAACAACAATACAGTATACACACCCAAGATAGAGGACATTGCGACTGCTGTGATAGAGATTTATGGAGACATCTCAGGCTCTTCATTGGACACGACAACAACAACAATATAGTATACACACCCAAGATAGAGAACATTGCGACTGCTGTGATAGAGATACATGGAGACATATGAGGCTCTTCATTGGGCACGACAACAACAACGTTTCATTATGTTTATCACCCTACTAAAAGGTAATGATAAAGAATGTGCCATAACACTAGTTTTGGCAAATTTAAACAAAAATCCAACTTATCTACCATGGTTTCGGGCTATGGCTCTCATCAGTATAATAGAGTTTAGATTATATAACATCCTATGAGATGAGTTATGAAATCAATGAATTTACCAAAACTATGTTTAAGCTAGTGAAGCAATAGAGGACAAAGCTAGAATACAACATAAATCTGTGTGAAAATGGTTTCCAAGGGTGTTTCGGCTTGTGAAGTGGCAAGGGTCGATTTTAAGGATAAAATATAGCATAAAATATATCTGAATTTTCCAAAAGTGGTATCATGGCTCATTCCTTATGACCACCAATAAAGAATTTTACTAGTGATAACCCTTATACATCGTTCTGATGCATAAATAATTGGAGAGATGCCTCTCTTATAACTACATGAATAGCATTCTCTCCCAACCTTATGTTGTATTCTAGCTAGAAAATTATAATTAAACTCCAAAAAGAGTCGGTGGACGAGTGGGTAACATCCTCGATTCCCGACAGCCATGAACCTGAATCGAATCTCGTGATAACATTTTGTTTAATATATGAATAACCTTCACATATTATTCATTGTTTCAATTATCATGAACTAGGTTGTTCTTTTTGAGCGGTACCTAATAAAGGGATTTTGGAACACGAAGAAGGTGAAACTCTAATAGAAAATATAGTATTTGATTGATATGTGCCTAGATATAGCAGACGAATGTGTGTCAATATCAGAATGTTGATATTCGACTAATACGGTATTTTAATATTCTAAAAGAATATTTTAAAAATCAATCAATATATTATTAATAACACAAAGCAATAACGCGCCATTTATATATATATATATATTTTATAATTTATATTTATAATTCTAATAATATATATATATATTTCCCACCCATTTAATATAACAAACTATTTTTAAAACTTAATTCTGTTGACGTTATGTGGCGTTGAGTTTGTTGTTGACACACATTAAATATGTTTTAACACCTTGATAAAGGTTGGCGTTCTGCCAACTGAAATATTGGTAAAATAAATGATTTTTTGATCCAATATATGCTTTTTTATTTAAATATATATATATAATAAAATATTTTAAGCACGAATGTTTCTTTAATATACAATACAAACTTCTACTGTCCTTACTGTGATGAAAAAATATATTGGGTGAGCTTGAATATTAATAGAAGAGAAATTACGACAAGACACTAAGGGAAGGTTTTTTTTTTCCGATTTTGTTCACCTAGGTTATTTGCTTAAAGTATTATCTATATCCATATGTGCGTGACAACTAAATCTTCATCTCAAAAGATCTTAATATATTTACATAGTTTTTATCTGGAATTTATTTTTCCATTTTACCACATAGTGATAAGCCCCTAAGGTTATGTATAAATTAAGGGTTTTGAGGACTTTCCAAGCCATATAATTATTGATGAAAAAATAAACGAATTTTAACATTAAAATTTCATAAGCGATCATCAAACTACCATTACTGATATCTATTAACACCATAATTACTAAACTATCAACATACATCCATTTTTTAATAAAATTATTTATATATTATCTGAGATAACTTCATACATAATGTCTTTTTTACTTGTTTGTTTCTATGTAGTCGTGTAAGACTTTAGACGCTATATTAACTCAATTTTATTCAAAACGAATATAATGTAGCGTGGTTGATTTGTTTGCATAATTTTTAGATTGTATTTATTTACATAAGTTTTTAATTATATCATATAGCTGTATAAATGCGTGTAGATTTTAAGGTAAACAGTTAGAGAGATTAAAGTTCGGTGTTGGGTTTACTTCTCCTCGTGTCCATTTTCTTCAACGCGACAATATATATACTTGTTTTGTTTTTTTATTGTAAAACAGGGTATTCATTTAATAAACATATTATTAATTTCAATATTGTGTTACATAGTCTATGTATGTAATTAGGATTATTTTATGTAAATAAGATTTAAGTGTTTTGATCAATACCAATTGGCTTGTTACCCGGACGTTTGTCTTTCCTAAATTTAAATGTGAAAATGATAATTCCTTCTTTCCCGGATCCATACTCATTGTATATTTGAATTCTGCTTATATTCTAATGATCTGGATAATCTCATCAATAAATAACGAATGAAGGCATTAAGACGCGAATGTTTATTTTCACAAATAAAACAAACTTCTACTGTTCTTACTGTGATGAAAAAATATTGGGAAGGCTTGGCTCATCAGTGGTAAACCCTCTCAGCAGGTTCGCCAATATAACCTACCTGACCCTTCTTTAGAGCTCTAATGCTGTATTGGATCATTCTGATTATATATGTTGCACTGAAGGGTGGAATCATAGAAATGGTATTTAAGATTTCTGTGATTTCACCCTTCAGTGTAGCATATAAAAGCAGAATGATCCAATACAGTATTAGAGCTCTAAAGAAGCGGTCTGGTAGATTAAATTGGCGAACCTGCTGGGAGGGTTTACCACTGATGAGCCAAGCCTTCCCAATATTTTTTTTCATCACAGTAAGAACAGTAGAAGTTTGATTTATTTGTGAAAATAAACATTCGCGTCTTAATGCCTTAATTCGTTATATATTTATAGCACGATTTTGCTTTGTATTAATTCATCCTACTATATACATTCATGGACAAAACTTAAGGAAGTTGTACCATTTTAGCATGTATATTGGGATTCTGACAATAACTCTGAAAGATATTTGATATACAGTGACTTTTATTGAAGACATACGAGATAACCAGGTGTGAAAAAATTATTTATAATATAATCATCATTTCCATTGTGAATAGTTCAGCGTTTATTGATTAATTAGGATTCTATGTATTTTGCCAATTCATTGAAAAGGTGTTAATAAATTATTTCTAATTTTCAACTTTGCTTCCATCCCCCCCCCCCCCCCCCCCCCCCCCCATAAAATGTAGGACGCGAAATAATTAACTTTCTTAATTTTTCATAATTTCAAATTGATTAAAAACAATATAAAGTTAATTATCTCTAAATACATTTTCGACGCGCGCGCGAGACATATTCAAACTAATATGTAGCTCTCGACCAAAACAAATCAAAGAAAAAGTCACAACAGTTTTCTCCAATTGATGTCCCAAAAAATTCTTCCAGAAAGAAGTCTCCTAACAATGAAAATAATGGGATCGCCTTTGGTCAAAAAGCATTAAACATTGGCTCAATTCTCAGAAACAAACGATTGGTAGAACTTTAGAAAATTCTGCTTGACGTTTGGATTTAGCCTCAATTTCTTGTGACATACTTTTCTTTTACATGTCTTTTGTTTCATAGTTTCTACCTATTTTTTTAATTTTAGTTTATAACTATTTCGATAAACGTGTAATTAAAATGTATTTA
This sequence comes from Cordylochernes scorpioides, assembly GCA_030710605.1. Classification (NCBI taxonomy): domain Eukaryota; kingdom Metazoa; phylum Arthropoda; class Arachnida; order Pseudoscorpiones; family Chernetidae; genus Cordylochernes; species Cordylochernes scorpioides. The sequence continues at coordinate 15,316,652 of CP092871.1, forward strand.
TTACCAGTTGCAAATAAGACACGCTATATCCGATCTGAATAATTTCGTGTGAAACTATTTACAATAATTCATATTGTAGTCAAGTAGAGAGAGATAGTTAAAATGCTATTTATTTCAAATATTGAGTCAATTCATTCTACATTGCCATCTATATTTCTGCGAATTTATTCTTAGATAAGTTATTGTTTAATCTCTTTAATAGCCATTTTATCAATTTATGATTAAACACTTTTTGTTTTTACGTTTTTAATATAAATATAGTTTATCTATAAAAGAACGCAATTAGTTTTATAGTTATATGGAATACCTTTTCAAATCATTAATGAAGACTTACACTAACTTATATACAATTCATATAAGTTTTCATCGTCTATGATTTATATTTTAACGAAATATAATGTGCAATATTTCGTTTTATATACAGGAATTTATATTGTAAAGCTTTTTAGAGAGAGAGAGAAAAAAAAACTATTTTACATATTGTCACGTATAAAATGATCACAATGGCGCCCAGGCCAATTTATTAATTCAAGTCGAAGACTTCATCAACCTTTTTTAAACGTTTATTGTTCTTTTGGCGTGTCAGCGACTTACTGACGCCCTTTTTTGAAGTGTAAATCTTATTCTTGTCTTATGTGATGTATCATATACTTCACTAAATAAGCTTTCCACTTTCTATGAAAAGGTCGACATTGGGTCGCCGAAACGCCAAAGAACAATACGTTTATAAAAAGGTTAATTAAATCTTCAACACTTGAATTAATCAAAATCCAACTTGCAATTATATTCTCTATGAATATTTGAATATATATTACATAAAATAATATAGGTGAAATAAGAAATATGATAAATAACGAGTAATATATAAATTCTACCAATCCGCAATCACCGTTCGAAGGATATTAATGGTTTCGCTAAATGTCTTGGTACATTTGGATGAGGAATGAGAGGTTTAGGACGCGGTTGATTTCACACTCGCCTTTTCAGTGATACCCTAACCTATGCACGGTGGATTCTGAGGCCAATGAACATGCGACGGACCTGGAGGCTGTTGGGTTCTGTGCTGCCTGGAGTATAGGAGCTCCATCTATGCTTCCTTCCTGTGGTGAATCTGTATAAGATACAGTGAATTCTGTGGCTACTGGACATGCGTCATACCTAGAGGCTGTTGGGTTCTGTGCTGCCTGGAGTATAGGAGCTCCATCTATGCTTCCTTCCTGTGGTGAATCTGTATAAGATACAGTGAATTATGTGGCTACTGGACATGCGTCATACCTAGAGGCTGTTGGGTTCTGTGCTGCCTGGAGTATAGGAGCTCCATCTATGCTTCCTTCCTGTGGTGAATCTGTATAAGATACAGTGAATTCTGTGGCTACTGGACATGCGTCATACCTAGAGGCTGTTGGGTTCTGTGCTGCCTGGAGTATAGGAGCTCCATCTATGCTTCCTTCCTGTGGTGAATCTGTATAAAACTGGTAGTCTTAAAAGAGCTGTATATGTGTGATAAATAACGAGTACTAATATTTGTAAAACGAAACATTGAATCACATGTTGTATGTTCGCAGGTTTTGATATGTTCTGAATAAGAGAAAAAGATTTTGTGGGTGGAATTCCACGTCTGTTTCACTTTGTTAATCATAGTAGCATTTGTCTTTCTCTCCTTGGATGTCTGATGTCGTCTAATAATGTTCTTTTATGTTCTCAATGTGGGAATAGGTGATTTTTTTATACCAATGTGACATGACACTTTGTACAGAACTTTGGAAGATCATCACAGTTCAAAATGTAAAATATATCGACTCTGTTTGTCTGTTTTAGTCACGGGAATCCCTAGGTCTAGTCAAGGGGTCAGTAAACTGCGGCTACCGAGCCACATGCGGCTCTTTATATAGTTCAATACGTAAATATTATTTATGTGAGTACTATTTATTGTTGGCATGAATATATTTAATGGCTCTTTAAGAACTTTGAAATTTTGTAAATTGTAGTTTTGGACTTTTCCTATTCAAAAGTTTTCCGACTCCTGGTCCAAATACAGTCCACTACCGACAGGCAAGATTGTCGTATTCGGCGCATGATTGTGAACAATTTAAACAATTTTATTGATTATTTTAATCAAATTTTACAAAGGTGGAAAAATATATAATATAATAGTAAAAAGGCATATATAAAGTGTAGGGGAATATATATATATAGTTGTGTACAAATGTCTTCAGAAAGGAAGGCTTCCCCACCTTGAGAGAGTTCTCCTCCAGACGCATGACTGTGGAGGATCTTAGTGTATCTACTGTAGATATTTATAGAGATTCTGTTGGTACCTAACGAAATGCAAGAAATCAAGTTCTTGATGAACCGCTTGATGAACTAGATTCCCTGTTGCCATACAAAAAAAAGCCATTTCACATTTAATAGACAGCTTCATGCAGCTTGAGGAACTATATTACTATGTGACTTCTTCTTCTTTCTTATCTCCATCATGACAGGGTGAAGTAGAATGCGTCTGCCTTTGTCAATAAGACTGGGAGCACTACTCAGTGGCAGGCCGACTTAGCTCCAAAAGAAATGGCCACTTCTGACATGAGGAACAAACGCTGCTCATACTATATCCCTGGAGCCCTTACAGGGTACTATCAGCCAGGCCAGCTGAGCCCAGGTTTTTTAGTGAGCTTGTTACTGCTTCCCCCCCCTCCTACTATGCGACTTGATTTACATCAATATGAATAATTAATAAGTTACTTTAGAATATAACTCATTGTAAATAGCTCAACTTGATCAACTTTCTCTCTCCACGATACTAATTATTACAGATAACTTCATTAAATCAACTTCCATCATTGCTTAACATACTGTAAATAACTACCTTGAGATTTCTTCTATCTGCTTACGTTGTTGCTTATTTGTTTAATGTATATGTTTATTTAATGCTTTTTTTCTTAATTTTTTATTTTCTTTTGACAATTCTGTTACCTACTTTACTACAATAATTGTAAATAGTTTTCACGCGCAATTATCCAGATCGGATATAGCGTGTCTTGTTTGCAACTGGTAATGAATAAATTGCAAATAGCTTTTTTAGAGCATACTCTAATTTGTGAATGTTGTGGAAGAAAATGGACTATCAATAAAATTAATATTTTTCACCTGGAGACAATAATTTGCCGATATTTCCGTGATAACAATCCATTCATGGTGTTGGGATTGACAATGTAGGTATACAAGTACAATTTATGCTTGTATTATAAAAAAGGCATCTCCTTATCGTGCAACTGAAAGTTACTGTTGGCTTGCTCCATCTATCGGAATAAATATCAAATATTCTCGTTGTTTTTTAATTATCCAAGGATTGGCCAAATACCCATTCTTGATTGATCAAGAAAAGCTAACCACGGACGCGTTTCGGGCTGTTGGCCCTCATCAGCGTGGTGCAAGCTGTACCTCAGCGACCAAAAAACTGGTCATTCAGGCATCCTGAAAAATCTTGAAACGGGTAGTTAAGTTGAGAATAGTTGATATTTATTCTGATATATGGCGCAAGCCATCAGCAACTTTCAGTTGCACGATAAGGAGATGCCTTTTTTAAAATAATTTATGCACCCCTTATCCCAGTACAATATCACATTTGTACTGTATTTTTTCACAGTGTAGTTAGATGTTAAACTCCCTGACACAATGTTTGATCCTGTTTGGCCGAGGAGGTGACACCACTTCCTATAACTTAGAGCCTAATCGGATTATACAGAACTTGTTGGGCAAACTTCCCGTGCCAAGATAAGTCTCAGCTGGGCAGCAAAAAACATCCTTCCTTCTCTTTCCAGGTCATTAGGTAACATGTAAATGCGATTATAAAATTAATGCTGTAACTTTCTAACGGAATATATTTATATATAGATGGAAATTTTGCCGGGAGGAAATTGATCCATAGAAGCATAGGGCGCCCTCTCCCGTCAAAATAAACGTCAAAACCTGACGCCATCTATTGACCGTCGCCGCAACTAGCGGCCTCGGGTCGGTGACAAAGCCACAACACCAGCTTTGGCAAACTGAGAAGCGTCCACCTAGAGACCATGCTTTCGGGCTAATGGCTCTCGTCAGTCTAGGGCGGACTGACGTTTTGACGCTTATTTTGACGGGAGAGGCGCCCTATGCTTCTATGGATCAATTTACTCCCGAAATATTTTCCTTCTATATTCTAGCCATAGATTTGGCCCAGCCACCTTGCCAGCAAAACACCTCTTTGGTAGATTGTCAAGATTCCATTAGATTCCGTGTGGATCTCATGGATTAAAGTCCGCCCTAGACTGACGAGGGCCATTAGCCCGAAACCATGGTCTCTAGGTGGACGCTTCTCAGTTTGCCAAAGCTGGTGTTGTGGCTTTGTCACCGACCCGAGGATGCTAGTTTGCGGTGACGGTCAATAGATGGCGTCTGGTTTAGACGTCTATTTTGACGGGAGAGGCGCCCTATTCTTCAATAATTATATATGTTATATAAATTTTGAGATAAAAATTATTTGCATGTTTTAATTCATGAGTATTTTGCCAATGTTGTGCACAAGTGAACCTTTTTGAATAGAAAAATCAATTTAGATTTCCTTAATTAAGTTGATAAAATAAAATGAGGATGAATAACCTGAATTAATATATAAGTCGGTGGATGAGAGGGTTACACGCTCGATTCCCGACAGTCATGAACCGGGGTTGAATCCCGCGTTAAAATTTTGTTTAATATGTGAATAACCTTCATATATTATTCACTGTTTCAATTATCATGAACTAGGTTGCTCTTGCTGAGCGGTACCTATTAATGTGATTTTGAACCATAAATTACCTGACTTGAAGTGTGAAGAAGAGATAAAATACTTGATTACGTATTAAAATATTTACGAAAGATTTTGTACCGGATAAAAGAAAACAACAATATGTTTATATAATATAAAGCTGCGTCATCTGGCGGTCGATTTCACAGAGTTTGTTCTTGAAAATATATTCGAAAATAAAATAAACATTTTTATATAATACTAGACAAGTGACCCGTGTGCATATCTACCCGAGTGATATATATTTAGATGAGATTTTTTTTATAATTGTTTGATATTAGCATTATCTATTTGTTTGCATCAGCATAATTTAATCTAATCTTTGATAGAGGGCGCTGTTCGTGAGCTAAGTAGAATAATTTGAATATATAGTTTTAATAAATGATTTATATATATTTTTAAAATAGCCTATTGTCTTCCCCGTATTATTTTACCTATGTATGGAAATTTTGGTTTGAATTAGTGAACTACTGCGAATTTGTATACCGGACATACAAACAAACAAACATACAAACATTGATTTATAAATATATAGATATTCTGTAATTTTTTCTAATAAAATACCGCTGCATTATATTTGTCAATTAATAAGTCAATTTATTTGCTAACAGACTTTCACACAAACCATAGTAGTCAAATTTAAAAATATTTCGAAAAGCAAAAGAAATACAAATAGAAAATTGTGAGTCAAAATATAGATTGGATTAAATGGAATATATTAAACTTACAGATAGGTATCAGGGATTCTAAATTAAAACATCAACATACACTATAATACTTTTGATAATAGAGCAATCCACAAATAAATCTTCAATTAAAGATTTATTTATGGATTGCTCTATTTTCAAAACGATTTCAACCAGTTTTGGTTATGACGCTCTACACCTTGCAAGAACAATGGAAAGTCTTCGACTTTCTATCAACAGTTAGAAGTTACATTTCAACCACAGGTAAAATAAATGATATTTTGATCCAATATATGCCTTTTTAATTAAACACTATAATATATTAAAACCCCACCGTACTTTTGTCAAAATTTTAGGCAAAATAAATAACATAGAAAAATACAACCTTAAACAGATAAGGTTTTTGATTCTGTCTGCGTGAAGAGGCTGTACTTCAAATGACAAAAGGTTTTTTGGTATTGTGAAGGCGCAAAGAGAAACCTTGAGACAATGGCACTATATATATAAAAGCACAGAAAAGTGGAATAAGATCATATATATAGAAGTTTTGAAAATAGAGCAATCCATAAATAAATCTTTAATTAAAAAAGCAAATAAGCAACTGAAATATTGGTAAAATAAATGATATTTTGATCCAATATATGCCTTTTTAATTAAAAATATATAGAAGTAGTGTATAGGTATTGAAGGTTAGAAGAAATACATTGACAAAGGCACTATATATTTATCAAAAGAAAGTGCATAAAAGTGAAACAAAGCCATTTATATAGAGAAGAATATCTAAGTATTGAAGACTAGAAGATATACATTGACAATGGCATTATATATTTCCCAGAGGAAAGCTCACAAAGTTGAAACAAAGCCATATCTGTATAGGAATGCCTAAGTATTGAAGACTAGTAGAGATACATTGACAATTGTCACTATAAATTCACAAAAAAAAAAAAAGAGTTCAAAAGTGAAATAAGGCCATATATAGTCAAGTGTGTAAGTATTAAAGGCTATAAAAATACTTCGACAGACAATTGGCATTAAATCTTTACCAAAGGATAGCGCACAGAATTAACACGAAGCCATCAATATATAATACTAGCCGAATGACCCGGGCAACGCTCGGGTTTTACCCTATTAAATGTACCCTGTTTCGCCTGTGGTCTCTGTTTTTTGGAATATTTATTCTCTTACCTATGTATGGAAATTTTGGTTTGAATTAGTGAACTACTGCGAATTTGTAGACGAATGACCCGGGCAACGCCCGGGTTTACACGATTAAATGTATATTACATATGGAAGATGGACGTAGTTCCCGGAGGGCACCCGCGAGGTCACTCTGCCCCCGCGCAACTGTCCAACCGGGAGCGCCCCGC